>VRYO01002297.1:77972859-77989512 GCA_009812075.1 Sialia sialis | reverse complement strand
TCTGAAATATAGAAGACTAAAATGTACAAATTCTTGCAAACATTGAAGATTTAAAAGCTCAACAGAAAATTCTTCTGGGTGGCAGCTGTCAATGCAACTAGCTGAGCTTTAAGAATTGAATGTTGCTTCAGGGTGGGTTTAGTGCCGATTTCAGCCACAGCCCATGAGCTGGTCAGAAAGAATTTAGAAGTGTTACAGCATCCTCTACTATTCTAGCAAGTAAACCAAATAACTCCTTTTCAAAGAAAAAACAAACGCACAATTTTTAACTCTCACTTGAGAGCTTCACCTCTTAATCTATTTCCTGAGGGAGGTCATTTTCATACTTTTAATTTAATCTTCCTTTACATCAAATGCTTAAAAAGGCACTGAGTCTACCCTACAGCGCAGGTCATAAAACCTCACTTGGCCCCTTTTATTCAAAGGATCTGCACAGTAAAACCCATCATTTCCTCGTATAATTAAATACTCATCATCATCTTTACCAACACTAGCAGTGTTGAGTTATTTTTCACAGAAGGTAAATACAATCATTTTGGTCAAGTTGTTAAAACCCTTGGTCTTACACATCACCAGCAGTAAACAAGCACTCTGTCAAGCTCTCCCTGTTCACCTAACCTCACCTGTAGATGTGCTATTATACAAATACCCCACAGATGCCTGGGCAATCCCTTTTTTTCCTACTCAACTTGAAGCTAACTGCAGTAGCTGAACTTGGGTAGGTTGTTTTTTTTTCCCCCCCAGTAGCTCTTTCTGAGCCATCCCAAATCTCTGATCTGGAGAAAATATAGCTTTTGTAGTTCCATGTCTGATATCTGTGAATAGTCCTGACTATTCAAAACTCTAAAAAAAAAAAAAAAAGCCCCAAGTTTGGCTTAAACAAGTATGTTTTCATGGCATGTTTTTTCCCTAGGGGATTGTTGGTATTTTTGTGGGGGTGTTTGTGTTTGTTTTGTTGTTAATAGCCTTCAGTGTTTGAATCTTTAGGATTCATATCACCAAAATTTTCACTGTTACCATCCAAGCCAAAAATCTTAACATTTGTAATATTAAATGAGATTCTTCTAAAATCATAAAAAACAGAAATGCAAGCTTTAGTACAAACAGTCAGTGTTGTAAGGCACAAAAATAAGAGGACCAGTGATAACTGATATACTTTATAGAAAGCCTTACTAAGGAAAAACCAGAGAATTCTGATCCCAAATTATTAAATAAAAGAGCATCAAGGATCATATTTGTGACAAGTGCACTAGAAAGGTAAGATATTCATGATCCAATTCTCTGTCAGAGCTCATTTTTGCACTTAACTCCTTAAACTTGAGCAGCATGAGTTTCCCAAATGTGTTGCACCATTGTGAATCATAAGCATTTCTTCAGTGACTTGACTAAATACTGAACAACTCATATAATCTCAGTTAATCCTAATAGGAATAATTAAATCCTTGTCTACTTCTACTATCTTAAAAGCTTACAGTCTGAACAAAAGATGTTACAATCAAAGAAAAACACTCCTGCTAACCTCAGTGAGATCAAAATGGAGACTTTCCATAAATGTGACTGAGAGCTGACTGTGATTTCCAAAAGGAAAGTACCACCATCCTCGAACAACAGCTGTGCAGCCCCAAAGACCAAACTACCCAGAGGCAAAACCCCACTCCCATGGCCATGGTATGATAAGCATCCTAAAATGGCCTGGCATTTTCAAAAGGGGCACCAAACCCAAAGACACAGGCCTGATGACAGAGGGAGCAGCCATGGGGGTTAACATGAGAATCCAAATTCCCAGCATCTGACTTCAGTTGCATAAAATTTCTCAGAAAACAAAGCTTTAGCTTTCAGTTACAGCCACTGAAAAGCCCAGATTGTGACAAGCAGTGATGCTTCAGAACAAGAGTCATATTTAAGTGAAAAATAATAGCATCAGTTTTTAGTGGTGCCCTTTTGAAGTAGCTAAAGAAACAGACTGATGACTAAGACAAGAAGCAGTGACAAGTATAAATCCACCATGGGTTTCAATACTATATTTAAATCATTTTTATGTCAGTGGAATAGTACAGATGAAAATTAAAACCTTCTGTATTGACAGCTGTGGAGCAAGAGAAGCTCTATCTCCCTGATAGTAAAAGAGATTGAAGTTAGAAACTTGAAAACTTTCAAGTCCTTCAGTTCCCACTTCTGTTCCATGCATATTTGATATCTCAGGAGACAATCAAAAATGCTTTCTGGGAGTTTTCCTAGCCCAGGTATTCACCTTCAGTGGCACCCACTGGAGCTTCGCATTTCCAAAACAGAGACCTAGCAGAAAGACATTCCAGCACAGGTATTTTCAGGAGTTCCTCTCCTTCTATCTGTTACTATTTTGTGAATTATTTTTCACACTATGTGGTTCCAAAGGTGCATTTTTTCCATAAAAGTCAACCATTATCTTTGTCTATAATTTGTATTTGTCTGAATAATCAGCTATACAGTTTTCATAAACATTTATTACAGTGAAACAGCAGTAGTGAAAATGAGAACATTTACCTTAGCACTTTTTTGGGGAGCAAATGTTCAGCTCCATTATAGGAAAATAGGATAAGAATTCTGTAAGGAACTTGATACCAAGTTTGCAAGTTTTACTGTTACTTTACTGACAGCTTAAACTCAAATTAGTATAATAAAGACAGGGGAGAAGAGGCTTAGGAATGTACTCCTTACTTGTTACCAAAATAATATCCTGTTAGTGTTATTTCAGTAGGGACTGACTCTGAAGAAAGTAAGTTAACAAGATTTAAATTTATTTTTAAATAAACCACTAAACCCTCTTGTAAACATTAAGCATTACCATCTAAAAATATGTAATTACACTCCCTGTCTCTTATTTTCTAGAAACAAGATACAAAAGCACTGCTCAATATGCTTAATGCAGAAAGCTGGGAGGTAGGGTTAATATTATTAGACTCTTCTAAGTTTTAGTACAGTGGAAACCTGGCATTGGTCTGATAGAGTCCAGGATGATGGAAGGGATGCTGAAATAGCCAGAGAATGGGATCAATTCCATCTTCAGAAACCTGATCTGAGCCTCTTGAGCCATATGTGAGGTAGCAATGCCAAAATGCAATATGTGTCCTCACCAAGAAAATGGATTCAGCACATAAATAAATCAGAGTGAATTTAAAATAACTGACTTCAACTTTTCCCTTCCAGGGATGAGAAACTGGAAAGTGCTGAGGGATTCTGTCTCATCACCTAACTACTTTTAAGAGATATCTCATTACAGAGAACCAGAACTGGCATTGTAAAGCAGAGCTTTTTTACAGGAGTCACACTGCTACCCCAAAAAACCTGAGAGCCATGAACAACAAGGATATGTTCTCCCAGGCAGCCCAGCTTTGTGATTCAGCTTCCTCAAACTTAAACACCCAGACCTTGAGGAGCACTCTTACAAAAACCAAGATGGGTGAAAGTAGGGACAACACCTGAAAGTTTAAGCTGCTTCTCTTTTGGTTTTATTAGTATTCAAATTCTAATTCAAATGGCCTCAATGATCACCTTAGGTAAAGGATGCAATGGTAGCAGATGAATATTAGAACTTCTCACTAAGCAGCAGGGTATCACAAAGAGCACCTCAATGGCTTCAAGCAGCCTTCCAACAAAGCTATATTTCTAATTATGTCTAAAATAAAAACACAAAAAGGAAACAACTGCAGGCTTCCATGATTGCTACAGATGAAGACTTAAACTACCAAATAAGTGACTTTAGGAAAATTACAGAAAATCAAAAGGTTCAATACTTAGTCTGTTTTTTCACTTCACCATTATCTGGAGGAGTCAGCTTACATTGAAGCTGGGTGGAGAATTAAAATCACATCTTTACACTATCTCTGGAAGCTCAACTGATTTCTCATCTGTCAAAAGAGGGAGGAAGCCAATCCCACCATCTGATAACATGAAGGCCCCCCAGCAGAGCCCAGACAGTCAAGAACAGTTATGATAACTTGACAAGCTGAACTCACCTGTTGTGCTGCATCATGCAGAAAAGGCAGCTACTCAAGTCTATACAATCTAAATGACATTACTTTTTAATTTCTACATTCTAAAACATACCTGGAAGAAAATATTAAGTCTATCCAATCTTTGTAGAATTAGGACAATGTTCTCCAAAGCCAAGCTGACTGCTTAACTATGCCAAGAATTAAAATTTTCTCAAGCTGGAAAGAGATATAAAGGATACATTTCTTCATCACATCTAAACCACAAACTAGAAATAAAATGCCTTATATCCATAAATCTGTTCCCCTCTTTGAGAAACCATATGGGCTTTTAGTTTATTAATCCACTACACTGGTCAGAAAAAAATTACATCACCTGGTAAAAATTATTGCCGATATATAAAAGAACCTCTGATGACAACTAATACTTATGGTCAGTACTACCTTAGCAGATTGGTGGTACTATTTATTCAGAACCGTGCAAGAAGATTTATTATGTGGCATTAATAAATGGAGTCAATACACAGGTCAAACTATAAGCATGTAGTAGTGCCACAACACATTTTTCCTATTTACTGCTCTTCAACATTGGCTCACAGTGCATTACTGTTTTCACAGTGGGGTGCTTTTTCCTCAATTTCCTGTGGAGAATGACTTATAAGAGTAACTTAACTCCTCCAGCCAGTTCCTTCAAATGAACTGGAGAAATCTGCAATAACAGTTACTTCACCAGTCATAAGATTATACTGCTGTTGCACCACTAGACCTTGCAAAAATCTTTTCAAATGTAAAGCTCTTAAAACTAAGATTAACAAGAGTAATTTACAAGACTAAAATTAAAAAAAAATAATAAAATAGAGTGAGCTTGTTTTGAACTTTTTGAAAGTATCAATTTGCAATGCAGTTTGTGTGGTTTTCACAAAGCTCTTTGCAAGGTCTTCATCCACAGTCCAACAGAACGTGGGGAGTTGTGGTTCACCTAGAACACATAGGTACTTTGGAAATGGAAAACCATAATTTAAAAAAAAATGAACTATGAAAGGACAAAATCCACTGTAATCCTATGTAATCACCAGACTTGGAACAGGAAGGGATGACACAGAGATCTATCAGTGATAGTCAATCTTAGTTATTGTGCCTTGGCTCTGGATGCAAATCAGTTGCAGAGACACGAACATTCCAACACTGATGGCAACAGGCTGCAAATGATTTCCCAGATGCAATGAGAGAGATTTTTGTATCACATCTAGTCATACTGAGTGTTTTTTCCAAAGGTCTGAGGTAGAGCAGTTCTTCTTGCCAGGAAGCTCTGTTTGGCAGCCTCTGACTTTTCCATCTGTCCTTTATCCAACAGCAAGGCCAAAATAAACTCATCACATTTACCTGCCAGTTTCTGCCTTCCAACTTTCCTAGACCTTTCAGTAGCATATTGAAAATTCATTTCTACTGACAGCAGAATTAGAAATCAGAGAGTCAGTGTTTTCTTTACCCAAAAATGCATAGTTTCAATGTGCAGCAGGAGGCAGTGCCATTATGCACTAGTACAATAGCATTGTAATTCCCATATTTTACTGGTCAACTTCAAAAGTTACTACCACCACTCAAAACTGTAGAAAATGCAAGTATATATACCCACATTTTTTTGGTTGGTTGTTTCCTCAGGCACAACTTAGAAAGCATGGGGAACGGTTTAGAGAACCCTAGAAAAGATCTGTCATGGACATGAATGAAAACTTAATTCAATATTAATTAAATATTGAAGCATGTTTCTATGAACAAAACATGGGTCTTTTCCTCACTGAGGAGGAAAAGAGGAAACAGTCATAGATAGGAAACAAACATCTCACATAGCAAAAGTTTTTTACTGCACTGCTGCCAAAGCAGGTACAAGGAAGAGAGAACTGATCTCAAATCAAGTGCAAACAAACCTTTTAATCACTCAAATCAAGCAAGAGGGCTACCATGGTTGTAAGAGGTAAAGGTGCTTATTCCAGGACACAAAAAAAGCACTGGGGGAAGACTACAAGCCCTGTTGCCTCCATCTGAACAATTTTCACAGTATTTTCCATTCTCTGGACTATTTCACCTTGAAAACATCTCATACTTTCTTTCCAACTCTGAAAAGCCAATTCTTTTGTCAATTATTACTCTCCAAGCATGAATACTTCTCAAACTCTGGACTATCCATCACTATTAAAATGTTTTTGTTACTTCCAAGCCATTTTAGGAAAATGTAAAAAAGACCATAGTTTCTTGTAAACAGTGTTAGGAGAATTACTGAGCATAATCCAGGATTATCCCAGTGAGATGAAATGGACTAAATAGGTCAGCATAGCACACTTCACCATATTCTTCATTTTTCACTACCTTTACCATACTCACTATCTTTAAAAAAGTAACCAACAGAAATATTTTTCAAAGTTTTCCTATTTCTTTTTCATGAGGAAAAAATAAAATCAGATTTTACTCCTCAGTGCCAGGTATCTGGCAAACCAGTAGAAGAAAAAAAACCACCAAAAAAAAAAAAAAGTGTTGAACAAGTCTCCTTTTGTAATAAAAATCCAGGTATTTACATGGTCAGCTTTCAACTTCAAATAAGGAAAATCATAATAGATCTTTTTAGCAGAGATTTTCCCAGTAATTTCTTTTTTTTCTCAGAATAAAGCAATTGCACAGTAATGCTATTACTAGAAAAACACGCAGAATCTGAATGACCTAGCAGCCTTAGAGAACTCACTACTAGAAAATGACACATAATAGTTTGAACCTGAGATGATGTGCACTTTTTTTAACTAAGGTTCTTCACCTCTTATTAATTATATCTGCTTTCTTCTCAGTTTATGGCATTTGAAGATTTTTTTTAAGGTAATTTGTTTTAGGAAAATCATATACAATTTTGGAGTGATATGACTAAGCAACTGGTCACCCATAAAACAAGAGTGAAAATATTTAAATAAATTATAACGAGCACACATTATCCAGAGTCTTGTGTTATAGATGGAAGAGGATTTTTAACACTACAGTAATTTCATGACTATAAGGCACACTGGATTATAAGGCACACTTCCGGGTTGTCGGTAAATTTCCGAACTGTTTCCATATATAAGGCGCACTGGACTATAAGGCGCACTTTTTTTTTGCAGCGAGGATCCACACGCAACAAAGTAACGAATTACTAACGGAATCACATGATCGCAGGGTTTACAGTCAGGTGCTCAATTTGCAAACATTTTTCATGGATCAGCACAGCCTTTAAACACAGCCCCAGGCCCCTCCCCATGCCATGGGCCCTGGCACTCCCGCCCGCCGCGGCGCCGGCTGGTGCAGCTCTCGCGGCTGCCACGGGCTCTCGCGGCGCACAGCTCAGCTCGCACTTCCAGGTTGGCAAGTTTCCAAACTTTGCCCATACATAAGGCGCACTGGATTATAAGGCGCACTCCCAGGTTTCGATCAAAATTTTAGTCAAGAGGGTGTGCGTTATAGTCGTAAAATTACTGTCATTTATGCACCCTGCCGTGGGACCCCATCAAACAAAATTTTCTTAGCAAAGGACATTAAAGGTCCTGGCCATTTTTT
Organism: Sialia sialis; assembly: GCA_009812075.1. Lineage (NCBI taxonomy): Eukaryota > Metazoa > Chordata > Aves > Passeriformes > Turdidae > Sialia > Sialia sialis. The sequence continues at coordinate 77,981,965 of VRYO01002297.1, read as the reverse complement.
GTTCTGACAGCTAATGGGTGTTTATTAAAAGTAGTGAATTTAGCAAGCCTCTTAACTTGCTGAATCATACATTTAAGGAAGGTCAAGTCTCATTTCTGAGCCCAATCAATTTCCAACCAGGTCTTCAAATTCCTGCTGCTTCATGAAATCAAACTGCAATATCACCTAACCTTTACCAACTATTCACATTTTATTTGTGACTATTAGATTTTCCTGAATTGACTTTACATCTCAGATAAGTGTAAATGGAAACAACACATACCATGAAAGTGGTTAAAAAAATAATATGGTAAACATTTGACTGCCAATGTTGAAAATCGTGCCAAAATAGAAGTGTCAAAAATAAGAAAGCACAGTTCTAAATTGTCGTTAGCAACTCTGAGTGTTATAGAGAAGGTTGAACTTCCCTCAGCATTGGGCCACATATCCTGAGGAACTTTGGGAAATAATTCTTGTCTGCTTGCCCTGCCCAATGCAAAGCCCCAAATCAAACCAGGTAACCATTTTATATTTGGAAGATAAAATGCATCACCTTTTAATCCAAAAGTATGCATAAAGTCAGAACACCTACCAGACAAAAGTAAAAACTTTACTGAGGTTTCTATTTTTTACACTAATTGTCTTACAACACAAAGATCAGCCAAAAAAATTCAAATAATTATTTTTGAGGGGGAAAATATCAGTTATATGACTTCTGCAACCATATCCTACATTTTTGCATTTGACACCACAGTGGATGATGCTTTACTAACCAAAGGACAGGCCAGATCCCACCAGCAGTAATTCCTGTACACGTGTCATGACTTTAGAGCAGTTGTACTGAAGGCAAAAATGCAAACTCACCAGCTTGCAGAAGTTAATCCTTAGCCACACTTTTATTCTGAGGCAATTGATCAAAAACATGGGCCAGATAATGATGAGTTTCCAAATATTTGTTAGCATTCTGAAAGAATATTTAGCAATTATAAGGTAAGCTGTAACATTCAGAATTGCCACTGGTACTTAAAATATAAAGCCTTTTAATCACATCAAATGCAAGCCTTAAAGTTCATACCTCCTCATGCAGAAGGAAACGAGAGTGAACATGCAAGTAGGAATGTTTGTCAGCCTATAGAAAGAAGTCACTCAAAGAGAACTGGCAAAATTAACAATTCAAGGTGTTTTTCTACTTTTCTCCTACACATATAAGCCACAATTATTATACATATTACACAGGTTTTCAGAGGGTCAGTACTTGCAATCACAGGCAGGTTTGTTTTTCAGGAAGGAAGTAAAAGCAAATCTGCTTGGGTAAGCAGTGAAATATCATCAGGTTTTCATGGCTCGAGTTTTACATGTTGCAGACTTGTTTCTTTTTATTATGTGTCTATAATAAATACCCTGATGCACTTTGAACATCATCTGCTTCTTGTGCTGAAAATGCACCATGACCACCTCCTTCTACAGTCCTCCCCTAAGGTCACCATGCTAATGAAATAAATTTGGTAGGCATCTGGCCTTGAGCATTCTAATTCAAGCACAATCATGTTCTCCTTTTAACTCAAAAATAGCATGTGAGATCACTTCTTCAAAATAAGGTTTTGCTCTTCCACACCACTAACGAGCAGACTGATATCAAGTGCTGCTCAACAGTCATTTTAAGGCTGAATCCACTAGTTCTAAATAGAAAATAAACCCTAAAATTTAGGCACCACATTGTCTGTTGGTGTATGGCTTTGCAAAAAAAAAAAAAAAAAAAAAAAAGAAGTTTCATGGTTTCCTCTCTGCCAAAGTCACTGTATTTGTCCCCATTATGTTACACCATATTAGTCAGCATCATTCTTCAATTTTCAGTGGAGAAGTTATTGGATCATCTGCTCATGGGCAATCAGGCAATTTCACTGCTTCTTAGGCTACACCTACACTGCAGAATATCCATGCTCTGCAACAGGCTGGAAGATTATTCAGACCAAGGACCTGATCTAAGTACACCACAGCCTTCTTACATCCTCATGCCCTTGTTTTCTTTCCTTGGAAATGTGGTTCTAAGTTTAGGTCCACAATCCTAATTTTGACAATTTAGTTAGGTGGGATTACTCTGACCTTCACATTTCCGTCATAGCCTTCTGCAGACCCCTTGATACTGTCATGATTGGCATGGCAGGTAAATTGTTTGGCTTTTTTGTCTGAGGGTTTTTATAGATAGTGGTCTGGGGTTAATTTTTAAATACTACAATGAGCATAAGAGAAGTTCAAACACATCATCCATTTACACAAGTAAAAGACATAGCTGTGAACTCAGTGGATTTTTTTCAACAGTGTTAAAAAAGTCACAGCTTTGATCACAAAAATGACAACAGATATAGCAGGGTCTTTTATTACAGTTAGTCTCACTGTTTAGGGCCATAGTTTCAAGCATTCTGCCACCACCATGCAGAAATAGTAGTGCAATTCTACATACATAAGCAACTGAAATATATTGAAATATTAACTGCAATAAGGAAAAATAAACCTGCAATAAGGAAAAATATTAAGTCTTCTATAACAAGTATCACAGAGTATTTTTAAAAGCCCATGTCTGAAATAACGCTTATGTAATTTATTATTATTTTTTAATGAGTAAGGGCCTTTAAAAATGTCTCTCAGCAGCGCTACTTAACATATCTTCCTCTGAAAATGATTCATGCAACCAGGCTAGTTACACTTTTTTACCAAAAAAGCTGTATATTGTGGACTACTCTTACCACTAACAGATATGAACAAACAAAAATAATTTGTTATTTTATAGAGCATGACCAGTTTTGGGTACCTCAGTCTTTAGCTATGCATCACAGTAATTCATCACCAAAAAAATTTAAAGTGAAAAACCAGTTTAAACTCAAGCTCAAATACCATCTTGTGCACCCTAACTTCAAAATACTTCTCCAGAACTAATTCTAAACACAAGAAATCAACCATTATTCAGTGACTAGGCAAGGGGAGCAAAGCTGTGTTATTTAAAGTTGTGAAATGCTCCTGAAATTTGCTCATCCATTATATAATCATAAAGCCCTTTAACATCTAGCAAAAATGTATCAACTTTTAGAAGTATAAATATCTATTCTCACAGTCCACACAGGGAAAAAGAAAGCAACTACTACTGTCCCTCCTTCCCTTTCTGCAACAGCAGTCCATTACCTTTTTTTAATCCTTAGGAGACTTGCAGTAACAGTGCTATGACATTTATCAAGATCTTCAAGTGATGGCTGAATTTAGATGCTTTATTACAGCACTGATCTATTCAGCCCACAGTGTGGGAAGGTGCTTTTTTATTTGAGGAATTTCTGCATTCCTTTTCACAGTTTTATTTGGCACATGAAAACACTCCCATATTGCATGGCTGTTTACTTTCTCTTTAAAAAAAAAATGAAATAAATAAAGAATTATATATATATATATATATATATATTATATATATTTTATATATATAATAAAGAACTAATTTTTACTACAAAATTCTATTAACCCGATGTAGAGATCATTTCAGTTATGCAATGTAATTGTAACTCCAACCTGGGAGAAAAGTCACAAAGACAAAGATAGTATTTTGGAATGCTCTCCTTTCCACTAAAGCCATCAGCTCTTCTAGGAGTGGCTGTAAATCACTTTATCATGAATATCATATCCACAATCAATGCTGGGTTTAATGAGGTCTTGTCTTCTGGGGCTGGGTGGTCACACAGACTCACATGCTTTCAGAGTATTTTGCTTTAGAAAGATACTTAATTGATCAATGAACAAATTCCTCATATTTCAGAAGGTTAGCCTAAGCCACAAAATGCAGTGTCAGTATAAAAGAAACTATTGACTTTCGCAAAGTAAGTATTGCCTTTGATCTTATCTGATACGAATTCAGTCATTCCACATCACTCCTGGAGAGGCTGCTTTGTGCTGCTGGAAACAGGAACAAGGTATCTATGTCAGCATTTCAGGTAAGAGGTGATCCCTGCATTTGGTTCTCACAAGCATTTGATGCTATTTCAGATTACAGAAAAGTATTAAGGGAAAAATAAATGCTGATTTAAAAAACAAAGGAAAAAATATGTACAATCCTAATATATATTTCTTAAGATTAGCTTTTCCTAGTCTGCCTTCTTTCCAGTACAGATTTTTAAGTTGTTCTATCATTTTACTGTTCCTGCTACATACACCTCCACAAGCATAAAGAATACACCACAATAAAAATAAAGCTTTGCAGCACAGCATGATATTCTGAGCTCAGATTAATGTATTCACCACAGCTTTTAGATATTTTCCTGCCATTTTAGTGTTTTAAATGCATTCTAATTTGCTGGAAAAGTAATACAGTAATTTCACGATTATAAGCCGCACCTTTTTCATTGAAGAATTCAGCCTACCCCAGTAGTGTGGCTAATCATCAGGTGCGGCTTATCTATGGACAAATCCCAGTGAAATGCCAATCTGGAAGTGAGAGCCGGCCGGGGAGGGCACCTGGGGCTGCCTTTAAAGGCTTTGCTGGTCTATGAAAACTGTTTGCAACTTGAGCACCTGACACCAAACCCTGCGCTGGCGCCATTCTGTTACTAATTTGTTACTTTGTTGCACATGGATCCTCGCTTTTTTTTAAAAAAAAAAAGCGGCTTATATTCAGGTGCGGCTTATTGTGAAATTACTGTACTTTTTATCTACTATTTGCATTTTCATTTTCTATTCATTTTGCTACATGTTTACATTATTCAAACAGTGCTGACAATTCCATCTAATTATGTGGTTCAGTTGCCTTGAAAAGGAGGAGTATAAAAATTTTCCCCAAGTCAGTATATCATCTAGCAGCATCCCAAGCTGGAGAATCACACATTTCTGAAACTGAATTCAAATGCTTCAGTCCAGAACTTGGGTGCCATCACAGTATATATTTTCCAATGCACTGATACAGAATACGCTCTTAGGGCATCCTTTTTTCCCTTTCCTCTACCAACAGAGTTATCTGAAGCTGAAATTAGTGTTAAGTCTAATTATTACCCTGTGCATTAAAATCTTTTCTTCCAGGAGGTTGATGCTTACTATTGAACTTGTCTAATCTGTCAGAGGGAGCAATGCAAATGAGTGCAACTCATTAGCTGCTAACCCACCATCTTCATATCACAATGAAAACAATGACTGGGAAGTAGCCCAATTTCACCCTGCATCTCATGTATTCAGTGGCTGTTCTCTCTGAGCTAAGCTAACTTGCCAAAAGGTAATATGAGCAATTTAAGTTTTCAAGAAAGATAAAACTGGGGAACAATGTATAACCTGATATAAGACAAATTAAACGTGGCCAAAGGGATGAGTCTGAACATAAAGTTAGGTGTCCAGGGCAAAGTTAAAGAGAATCAGGGTATCCTAGCTTAACTAGGCACATATGTTACAAAGCACTAAACCATATGCCTGTTGCAAAGCAATGGCACCAAACAAAAGTAAAATTGTCTAAGAAGGGAAACAGGGGAAACATGCATGAAACATTATCATGCACATCTAAAATAAGAAAAATAAATGTCAGCAACCAGGCCAGATGTATATACCTCACAGTTCAAGCTACGCTAAACATACACAAAACCAACCACCATGGTATAGGGAGAAAATGCTCCTATCAATAAATAAGCTGTACATAAATAAATAAATGTAATCATGAGAAGATCCTCTCTATATATTTTTTCCCAGCTATCCCTAGTGACAACAGAGACTCCTCTCCATGCAGTTCCAAACAATTTCTGTGGCACTTGGCTATATTATAAAACCACATCAAGAGCTGGAGCATCTCAGCAGGAAAGTGGTGATCATGGCCCTGAAGAGAGCGAGACTGCATTTCAGGGGTGCCCATGTTTCCTGGCATGGAATCCAAGGCACATTCCTACTTTGCAAAGGTCACAGTCTCCCAGGCTTGGTGGCTGAAAATATTTATGGTCTACCATGGCTTTCCAACAGCCTGTCAAAATTTTGATGATGATGGGCAGTCATCTGCATGTCACATCCCATGTCTCTGCACAGCAGAGAGTGATTGGCAGCTCCTGAGAACCAGTGACAAGCTAGGAGATTTATTACTTTCACCTGGTTTTCATTTTTTTCCATTGCCAAATATTACTGGTCTTTTTTTTTTTCCAACTATAAATGTCCTTTTCATTTTTTTTTAAGATTTTTTTTTTTTTTTTTGCTATGAAGCAAAAGAAAAATCCCTTTTTTATAAATTTATCTATTGAATATCTGGACTTTGTATGGCCACTACATTTTTTAAAATTACAATTTAAAGCTGCACAGCCACAGCACAGGTTTGTGTATACACAATGACAATTAAGTGCCCTCTGAAGGACTGCTGAAGCAGCACTAAATCAATTATTTTGCTTTAAGAAGGTAAGCTATCTTTAGGGAAAAAAAATCTATGATTCTCAACTTTGAGAAAACAAAATTAATGTTTTCAGTATGAAAAAGGACTCGAAAATCATCTTCCATATAAATTGATTATATTTTTAGAAAAAAATAAGTCTTACCTAAGAGAAGCATCTATCTTTCAAATTACATGAAGTCTTATTTGGAGCAAACACATGAGGAATAGCCCACTCCATCAACACAACCAAGAAAATTACTTCTGCATTTTTCTCAGTCAATCTTGCCAAAGGCTACAGGACAGAACATAATAGTAGTATAGAATTCATAACAATTTCACAATCTCCAAAATTTTTACTACAATACAAGTCTGCAAACACTGGTCCTTTGAAAGGCTTCAGCTTTTAACTCTGCTGTAGATTGTTCGTTATTCCCTTTTCACCTCTAAACCAGTAGCCACATTTCCACTGCACTTAAGCTAACTTCACCATGGGTTTGACATATTTCCACATTCAGGTAACTTTTCTATTACCAATACTGTGAAAATCTTACTAAAAATACATACAAGTTAGTGCATACTCCTTGCCCATTGGACCTAAGAAGAAAGCAAGCATCTTTGGTTAACCTACACTTCATAAACTTTGCTAGTTTCTCAGGAAAGTACCCAACTCCTCAATGCTCAAATACAACTTTCTTGACCACTTAAGCATTGCTTAGAATGCAGGGATAGCACTAAACCTTGAATTCACATCTCTTGTTTCAATCCTTCCTGAAATGTCTTTGGCATCAGTTTGTTTATCATATGCACTAAAATACTCCCTTGTAAAATACCTATTCTAAACACAAACCAAATTCATAACTGCAAAGCCACAGCTTCTAAAGAGGTCAGGAAAAGCAATGAAGCTTCTTATTCAACCAGGTGGCATACTTCCTTAAACAAATGAAAAACATAACAAATTAAATAATACTTATTAACTTGGAAATTTTTCCCATAGTTTGATATCCAGAATAAAACGTCCTCGCTCTAAATCTGCACAATTTTTCCAATCTTACCACTACCTACACTCCTTAAAATAGGACATCAGAATTTAGATTGCTTAATTAATATGACTAGAAGGCAAGTGTGACACTTATTATAGCCTAGTAATTATAAAATATTAAAGTTGCAAAAAAATTTTAGGGCATTTTTCAGACTAGATCCATACTACCAAATTAAATACCAGCCTGCTGTTCATGGGGAGCAGAAGTGAATCCCTCCATTCTAGTAAGTTTTTAATGGAGATATCTCTAGCTTGCTTTCAGCCCACGCCAGCTGCCCACCTCCCAGACAATTCTCAGGCACAGTTCAGAGCTTGGCTGTAGCCCAGTATGGAGAAAAAGAATTTCAGAGCATGAATGAAGGCTCCTGTAGGGCAGTGGGCATCAATGCCACAGAATTATCCTAATCATGCTAATTTACTGGCATTGATGTGACTGTACACCAAGTTTTGCCTCAACTTTTCACTCCAGGTTTCAAAGTACTGCAGTGACTGTCCTAAACTCTTTACCTTTAATCCTTGCAAACATGAATCATGCTGACTGCTGCATTCTGGAAAAGGAAATGCCTTCCTAAGACAAGTGGAGGACTGTGAGGCTAGGCAACAAAGGGACAGAGCATATCAGATATATCACAGTTACTCTGAGGCAAATGTCAGATGTGCCTAGAAGCACAGTGCTTGCTGAAAGAAGAGTTAGTTACATCCCATTTCACCAGTGAGCATGAGCAGCCACATGAGGCAGCTAATACAGATGGGCTCATGCACTGTAATCTCTCATTTCATCTTAGTCTAGAGCAACTTGTGCTTTTGCAACACCACACAGCAATTACAGTCCTTTCAGATGCAGACAGGCAGTATTAAACCCGTGATGCTTGGGCATTTCTGAATGGCAGAAGCCATCATGTGCCCTGGGTCTTACTGGATTACAGCGTACAAAACTCTCATACCCTGTTGCAAGTTAGTCTGCAATTCCCTCTGCACACAACTGGCCAACCATCCTCTCCACAACAGACTTGGAAGAGCCATTTCAGCTGCCTTGGACCAGCAGTTCAGTTCTCTTGAACTGAACATCTGATCCAGCAGTCCAGCCTGAAGTGCACTGCTTGGCTATTCAGAGTTTACACCACCTTGCTGCTGCACTTACTCCTCTTCACATCTATCCTGGAAGGCAGTGGAAGATGCAGCAACTGCTCTCCTGGAGTGAGCCCTGATGTTCAGCTGGAGGAAAAGATTACCAGACAGCTGGCATCTTGGCAGGATTAACTAGGTTATGTACTTCAAGATTATCTGTGAAGACACAGCTGTGCCTTCTTAGCTTCCACATACCAAAACAGACAGAGCTGGCAATAGTCAGTAAAAGAAATCAGAATCTCGTGTTAGTACTGCATTTATCTCTTCTGTACTAAATGTGGCTTTAAAAAGGGAGATTTTAGATGAAAATTCGTCATTCAGAAATGAACCACAGGAATTTCATGGTCCTGGTGAAATGCTGTTGCTTGGAGACTCAGGTAGAAATTTGTCACTGAAGAGCTACCAAAAATAGCTCAAGTGATATTTCATTTGGCATGAGGTCATGAAGGCAACATTCATAAATTTCAAAATCACGAGATCCCAGGCTGACCTTGCAGCAATGGGCTTTTTGACAGCTAGCAGCTTTAGTATCATGACATAACAACAAGATGCAGTAAAAGTATCAGTGGCAAGCTGAAGTGTAATTTAAAAAAAAA
>VRYO01002297.1:77948279-77964148 GCA_009812075.1 Sialia sialis | reverse complement strand
CAATGAAAAAGGTGCGGCTTATAATCGTGAAATTACTGTACACAAAAACATAACAAATGTTTCTCAGCAATTCATTAAGAGCAGAAGGCACAAAGACTAACAAGTCTGCTCTATAAAGAAAATTTCGGTGTGTTTGAAATGTATGTTCTTTCTTAAATCAGAAATCAACTTTCTAAAAATTATGATTTTCTCCAGAGAAGATTTCCCATTTAAAACATTTCAAAAACTGAATTTTAAATGCAGAACTGATCTGTAATACATGGTATTATGAAATGGTTTCGAACAGCAGGTTATGATAGCAATAATGAGCTGGAGTATAGTCACTGGAAGAAAACTTCCAAAGCACAAACAGCAGGGAAGAGCCAAATTGCTATTAAAGGTCATTGGGACTTGCAATCACATTGCTATACATCCTTTTGAAAATATCCTACTCTGAAACTATAACTACCTTAGCTATAATACCTTCTTCCCAGAAGCTGTATACAACTACACAGCAGTGGCTTCTCCAGACAAGTGCTCTAGTCATTTCCTAATTCCTAGGATGCAATGTAAACCCTTTTTCTCAAAATTAAAAATTTATCTAAAGGCCAAGTAATTTAAAGCATTAAATATTTATAAACATCAATAGCTAAGTTCCTGACTCCCACCAAAATGAACAGAAGTTTTATTTGAATAAAAACCGCAGCACTGAAAGTGCTATTTCTCTTTCGGAACAGCTCTTTTGCTTGAACAGTCCAGGATGTTTTATGCTTAACATTACTGTAAAATGTCTGCCGAAATGGTTACACTCATTTTCTAATGCTGCTTCTACTGTGCCTAGGAGGCTTGTCACATGAGGAGCACACAGAGGGTAATCTGATCAGGCAGAAACAAAGTCTATGAGCAGACTTTGACAGGATATCCATTCCAGTACCCAGCAAGAGACTTTCTGGAACTCCTCTCTTCATCACAGTCTCATCTGCAAAATGCCCAAAACACGCCTCTGAAAGTTGCATACAGAGTCAGACTTTTACCCATTTTGTGAACTAAAACATACACACATTTCTCTAATCCCAGCACAGAAGAGCTCTACTAATTTTAGATCCACGTGGTGCCAAGTGTCATAGCTCTCAGATAGCTGGATACCTGAACCTCAGGCCAAACTAATTTAGTTTTCCAACACAATTAGGTTATGATCCCCACTTAACTGCTGATCTGCATTTACGTGCATTGCAGAACACATCATTAAATACTGTAATTTCACATGTTAGCTATGAAACTGAACAATGGAGATATGTTTAAAAGTAAACCAAGTTCAAAAGGGCCATGTGGCTATAATCAAGAGCAGATTTTGGCCTGTGCCCCTGGAAAGCCCATCAGAGACCTAATCCTCCTTGTCTTACAGAAATAGTTACACTAATTGTATGATTGTGAGGTGCAGAATTTAATCCTGCCTAGAACATTCACCCTTTCACAGATTTATTGGCAGCTATTGTCATCTTGCACAAAATCCAGGAATTAATAGATTAACAGTCGACAGCAAAATTATGCCCTCACCAGGTAAAATAAAATTAAATCTGGAACCATACTGATTTGCTTTTAATGCAGCTAAAGCCAAACTGGAATACCCTACAGGAGGCCTGATTTTAGGAGGAATATGTCTTATCAAAGGATCAATTATTACTTGGGCCCCAGCCTTGGGAAGAGTCTTGTGTGGGTGGATTTCCAAAGCCAGTCTTTCCCCACAAAAGCACCAAGCCTGCCTACACAGATCAACTTGTAAGGTCTGGCCATTAACATGCCCTTCAGGATTTGACCAGCAGACTGAAGTGTCTTTGTGAGCATTGTTTCACCTGTTTGAAAGCTGGGCTGACTGGAAGCATTCAGTACATGAATATTTTCACCCACTACAGAAAAACAAGGCTTTGTTAAATTAAACGGCTTTAATGATGTTTTACAGGAAACATTTCAGGCATGCAGCAATAAGCTGCATTCATATTTGACATTTACAGAACGTTATTATTTTAAGCCTGAACTTATAAAATACTTGCACTTAAATTCAAGCATATGAATAAGCCCATTTTTATTTTACAAAGCAGTTACATCCAAATACATTCTGAAATGGTGGAATTAATTCTTCAAATAAGGCATGTTTTAAATAGTGTAGAGGAAAAATAATAAAATAATCTGGTTTTCAAGCAAAACACCACTAGAAATTAGCAAAGCTGATTGAAGAAAACAATTACTAACACCTCAACTAAAAAATACAGATTGAGACAAAACAAACCTCTTAACTCAATAGTGACAGAAGCTTATTGTCCTTTTTTCCTCCCCTCATACTTGACCACCTCTTGGTTTTCATCCCAAAAGAAGAATTATGCAATGTTCCTATGAGCTCTATTTAAAAGATGCTGCTGACTCAATGGGAATTGGGAAGCAGCAGAAAAGCAACGAAGCAGATCTTTGATATCTGCTCCAATTCACATACCAAAGATATCTGATGGCCAAATTCTGGCTGCCTCAGTCAACCAAACAGGTACCCATTAAAATCACGGAGAAGCGGGCACAGTTCATGTATGCCATCAAACCTGAGCTTCAGAAAACGCTGCCCAAATCTCAAGGTCTTTACACAAACAAACCTCACTGATTGCCCAACATTCAGGTTATTGTTATTTTACTCCAAGAACTCTTCACTTGAGCTAAAGTGAACACCTCATACAAGTCAAATCAACAAGGTCTGATTCATATTTAAGATTAATGTACTTCAGGAAATATCCCATCCCCAAGTCCCTTAAAAGTCAGAACTACCACTTTAAATAAGGAGGAACGTTGAAACAGAGTAAAACTTCATGTTTTACATTTGGTTGTGCATTAATTTTGTCCAATTTCAGACAGCCCAAAAGCTATTATGTTTCCATCCGTAATTGAAGACATTTTCTGTTAGCTACAATTCTTCTTTCCCAGGAGGTAACTTGCTGTAAAAATGTGGTAGGAACATGGGAAAAGACAGGGCTGTCTGGTGAAGATTGGTACGGTTGCAAAGAAAGGATTAGGTGACATGCAGCTGGATAATCCACACATGCCCACTAGTCAGCCAAAATAACTCTCCTATTTGCAAAAATTAAAAAATAAAAAAAATAATTAAAAAAAATCAAGCCCAAGGCTAGGTACTGCTAGCACCCAAAAAGAGGTCAAAGAAAACCATCCATAGTGGAATCTACCTAACCAATTAGTTCAGGATTTCCTTCTGCATTCAAAATCAGAACCCCGAAGCAGATGATCTAATTAGCTCACACCTGAGAGCCCAGAAGAGCACAATTTCCGCTGACTGAAAATTCAGGTCCCCAACTTCAAAGCGTAAATAAGGAAATTCAGAAATGCACATATTCCAGAGCCAGGAGCATCTATCATGGCCCCTACTGTCTTTGCTCCATGAAGTAATCTCTGAAGAAGAATTTCCCTTGACTAAATCTGATGCCTAACGTATTTAGGAGCCTCCAAATTCCTAAATTTCAGCAGCAATACAGTTTCAGATGTACAAAAACCATTCTGTGTACATGCTCCCTTCTTCATGCCAGCTCAAAGGAGCTGTACAACAGGCATCTATTGTTCCTGTCTTAATTGAAAACCTGTACCCAATGTCAGAACAGCTTTCCTTGACACTACCCTCAATCAATCATTAGAACAAATTACATTGTCTCTGAGCCCTCCACAGACAACAAAATGCATCAGATGACCTGCTAGCTCTCGTCCATCTCCAGTGTCTTTGTTCTCAGAATACAGAACCAGAGCTGTTTGCTGTGCTTCAGCTGGATGTCTAATATCACAGATCTCTTTAAAGCAAGAGAACTGTGAAACAGAATGGACCAAAGCTTAACAGCCTGAGCTGAGCTTTGCTGTCCCCAGCCCCAGACTCACCCTTCCTACAGACACAAGGGCTATGCAGTACCAAAGGAAGCACTGATCAGGCACCCATTCCAAACAAAATATTCATGGGACACCTTTCCTAGCATTAGCAACAATTTAGAGAAGCCCTTGAATGGCAAGACTGTATTTTTCATGGGCAGTCGTGTCAAGCTGAATTTTCTAACAAGTCTGTTTCCTATAGATGTAGATGTTTAATCTACAGCATTAAAAGCTCTGCACAGCCCAGATAACCCTATATATTTTAAACTTTAGGAGTTACATAGTTAAAGAATGTTGTTGAATAATTATGATTTATTTAACACTTCACCCCATGAATTAGCTCATTTCCAGATACTGCAATCACGCTGCCATTAACAGATGTACCCATATCAAAAATGATGTCAAAATGGAGACAACCTAGTTACATAATCAAAATCTTTCAGAACAGGGTTATTGTAATTGCTATTCAAATAGAATTTACTACCTGAACTGAAGAATACATTAAAGAATGACCATTTCAGAAGGATTATGTAAAATTCAGTTTCAGTAATAAGCTTCGGATTCTCAGTTTATGACTTCAGATTTATAGCAGAAGAAATCTAAAGAATGTACCTCATTCACAGCTTAAAATCATAATCTTCAGATACTTAATGCTCAAGTAATAATGGCACAGAACAAGGCATTCTTATGTCATATGGCAGAGATGGCACTTAACGTTTTAAAAATGAAACATATGAAATACTATTGGATATTTTCTTATTTATCAAAAAGGATACAGCTAACAATTTTATTACATTTTGTTCCCAGGCAACCATGAGGTAACTTACAGAGCACCAAGAAAAATTCTTGAAGTTCTTTACAACCTCCCAGAGAACTCAAATACAGTTTGAGAAAAAGTTGAATCTTTAGTTATATTAACAAATATTTGTATAATTTCTCATATTACTATTCAGTCACAAACAAGACATGAAATATGTCAAATACTTCAGATAAACTATACTACATATTTTATTGCCACTCTCACAAAAAAGAGTTTGCCTTTGAATTCTTAAGAGTGCTACCAACAAAGAAGCATTTTCTTCCCCTGGATAAGTAGCTGGATTCAACCTGATTCCTAAATCATCTGATATAATGTGACTTTTTTTCTTCCATCAAAATGCTTTAGAAATATTGTGAAATAATTACTAATCCAAGAAAAAAAATTGACAGCCAGCAACTGAGCTGACCAGAGATGAGAAAACAGCACTCTCTTCTCCCACAGCAAACAGCACTTCTGTGGTACGTCAGATTTAGCAAACAGTTGCCTAATTATTTACTGTCACAGCCAGAGACATGATCAGGCGACAGAATTTGGAGACACACAAATGTTGTGCTTTCAACTTTTAAAAAAACAAGGTACTTGGTATTGCATGAACTTCAAGATCCACAGCCTACTCTGGCTAAAGAAACAGAGTAAAATTTCACTTTTCTACATTTAAAAAGGGAAGCTTTTATCTTCCTAAACCAAACAGCCAGATCATCTAAATGATGCAGCATCATACGATCCCAAGCCTTCCAAGACAGGCAATGAATTTTGTACAGCTGACTCTGCTAGTTACAGTACTCAACAGCTGGGACATAGATAATTTGGCACCCTGATAACAGCCTAGATGAGTATGAAGCATTCTGCAGACTGTAAAAAGGAAAAAAAAATGAACTAGCAGCATTAAAATCATAAACTGAAGCTCATCCTATAAAGCCACATAGTTCATTTGATTAAGACACATATTAAAGGAGGTATTTACAAAACTGAGAAATTCAGAGAAATGGCACTCCCTCTTCAAAGGCTGTATTAGAGCAATTCTTTTCTGATTAGATCAGCTCCCATAGCAAGTCATCAGAGCAACAATCGCTGTAGTGAAGTCATACTACTGGGACTCGAAAGGGAAATCATGACTGGCTTGAAAACACATTTTAGAAAGTAATGTGTTTTCCAGGCTTCCAATATATCTTAATTAAAACAAGCCCAAACCTTTACCTTTGCTCCAAATGGCTGAAAAAGGTCTACCTTGAACAGCAAAACATAGCACACCAATATATAAAATATGACAGCAAAAACTAAGACAACAGATATTGGATCCTTCCAAATGATTCCAGGATTTGGGGGTCACTGAAAATGGACTCTGTGTAACCCCCACAATAAGATATATTCAAATACTTTCAGAAAGTGCTTTATTTCATACAGAGATGCAAATTAGTTTTCAGAGTTTATTTAATTGAAATCCTATTGTTCCCCAACATATAAAAACCAAACCTTTCGCTCCCTTTCCTGATAAAACTCCCATTGAAATAGGGGAAATTGGGCCTAATCTCTTTCCCAGGTTTTTAAGCAAGTAATTGGTATGAGACGGAGCCTTATGAAACCTAACTCTATCAGGAAATAAAAGGTGATCCAAAGCAGAACAAGAAGCTTTTGCAGTGTTTATTTACAAAGTAAACAGTCTACTAGCTCCGAAATTTCGCAAAAATCAGATCTGCTGCATTTAAATTGAAGACTTAATGAAAAAGTGAGAACGGAATAAAGATGTGTTTTGGAGATGATGGCAATCATCAAATGGCAATTATTTCTCAACTAAAATGCACTAATGCCTTTCAGTACAGGAACGGTGCACATGCTCCACTGCTGCATTGACACAATGGGCAACAGACACAAAGGAGTCATTAGTCAACACTGCTAATGACACATGAAATTGCAAGTGACACCACTATAAAGTACACTCAGACCCAACAAGTTTTCACAGTCAAAATAACCATCTGTTGAGGATTTATTCTTCAAAATATTGCTGCTAACAACGAAGAATAAATAAAATCAATTATCAGTATCTTCAAATCAAGCTGTCTTAAACTATGCCACTCCCATTCCCATCAGTGGAAACCATTTAACAGAAATCTTCAGGACTGATTGAAGACATACAGCTGAAAAACTTCAGATATGAAATCTAACATCTTATTCCCTAACATTACAAATGGACTCAGCTCTGCAAATGTCAGCATATGCTGTGACATGCTGTAAAAACTATTTCAGGATGAAGGTTCAGCGTGAACAGTTAACTCCGTCTCTTTCACACTTGGATTAAAATCAGAGCTGCAACACTTTTTGATAAGCTTCTTCAGATTTAGTACTAGCAAATGTACTGAAAAACAGCAATGAATCATCCAAACCAGCCCTTCCATCCCCATAGGCTTAAGTAATCAGTGCAATTTACATTTCTATGAAGATTAATTTAGCCGTGTGCATCTTCATCGTGATAAAGGCCTTTTGCCTTATCTTTCTGAATTCGATGAAAAAACTCAGATGCTACACGAACTAAGCTAATTCTTTCCTCTATATGAAAACAAACAATTAAACCGCAGCTTTAAATGCGAATGCACAGCGTCCGCACTGCACTCGAAAAAGCGACTTTTAAGCCCACGAGAGCGCCTGTCACACGCTGCTGAGGTGACACGGTATTTCTATTTATCGCACAAGCCGCCCACGTCCGCTCCCCACCCCGGAGCGACCCTCGCAGGGACGCGGGGCCACCAATGTTCCCCACCCGGCCAGCAGCGCCTCCCGGCTCCGCAGCCGCCACACCCGGCGGCACGGCGCGGGATCGCTGCCCTACCTTTGTATCTCTCCAGGACATCTTCGTAGGCTTGCAGGTACTCCTGCTCCTCGGCGTACAAGTACGCGCCGGGGGAGAGGTAGCCAGCCATGACCGGCAGCTTGCCCAGCCCTGCCCGCCTGTGCGGCTCCGGGCGGCCAGCAGCCTCGGGGGTGGCACAAGAAAAGCCCCGGCAGCAGCCGGCGGGGGGAGGCGCTGCCAGCCCGGCCGAGGAAACGCCCCCGCCGCCGCTCGGGTTTCGGAAGCCGCCCCTCGGAGAGCGGAGGGGGCGGCACCAGCCCGTGTGCCACCGCCTCCCGCCGCAGAGCCCGGCAGAGCCGCACGGCCGAGGCGCCGCCTGCGGGGAGGGACCCCGAGCTGGCAGCCAGCCGGGCCGGGAGCTCCCGCAGTCCCGGCGGAGTGGCGGGGCGGGCGCGGTCCCCGCCGCAGGTGTCACCGCCGCAGGTGTCCCCGCCGCAGGTGTCCCCGCCGTCCCCAGCCCTGCTGCCGTGCCGGTGCGCTCCCTGCTGCCCCGTCCCCAGCCCCCGTCCTGCGCACCCTGCCCGCGGGCGGCCGGGCCGGCTCCGCACCCCCCGCACACGCTGCGGCTGCTGGCAGCGCGGCTCCGCTAGTAGCGCCGCTAGGATGGGTTACCCTGGGAAATGGTGTCCCGGGAGCGACCCACGGAGGCGCATATGTAATCGGGGTGATGAGGGAAAACAACAGCGGTGTTCTCGGGGAGCTCTGGGAACCGCCGCATCTTTCTGGGACTCTTTTACAGGCGTTTTCCAGCTTTCGCCAGGGTGATGCGCGCCTCCGCCCTGTTTTCGACACCAGTTGTCGCGGGGCCTCAGGCGCACCGGGGCGGCTCCGTTCCGCTCCCCGCGGCCCCCGAGCGGACAAAGCCCGGCGCCCGGTCCCCCGCCCCTCGCGGAGCATCCTCGGCCGCCGGGCCTCTCCCCGCGCTGCGGGCGGCCCCGCTCCGCTTCCAGCCCCGGCGCCCGGGCTCTGCCTCGGCCTTGCGGGCCGAAAAAAGCGCCGGCGCGGCTGCAGCCCCCGGCCCCTGATGCGTTTTCGCATGAAAGTTTAATGGGCGCACCTGCGCGTGTTTCAGCTCACCGTCCGCACGCATCGGTTCACCCAGCCGCACAAGGCGGCCAAAGAGCTTAGTCACCGCCCGCGGGGCCGCGCTCTGAGACAAGGGACGAGGGTCCCTCCGGGCCCCGAGCGCTCCTTACCGGCGATGCGCAGCACGGCCCGCTCGGCAGGGTCCAGCACCGAGCCGCCCTGGATCTTCCGCTTGCACCGCTCGTGTTTGGGCAGGTTCCAGGGCAGCGTGTCCCCCGGCGCCGGCGACACCGTCCCCGACCTCTGGCTGAAGTCCTCCTCGTCGGAGAAATCGGCGGAGGACGACATGGAGCATCGGTAGGACGCGTTGCCGGAGCTCTGCACGGGGAGACAGACAGACAGACAGACAGGGTGCGTGGGGAGCAGCTCGGGACGAGAGGCTCAGTGATGCCGGCGAATAGCCGCCCCGCGTGGCGTGGGAAAGCATCTCACGGGAAAAGGAGGATGGGGAGAGGGCTGCCGCTCACCATCGCTGTGAATTTAGAGGGGAAAGGGATGCGTGTGCGGTGTGCCCAGAGTGATCCTCAAAAAGCAGCCGGTCTTTAGCGGGAGTGCATTTGGAGGGATGTCGGGGTAGAGCCGTGGCCTGCGGCTGGGCAACCAGCTCGCGAATGAGCCTCCCACTTCCCAACAATAAACCCAGTAGCAACAACAGCCGACAAAAAAAAAAAAAAAAAAAAAAAAAAAAAAAAAAAAAAAAAAAAAAAAAAAAAAAAAAAAAAAAAAAAGAGCACCAACCTTCCCGGCTACAGATCGCTGGCGTTTGGCTCCCCCGCCAGGGCAAGGGGAAGATTTGCCATCAGCGAGCTGCTGGTAAATCCGCCCCTGGGACAGACCCAGGCCCGCTGGGAGCCAAGGCGGGCTCCTCATCATCCCCCACCCGGGGACAGCCCTGCTGCTAACGGGGACCGAGGGAAGGGACAGCAGAGCACCAAGTGTCTGTCACACTTTGCCAGGCGGCTTGGGCAAAACAGCGACTGTTCTCGGAGTATAGACTGTATCCACTTTTAGGCTTCCCACCTACTCAAAAAAGAGCTCTTCCAGAAACGTAAATAAACACTGATGCAGTGCAGACTGCTGCCATGCCTGTATTCCCTGTTCACGGCAAAGTGGGAAACGGAGATGTGCGACAGTAATAGTTTGGATGTCGAAATTTAAGATACACGTTATTAGGACCCAATGGACAGCAAGGTGCTATTCCCTTTACTCTGTATTTTCTGATGGAAGGGATTTGTAGTTTCTCCAGAGCACAACGCAGGAAAATGATGAGTTTGATTTGTCATTTCATGTGGGAGCTACTGTTACAGCCTTTCAAAAGCCCAACCTGATTAACATAACCCAATTATGTTAATTTTTAGGAGTGTGCTAATGTCAACTTTTACAGGTGTAGCAGAATCATAGACTCACAGAATTGTTGGAGTTGGAAGGGACCTTTCAAGACCATCTATTTCCAACCCCCTTGCTGGGGGCAGGGACACCTTCCACTACACCAGGTTGCAAAGCCCCATCTGACCTGGTCATGGGCATTTCCACAGCTGCTCCAGGCAACCTGTCCCAGCACCTCACTGGAATTTCGTAGTGAAGGATTACTTCCTTATATCGAATCTAAATCTACCCTCTTTCAGTTTAAAGCCAGCATCTTTTGTTACACAGCAACAGCCCCATCCAGCCATTCTAGATTCCAGATTTGATACTGATACCTTGGGTTTTAGCTTTTAAATTTTTCAGATTCTCTGCTGCTTAGTGTGTGACTCTGAAACTTAATGTTAGGTGTTAGTAAGGTCTCTTCACAGGGTAGTTAGACAAAACAATCCCTTTCCTAACCACAAAGTCAAGGACAACAGGTACCCAAAAAAGCATAAACAACAGCGAGGGCAAAGGGGCAAGCCAGGGGGCTGAAATTTCATAGCCTGGGGCTGTGGTTGCATAACTGACCCCAAGATGCAGATGAACCAAAACTTATAAAAGTTTAAAGACTCATGACCAGGATCCATCTTGGATTTGATTTGGGTGCAGCCCCAGCCAGGCTCTTGCACTGCCCAGGGTGTATCCTTTCAATAAATACCTATTTTATCTCTTTGGCTCTGTCTAGTCTCTGTTCCAGGTCAGCCTTTCCAGGCATCAACACTAAACCAGATAATGTTTTAGGCTTGTATTGTAGCCCATTTCTTAATCTTATTTTCTTTTCTATAAAGGGGCTTAAAGGTACCTTTACTTAAAGAAAAAAATTGTACAGTGATTGAGATCTGATAAAATGTATTGCTGCAGTCTGTTGTTTTTGGTTTTTTACTGTCCATTGTCATGGGGGCTATTTTACCCATTTAAAACTCAGAATCTGCATAATCCAGAGAAACAACATGATGCACTCTTTGCCCTGCATAAAAGTAAAAATAATATGCAGTTAAATAATCTGCTATAATAAGAGGAGATAACTTATTAGTGTTTTTTCTTTCTGACCCTCTTCACTTCTATCCCAATTCTCTTTTCTCCTTGTACAGTACTCCATGGTGAAGTTTGAAACGTGCAACTTGAGAGGGAGGGAATGAATACATAAAACCAATTAACTGAATTCTTGTTCACTGTACTGTGATGTAGAGAGAGCAGAAGGTAAGTGCAGAAAAACAGAAACATGAGATGTCTGATACCAGCTCAGATTGCCTTCATTAGTTTTAGTGCAGTGACTATTTTGCTGTCAGTTTGTATAATAAATTAAAACTGGATCTCATAAAGCACAACAGTCACACCTAGGTGTCTTCCTGACAGGAGCTGGAAGGGCTCAGCTTGCTGCAGGGCACTTTGCTGTACCAACCTGGGGCTACCACAGCTCCTCATGTGCTTAGTCATGGATTAGGTTCCTTCAAGCTTGTCCTTAGCTCCAGATTTTGCCACAGAAGAGAAAGTGTTGCCTTTAATCCCAGCTCTGAACATCCTGCTTCAGGCCTGTACCTTCTTTTGGCTCACATAGACCCACAGTGACTGATTCTGACTTTCATCTTTTTCACCTTCTGCATTTCTAGCTTATACATGAAAGCCCAAAGTTCACTAGTATTCATGTAGCAGCCTGAAATATGCAAGAACAAAGTACAATACCAACTGCTGTGGAAGATTTGGGGAAAGATCTCTCAACTCTCAGATTCATATTTGAAAGTAAACCATAATTTTTATTGAGTAGGATTTCCTTTTTTCAAAAGAGGCCTTCATAGCCTATTATTATATTTCGTAACATCTCCTCCTACCTGTAGCACTATTGAGTGGTCATTCTTTAGGCAATATCGGTCTACTGAGATGTCAATTCTAGGGAAAAGGAGTCTGCCTTTTAGTAAGCTCTGCTACAATGCTGGAAGATAAGCTATGTGAGAAGGCTCCACTCATAGTTTACGAGACTCAAACTGAACAGGCAATGCTAGAGCAGTCTTTGGCATCTGTGTTATATTACAACTAGGTAACTGCTTTTAGGTTATCCTACCTTAATTAATACATGCAGTAACCAATAATCAAAACCCACTTTAGTTTTTAACTCTTCAAAAACCATATTGTTTCATTTTCAGAGTAATGCAGGAAGTTCAGAAAAGAATTTTTCATAACAGCAAAATCTGGAAAACATTAAGAAATGACAACTTCTAACTTAAATTACAGGCTACTTTCTTATTTAGCATGAAGATATTTCTGAGTAATGTGTACAAAGAGATATTGAGCACCTAAGTATTTTTGACTTTGCTAATCCAAAGATGTTTATAATGAATGGAACAACTTGGCTTCAGTAAATTAACAGCTTTGATAAGAATTCTGTAATTATTCCTCTTTTGCACAGGCACTGTGTACCACTCATCCCACTGGACTCCGTATTTCCAGCATACACATTTTCCATGATAGAGCTGTATATCCCAAATAAGCATTCCATTATCAGAGCAACATATTGAGCAGTTTAAAAAACAGGAAATAATGCAGAACATCGGTACTATTCTGAAGAAGGTTCCTAGCCCATTAGGATAATACGTGGGGAAAAAAAAAAAAATGGTTGTTATACTCTGTTGAAATCAAAATATGTAAGGCATTTCTGTTATTTCTGTATCAAGTACATCACTGTGTGCAAGTAAAAAATAGCAGTTAATAATACACAATGATTTTTGGGGCTATGTGAGTGAACTTTTATATCGCCTAAAATATTGATCATCCTTAATTAGCCTTCTCTTAGGGACTTAGCAAAGGTCAGAGCTTGGCTGCTCTTCGCTTGAAGGCCAATAAGTCACAGCCCAGTTGCTACAGCTGCTGATTCTCTGCCTCCGATTGTGCGCTGGTGCTGCCCAGCAGCCTGTACAGCACAGGTGTGCGCGGGGCAGGCAGGGTGCCGCAGGCGTCGGACTCACAGAGCTCAGCCAGACAGAGCTGGCACCATCCCGAGTCAGGGTTCCCACGCTGTGGTTCCTATTCTGGGGCTCCGGGGCTCAGTTCACTGCCTGTGCCGCACGGGGGAGTCCCCGGCAGTGCCAGGCTCGGCGGGAGCGGCACCGCGGAGAGCCGAGCTCCTCTTGCCGCTTCCACGCAAACGGGATTACAGCAGCGCCTGAGAGACAGGCTGGCAACTGGGCTGTGAAAGTGAGCTGGCTTCCAGTAAAGGGGATGATTTCAAAGAAGCATTTAGAGTTACAGTAATTTCACAATTATAAGCCACACATCTGGGTAGCCGGGTAGACCACGGGATTTGTCCATATATAAGCTGCACCTGAATATAAGCCGCACCTTTTTTTTAAAAAGCTATGATCCATGTGCAACAAAGTAACAAATTAGTAACAGAATCACGCCAGCGCGGGGTTTGGTGTCAGGTGCTCAAGTTGCAAACAGTTTTCATAGACCAGCCAAGCCTTTAAAGGCAGCCCCAGGTGCTCTGCCCAGCCGGCTCTCACTTCCAGGTTGGCATTTTGCTGGGATTTGTCCATAAATAAGCCGCACCTGATGATTAGCTGCACTACTGGGGTAGGCTGGATTCTTCAATGAAAAAGGTGTGGCTTATATTAGTGAAATTACTGTACTTCTTGTAAGAGGGATGCTGCCAAGTTCCAAGGCGTGATTTCCCCTGAGGAGGGAAAGCAGCGCTGTTTGTCACAGGTGAGGCACTGCAGAAGGTCAGGGAGAAATGAGCGGAGGATGGGGTAGCTGCAAATGCGTAGAGCATTGCACAGCAGCAGAGATCAGGTAAGCCACCTGTAAATAGAAGCTGAAAGGGCCAAGAACGGCAGGGACGCTGGCGTTCCTGGAGGAGGAAGCATCAGCCGAGGTCAGGTTTTAAATTCAGTCAGGCAAACCAGCTGGGAAAAGCTGCCGCGAGCCTGACGCCCAATTATCTTCATATTACAAAAATCCCCGACCCTATGGCACATCAGAGATTGTGCTGGCCAGCTGAATTCTAATCAAATAGTTTGTACTTTCACATTTTATCTTTCAGAAGATTGTCCACTGCAGTGAGTCCTATCATGCTGGATTTTGGAAGCTGTGGGAAGTACAGGTCAATACTGACTGGCATTTAATTTTCAGTTTAGTTATAAGTTATTTATATTTCACTTACACTAAACTAACTCAGAATTCCTGGATTTTTATTTTTTTTTATTATACTCATTGTGGGGAAAAGAATAAATATCAACAGAAATGAAGCACTGGAATAATGATTTTATTCAGTGTGTTTCAGCAAAATTCCTTCTAATTTAAAATAATTTAGAATATCAATTTAAGGTAAATGTCTGTTTTTGTCCTTTGACATCCCAGACTAAATGATACTAAAGTAGATCGACTTCTAAAGTAAAATAACAAATTTAAGACAAAATCTAGGGCAACTGAACATTCCCATTAGTAAATCTTTACCACTTTAACCTAGTTAGATGATAATGCAATACAGAACACAAAACATCCAATATATGTAATCAGGCTACGTGAGTCCCTTGGGACTGCATCTTGCCAGAAATGATCAAAATTCAAAACACACACAAATGAAAGTACAAACAAGGACAGTGTAAGGCCACTGATGATGGACTTTTAAAAAATCGCCAGTGGAGATGCAGATATAGGAAATTAATTTTTTTCTTTGTTTCTGTGCCACTCACTTAAGAGGACATACATACTTCCAAATACCTATGTTATCAGGAAATATGAAAATTACTACAGAGTTTCTGGGTTTGTATTTAATGTTATAAAATAATAAGCAGAAAGCTGGAAGACAAATACACTAAATCTGGAACTCCTGATTATCCAGGGTCTGGCTCTATGTTAAACTCTCTTTGCAAACAGGCAGGCTTTTCAAACATCAAGACAATACCTTCTTGCTTTGTAGAGGGAACTTACATTCTTTCTGAAGGTAGGAGAAGATGAAAATAAGCATTCAGTGTTTATTCCATCACTTGCATTTGTGAGTCTGTGAATGTATTTACACAAGGAAGTTCTGATGCTTTCTTAGGCTTTCAAAAGAAGGTGAGGTGTTTTCTCATGCTAATAGGTCAATCTCTATCATTCCCCCACTTTGAAAATAACATTATGAATGCAATTTTTCTGGAAGAAATCGGTTATTTGGGGACATGAAATTCAAAATGGATAAAGGGCTACATCCACTTATGCACTTGGGTGTTGCAACACAGTTTTGTAACATCAAGTTATGTTTACTGGATAGCATCTATTTACATATCTAAAAGTGACATGATGCAAAACTGAGCTTTTGGTAGAGCCACATGGTCAGAAAAACTGGTCACTCAGCATGATGAAACATCTCATTCTTCAAGGACATATAAGGCACACCTAAACCTTCTTCTGAAATTGAAGAGCTTTCGTAACAGCAGAGAGCATTCGTTTCCTTTGAATTCTAAGGGAAGTGGCTGTCTTTTCCTTATTATCAAAAGAAGTTAGAACATAGGCTCAGACCCTCATCTCCCAGCAGCCAGTCTGGAGGCTATTCCTCAGTGACCTCCTGGTTGAGGAAAAATGATAAAATAAAAAAAAAATCTAGATATAAATGGGAAAAGAGGAAGAGGGAGAGCCTAGCTGCTCTCTGGGGAGATGGAAGGGCTGGGCTCTGATCCCTGCTCTGACAAGTGCTTCTACATTGTATTTTAAGTAGTAATTGGGTAAAATACTGAAGTAGTCCCTGAACAGGACCTGTGCAATGGAAGCAACAGGAACCACTGTGCAGCTCCTGTATGAATTCTGCAGAACTACACCAAATTTCAAGTACAGTAATTTCACAATCATAAG
>VRYO01002297.1:77924345-77939085 GCA_009812075.1 Sialia sialis | reverse complement strand
CTGGCCCCGCTGCCCTGGGCCGCGCCTTCCCCTCACCTGGGTAAGACTGGAGCCAGCAGGTTTAATAAAAGTGAATGATTTTTCTCTGTATTTGTTTTTGTGTTTTGATTCTTCTTAGGCTGCGTTTAAAGGCTACGCCGATCAGTGAAAAGTATTTGCAAATTGAGCACCTGCCAGTAAACCCCGCGATTCCGTTAGTAATTCGTTACTTTGTTGCGCGCGGATCCTCACTGCAAAAAAAAGAGTGCACCTTATAGTCCAGTGCGCCTTATATATGGACAAAGTTCAGAAAGTTGTCAACAACCTGGAAGTGTGCCTTATAGTCGTGAAATTACTGTCTTTTCATTACCAGTAGCTGGTACATGTCGCATTTTGGATTTAAGGTAAGAATGATGTTGGTACGCAGTGATGGTTTAGTCATTGCTGAGCTTGGCTGACACTCCATCAATGACTCTACACCTTCTCATCCTGCTCTGCCAGCACAAGAACCTGGGAGGTGTCAGAGCTGGGACAGCTGACCCCAGCTGATCAAGGGGATGTTCCATACTCTATCATGCTGAGCAACAAAACTGGGGGGAGCTGATTGAGGGTGGCAGCTCAGTTCCGGGCGCTGTGCAACTGCACTGGGCCTCACTTGTTTTGTACATTGTTTTATAATTCCTCTTCTTTTCCCTTGCTTTTCGGTCTGATTAAACTTTCTCTCAACCCACAAGTTTTACCTTTCTCTTATTGTCTCCCCCATCCTACTGGGGGGAGTGAGCCAACAGCTTTGTGGTGCTATTTGTGTTTAGCTGCATGCAAGGCTAAACCACTGCAGTCTTAAAAATGAAAAACAATGCAGTTCTTATATTACTTTTTATATGGATTCACACATTCCCTGTGTTTGTTCATTATGGCTGTGCTCAGATTGTCCTGAGAGAGGACCTGTGTATATGTGTGTGTGTGCACACATGCATGCAGAATCTGACAGCTCACAGCTTTGTCATACATTTGAGAACATTAATATAATGTTAATAAAAATGCTGAAAGAGAAAGATGGCATGATTTTGTTTTGCCAAGTTTGCTTCTAAATGCAATACAAGCCAGGATGAGCTGATGTCTTTAAAAGAAAGAAGATATGAATGCAATCTGTAGATTAAATAGCTGGGAACAACCTAGTCTTATGAGGGTGATGGGCAGTATTTGCATCTCATATGGTCATTCAAATAGCATGCAAAGGACATAGTGATATTGGAAAATTAGTACATAACATCAGAGTAAGAACAAATGGAAATTAATGAAATTAATATTATTTAATGAGACATATTAAAAACTCCTAAAAGATCCTGTAGTACTTTATCCATACGAAAAGATTATTTTCAAGGTGTCAGGAATGAGAGATTTCTGAGACTTCTATAAATTAGTTGGTATCAGATGTTTAAAAAACCTCTTAATGCTTTTCAGACAGAAGTCTAATACTGATTTTCCCATAAGTTCTAAGGCTTAAACGCAGCATACAAGTAAAAACCGGTTAGCTGGAAAGACCATGAATGGCCCAATTTACGGTTTTACAAGCATTAAAAATTGATCAAACTTTGCTGTCATGGTTTCTTCATCTGGGTACCCATAGTGCAAGTTTCACTTTAGCCATGGGATTAGGTGCAGTTCTGGGGCAAAAGAGATCACCTTTGGACATGTAAAGTACAAGGCTTTTGAGTAGAAAGAGGGGTTTCACATCTGAAAGTGAGGAAAACAGGTTTCTTTATCATCCTGTCTCTGTAGCCTCAGGTCTTAGCATGATCATGAAAAACAAAAGTGCAAATTTTGGTGCTACTTCTCATGATTGTAAATAATCCTGGCAGCTGCATCAGTCAGTAAGTTTAGGAGCCCTTCAAATAGGTTAGCAATGGAAATGTCAAAAGATGCTGCTTTGACAGCATCCCTTCAATTATGTTCATAGGCACACAAGCATTGTTTGGCAGAACTGTACATCTAACTGACCCCACAGCTCAGGAGCCACATGTTTACACTAACTCAAGGCCAGCTATGAATTATTTGCAGCGTTTTATGCTTTGTGTCAGAACAGAAGCACTATTTAAAATACAGGTAACAGTTTCAAAAGACTTGTAATAGAACCCTCAGTTTAAAATCTGCCCTGGAGAAGTATTGCTAGGCAGCAGCACGCTCACAGCAAGAGATTTTTGCACATCCATCCACGCCTTCAGAAAATTTACAGTAATTTCACAATTATAAGCCACACCTGTTTATAAGCCGCACCTCCGGATAGCCGGGTAGACCACAGGATTTGTCCATATATGAGCCATACCTGAATATAAGCCACACCTTTTTTTTTTTTTTTTTTTTTTTAAAGCAAGGATCCATGTGTGACAAAGTAATGAAGTAGTAACAGAATCACTGCCAGCTGGGTTTGGTGTCAGGTGCTCAAGTTGCAAACAGTTTTCATAGACCAGCCAAGCCTTTAAAGGCAGCCCCAGGCGCCCTCCCTGGCTGGCTCTCACTTCCGGGTTGGCATTTCGCTGGGATTTGTCCATAAATAAGCTGCACCTGAATATAAGCTGCACTACTGGGGTAGGCTGGATTCTTCAATGAAAAAGGTGCGGCTTATAATCGTGAAATTACTGTAACTACCTATACAGAATCAGGTATCCAGTTTGTGAAAGGAGCAATATGAAACACTCCTTTGACATGCATGCAATCATATCAATCTAAAAAAGCAGGATTCTGTTTGTTCTCAAGAGTTCTCCATCGTGTTCAAAAAGTGCATGTCAGAAATATTTATCTGTCCTCTCCTCCACAGGATGCTGGTGTAAACTGTCACCTATACAGAATGTCAGCACAATTAATTCAGTGACTAGTAAGAGGGTGACCTACAGGGCATTAAATATAACAGTATGTCCTAAAAGGGGAAGCCTCAGCACTATGTTCATGTTGCACTAGAATAAGATAGATAAAAATGAAAATGGCTTATAAACTTTGTTTGGCAAAGATCAGTATTAGGACAAAATATATTTAATGTCACCATTAAGGACCTGGGAGGTGTAAAAAACAATTAAATTTTCAGAGAAAACCAATGTTCCACTTCTGCCAACATCTCCTCACATAGATATTCAAGTGGAGCAATTACTGTCTTCAGCAGGATTACTCCCATCTAAACAATTACAAGTCATTTAGTTCTGACAAGATCAGGAACAATACTGGAAAGATCTCAGATTGCTGTGCAGGAAGTAAGAAATAATAGAAGCAAATTCAGGTAATTATAGCAGCAGCTAGGAAACTGCAAAACAAGATTTAGACACAACAAAACCAGCCAAATATAAAATAGTCTAAATTAGCAAGAATAAGAAAGCTAATAAGAAATCTAAATATCCACCAAAGCTTTTAATGAAATATCTGAAAAGTCTTTATATATATGCATATATCTTAATATGACAATGAAACAGGCTAACATATTGCAGGACTTAATTATCTGCTGGAGCAAAGAAATAGCTTTCCATAAAGCTCTTTTATAGTTACTTTGGAGGTACCATTCTTGTCAGAAAAAAAGAGGATAAAAGGCCATGAGTAGGGGGAAAAAAACAAAAAGGAGAACTCTTTTATGAGGAGAAATTATGTCTCCTGGTTAGCAGATATCACACATGACTTTTTCAAGTGATGACTCAGCAGAATAGGACCATAATGTAAACTGCAAGACAACAGATGATTTAGAGTGTTCAAGTGGGCAGAGCTAGGAATATTCGAGGGCAGGGGCAAAGGAGAAAGAGATAACACAGATTAACAAGAGCATTTCTGCCACTGAATCATGTAAAACTTTATAAAGATGAAGGTCAAAACTCTCTCAACTTCAAGACATTGAGACTAAGTAGGATGAAGATGCAATGAACCGCAGGATGGACATCCTGGTGACGGCCTAGAGCTTCAAAACACTGCAGTGATTTGTCATGGCAATGGCATAAACCTTACTCACCCTGTCACCATGGCATTAATAATACACTCAGAATAACTTACAACATCCATGAGAAATTAAATTGGTGACTTACATTTTCTGGGTTGCAGTCTAATAAAGATACAGTAATTTCACAATTATAAGCCACACATCCCGGTAGCCAGGTAGACCACGGGATGTGTCCATATATAAGCCGTGCCTGAATATAAGCCGCTTTTTTTTTTTTAAAAAAAGCAAGGATCCATGCACAACAAAGTAACGAGTTAGTAACAGAATCGCACCAGAGCGGGGTTTGGTGTCAGGTGCTCAAGTTGCAAACAGTTTTCATAGACCAGCCAAGCCTTTAAAGGCAGCCCCAGGCGCCCTCCCCGGCCGGCTCTCGCTTCTGGGTTGGCATTTCACTGGGATTTGTCCATAAATAAGCCGCACCTGATGATTAGCCGCACTACTGGGGTAGGCTGGATTCTTCAATGAAAAAGGTGCGGCTTTTAATCATGAAATTACTGTAATACATTTTTTTTTTTTTTGTAGAAATGTGCATTCATCGAGGTTGTGGAAAGAAAAGCCATCAAAAGAACTATATAACTGTATGAAAGATACACTGCAAAAGCAATTTCAAGGAAGTGACATAATGGTGACAGCACTGAGAGAAGTTTCTCTAAATCTAGGATTTATTATTGTTTCACTGAAACCTAGGACACCCTAGGACACAGTGGCAGATTGTAGCAGATACAGCATACACATGAAATGATACACAAGTGAAGTTGTATAGTAACACTGCACATTCTCCATTCTTATTTTCTCATATTTTGCTGGTCCTTAAGTCCCTGACATGTTACTGACTTTTTGGAAAAAGCAGGGCTTTCTTAGCTTAACTAATCCGTTCTTGCAAGCTTGTTTTGCTGCTTACACCATTTCTACAGTTTTAGCTCTTTAACTCAGTGGCACTGATGCTCTTTTTCCAATGTTGGTAATCCGTGGCAATTGCTTACAGCCTCAGCAGTGGCAGGCAGGCTTACCCTTGGCACAGCCCTACCATGGAAAAAAATATGAACACTCAAACAAAAAAGGGACTTAAAAAAAACCCAAGAGGAGTGGTATGGAAAAAAACAAAGGCTTGATGATGTAAGAGTGTAAGAGGTGAAGGAAGGACAAAAACACAGGGAAAGGAGCAGAAGTGAATAATGAACAGAGGGACCCTGGTGTGAGGCTGGAGACCTAGTAAGAATAACAGAGCTAGACAAAGTAGTCTTGAAAGTAAGATAGAATGGGAGTGAGAGGGAGATGGTTGAGAAGAAAGTGACAGCAGATCCTTGAGGCAGAGTAGAAGACAAATCCATCAGATCAAATTAAACCACAAAAACAGCAGTGTAAAATAAACCATAAAGAGAAGCATGAGAGAACAGAGGAAAATAGGGACTAGTGAAGTGAAAGCAGAGGAACAAATTCAGATAGCAGGTAAAAAAAATCTGGCAGATGTTGGCAGCTATGGCTTTCTTTGCAGAAGTAAGGAATGCTTCCTCAAAACATCTTCAGAGCTCACTGATAATTCTTGGTGCTCAGTTAACACCAATCTAGGAAGGCTCAGTTAGGTTCTAGCAACTTCAAGATAATCTGGTTTAGGGTATGCTCAATATCATTTCTTTAATAATACTGACTTTATAGAAGTTTTTCAAGCCCCATAACACTGGCACAGAAAAGTTATTCAGAAAATGTGTCAGAACAATGAGCTCTCATTAAAAAGAGAAATGCATTATACCTGCAGGACAGAATAGGTCTTCATGCAATTTTACATTAGGAACTGTATGTCTCAACAAACTGTCATATTTCCATGCTAAAAGTAGGTTATTGGTGAACTGTGTGTAAATCAAGCTGAGGAGCAAAGAATTATGAGATTTTATCTAAATTTTGTTGAGCAGAAAGACTGTGAACACTGTATAAATTAGAAGAAACCTCAAAATTAGATCTGGTAATGATATTTATATAAATTTGGTTCAGTACATAGCATCTCTGTTAAATCTGAGTAAGGAATTTCAATAAAATGCATGTTTGCTATAAAAATTTGTTAAGTAATATAACTATAAAATTATCAAATTGAATATTTAATTTGATTATAGTCTAAATAATACATTTTTAAAAATCAAAATTTAAAAAACCCTCTTCAGAACTGGATTCTATTTTAGAGGCATACATCTACACTAAATACAGTCTTACCAACTTTTATCTGCTAAATATGAGAACTGAAAAGGTTTTTAAATTCTGGAAGAGAATATGAATAGCCCCTAAATTGGAATTATATTACATGCCTCTAAGTGTAAGTGCTTTTATAACTTTAAGTGTTATTTATCCCTAAAGGTAAATACTTACAGGTTTTCGAGTTGGGGTAACTTGGACAGAATGGTAAAATTCTGGTTGGACTCTGCTGCTTTTCTTGATTTTCCTTTTTCTCACAGAAGTTTCCTGCTCACTGAGATGGTGAGCTTCCACTATAGGCTGTGTTTCCTCCAGGCGAGGTGCCACACGCCTTCTGGCATGGCGAGGGCTCGATCTGAAGCCCTAAAGCGAGAGAAAAAGCAATCATCATTTTTGGCATCTCCCAAAATGGAGCTGCGGAACAACAGCAAAATCACACAGGATACTAACAACAGCTCAAGGTAGAGGCATGCTCACTTAATTTCACAGTAATTTCACGATTATAAGCCACACCTTTTTCATTGAAGAATCCAGCCTACCCCGGTAGTGCAGCTAATCATCAGGTGCGGCTTATTTATGGACAAATCCCAGTGAAATGCCAACCTGGAAGTGAGAGCCGGCCAGGGAGGGCGCCTGGGGCTGCCTTTAAAGGCTTGGCTGGTCTATGAAAACTGTTTGCAACTTGAGCACCTGACACCAAACCCCGCTCTGGTGCTATTCTGCTACTAACTCGTTACTTTGTCGCACATGGATCCTTGCCTTAGAAAAAAAAAAATAAAGTGCGGCTTATATTCAGGTGCGGCTTATATATGGACAAATCCCGTGGTCTGCCCGGCTACCCGGATGTGTGGCTTATATTCAAGTGCGGTTTATAGTCGTGAAATTACTGTAATATAATGTTCATATATACTGCATGTAACAATAAAGAGATGTTGCCAAGTGCTGTTAATACCACATTTGATTTATATTTCTCAATTATATATATTATAGACACAGCCAGTAGCAGTAACTCCCTTTGCTTTTCTTTATAAGCTCACATTTTCAGTTATTTATAGCTAAAAAGTTCTAATTTAAATTTTATAATTAAAAATTTCCAGGTTAATTCTTGGCCTCATGAGAAATGGTTTTAGGGAGCATGGGCTGAAAATGTGGACTTTTTTTCCTGAGAATAAAAGTGAAGTAAAATTGATAGGTGGTAACAATTATGTCAGAAATACTGGCCAACTTATCTATATTTGTATGTATGTATACTTAGCCAAATTAATAAACTCAGCAAAAGCTGCCCTTCAGAAATACTTTTTAGAGGCTTTCTGGGAACACCTCTGAGCATCATCCAGAATGGCTCATGGCCTTACAGAATTTCATTCCTTTAATGGCAACATGCATAATGCTATCCCTTTATTGCTACCTGCAGAGCACTTACAATGAGCATTCTCTCATTTCACTGAGTCCCCTTATGAGCATGCACAAATCTGACAAGGGCCATTTGTACTGAATACAATGTTGGTTGATATTAAACTTGGCCAGGTTGTAAATATTCATTCTCTTAGTCATATCAGTTTTCAGCATAGGTGAGCCAAACCTGTCCTTAGTGACAGTCTGCAGTTTTAAGGACTGCATTTCTTTTCAAAACCAAGAATAGATACAACAATTCCTAATTTTCTACTTTCTTTATTCTTCTAGTAGAATACCTCTGCTGAATGCAACAAAGCCAGCATTTTAGAATCAAACTTCTGCAAGGTTAGATTTCAGATAAAACTGCAGAAATCTATGCTGTGAATCTAAATATCCTGAATTCCTGCCAGCAGAAAACTAGTGGGAGCAGTACATTTCCATATAAATCTGCTGTTCTTTTTCTCCACCCTTCCATTAACTTTTGGGTTTTGTTTTGCCTTTTTTGTTGTTGCTGTAATTAGGAAACCAGCACAAAAGGGTTACGCTAAAATGCATATGTTGGTTATGTTGGTAAATTGAAACAATCAGAAAATATGTCTCAGTGAAAACTGGATTTGCTCCACTAATGGTCATGAGACTGCAAGGGAAGACAGCAACAGACTGTCCTGGACACTCAGACAGACAGAGAAACAGCTATCTCCATTACTCAAAGGTATTCCACATGAAGTAAATATACCCTTAAATGGCCAAAAGACACAAACACACATTTACATACACATGCTAGTAATTGCTATAGGTATACATCGCGTGCAACAGATGATGTAAAAAGGTGAAGTGGAAAGGTGAAGTAACTTCCAGGGAACAGCCCTCTATACATGAACACTGGAGAGGAGGGACAGAAATAGAGCCCAAATCTACTTAGTCAGTCTGGGAGGTTCATGTATGCAGTGTGCCAGGGCTGTGAAATACATATGATGCAAAGGTGCAGCCAAAATTTCTTGAATTGTTTTTTATGATCCTTCCTGCTCTACAGAGGCCATGGAGTTTAGGTAAGGACAGACCTAGACACCCTGTATCTGCATGGAAGCAGGACCCTGCCCATACCAACCAAAGCAAGCAGCAAAGTGGAAGCCACTGCAGCCAGCACACCTGTGCAGATTTAGGAGGATCTCCAAACCTTCAAAGATCTAAATCTGAGGCTCTGCCACACTACTGCAGCCAGAAAGCTTATTTCCATGTTCTCCCTACACTGGGAAAGAGCTAACAGATACTTACAAGTATCATTCTACATGATACTAGGGACTATTCGGGGTAAGAGGGAAAAACACAACTCAGGGAGCCTCCTCTAGTGGGGCTTACCGCTCGTGGGAATTTCCTTCCAGCAAAAAATGCTAGTGTGCATTGGGGATTATACCATGGCAAGTGAAAGTATTCCTTAAGAGACCAAAACACCCAGCAAACCTATCCCAAGCTCTGAAATCAGAAGAGATTTTCTAATGTTACATGCATTATGGTTTATTTCCATGAGGGTCACTGGCCAAAGCCTTGTGATATACCCTGCACCGCTCCCTCTCCACACTCCCATCCCATTAGCTGGATAAAACTCTTCAGGAAAGTATGTTTATGTAACAGAAGAATTTGATAGAAGCTAAGCAGCTCTAAAAGTGCTTAGAAACGCATGCCAAATGGGGATTTAAGTATGGGGATCTGTCTCACCAAGTGGCTTCACCTCAAAATATGTCTAGGTTTATTGATTATTATGTTTAATATGAAAAAGTCACCTGTGATTTTCAGAAAAATCTGTTTATAGACCATGTTTCACCTTGACAGGGTCTGTATTTTTTTCACTTTTGCTGTTTATTACTAGCAAGAAAATGTGATCTTTATCTCTTTAAGAGCTCATCTGCTTCTATTTGCTGAGGCTCATTCTTCTCTTGAAGTCATAATCTGCCTGCAGTATCACAAATGGTTGCTGTGAGGAGGATTATAATGTGATAAAGGCAGAGGATCATGATTTCAGGTGGAAAATTAATTCTGTATCTACAAAGATAATGTTTCAAGGACAGAGTCCTCAGACCAAATCTCAAAATGCTTACTCATTCCTGCAATGAAACTCTATCAGAGAAAAGATGCGAATCTAGAAAATTTCAACATTTTTTAATCAGAAATGAAGACAGGAGTTAAAAGTGATGTAACATATGGAAGCTGCTACTCTTATGCTCAGTGCAAAATTAGAATGCCTGGTGATTCCTTCTAAACAGTGAAATGAACAGAAGCTTTTTGTGTAATCTGTTTTATTTATCCCTCAGTTTAGCCCACAATTAAAAACATCATTTTAATACAGCAATCAAAATAAAAAGCATGGAAATCACACAAATATTTGTTTGACAAGGACAGCAATGTTTTTGGTGCTAAGTCAGTGCTCATAGATGAGCAGAAAAGTGTTACAAAATGCTCAGTGCACTACCTGAGGCCAAATCACTGAGGAAGAGCTGGAGATTTTAAAATCACATGGATATTCATAACGAAGTTGCTCTAACACCATTAAGCAATTTGTAGTTTCCAGTATCATGTGAATGCTGTGTCACCGGGCAATGAAAACCTTTTCTTGTTCTTTGCACTGGGAGGGAGTTGCTCATTCCCAGAACCTACAGTCTGACTCATTTTTGTGCCTGTAAAATTCTGAAACAAGGCAAACAAAACATAACTTCAAACATGTATTTTTAGAAAACCTGTCTTCCAAATACGAAAATAGCTGCACAAAGATTTACACTAAAGTAATCTTCCTCAAAGAAACAACTCCCATGATCAACAGAACCAGTTGATTTTGGGCATATCAGAGGAAGACAGAGAAGAACTGAACCTGGAATTATCTTCTCTGCAAAATCAGTCATGTGCATCCTTCCAGTTAGAGTCAGCTAGAATCCAAGAAGAATGATCTTCCTAATCAAACTCCACAGCAAACAGGAATGGAGAGGTGTCTCTGGAGGCTCAAAGCCAAAGGTTAGTTCACCTGATCCCAAGGAGCTTTTCTATGGGAGGAAGCAGGCTGGGGAGATCAGCCTCTTTTAGCAGAAATTCATCCCTTTAAGCCTTCTCTGAATGTTGGGGACTTTTTGGTTTGTTTCTTTGATGTTGTTTGGTTGGTTCTTTCTCTGGAATGGGGTATGATAATATCGAAAGAACATATTCTGTCTATCTTTATACCCAAATCAATGATAAAAATTGCCAGCCTGGCAACTGCATGCCAGAGCACACTGCGTAAAAATTACAGTAATTTCACGACTATAAGGCACACCGGACTATAAGGCGCACTTTTATTTTGCAGTGAGGATCCGCGTGCAAAAAAGTAACAAATTAGTAATGGAATCACGTAGTCATGGGGTTTACTGGCAGGTGCTCAATTTGCAAACATTTTTCACGGATCGGCGCAGCCTTCAAATGCAGCCCCAGGTGCCCTCCCCGTGCCGTGGGCCCTGACACTCCTGCTCACCCCTGGCACTGGCTGGCATGGCTCTTGCAACTTGGCGCGGCTCGGCTCACGGCTCAGCTCACAGCTCGCACTTCCAGGTTGGCAAATTTCCGAACTTTGTCCATATATAAGGTGCACCGGATTATAAGGCGCACTTACAGGTTTCGAGCAAAATTTTAGGCTTTAAGGTGTGCCTTATAGACCTGAAATTACTGTACTTTCAGAGTAAGGTGTTCTGTGGAAAAATATCTTATCCAGCCAATTTTTAACATCACACCTCTGATTCAGTGAGCAATTTCTTGTCTATAGAAACACATGTGGGTTTTCTCTGACCAAAGTTCAGCAGACATCCCCTCCCTGGGTTGCCCTTCAGGCCACCAAAGCCAGAATGCCAGATGAACCACACCCTCACCGCACCTATTGATCTCCTTTGGCCATACCCAGAGCCCAGAGTGACCACTTCACTCAGAGACATCCATACTGTGAGTATCCAAATTAAATAGCATGGATCAGACCCATGGTGACAAGGTTTTGCCTCCAATACAATATTCATCATTCCATATTTTAACATCAGACTTCTTTTTATTTTTCTCCTTCTACATGAAATTATTCTGATCTCTTCCATCACTTTTTTTTTCCCTGAGAGTTTCACATTTCCTCATTCACAGATATCACTCTTGATGGATCCCTGTAATTCAGTACAGCACACTTATAAATTTATGTTGCTGATACATATAACAGTAGCACATGTTTTTCTGTTCTGTTTAAACATTTCCCTTCCCATCTTCTTTCAAATGTGAGACTACACATCAGAAAGTAGTCCTCACTGAACCATTAAAAATCATTCAAAAGGCCCTTTCTGAAGAGCACAAACCTAAAAATGAAGAATGTGGCTAAAGAATTTTCTCTGTAATGTTGTCAGCCTTGAATTTCTTAACAGCATCAGTGTATTTATTTGCCCCATTTCTTCAATATGGTCTGGTATTTGATAACGAAATATTATACTCTGCTATTCTTGTTGTGTTTCTGCTTATTCCCATTCCTAATCCATTCATCATAAAAATCAGGAATTTGAAATGTTTAGCTTTTGCTTTTATTTAAATTTACAGATAAGAACATTTTGAATAATGCATTGAACCTTTTTCTGTCACTTAGTTTTTCTGTATTTACTTTTGCTTCTTTGTCTGATACTTTATTAACTACTGATGAATGCATCAGTGCTACACCATGTGTGCATTATTGCTTTAGTGATATAAATCTCTGACTCCTTCATTCTTTCAATGTGAAATTGCATTAATTTACCAGCTCCTTCTCCTCTCCATTCTAGTTTCTCCTAACCCTACAGCCTTCATCATAAGTTATCTCTATTTTTATGCTTGATAAAAAGTCATATTCAGTGTTCATTTTTTTCCAGTGTATTTTATGTAGAATATATTGGTTGTCAGAATTCTGATCTTGGAACCCAACCTTTCCAGCCAGTATGGGGTTTTGGAGTCAGTAAGCATTAACATCAATAGAGGTAAAAGTGCATTATCTGATGTCCAGCTGAAGTCAACAGAAATTTTTGCATTAACTTCAGTGGGCACTGGACTGCAGCCCAGTTTACCTCCTGGCAGAATTACAGGAAATCACAGAGAAAGTGCTAGCTAGCATTAGGCCACAATTCAGTGACAGCAGAACTCAGGTGTGTTTGCAAAGGCCTTGACATTTGAGTAATTACTGTAGATTAAGGTGTGCTAATAAACATCAAAGCCAGAAGAAGCTTAGATAGGACATGCAGCTCTGTGCTCTTGCTTTTAAGGTTTCTGAGAGTGGTTGTATGTGCATAAGAATTGTCATCTGCTACCATTGTCAACCAATGGCCTAAGGAATAGTCTTCAAATTGTCAGTTACCACATGTTTAAACCTTGGAAATTTTCATGTCTACACAACATCCTAGGGCCTGCAGACATTAGTGTGTGTGGCATCAAACCCTTCTCAAGATGCTGGCATTCTCAACTGTTCTACAGACAGGCTGAAATAGAATTACAGTAATTTAACAATTATTATAAGTCGCACCTGATTATAAGCCGCAATTTTTTTTCTTTTTAGGCAAGATCAATGTGCAACAAAGTAACGAGTTAGTAACAGAATTGCGCCAGAGCGGGGTTTGGTGTCAGGTGCTCAAGTTGCAAACAGTTTTCATAGACCAGCCAAACCTTTAAAGGCAGCCCCAGGCACCCTCCCCGGCCGGCTCTCACTTCCAGGTTGGCATTTCACTGGGATTTGTCCATAAATAAGCCGCACCTGGTGATTAGCTGCACTACTGGGGTAGGCTGGATTCTTCAATGAAAAAGGTGTGGCTTATAATCGTGAAATTACTGTAAATCCTGTAGTTGGAGCACCTACTTCAACTAAAATGGCAGTTTTAATTAAATAACTTTATTGTATCAAATTCCCCTGCACACTGAAAGAGAAAAATTTGAAATTCTTTCTGCTACATAGAAAAAATATATATGTGCATATATCTAAGCATCTGAATTGTAAGAACAGTTCTAAATTAAAAAGATTGCGTTATTTCCCTCCTTCCTCTTCCATAGAGATTTCCATCCCAAATATCATCAGCTTACAAAGAACCAAAGAAAACCCCACATTTATTTAACTGCAAATTCTGCAAGTTCCACCCAAAATCCAAGATTCAAGTTAAGTTCTCCAAGATATTTACAGTAAAGATTGCTAAGTAATGTAACATGTAAATTTTCTATCACAGGAAGATTACCTACACTCTCTGAGTGTATGACTTCACTAACACCCAAGGAGGATGCAACTGCATTTGTTTTGTTTTGATTATATCAGAACTTTAAAAATAGACCTTTTTTTTGTGTGGTTCTCTTCTTTTTTTTTTTAATCTTACAAAGAGTTACTCCTATAAAAATCTGAATCAGGATTTAAAACAAAATATAAGATTTTACATTCAATTTCTCATTCCACTCCCTCATTAGCAAGCTTTTACTGATGCTGCTTTGCATGCCTTATGTTTATTTTAGGAGATATTATTCTTATCTTATAAAATCGAAACTCAAAGCAGTGCTGGAACCATTTCTCAGATATTGAAGACTGTGATTTGGCACATGCAATATTCCAAGATAAGTCCACACGTTCAAAGGCATTTAAAGCAATTGCTTTTTACATAACCTGAACAAGATTACTTTCCCAAAACCGAATTCATGAAATAGAACAGCAGTAATCTGCTTTCCAGTTCCTAAGCAGGCCCCCCATGTAAATACATAGGAGCCCTCGTATTTAGGTATTTAGGAGTCCCTAGGTTTAGGTGTGAATTTAGAATACAGTGTCTAATAACCAATGTTATTACACTGCTGTTTAACATGACATGGTTTTTTTTCCTGTCATAAGGTCAGGATTCCTGGTAAAGCATAGGTAACTCGTAACATCAGGAAAATCAGATGATCTGCGAGCAAATAGCCAAATGGCACACCCAGTCATGCCTCATTGTACCCTTTAAATACTCTTTCCTGTCTAAAGCCATAAGCCACAGAGGCTGGCCTGTTCTCCAAGCAGTGCTATCACTCTCTGACAAGAAGGCTTGCAACTCTCCATGGCAGCCTTGTCCCAGTTCCTTCTCTATTACCTCAGGGCACTGCAAGCCTGCCTGGGAAGGGAACTATTATTTAAGAACAAAAAAAAAAAAACCAAAACAAAACAAAACAGAAAAAAAAAAAAAAAAAAAAAAAAAAAAA
>VRYO01002297.1:77903401-77917700 GCA_009812075.1 Sialia sialis | reverse complement strand
GTCATCAATGAAAATATTGAAATAGACTGGATGTATACAACCTGGCAGTGACCGTTCAGTGTACCAAAATGAAAATGTGGGGTCTGCAAAACTCAAACCACCTCATGTTATTCCTTTGCTACAGACACGGTTAACACACACTGCCAGACCTTCCAGAGAGTCTTTTCACAAAGTGTCAACTCCTATTTGTTTTACTGGTGTGTTTAGTCCCACCTGGGGTTAAGTGAAGTCCGAATTTACAGTGGACTGTAAAACTTGCACTGATTTGTTTCCTAGTCATTTTAAACCAGTGGGTCTCAGTGGAAACATCCAGAGGAAACTTGCCCAAAATACGTGAGTCAAAATTAAATGAATACAAAGTGATACCAGGTTGCTTGTGACTACTCCCTGACACTGATACTTTCAGTTCCTGAGGTCATTGTATCTCTAACATGAAAGGTAAGAGAAAGGAAAACTGTGAAGCTCAGAGAAAATTTCAGTCAAGATCTATAAATCTGGTAATTTTTCTTCAATGATATGAAAACTGCTACTTTAGCAATTAGCATAATTATCTCTTCACAATCTCATAAAACACAAGCATTTATAGAACCTGAATGACAACCTTCCTTTTCAACAGTTCTTACCACCAAATCGAAAGACATTAAGAAAAATACCATTCAGATTAATTCCTTCCAGCCTAAGAGCTAGAAGCTTACTTTCCTTTTAATTGAAAGGTAAAAATCTCACATAATCCAATGACTCCAGAGGGCTTCAACTACAAGGAAAACTAATTCAGAAAGAAATTTAAATCACAAGAAGAGGCAACACCAACACATAAGCTTTTAAATTGAAAGGTACAAGACTTTCAGACCTCTTTCTAAA
Organism: Sialia sialis; assembly: GCA_009812075.1. Taxonomy (NCBI): domain Eukaryota; kingdom Metazoa; phylum Chordata; class Aves; order Passeriformes; family Turdidae; genus Sialia; species Sialia sialis. Next base: position 77,916,839 of record VRYO01002297.1, on the reverse strand, counting down.
GCATAAAATGGTAAACACTGAAATGTATCAAGCCCAAGCCCACAAAGTACTCAGAGAAAATTCCTCTACTTTATGAAAAAACAACTTCTACAAAGAACACAACAAGAATAAAATTAGTGAATCATTGATAGTCTTTACATCTTTTCAATAATAATTTTAATATTATTAATACTCCTAATAATATAAAGGCCCAACAATGGATCATGGTCCCTTCTTTGGTAAATCTCTCACTGAGTTATATTGTTATTTTGGTGTGGTTTTGGTTAAGCACAGACTTTTCCTTCTACAACTGATTCTCAAAATAAATACAGACTAGTGCAAACAACTACATCAAAGTCTGATGTGTCACGTAGCAATGAATATTTCTGTTGGAAATTTGCTTGTTTTCGTTTAAAGCAGTGGCATATCTAGGTCTTCCTGAGATTAGGAACATTAACTATTCAGGGTGTGATTCCTTTTTGACTTCATGTAATTTCTATAGTACCTGGGGAATAGAAGAATCTTAAGAGCAGATATAATGAACCTGAGGACTGTAAATAAAAAATAAATTAAAAATTTGGCCAGACTAACCTCAGATGGTAGCAAGTGTTAGTGGGGAGGTGGAGACACCTCAATAAACTCTCACATCTTGCTGCTTAATTTTTTCTGCTATTAAGCACCTCTAACAAAGACTGACTTTAACCTACTTTATATTCATAATGATTCATGCAAATTTTCCTCCTTTTGAGGCAGGGGGTCAAGTGTTTAAGTTCATTCTATAAGCAAGTAATTTCACAATTATAAGCCGCACCTGATTATAAGCCGCACATCCCAGTAGCCGGGTAGAGCACGGGATTTGTCCATAAATAAGCTGCACCCGAATATAAGCTGCACTACTGGGGTAGGCTGGATTCTTCAATGAAAAAGGTGCGGCTTATAATAGTGAAATTACTGTAATGTCTGCCTAGACTTCTGATGTCAATAATGAGGCATGTTTTGCAGAGACACTAAAAATCAAGGCCTGCAAAAATGAACTATTAGTGGATTCAATTCAACAGTGGCATATAAAATTCAAAACAGAAGGTCTGAAAAGGATCATAAATACACTTTCAAATTTTGTGTCTACCTCCCCCACCATGGTACGCAGTCTTATTTTTTATTGTGTGGTTCAGTATTAAAGGAAAAGGATTCGATAGTTCTCACTGGATCTAGACAATGAAGGCATGCACCATGAGAGCTGTGGCAAAGAATCTCAACATAAATTTGCACACATCTATTTTTTTCCAAATATAAGGCTTTCCTGGCAGGCAGTCAATCGTGCAGGAATTGCCAACACTCTGTAGATAGGGCAATTATAATTCTCTGTGCACTGCTGCTAGACCACCTGCATGTTCACATGTGATGGAAGTCAGATTTGAACTCAGCTCTCAGGAGATGAGTGCCAACCCACTGCTATTTACTATCAGCCTATTCTTCATTATCTTGCATTATAATTAAGAAACACTATTTATAACTACACCTGACAAACAGCTAAGCATGGTGGGAGCTAGCAGATGTACCTTGTGCTTGGAACTGAGATTTTGCATTCATTTTAAGGGTGGGGGGATTATGCAAAGCCCGTATTTTCATGTATCACACTTTGCTTTCATCAACATTGTACTGCACTTGGAAGTGCATAAGGTTTTGTGATGACAGAGAGAGAGAATGTCAAATTCTGCTTCAAGATAATGTTTCCAATATTTTTATTGGAAGTATGCCCATAGTTTTTTCATTACTGAATTCTATTAGATTCATTAAAACAGCGTTTTACTTGAAAAAATACTGGAAAATTAAAATTTAATGATGTCAAATGAGTCATCATTTCTCTATCAAAAGTCTCATCAGATAATGAAGGGGAAAACAGTTCTACCACTCATTTAAAAGAGCAGTTCAGACCACTAGCTGCAGTACTACTCCATTTAAACAAAATACAGAAAATTATGAAAGAATGTAACAGTTACTCTAGCATCTTTCACTTAATGGAATCTTCTCTGAATTATTTTTTAATTTGTCTACTTCTGACTGGATGATAAACAAATAACCACATGCTGAAGCAATAAAAATAAATTACTCTGCCAACCAACTTCCCTCTGAAGTGTTACCATGCAGGATGGCACATATTTCAAAACATTAAACTTCATTTCCATCTAGTCTCAGGTCTGAGTGAATTTTACATGGAAACGAAGCATTTCATCTTGGAAAAACTGAATAGTGAAAAAATATTTTGATTTCCAGAGGTACACATTTGTTCACTTTACTGAAGCACTGGTGAACAATAAACTCAGGGTTTTCATGTTTTAAAGATAGGACACTCCCTATGGCATCTTCTTTTTGTGATAGTGTGTACAAATTTCAAAATAGTTAAGAATTTAAAACTAATTGCCAATATAAACCGAGCTGCAAAAATATATCCCGTGAACACTTTTGAAAACATTATCATAATTGAATAATTGCCACACCAACAGTAGGGTAAAGGAAAATGCAAATAATTGAAAACAAAATATCAAGGCTTTCAGAATAATAGGCAATGGCATGAAGATATGCCTTAAATCAATAGCAGGAAACCAGACAAGAGAAATATCTAGACAGGAGCTCTACAGGGCAGCATGGAAACAAAGTGGGTACTAAAACAAATATTATTTTTCATATTTTCCCAGCAGTTATGCCTCTCATTCAGAATCCCTAGGAAGCAGCTGGGGTTTGTGTTATACTTTCAGCGCTGGCATGTAAGAGTTTTGATTCCCCTGACCTCTGAATACAAAGTCTGCCTGCCAAGCCCGCTGGGTACATCCAAGCCAAGCAGGCAACTTCTCTGCAAGGAGCAGGGCGCAGGTGAGGGCAGCGGGCAAAGCGGAGGAGCAGAGCTCTGCAGCACAAACCCCAGCAGCTCTGCCATTGCTGACAGGTCAGTCACTGTGCCCGGGGCTGCTTTTGGACACAGGGAGCTCTGGCACGTACAGCAAGCACAGCTTTTCTCCGAGTGACCAATTCCTTTGGGAATGACACAAACCGGCAGGCCGGTTAGGGTAACACAGATGAAGAGCTCATTTTGTGTTGGGAAGGAAAAAAAAAACCAAAGCGAGAAATGAAAGAGGACGTTATGTCTTTCATGCAAAATGAAAAGTTCGCTCTATGATTTCATGAACAAAAGACCACGACAACATGTACTCGGGTAAAGAGAACAACTTCTGACCTTGAAATTGCGTGCTAAATAAATTACCTCAGAGCGAAAGTGATGAGTTCTCATGACAGCATCTGGAAGGGAAGCAGAAAGACACACAGGCTCCTCGCATCTCGGCCCGGCTCCCGGCTTTACCCCGCCACTCGCCCTTTGGCTCACACTCCGGGACGCCTCTGGCCCTCCAGGCACAGCCCGCAGCTCCGCCCGGCATTTATATTTCATTCATCGGGAAGAAGTTCGGCATAAAGTTCTCCTGCGCTTTGACAGACCGGGGAGGGCTGGGGGGGGTTTTCCAGCCTCTCACCTCTCTCCCTCCAGCCGAGGTTTCGCTGAGGGATGGGTGGAGACAAGGCTGCCGCAGTCCTGGGCTCGGCTTGAATTTTCTTTAAAGCCTTTGCCCGGCTAAACCGTGCCACGGCGGCCCTCCGCCGGCAGAAACCCGGGGATGGGCCGGGGAGCAGCCCCGCCGCCCTCAGGGACCGGCAGCGTCTCTTACCTCGGCTCCTTGAGCGACCCGAAAAGACGGATTTGATGGGATGCCTCCCTTTCTGGAGCCTGCGGTGCCAGCAGCAGAAGAATAAAATCGTGGCAATGGTCCCCAGCAGCAGCAGGAGCAAGAAGAGGGCGCACTGGATGCTGTAGGGTCTCAGCAGGACCAGGAAAGCCGCGGCAATCATGGCTCAAGCGCCCGGCTGCCCCTGTGCGTGCGCGGGTCTGCGGCGAGCGGCGAGGGGCCGGGCAGCGCCGGGCAGCGTCTCCCCCCGGCAGCGGGGCGGGCATCGCCGCCGGCACCGCGCTGCCGAGAGCCCGGGCGGGAGGCGGCGGCGCGGGGGAGGAGAGGAGGAGAAGGAGGAGGAGCGGGATGAGATTCAGGCCGTGACTCAGCAGCCGGCGATGCTTGCGGTGGGGCTGCCCCTCGGCGCAGCGCGGCTGCCGGCAGCGGGGAGCGCGGCGGGCAGAGCCGGAGCGGCCGCGGGCAGCGGCGGCGGGGCGGGGCCCGCAACGCATGGCAGCCGGCGGGGCACGGCGGGGCGGGGCGGCAGCGGCAGCAGGAGGAGGAGAAAGAAGGAGAAGGAGAAGGTGCCACCGGTGTCGGGAGAGAGGAAGGAGCGGTGCGTCCCGCCGCCGAGGGGACTCGGCCGGCGACATCACCGCTGGAGCCGCTGGAGTCGGAAAATGGCCGCTGCGAGGTACCGGGGACCCCGGGGGGAAAGAGGGGATGATGCTGCGGGGTGTCGGCAGCGGCGAGCGCCCGCGCGGGTCCAGGGGGAAAGGGACGGGGTCTGTGGCGTACCCTGCACCCCGGGCGTCGGAAGAGACCGGTTTCGTGGCGGAGGAAGGGACTGGAAGTGATGAGATCCATCCCGCCAAGGTGACCAGGGCGCTCGCACGGTGCTGCCCCGTGTCCCCGCTGCTGGGCCGGGCCGGTGCGGAGCTGGGGGAGCGGGACCCGCAGGGACCCGCAGGGACCCGCAGGGAACTGCGAGCACTGCGATGCTGCCAATGTCAGCCCGTGCCCTTCGCCCGCCGCAGCTGCTGCAGCATCGCACCCCTGCCATGTGCACATACAACAAGAGCTCACCTATGCTGCTGTTTCTGTCGTAGTCCGGACTTTCAAAGACTTGTTTCAGAGGTATTTGGGAATGCGGTTCTAAACTCCTTCACAGACATGCAAAAAACAAACAAACAAAAAAATATATATATCTCTTGCTAAAAATACAGCCAGGTACCATTTTGCAGTGTTGCATTTACTCATGTTACTGGGCAGAACTCGTGTGCTTTTCATGCATCTTTGATGTCAGCACATAAAATTGAAGAACAGCTCCAAAACTTATTAGAAATACTTAAAATCTCTGTGTAAATATTGGAGAAACATTGAAATGTTTCTGCTTTATGTGACTGACATGAAGCTACAGAAATATGTGCAAATTTCAGTTAAATTTAAAATATGCAAGCTGGAAAGACAGAGAGGGAAAGGTATCAGTGGTAGCTTAAATAAGAACAGGAAGAATAATCTCTACATTAGTAAAATTAATTTAATACTGGGCTAATAACATTGTAACACTTTACTGTACCCTTAAGAATATGGATATCTGTTATCATTGAAAGATGCTCATGATGGGGGGGGGTGTAAGTAAAAAAAAAAAAAAAAAAAAGAAAAAAAAAGGTTTCAGGTCTATACTATAGTCTGTCCTACTACTTTGTAAAATGGAAAGTTGCTACATTGCAGCCAGGGATTCTAAAGCTTCCCCTCACTGCCTAGAAGCTGCCAAATGCTGTAAGGTTGTGTGGCATCACGTGGTGCAATATTGAAATCTTTCCTAATACCGCAGTACACTGCAGTAGAATGGTTTTGATGCAGATTACCTGGAGATTACTCAAACTGTCCACGTTGCCTGAGTGGAACATGAAGCAAATCGGTGTGATCCTCCTGGCATCGTGCTGCAGGATATTGCAGGAGCAGGAAACTTTTCGACACCTTTAGCTCTGCACTGATGAATTGTTTCAGAGTGGGATGATGGAGCAAAAGTAGCACGGCAGTGACTGCATGGTAAATCACAGAGAACTGAAAGCTTTTTAGTTTAAGGTTTATAGCTTTTCCCTCCTAAGAATTAGAGCTCACTGGTGTCTTGAGGAGAATGTTTATCAAAAATTATATGATAAATTTCATGACAGCTGCTCAATTTTTTTTTTCAAATGCAAAAGAGAGTACAGTTTAGTACAAGAAATGCTGACATGCATGATTTTTCAGAGAGCTGCTGCTCCAGGCTTTTGAGTGAACTATCTCACATGTACACCAAATTGCAGCTCAGGCTTTCTTTATATTCATGACTGCTCTGTGCTTGTTAAATGCTGCAGGGTATGACAGTGTGGTTAAAATATTACTCCCACGGCGAATAAAGTTTAAATTGCTGAATTTACTACACATTAAAAATAAGCAAATGATACGTGAGTAGATTTTTTCCCCCAAATAGTAATAAAGAGAATTTAAGAGAAGTTTTATATGTATCACACTTTTAATCTAAGATTCTTTACAGAATGTTTTTTAGGGGACTTTTCCTAAATCGTAAGGATGATGAACAGAGAAGACAAAAGAAATGAAGAGAGAAGGTTAAAACAAAATCTCTCATCTGAGATTTGACCTCAGAAGAGAAATCCCGGAGGTGAAGGCATTGCAGAGAAGTAAAAGAAGGTAACAAAGTCTTGAAACTAATTTTAATCACAGGGAGTGGAATGGGAGGGGAGGTCAGAAGTTGTTGAGAAGGGGAATTAAGGTAGTTAGTGATTCTGCAATAAGCAAGGTAGTGCAAGGAGTGCACTTTTGCAGAGTTGTAAGCAGATGGGATGAAGGGTCCTGCTTGCTTTGATGGGGACCACAGGCAAACAGGGCAGTGAAAAAGTCACTGGCATAACTGAAGCTTTTGGTGCCAGTGAGGGAAGCAGCCTTTCACTTGAGCAATGCTGAGGGATGAGATAGAGATAACTCCTTGCGCAGAGGGATCAAAAAGGAAAGTTCTGCTTCACAGAACCCACAGAGAAGAGGTGACCAGCAACTGCTTGGAAGTGGAAAGGCACAGGAGGATGTTTCTGTGGTTACAGTCTTGAGTGCAGTTTAGCTATTTTCCCAAGTTACCTGAGGTGGGGAAACAACATGGAAATTGTGTCAAACTGCAGTTTAATATAAGAGTTGAATAGGGAATGTGCTGTAGGAGCAGCAGCTCTCCTGCAGGGAGACAAGGCAGTGTTGACCTCAAATATTCTCTCAGCCAGTCCCTCATGATAGCCTGTTCTGACTTAGCAGTCCTGCCCAGCAAGGCTGAAGGAGGAGATCCTTTCTTCCCTTACCCCTGTCTTGTTTGCAGAATTGCAACAGTCTCTGGGCTAGTGCATATTCCTTGATCATTTAGGTGATGTTCAGCCACGCATTTTAAAAGAAACTAAAAATTCTAGTGGAGTGCCATAGGTTAGGCTGACAGGCAAAAAAACATTGCAAAAAGTACAGTAATTTCACAATTATAAGCTGCACCTGATTATAAGCTGCACCTCCCGGTAGCCGGGTAGACCACGGGATTTGTCCATATATAAGCCGCACCTGAATATAAGCTGCACTTTTTTTTTTAAAAAGCGAGGATCTATGTGTTTGTACTAATTAATTATAATTGAGTAAAATATTCTGCCTAAATGACTACTTAACTGGTTAGAAGGGTTCTCTAATCATCTAATACTTGCTAACAAAATATTTGGGTTTTTTCTCTTCAAACAAAGAAAATACAGTCAAAACCAAAGAGGCAAGCAAAGAAAATACAGAAGACATCATAGTATCTGAGTGTTACCAACTTCTTTTGAAGAAATAATTGACTTTTCCCCTCAATATTCTACTCACATGATGCCATCAGTGCTACCCTAGCAGCTCAAGCACAACATAGGAAATGTGAGAGTTTCTGGTAAATTATTAAACCTCATAAAACACTTTCTTCAGCTGAAAGAATAACACTTTCTGGCTTGATTTAGGCAACAAATTGAAAAGAAATCTGTTATGTGAAATTATATGTTCTGAATTCAGCAAGGTTATTACAAAGCTTCATGCTGCAAAACTTACTAAATTGTTTATTCCATACAGTGCTTTGTATGGTTAAAAGGCACACTAGCATTTAGGTAATTCTCACTATATCTTTGAAATTAGGTAAATGTGCATTAGTATTTCAGATTCATTGAAAAGAGAAGGTGAAGTATAAATTTAAAGGTTGTATGATTGACCCAAGACCAAACTCTGTGATTCCAGTGCTGTAGACTAAAGCCCTCCATGGCTGGAACACTTTGCCCTCTGCAGGTGTCATAGGTGACCATGTAAAACCAAATTCCTGTCAGCTTTATATAAGTAGAGGTAATAGTCCTTATTTTGTGGGCTTGTCAGCTCAAACAACTCGCATATTTAAATTCCCTCAGTTTATTAGGCTGAACATAAATTAAACAGAGAATGAGCCATACAGTTGTACACTCATGGCTTACAGTGTTGCTGGAAAAATGCTAGCAGGAATCCTGTGGGCATAAATTGACTTTGTAGGCAGAGATGCTGTTCTTGAGTCTAGATGGAAATATACTGCTGAAGCTCCTATGGCACTTTTTTTAATAACAGCAGCAGTGTGCCCCTTTGTCCTTGGTTGAAATTTGTTCTGTATTCATTTTTGGCAGTGTTTAGAGTAGCAGCTGTCAATCTGGATGTGGCCTGACATCCCAGAGGGAATTGCACTTCATTAGTATTTTAACTATATAATTGAAAGTTGTTTAAGGATTGTTTCAGACTGAGATACAACACTGGTTATTCCACTATTATATTACTTTATAAAGTTAGGTTGAACTACATACAGTAAAAAGACATTTAATTTTACAGGTGGGTGAAAAACAGCTCTAGTAAGTTTTGAAGGGTTTATCCTTGCAGGGAAGATGCATTGCTGTCAATTCTCTTGAGTGTGTGCAGAATTACTTTTAGTTTAAGTAATATTCCCTGAAGTAAGAGGACAATATATGTGTCTCTTTTTCTAGTTCATGACCTTCAATAGTAATGCAGATTTTTTTTCTTCTCCTACCTACCAAAATGCTGCAAAAACAGAGCAACTGGGGAAGAGCTGTGGAGTAAAAGAGCAAGCACTTTGAGTATTAATCAGGCATGACTTCCCATCTATGGTCACTCACCTATGACAGACAGTAAAGACATAGAAGTAGATACAGTAAAGGTGCTTCTAAGTTATTAAATACTGATCAAAAATCAACTCTGGAATTTTCTAGCTTTGCTTTTAAGAGTTGAAGGGAGAATGCCACCAACAGTAAGGCATTGGAGTAGAATAAAAGATTTAGCTTCTACTACTTTATCAAAAGAGTAAGGTGCATCCTCTTACATCCTCTCATATCAGGTTATCAGAGGGTTTGTTTGAATAAGTCCCATTTGAAAGTGCTTTAGTTGCATACAGAAAGTATGTGTAATATTTTTTTAGCCTTTTAGGAAAAGGTGATTTGCTTGGGCTGTTCCGTGGAACAAGTGCACAATTACTGCACCTCAGCACAGATCTGCATGTGGTCAAGCTTTCTCTAATAATCCCATAAACATTTTTAGACAATACAAATGACACATCACTGTTCTTTAATATTTATAATTTGGGAGCTGTTAAAATGGATTGCATTGGATTACCCAAGCCAGCTCATAATGAGCATGGCCAAGCGTTTGACTTTATAGGGCCATGTTGACCATTTCTCCTTCCAGGCTACTTATTGCTTCTAAGTGTTTGGATACATTAACCTGCATGGAAAGAGCTTTCTTGGCATTATTCAAACTCCTGTAGCATAGGAATTTCATCCAGTTCAATAAATAAAGAGATTTATTTCTTGATCTGTATATTAATACATTTTGTTGTGCATGGCATTTACGAACAAGCAAATTCAAGTGAGTATTAGTTCTCCATCTGTCAGCTGTGAAATAGATACTTAATAAAGATAATAATGTCATGTAGAATTAAGATAGCTTCCTGCATCTTACTTGGCATTTCATTACCTCAATGTGAATCTTTCACTGAGTGTTGGATTAAAAAACAGATAAATAAATGGACATGGTTTATAGACATACAAGGCTCCTATTTCAACTTGTGTAAATCATCGAGGCTCAGAGGACAATGCATTTCCCTGAATCTGTGCTGAGGTGCCCAGAGGTAGAAACCACCATTGTTAGCCCTGAAGAGGGTCTAAGCCCCTGGGAAGTCTGTGCCCATCGGAGGAGGCAGCTGCAGGCCAGGCATAATAATTTATGGTATCTAAGATTGCACCATGCATTTATTTTGAAGCCATTGAATTGAACCCTACAGCAGCTGAAAAAAACTGAATTGCTGTCCAGGAAGCTTTAACTGTTTTGAGTAGGGGTAACACATATGACTGCTGGAGCCGCTCAAGGCTGAGACATCTCCAAAAGGATGACAGTTCTGATAAAAAAACCTGTGGGAGATTTGTGCTTCTAGGGTTGCAGCTCAAGGCCAAGCAATTAACAATGGTGCTGGACACCTGCTTAGAAAGACAGATTGACTCTTTCATCCCTAGTAATTACAGCAATAAGTTAAGATAGCTGGTGCACCAGTGACACCTAAATGTAAGCATCTTAATCTAGAATTGAATACTCTACTGAAAATACAGTAATGATGCTAGCTTATATTGGAATCCATTGAAAGGAATACCATGTTTCACTCATAGTTGAATAAATTATTGGTTAGAACAAAAGTTCTGTACTTCCAGACATACTAAATATGCCTGCTTAAAAATTCATTATTCAGCCTTTCCTGTCACTCAATTTAACAAATAAAATCAATCATTTGATGCAAAAATCAGCATTTTCCCAATAGATTTCTTTCATTTAATCCACAGTTCTTCAGAGGACTTCAGCATATTTAGGTATTAGTATTACTTTATAAAACTCCTAGGCTGCTAAAACATAGGAGAAGGTTACTTCTGTGAAAAATAAGAATGGCTTCATTAATTCCTTGGGTCACGCAATAGATTTTAGAATGTGGTACAAGGTTTGCACAAAGTTCTCTGTGTAATCCTGTGAGTTGTAAATGCTGCTGAGGCTTTGAAGTCAAAGAGGCCATCTGAGTAAATAAGGCCAGACCCGCTGCTTTACCATGAATAGCATCACTTCTTAGAAAAGTATCTTAGGTTATTTCACAGTGAGTCACACCAGGATAGTGATCTGCAATGAGGAAGTGACCTCTTGAGTATCAGGAATAAAAATCACAGTTTCATCCTTCCTGTGGAAGATAAGTGGGATCATTTCTGTGATAATTTCTGTGCATTTATAGTCTTAAGAGTTGCAGTAGTGTTCTAACGTGTGCTCCCCCAGATTCCCAGCTGAATTTGGAACACAGTGATACTGATGATTCTGGAAAATCTGTACTCTGTGTTTCAGCTGAGAGCAGCAGATTTGTGGTTTTGAATCATCTTTTCCCAGAAATTATTAAGATATTGCACTGTAAATCTTTTGAGCAGTTACACGCTTTTGTATTCTGATAGCACCTAATTCACTGAATTAATTAGTAAATCTTACACTGGTTTTAGGTAAAAAAGATTAGAACCTACAACAGGTCATATAACTTATATAAATATGTTCATGTTTTCCATCATAGACTTGCTATAGGGAATTTTGAGACTTCAGTGTAGCCTAAGTTTTCCATCAACATTGTATTTAATATTCTGACAAGTTCAATGTAAAATGTCACAGTCTAAATTAACACAGACCGAATCTGTCACTACCACTTATCATGCTGAATTGGAAATAAATAGGTTTTTAGAGGCAGATTAATTTTAAGACCAGTTAATTTTGGGGTTTGTCTCGTTTTTTTCCCCAAGGAAAACAGGGATAATTGAAGGCTGAACTCAGAGGGTAAATAATATAAAATATTATACACAACAAAATATTAGCTTTTTAATGTATTTATTATGTATTGCATTAAGGCTGCAGACATTTAGCCTAAACTAAATCCCCTTGCATTCCATCTGGTCCTCAGAAATCAGAGGGGTTGGGTGCAGCTGGGCTTAGCTTCTATTTAGAACTGATTCAGCATTATCAGCCTGGTTGTGTTCAGTAAGAAATTGCATTATCACAGACTTGCAAATAGTGCAGTTTATCAGTTCAATACTGTAGATCTGAGTTCAATAAAAACTCTCACAGTCCAGATTCACAAAAAGTACGGCTTGCTGAAGTTACAGGAAAGCAGGTTCAGGATTGCTGGTGATAGGATTGCAGTAACTACAGTGTATCACTGCAGCAGGTGAGAGTAACAGAGATCTATTAGTGATATATAGATAGAAATATGAAAATATTCACAGGTCTTTACAATGCACTGGAGGCACAAAACTCACCTAGAGGCATCCTTTCAGGGAGGAGGACAGTCCATCAACCGACCCCAAGTAAACAGAGGTGTTTCCCTCTCTTTTTTCCTTTCTTTGCCCCAAACTACCCCTTCCTTTATGTTATAGGTGTTGTTCTGATGGTTATGTAAGGAATGTTTTCATTTCTCTTCATTTGCATTCTTAGGATGAAAAGTTAATATGCAAATAGACTTATTGAGGGTCTTAGTTATTTTCAGTTGGAATTTATAGTTGACACAAAAGGTAGAATAAACACTTTGGTCCTCCTCCATCTCTGAGGTGGCACTGCAGGCTGTCTGACCTTCACTAGAAAGACTTTGAGTGCATCCTTGTCTCCTTAAAGGACCACATTTATAATTAGGCTGGTTATGCACAGAGGCTGGCAGAGCGGTGCAGGTTTTCTCTGGGGCTTTCTGAGACTTGCACTTCACCCAGGCATCGTTCAGACCTTACACCTTACTTGAGCTGGGCATAAGATAAGCAGGGGCACATCTCTTGTTTTTCTCAACCAGTCTCATCAGTTCTTCACTGACCTTAAGCAACTCTGTAGCAATCCTGACCATTTACCACAATTATGGATCTGTGATACATGGTTGTGGTACAGTTCCTTGATTTGCTGAAACCAGTGTCAAAGCCCCGTTTTAAGCCAACAGAATCAGACTTGTCAAGTGGGTACAGAATCACATGTTGTAAACTTGTAACACTTTGCACTGTGTTTACTGAAAGAAAAGAGAAATAGTCATCTCAGCATGCCATCTGCCAGTTCTCTGGCTGAATGGAACAGACTGTGTCAGACAAAGGGTGAGATATATCTTTAAGTGACCTTTTGGTGGCTTGGGATTTCTTCCATGGTTTTGGTTTGGTACTAGCTTTTTGTGTTGCCTAGTAACAACATCACGATTACAAATTTATAGCATTTGTGCAGTATGTGAGGTGTTAACAAGTTTGTAAAAATTAAGAGTCCAATTAATGTCTCCTCTGCAGAACTTCAAAATTACATGGCTCCTTCCTTTTTCTTTTTTCCCTTCTACAAATGACCTAGAATAGTGAAAAATCATCAGCTTGCATTTCAGTATTACTCAAATCAGTAGTGTTTTCAAATGGAGCATATAGCAGAATTAAGTACAGTAATTTCACAATTATAAGCCGCACATCCGGGTAGACCACTGGATTTGTCCATATATAAGCCGCACTCGAATATAAGCCGCATTTTATTATTTTTTTTTTAAGGTGAGGATCCATGTGCGACAAAGTAACGAGTTAGTAACAGAATCGCACCAGCGCGGGGTTTGGTGTCAGGTGCTCAAGTTGCAAACAGTTTTCATAGACCAG
>VRYO01002297.1:77891885-77902233 GCA_009812075.1 Sialia sialis | reverse complement strand
GATACACTTCAGTGGATTTCATATGCCATCCTTTCAACTCTCTATAGCTTCTGCTGGTTTACTAGAATCTATCCTACTATTCAAAGTCCGTTCAAAACCAAGAAAAGCTAATACAAGATTGGACCAGGCCAGCTTCTGTAAGGAGACGTACCAACTCTGTAGTTGGTGGTGCTGGTGGAGGGAAATAGGCTCTCCCAGACAGTAAGTCATCTGCTGTCTTTTAGACATGTATCATAGGGTGAGATGAATCACCTCCCTTTCTGACTGAGCCAAATGTGGCTAGACTACCTCTCCCTTTTAAGGCAGTAAAAGTTTGGTAAGGTTAATCCTAGTCCCCAAGTTATTTTGTTTGTTTTTTTGATGATACATTATATTTTGCCTTTGATCTGTTTCAGCAAATAAGATTTTAGAGGGAAACATCTCCAGCAGTCCTGACTTGGACCAGGTTCACATTGATTTCTGTGGGAAGTCAGGGTGAGGAAACACTGCAGGACTTCTGTTCCAGAAAGTCAAGTGTTTCACTATTCTTCTCCCTTATTCGTGACATTTTGTTCTACCTTTCCATTCCCTTTAATCACTGGCTAGAGATGATGCCAGCAGACAGTTAGGTGTTATCCCCAGGGCCCGTGGATTGTCACAGTAAATTCTGTGAAAAGACATACTTTGATTAATGTCTACTGCGGGAGCTGAAGAAGTTGCTCCATAATATAAAAATACTTAAAATCAACTACTACACTCTGTTCCTTTTGTTTGGTGATATAATTATTTCATAATTTTTACCTATAACCCAAGCTGTTGGGCTTATGTCCAGTAGAGCTGCAGGAGAGAAAATGGGGCCTGGCCAGTTGCTGTTGCTGCCCCTCAACTGCTTTCCTGCCTTGGTCCCTTTATAAACAGCAGGAATATTCCTTCTCTCAGCATGCTGAGAGAATATGGCAGCTGTTAAAACCCTTAGTGAAATTGGTTTAGCTGCTAGTATACCCTCTGACCACAGGCAACAATCTTGTCAGCTCTGAAGAACTTTATGTACAACGTAGATAAATTGCTGAGCTCCGTGTCCTGCCATGACCACGATAAAAATTGTCCTTAGGTTAAAGTGGCAAGATGTATTTTCACAGATCCAGGGGCTTGCCTGGTGTAAAGACTGTGTGAAATTACTTTGTTGTCCATATGCTTCACAGTGTCTAGCAGTGGCACTAGGCTGCTCTTATGGGCTCTGAACATCCCGAAGTCCACGTTTCCATTGACTCCATTAAGCTGTTTAAAAATGTAGACAAGTCTGATACCTTCCAAAAGCTGTTGGACTTGGTACTGATGTGCCTGATATTGACACTGTGTGTACATGACTAGCCCTAGTGCCATGGGGAATCATCACTCCCCTGCATGCTGTGAACAGCCTGCGTATTCAGTGTACCTCTGGAAATCCTGGGCTGGCTTGCTAACCTGTACAAGTTCAGACCACAAGAATGTCCCATGGCTCAGAGAATATTTGTCTCAATACATAATGAGACACAAAAGACAAACTGTTAGAGGACTGCAGGGAAACATTTAAAAATATAGAAGTCAGTCGTTCAGTTGTTAGACTTAGCACACTGGCAGTTCTAACTTTGCTGCAATTCTGTTGCTCTTACGTGGGCTTTAAGGAAGGTAGAGAAGTAACTCACAACTGCCAAGGCCAAGGGGGTAAATATAAAAGTACAGCAATTTCATGTCTATGAAGCGCACCAGAGTATAAGGCACACTTTCTGGGTTGTCGGCAATTTTCCGGACTTCGTCCACATATAAGGCACACCGATGTATCAGGCGCACTTTTTTTTTACAGTGAGGATCTGCGCACAACAAAGTAACGAATTAGTAATGAAATCACATGATCGCGGGGTTTACTGGCAGGTGCTCAATTTGCAAACAGTTTTCACCTCTCGGTGTAGCCTTTAAACGCAGCCCCAGACACCCTCCCCGTGCTGTGGGCTCTGGCACTCCTGCCTGATGCTGGCTGGCGCAGCTGCCCTCCCTGTGGTGGCTGCCCTCGCCGAGCTGCCTCCCTTGCTGCGGCAGCTGCCGCGGCTCGCACTTCTGGCTTGGCAAATTTCTGAACTTTGTCCGTATATAAGGCGCACCAGCCTATACGGCATTTCGATCAAAATTTCAGTCAAAAGGGTGCGCCTTATACACGTGAAATTACTCTACTTTGTTTGAGATGCAAAGAACTGGGTGCTGGAGATTGCTGTGCTGGGTTGATCAGAGACAGAAGTAACGTCTTTGAGCCAGATGAGAAATGTTAAGCTGAGTGAAGTATATGCTCAAAAGCATTTTGAAAAAGAAGGAAGAATACTGATGCTCAACTGATTGCACACTCCACCTGTTTCAAATCTGGTATTTTTGTTGTTCAGACAAACATGCAGTTCCGTTTGGACCTTACCTGTCCATAGTGAGGTCAGTGCTGAAACTTTGGGTCCTGTTTTGTCTATATTTAAATGATCCCTGTCTGTGGTATGAGGATGCACCCAAGCATGGATGAGTGGCAGAATGAGGTCTCTGGCAAGTCATGCTAGACAGAGATACTTAGGCTGCTTCCACTTCCAGATTTTGCATGTGATAGATGATTTCTGATCTTTAAAGAAAAGTAATGTCAGTTCTTGCGAACACACTCTCCTTTCTCCAGTGAGGCAATACTTAACAGTCCTACTGCTCTCGCACTAAACACATTCTACATAAAATTTTTATTTAATACTCCTTTTAATGGTGATTTCTTATCTATACTGCTTGCCCCATTGAATCAGTAAACATGTTGACAAGACTGCAGCTGTCTTCTGCAAATTAACAAGCTCATCCCTGTATGGAAAGGCAGCTCTATTGAAACATAGCACAGACATGTGGAATAGTGGTAAACTGGGCTTCTGTAAACAAACTGACATTCCTTCATAGAGCAGTGCAGCCAGGTATTCTCACTTTGACATAATAGCCCCATGTAATTCTCCTTTTCTAGCTCTGAGTTACCTTTTTGACAGCCTCTTCATGAGGCACTAAATTTGCTTCTGACTGATTGAGGCCAAGTCAATTGCAAATCACACTGTCACATCTAGAAACTCATGAGTTTTCAAAGTATTTCACCTTTTTGAATTGACCATATGTTTGCTGGAAAGGAGATTAAGGTTTGAAAATTTGATTTTCTATGCTTTAATTTAAAAATTGTAAAGTAGAAAATATCTTCTCTGAGTATAATGGCAATGCTTTAAAGAACTAATTACATTTCCAGTGGAATTTACACTTTTGTGAAAGGCTATCAGCCTAATTGGATTAAATAAAGCTCAAAGTATGACTTGTTTCCTTCTCCTGGTAGAGAAATTCAGTGCTTTAAAAAACCCAGAATGGCATGCTGCTTTAAAAGTATTGTTTTATGAAGAAAATTATTTAACTGTGTATTTGGGTTTGGGTTCTCCTTGTTGCTGTTATTCCTCATGAAATAGCCCAGCTCTCTTCCAGTCCTTAGCCTGTCATTTCTTTTGTACATCAAATTTTCCACTGCCAGGATGTGTCATACCTCACCTGCTCAGTTGTCCTGGATAGTTCTGGGTTGGTTTTCTGTGGCTGCAATTGTCTTCCTGCCCATGAAATGATAATCATACATCCCACTTAAGAGAAGTATAGCTAGGACTTTCCTTCATTCTAGGGAAAGGTTCTATCATACCTGTATCTTTCAGTCAGAGGCTGGACTAAACATTTTATTGAGACAAATGTAGTGGTAGTAGAGATCCAAGCCAGATTGAACGTAGGATATGGGAGCCAGGACTCTGTGAGTGAAAGCTGTTTTCTCTGTATAGTTTTGGGGGCAAATGTCTGATGTACAGGTGTTAAACAGACCATCTCCCATCTTTCAAGGATACAACTCACTGCTTGGATAGTTTTTACTTTCTTAGGATATTTTCATATCCTAAGATAAGATATTGGTAATTACCAATATCCAGCTAAAGGAGGGTTGTTTGGGGCTTTTTTAAGTGTTCTTGCAACATCCCTGTGGTATGATGCAGTAACTTCTATTTTTCCTATGATGTCCTTCAGGAAGTGTCTGTGTGACAAGAAAGCCACTTAACAATGAAAAAATTCACACTGTTTGATTTTGTAAATGATAATTCACTGCAAATTGGAGAGACTTCGTGGATACAGGACCTTCCCTGTGATGACAATGAATTAGAAAGACTTCTGAAACCTAATGAGCACGTACTAGTAAACTGGCCTATGGGAGAAAGAAAGACAGAGAAGCACCTGGTGAAAGTTGTGTACATGAGTGGTGAGTGCAGTTCTAAAACATTTGTGGGATATGAAGCATGCTTTTAAGATATAGTTGCCTGATTGTGCTTTGGCCTTTTTCCTTTCCATCATTTCAGATGACCCCCAAGAGCTGGTGGAAATGATGCAAAAGATACTTCAAGCAGATGAAATCACAAAAATACAAGTCCTTGGAAAAGGCAAGAGGAAGAGGATAGAGATGATATTCTCAGAAAGTGAGGACAGTGACCTGGATAAAGAAAAGGTGAGTTTCTGTCTTTATGTGCCTTATATTTTTAAGTCCATAAGAGAATGAAATAGACTGTAACTATTGATTCTTCGTGATATAACATGCAAAAGGGGATAGTAAAGGTAGAAGTACAGGCAGCCTTCACATGGTACTTCAGCACAATAACCTGTCAGACTTATTACTTAGGCTAATGGATTTTGAGCTTTTCTGTGTCAAGAGATGGATGTTATTCAAGGCTTTGATGCCCTGTAGCTCTATTGTATCTTCTCCTGTAAGACAAAAATCTGACTAGTGCATAAAAAAGGGAAGAGATCAGGTTTTCTGGGTGTGCCTTGTGCTGAGATCTGCAGTGACAAAATACAGGAAAGGAAAACATATACAGTAATTTCACAATTATAAGCCGCACCTGATTATAAGCCGCACCTCCTGGTAGCCAGGTAGACCACGGGATTTGTCCATATATAAGCCACACCTGAATATAAGCTGCACTTTTTTTTCTTTTTTTTTTTTTTTAAGTGAGGATCCATGTGTGACAAAGTAACGAGTTAGTAACAGAATCACTGCCAGCTGGTTTTGGTGTCAGGTGCTCAAGTTGCAAACAGTTTTCATAGACCAGTGAAGCCTTTAAAGGCAGGGGGTAGGCTGGATTCTTCAGTGAAAAAGGTGCAGCTTATAATCGTGAAATTACTCTAAGTTAACAAAGCTACAAGCACATTTTTAAAAACTATTAACCAAGAATGTCAAGTGCATGGTGAATAAAAATTTATAGTATATTTTGAAATACTGTAATGAAAGTCTCTATAGGAATGCAAAGGCACTATTATGCACTTTTTACAGGGGAAGATGATGAAACATATAAAGAGAAAGAAATCATTGCAGGCATCTGCTCCTGCCAACATCCTGAGTCAATTTGAAACATCTTTAATTAACAAACAGGTAAACATCCGTTTTTAGCAATTTTAATGTATTAAGCAAAAGCACTCTAAAAGGTATTTTTGAGGAAGGCATAGGATTTTTGCCATAGTGAAGTTAACAGTTCTAAAAGATTCAGCTAAAATTGGTAAATAGAGAACAAAGGTACGTAACAGTTGCATATTACACTGACCTTTCATTTTTAATTTCTCTAAGAATATTAATTGCTATATTTGGTAACAGCTTTTATTAAAATGTACCGAGTCTGTTTATATGAGAGAATTTTTTTATTTAGCCAGATATTTTAATGAAAATTTCAATGCTTTGACTTTATGTTGTTGTTGCTCTAGGTATCATAGTTGTTTGGGGTTTCTTTTCAGAGAGAACCATATTCAGGAAGCAACTTTCTATATAGTGAAAGTAGCAGTGATGATGAAGAGCCTTTATTTCAACTCTCCAAGGTAGAACTATGTGCCAAAATTAAAAGTCTCAAGAGGAAGCTGACAGATACCACGAGAGAAAACTGCCGCCTAAGGCAGTCCCTGGTGATGCTTCAAGGTAAAGTCAGGAGTATTTTGATGAAGAGGAAAGCCTGAAGGCCAGGAAAAGCTTGATTTATAAGAGGCCATTTGGATGGGAATTATGGATGCTCAAGCACCTGACATGATCAAGGCCTACCATTAGCATCAAAGTCTGTGATACATGGCAGCATTTAATTCCGGCAGCACTTACTGTCTTATACAGAGGCCATGCAATCACAGAGTTAGAAATGAAAATAATCTGTCTAAATCCTTCCAGTTGTTCCCAAGAGAACATTTCTGGATGCTGTGTAAGCATTGGCTAAGCCCAAATACCTCTCTGACCAGTCCAACCAACCTTATTTACTAGCAGTCTTTCTCAATCAACTGATATTTCATTTATTCTGAAATTACTTAATTTCTAATTATTTTGGTGAGTCCTCATAACAGACAATCTGATAGTTTCAGATGCACCAAATTTAACTCTTTCCCAGACACTACATATTTTGTTCCTCTGTAAATGAATCCTTCATCTCTTAGTGGTTATCTTTGAAGCACCTCTCGCTTGTCCCTGTCCCTTACTCTGGGGAGCCAAAACTGAACCCAAAATTTCAAACCATTAATGAATGAATAAGATTTAAAGAGGATTTACTCCTTCCCTTGCCATCTACACCATACTTTCCCTAGACAATCTGTTATCTGTTTTTTTAATTGTCACATGATTTTGCAACTATTTACTATTTTCATTTCCCACCTGACTGCATTTCTTTCGTTATTCATCTTGGTTTGATCATTCATCTCCATCTTTTTAAATATTATTTGTAAACATTTTCTTAGTGTTTGACATTTTCATAGTGTTGCTCACACATATAAGTCAATTTACCTTGAATCCTGAGCAATTATCTTAGTCTTTTACAGTATTTTCTGTAATTTAGTGATTCTGTATCTTGCTGATATGTCACCTCTTGCATTTTTTTTGCTCTGCATTGATTCTTCTTAATGGATGCAATAAAAGGTTATATTTGAAAATATTACTTTGAGGAAAGGTTATTTAAAACATATTCTCTATAGATTAAAAAAAGGGGAAAGCCTCTGCAGTCTGTGTAACTTCTTTGAAGGAAAAAAAAAATCAGACATCACTTAGCCCATATTCAATAGTTGTATGGACTTGTAGAGATTTTGAGATTGTAAGAAACAGAAATAGTCAGTTTTGTGCCATGATGGGCATAAGCTAATAGTTCCTCTTAGCCTTGCACTGAACTGATCTATTCTAGAAACTGAGGCCAGATCTGCATGGCTGGGGACAGCAGAACGGCAGGAAAGCATTTGAGAGAGGAGGAAAAAAGTATATTGAAATGTCCTTGCTGACTACTTTGAGTCTTTTGCATTAGGACAGGAGTCTAATTGCAAAAATAGCCCTGCTTATGTAATTGGAGTCTGAAAGCTTCAATTAGTGTTCTACCCCTCACTTTTCATCTGATTTCAGTGTTGCCACAGGCAGTCAGTCATTTTGAGGAACTGGTGAGGATGGCTGAAGCGCTGCTCAAAGGGGGAGTGACAACATCTACATCCAGTCTGCATCCCCATGCTGTTTGGAAGGCATCTCACAGCCCATTAGCAGATTCCTATGCAGCTACTATGCATAGTAACTCCAGCTCACCAATAACTTTGAATGTGGAAGATGAGGAGCAACAGACTGAAAAACAGGTCAGTTAAAAGAAAATTTCAGGCATAAAACTTTATACAAATAAAGTTCACCGCTATAGTATAATATCAAAAATAACCATCAGTAAAATAATTTGTCATCATTGTGTTGATAACATGAGAAATGAGCTCCTTTTGGGCAGAATTCTCTTTCCATGAAAAACATAAGCATTTTTTCAGTGTCTTGTACACTTTCAAATTCACTTTAATTTTGGTGACCTTGCATATCTGTGGCTAAGGGCAGAATGGATGCATGAAGAAAATAGCAAGATCCAAAGATAACTTCCAGTCTAATTGTTTGGATGCCAAAGGGGAACGCTGGTATTTCAAAGATAATTTAGGAAGAATACCAGCAGTCTGTTCAAACTGTTAATTTGTCATTGGAGGGTGCTATATTTCTTCTCCTGTTCCAGAAATTGGCCAGCAGTTAAGCAGAAATACATGTATACAGAGATACTGAGTGAAGAAATTCCCTTATTCTCTGCAATTGTAAGAGAACATGATTGAGAAATATAAGGCACGGAGGCTGTACATGAAAAAAATGAAGGCACAACCAAAAGAATGATTCAAGCATCTGCATTTACAAATTACATAAACATCATTGTGCACTGGGTCATGCTAATCCATGCAAATCATTCTTGTGTGCTGCCATGGAGTGCTGAAATCCAAAGAAGTCTGTTTAGAATTATCGGGTATGTTTTGACTTCATATTGGAAACCACAGAATTTGACCTAACATCTTCAAAGACATAAAAAGACCTAATTTTCTGAGCAACCTGCCTTACTTCATAGAGGTAGCTCAAAATTGCCTACTAGGAGAGTTCTAACTCTTAGGCTGTACCACTGCTGCATGCAGAAGCCACTCTCAAAGCCCAGGACGAGATGTCACAGCTCTTGGGGCATGTCTGCCCACAGGCAGGAATATTTGCTTGGGCACAGTGCCATGCTGCCAAGGCAGTACAGAAAACATGCCAGAACTGGACCACAGCCAGCCTGCATGGAGTGCAAGCAGAAGGATTTTGCTATGTCTGAACATGTCCTGTCTCTACTAGTGAGTAATAAGGATGGAAGGGTGTGCTAGGATTCATGGGGTCTTTAATATGCCCCACACTTCCTTCTGGAAAACAATCAAGCAGTGTGTATAGCCCCTGAGAAGTATGGAAGTAGGGTGTTACCTCAAGAGCACCATTTGTACAGATTTCTTTTGAAATTGTGGTTTAAAAATAGAAAATGAAAAAGCTATTTCAGTGGTAATACTATATACTGTATAATAATACTATATATATATATATACTATATACTATAATAATACTATAATACTATATAATATTTCTAGGAAACTGCAATAGTTATGCCTATGACCAATTTTGTTTTCCAGTTCAAGATCGAAAAGTGGCAGATTGCACTTTGTAACAAGAGCAAACCTCAAAAATTTATAAATGACTTGATGCAAGCACTTTATACACATGAATACATGGCTACACACAGCCTGACAGGTGCAAAGTCCTCCTCTTC
This sequence comes from Sialia sialis, assembly GCA_009812075.1. NCBI lineage: Eukaryota > Metazoa > Chordata > Aves > Passeriformes > Turdidae > Sialia > Sialia sialis. The sequence goes on along the minus strand of VRYO01002297.1, from coordinate 77,893,069 downwards.
AAAGGATAAAGCGGCAAAACCAGCTATGAATCAGAATGAAGTCCAGGAAATCATAGGTGATGACTTGTTAACTTACTCAACGTGACTCTGACTTGACAGGGGGCTTTCTCAGAGGGAGGGGCTGTCATAATGAACAGCTGGTCTGCTCAGGTGATGAGCTGCTTGCTGTTTCCTTCTTCAGCTACCTGCTTTTTTAAACCATCTGTTAAAAATACTGCCAGCAAAATACTAAGTAGTAGTGTTTCTAATGTGTGAATTCTGTTTTTTTCAGATGACTGCTCAGGCACAGTGATGTTGTAATTTTTTTAGCCATTGCAAGGTTAACCTGCAACAGTCAAACTTGGAGCATGATGATAACAGATAAGGGAAGGCACAAAGAGGGCACACTTGGATCAAATTTTAAATTAGGTCTGCTGTGTCCTGAAGTTTAGTGAATGTTATGAATTCTGACATTTTAAATAGTGCTAGAGGCAAAATGAGACTGTATAGAAGACAGAGATAGTGATCAGAGAAGCAAACAAAATTTGATTTATGCTGAGGTTTACTGCAGAAAATATATGGTGCATAGGGCTGAAAATAATTTCAGGTTAAAGTATCAGCTTTAAAGAAAACAGTATTTTGTGAGCATATGAAGCCAAATTTTAATTGGATTCACACCTATAACTAAATACTCTAACAATACAGCCTTAATTACTGTAATTCCTCCTCTACTGCTATTTCCTTGGACTAATGCAGTTCTCTTGGTTCCCTTCTCAACTTAACTATTTCCTGTACCTCAGTACAGTTTTGTTGAAGCTAGCCAGCAGTTTCAAAAGTTATCACTTACAAAAACCTTTTTTCCTGAAGAACCTTGTTAGAAAAAAAGGTCCAAAGTCAAGAGAGATGAAAGGAAAGAGTGTGGAGGATGCTAAAAATATATTTAGAGGCACTAAGATGAGAGAGTTTCAGAATGACTTTGGAGAAAAATGAAAACTATTTAATGGGATGAGAAAAATGGTTGGACTCAATCATAATGGTCTTTTTCAACCTAAATGATTTTTTTATTCTAAATCCTACTAGGGCCTAGGCAAAACTGAAAAGGGAAGCAGAGAAGAGACAAAGAAAAATTAGAAGGAAGCTTGAGAGTTGTAGGGCTGTAGAAAATGAGTTAGTAGATCAGATTACAGTAATTTCACGATTATAAG
>VRYO01002297.1:77859809-77890885 GCA_009812075.1 Sialia sialis | reverse complement strand
TTACTTTATTTTAAAAAGCTGGGAACTGTAGGACTTCAAAATAAAATGAAATGAAAGGGCAGGGAAATCAAGGAGAGGGAAGATGATGGAAAAGAAGGGACCAGGAATGGCATTCCTCAGGTTGAGTCCTCTTACTGTTGCATTCAAAAAATGTAGCCAGGCAAAACAAAAGGGAAATTTTTAGAAAAAAGTGACATCACTGGCAAATGAGAATTAATGAGGAAAAAAAAGTAAGAATCAGACTCATAAGGGCTGATGGGGATAGGAAAAGGACTCTAATCAAGAACAGAACATAAGGATGGAGGATTAGCAAGCACACACACATCACTCACTACAGAAGCCCCTGTGGCCCTGGAGCTCCTTTTGAGTCTGTCAAGGCACAGCAATGTGGAAGGCACAAAGAAAAACAGGAGCTGGCATGTGTAAAATCTATGAAGGAGTTTCTAAAGATCGTGAAGTAACGAGAGTGAAAGCTGAAGTAGCTGGAACTTCAAAGGATGCAGGAAATACATTTTATATCACACATCTCTTGTCTCCTTGATTTGGAGGCTCCATATATATATATAAATAAATAATCTCTTTATTTTTCAGGAATCACAAAACAATTGTTTCCAAACACAGATGATGCTTTAATTAGGAGAATGATGGGACAAAAACTCAACAACTGCACCAAGAAGCCAATTTTAAGCAAAGATCTTAACTCAGGTGCTTTTCAGAAACATAGCTTTTGGTAAGTAAAATTTTAAAAATGCTTGCACTGCCTGCATAATTCTACATATTACTTCATAGTAATAAAATCTAAAAGCCATCTTAAAATTCAGATAACAATACATATTTACCTATTTGGTATATGCACTACCAAGCCAGTAAATATTTCCATATTTCTATTAAAAGTATGTAATACAGAAGCAGTCCAGCTTAACATTACTTTACAAAAATAGTTATTGGTTCTAGAGAAAGCAGCACTATTAGATGAGAGGAAGAGTAAACAAAAGTAAACATGGAGCTACTTTGCTCTATTTTAGATTTGGCATTATTTACCTTTCTTACTATTCTCTGGCTCACCAGAGACCAGTCAATTCCATTTTCATGTCACCATTTTTCTTCTTCTTTCTAGTTCACTTATCTCCTGCATTTTTTTAAAACCCAAATTTACAGTTGTAAGACATTTCATAAAAAAAAAACAAACCGAAAACCAACACAACAAAACAAAAATCCCCCAAGAACAACAAATAAGAAGCACCCCAAGATATATGACTATGTTATGATACAAATGTTTGAAAAATAGTAGTGTTTTGCTTCTAAAATTTCTTTCTAAGCCACATTGTAGTACTCCATGGACCACCAGTGGTTTGTGAATTATTACTTGAGAAATACTTACAGAATGTCTGTTAGGAAAATCCACATACAGAGGTTTTTCCATCTGGAATCAATAAACAAATGCACCAGCCTGGCAAAAATAAAGTTTACTATTTAATGCTTTTCTCCTAGAGATGAGAACACTTCATAAATCAGAGGATGCAATAATTCACTGCAGTACTTTTCCTTGTCCTTAACACAGGCATGAAAAATAACAGCACAAAACCACAGATTTTGTTTTCTTTGAAAGTATTAAAACCTTAAATATTTTAAATCTTAATCTTCATCAGATGGATCCATAAATTTTGCTAATTTCTGAGTCTTCTAATGTACACAGTATTCCTGAAGCTTTGATAGGAAGACCTTGACTATACTGAAACAATTCTGGGTTACTTAATACTGCCTATAGACCTTCCAATTTAAATTCAATATTTTAAAAATGCCCTTATGTCTGTTACTGATCCGTGTTTATGTAAAATCCAGTCCAACATCTATTGTAAGCAATTCAGATACTGCCTCAATAGTGTCTTTTGAATTGATGCATTTATAATATAAATATAAATATAAATATAAATATAAATATAAATATAAATATAAAATCTTTTAATATAATATTTTTACATCTGTTAATCATTCCCTCACTGTCAAAGCAGTTAAGCACCATATAAGTAATCAAGATAATTTGGTGATTCCTTTAACTCAGATGACACACATTCTCTGTAAAAAAAGTAAGACAATTTAGAAGTGCTCATAATCTCACTGTTACTCCTTCAGTCCACCTTCCAGCAATGAAGTACAGAGAGGGGTAGAGAAAATTCTGTTGTGCAGCACCTATTCACTTAAGTCACTAACTTTAAAAACTGGTGATGCTGCAGCTTTTATTTTCTCCCTTGCTGCTATTTCTTCCTTACTCATCTCCTCCACCTTTCCTCAGAGTAGAATTATGATTCAAGAGAAAAAATTTGGAGTCAAATCCAATGAGAAAGGAAAGTTTCCATCTCAGATCCATGAAGTGAAACAAGGAAAAGGGCAATGTGAAAGTGAAGAAAATTATTTAACCAGCTAATAAACAAACTCTGCACCTCAGAAACTAAGAGCAGTACTAACTGCACATTTAATGTTAATATCTCAAACTTGGTTATAAATTGTCTCAACAGTGGTCCAACAGCTGCTCCTCAGGGCATCAACTCTTCGGCTGTTCCCCCTTGTACACAGGACCAGCAGGATGATGATTTACCAGCTGCTAATGCACAACTTCAGCAAAGTGACAGCTGCCTGACTCCTCCAGCTCCCGCCCCAGAGGGTCAGCAGGAGTGTCCCAAAGCCACTTCTCCTAAGGCAGAGTCTCAGCTCGCCAGCAGCTCACCAGCGTCCTCTCCCAGCCAGGGCTGAGGACAGGATCTCAGGAATTCAGACAAGGAATAACAGAAAGGGTTTCATTCCAGCTCACATGCTCAATGGAAATCAAAAAGCAGTATAAAAAAAAATCATATCTAAATTGTACTAGCTATATGGTAGTGTCCAACAGTGGACAGAGATAGAAGCCTGAGAACTTTTTTCTCAAATGAAAATCCCATAGTCAAGAAAAAAAGGAAGGCATATAAATATCTTAGGATTTAAGATGTTATAGGATATATGCATGTTATGCAGTAATTAAGACTTGTAAGGAAGAATACAAGTAGAGTTCCCCTTAGTTAGAAAAAAAATATTATTTAAAATACTACCAAATGAATATATATGAGTAACCATAATTCCCCTTGCTTTCACCTTGACAGCAAAAACTGCTTAACTGATCACAGAAAGCTATTGTATATTAATGCAAAAAAGATATAGTGATATGGAGAGAAAATAGAAAGATCTCCCAGTGAAATGAAGGCTCTGGCCAGTACAGGAGTAGAAAGCACAGGGCCACGTGAGCAGAGAAGAAATAAAATAGATGCTTGAGGCTGCTGTTAACTTGGAAAACAAAAAAACTTCCTTAGGCAATGAAACTACAACTTTCAAGATATGCACAGGAAAGAAGCGGTTATTTTTTAACTTCTCAAAGTAGGAAAGGAAAGGAAATGAAAGAAGATGTGTTCCTTTGTAGCTCTGGGAAGAGAGCCTGTCTAGTTATGGAAGCCATTCTCTTATAGGGATTCTGCTTCTGGTACTCTGCTGCTTCAGCAGCTCTTACTCTCTCTTTTTCCCTGACCATCAGATCCATAGGTAAGGGTGCCTGGTCCCTTCAGTTAGGAAATACAGGACACTTCAGCAGAAGCAACTAGTAAACGGCAGAGTTGTCAGCTTCTACTCCCTGTGTTTTGATTTTGGTATGCCACCCCTTGCTTAGAGAAAGGCAGAATATTCCTCATGGGACTACAACCAGAAAAATCCCCGTATCTGGGCAGCTCCCCTTGAGATCTGCTGCCAGTTCTTCCAGGAAGCAACTGGCAGCAGTCACACAAACCCTAAAGCAGCCTAAGGAAGAGGAGTGGAAGGTACAGGTTCCCCAGGGCAGCGGTCACAGCACAAACTTGACAGAATTCAGGAGTGTTTGGACAGTGCTCCTGGAGCACATGGTGACTCTTGGGGTTTCCTGTGCAGGGCCAGGAGTTGGACTCGATGATCCCCATGGGTCCCTTCCAACTCAGCATATTCTGTAGTTGTATGATTTTTTTTTTTTTCCTTGTTGACTGATTTCAGGTTTACAGTGTTCTGACAGGGAAGGAGAGAATGCTTGGGACTATAGCGTTCCTGTTAGTGTACTTCTCCCAGAACTGAGAGTACTATTAGCTGAATCTATTTCAAACATGGCAAACAAGCAACTAATAAATCAGATTGGAGAGATGAAATAAAGTGAAGAAATCTAGCTTGATTTAAGGAGGATTTCAGAATATCCAAGTTACAGAAATAAATTAGAAATAATATTAGAGTGAACACTGAAAAAAAAATCTGAAGATAAGGTTATCAGCCAAATACTGCTGAAGGGAAGTGCTGCAAATCTAACTGTTCTAGAGCAAGGCACTAATAGAATGCACTGTGGAAAAGACTTTTTTTGTGGGCTGGGGTACAAATTAAGTGATTTGCTATCCTTTTTCATCTCTCACCCTACAATTCCTTGTAGATCAAATCAGGATGAAAGCAGGTATGAAATACATTAGTTCTATCTCATGCTATTACCTACCATCTATAAAATGTAACAGAAGGATGTTTGCTATTATGTAAATTTTGTATATGTAATTGTATGTACAGCATATATAATAATGTATATAGCTAATCATATTTTTGAAGCGACTTTCTATCAAATAAAATTACACATTACTATGTCTTAATGCTGTTTTATTGTCCTCACTGTCTAATGGGCTTTCTCTTAAATCAGCCACTGTGGAACACTCTAGCATACAAGGTTGGGGTTTTTCTCTCACTCATTTTTTGATTTTCTTTCTCTTTAATAACTGTTCTGAAGCCAGCTTCTGTACCGCTTGTCCTTTTACCTGAGGAAGGAGTTAGCCCACCTTACAAGGGCACTCTAACCTTAAAGCAGTCACAGCTGATGTTGCACAGCTGCAGCTGTTCAGCTCTTGGGCAGGCAGGAGGAGCTCAAAGTGAGCAGCTGCTCCTGGGGCTGGTGCCTCTCTGCAGACTTTACTGTACTTCGTGCTTTTCTACTCTGATGGCTTGGTAAGTTGTCAAAGGAAAACCAGTAGGGCTGGCAACTCACAAAAACTATAGGAGGAGTCTCATGGTAGGGTGGAAGGCCTGCTCCTGGAATGGGCTAGAGAGATAGGTGGGTGTTCTGGGTATGACAAGAGATATTTTAATGTTTTAACAAAGAATAAAAATTGAGACAGCTGCAAACTGGCCTCCTCTTACTAAAGTATAGAAACAATGTTGTCCCACTGGATGAAAGCAGATAAATAGTTGTTACACAGATATACCATTAACAAAAGGACCATATCTCTTGCAGTATGACAAGAAAGGTACCAAATACAAAATTTCAAAATTTCCCTGACAAACTCTGAGAAAACAAAATTTAAGATTAGATAATCACAGATTAGAAACTTCAGAAGTAATAGAAAGGGACATCAGATCAGCATAATACTGCGTCTCCCAAAATCTGCATTAAAATTAAAATTACAGTAATTTCCCAATTATAAGCTGCACCTGATTATAAGCCACACATGCGGGTACCTGGGTAGACCACGGGATTTGTCCGTATATAAGCCGCACCCGAAAATAAGCCACTGTTTTGGTTTTTTTTAAGCGAGGATCCATGTGCGACAAAGTAACGAGTTAGTAACAGAACAGGCTTTGCTGGTCTATGAAAACTGTTTGCAACTTGAGCACCTGACACCAAACCCAGCGCTGGCACAATTCTGTTACTAACTCGTTACTTTGTCACACATGGATCCTCACTTTAAAAAAAAAAAAAAAAAAAAAAAAAGTGCTGCTTATATTCAGGTGCGGCTTATAATTGTGAAACTACTGTAATTTGAACTATTTACTTACAGTACTGCATATTAGATTGAATTTGAAGGTTAAAAATTTGGTAACTTTATCATTAAGTGCTCAGAAGAGTACTAGTTTTTTAAGGTGGAAAGAACATTGAGATATGTGAAGAATAGGCTAAAAATCTGAATGAAAAAGTATACAGTTGAATAAATCAGGGAGTTTAACGCATGTTGAGTTCATGTTATTAGGGTACAAAGATAGGAGTTAAAAAACCAAACCACCAGATATTTAAATTTTCTAGCTCAAGAGCAAGTGGCAGTATGCTATGGTGATGCAAGAGGGCAATCAATAGGTCTAAAGGTAATCAGTGTTTCACTTAAGGGAGCAAGGAGAGAAGCAAGAATGTGGAAATATCTTTGAATTAGAATCATAGAATTGTTCAAGTTGGAAAAGACCTTAAAGATCAGTTAGTCCCAATCTCCCTGTGGTGGGCAGAGATATCTTCCACTAGATCAGGCTGCCCAAAGCCCCATCCATCTGGCTTTGAACACTTCCAGGGACAGGACATCGACAATTTTTCTGAGCAACCTGTTCCAGTGCCTTACTACCCTCACAGTAAGGATTTTTTTCCTAATATTATTTAATCTAAACCTACTCTATAATTAAGGGCACATAGTGAATATATGGAATTAGTTGCTAGAAAGCATTACTGAGTTTATAAAGATCATCTGCTCTGAAACAGCTTCCACATCCTTTGTGATAGCCAGATTTCATTTGAGCTTTGGACTTGGAGATCTCATGAAGATCTCACAAAAACTCTTGGTTCTCCTTATCTCACCTCCCCTTCCCAAAAAGTTCTGCATAAGAAAATTCCTAAGCTGCCAAAGCCTGACAACTGTTCTTTCCCAGGAGTTAGGTTAAATACGTAAATTTTGGAATTCAGAGTATTCTTAGCATAGTAAAAATTGCGTGGCAATTCCCTTACTGTTTTTTTCTTTAACTGCATTGTTTACATACAAGGAGGACATCTGGATTGGTCATTGCAAGAGTAAACATTTACATGAATTACTAAAAAATTCATATTTAAATGACAATCATTTGCATAGGGTCTCAGAGTTTGGAAATGCCACCAAGCTGCCCTAGTAACTTTTTACTACAGGCCCTCATATTATCTGTTCTCAAGAATCAAAAGTTAGCAAGTGCAAATGCAAGCTACAGAATGACTGCTATGTTCTGTTAGCAAATTCAAGATACAAATGCAAAATATTAAAGTTTAGGCAGCAACAATGACTTTCCAAGTGGTGGTCAGGTTTCCATTATTTTAATAATGAAAGAAAGCTAGACAAATGAGTGTTGTTTATACACCCCAACAAGAGTGATTAAGTCACATAGCTGTTAATGAGTACGTAACTAGTAGATACAACTAGCAGCACGGTATGTCTACCTTCTATCATAAAGTTGTTTTTACATTCATATGGAAAGAGGCTTAAAACTAACAGTAGTACTCTGTATTTTCAAGAAAAATAAGTGCACTAATTAATCCCTACAGTACGTGATATGATATTGCTGGTAGTTGTTTATTCTCTTGCATAACACCAAAATTTAACATGCAGCCTTGAATTCTTCCTCTCCTGTTTTTAAAGGATTTGACAAGCACACATCAGTGAAGTGCTTTGCAGGTGTGCAGGCAGCTCTTTTACACTAACAAGCAACTCACGGGTGACTTTTACAACGTTCAGCTGTTCACTCTTACACTGTTCAAAGCCAATGCCTTGAGTAAAGACGATTCATTGCGACTTTTACTTTGGGTGGCAAAAAGTAACTATATGAAGAAGCAGGAGAGCAGTAGCAGATAAATGGCAGAAGTGATGTTTTCTCAATCCTGGCAGTGAGGAGGCACTGATAGGACACGTCAATGCTTGTTGGCAGAACCTGTGTTGGAGACAAAGATTTGAATTGTATGACCTTGTGATCCTGGTTGCAAATCACATTCTGCTTGACAGAGACGACATCCACCTCACTAAGCAGGGCAAAGCTATTTTTATCAACAGGATCACTGACCACATAAGAAGAGATTTAAACTAAGAATTAAGTGAGAGAATAACCAGAAGCCTTGTAGGGGATTGATGGACACAGAAAAAAGCAAAAGGGCATAAGGTGATGTGGCAGAAAATCAAGAAGATGGGACTTAGGAGTGATCACCTTCAGCTCTTGCATGCAAGCAAACAAATGTCTACGAGACACCATAATGGAGAAATCTCACAGTCCCTTTCTAGATAGGAGCAGCCTCATGTTTGCAAGCCCTGGTCCTAATGTGGGAGCCAACCATTCAGATATTTGCTGGAGGGACAATACATCAGGACATAAACAACCCAGGAGGTTTCTGGAGTGCAGTGGTAACTTCCTGCAAGTCATAAAGGAGTCAACAAGGACCAATAATGAGCAATGCTTTGTTGGACCTATAACCATGAAGGGATTGTAGGCAATGTAAAGCTCAAGGCAACCTTGGCCAATGGACATGAGATGGTGGAGGTCCGGATCCTGAGGGGAGGGTGAAGTATAAAAACCAGGCTCACTACCCTGGAGAGTGAATTTTGGTGTCTTCAAAGATCTACCTAGAAAAGCCCCATGGAATACAGCCCTGGAGGCAGAGGGGCTGGTTAATATTTAAGGATCACTTCCTCCAAACTCAGGAACAGTTAATTCCTGTGAATAGGAAGCTAGGCAAAAATGCCACGAGGCCTGTGTAGATGAGCAAGGAATTCCTGGTCAAAATCTAACAGAAACACAAAGCATATAAAGTGTGGAAGCAAGGATGGCTTACCTCAGAGAAACACAGAAACATTGTTCAAGTCAGGAAAGCTCAAGCGTGACTGGAATTGGATCTAGCTAGGGATGTCCAAGATAACAAGAACAGCTTCTCTAGGTACATAGGTGACAAAAGGAAGACTAAGGAAAATGTAGGCCCATTGCTAAATAGGACAGATGACAGACAGACACAGTACATGCCTCAGTCTTCACACCAAGACCAGCCTTCAGGAATGCAGGTTCAAAAAATCAGGGGGAAAGGCTGGACCAAGGAAGATGTACCCTTAGCGGGAGAGGATCAAGCCAGGGAATACATCAGCAAACTGGGCATATGCATGCCACGTCCATGGGCCCTGACAGGATAAACCAAGAGGTACTGAGAGCAATGACAGATGCCATGGTGAGATCACTCTCAATTCTCTTTCATGGATCATGGTATCTGGGACTGGTGTGTGAGGCTGGAGGAAAGCAAACAGCACCTCCATCTTCAAGAAGCACAGGCCAGTCAGCCACATCCCGATCCCTAGGAAAGTAATTAATCCAAATAACTACTCCATGCCTCTCAGTGACATGAAAATCATTGACTTGATGCTATAGCTTTACCGAGGGGAAATCAGGCTTCTATGAAAAACTGATTGCCCTGGTGGACGAGCGGAGCAACAACCACTGCCTATCTGCACTTCAGCACTGCCCTGGGCAACGCCTCCTTCACAAGGGACCTTTGCAGATGCCGGGGCTGTGTGAGGTGCTGAGCACGCGCAGGGGCCGGGCCGAGCCTGGAGCGGCGATTTTGCCGCCTTCCCTCGCTCGCCGCCAGCCCCAATAGCCGCCCTGCCTCCTCAATAACCGCCCTGCCTCCCCAATAGCCGCCCTGCCTCCTCAATAACCGCCCTGCCAGCCCCAACAGCCGCCCTGCCTCCTCAATAACCGCCCTGTCTCCCCAATAGCCACCCTGCCAGCCCCAATAGCCGCCCTGCCTCCTCAATAACCGCCCTGTCTCCCCAATAGCCGCCCTGCCTCCCCCTCCTCCTCGCCCCCGGAAGCAGCGAGCGGATTTCCACTCTCTCCTCCCGAGCCGGAACTCGCTGCAGCCCAACTGAAGGCGGGCGAGGGGAGGCCGGAAAGAGGAGAGAGCCCAAGAGAAGGAGAGAGCGCGGAGCGCCGGTCGGGGCACCGCGCCATGGTGCTGCCGCGGTAGCGCCTGCACCTGCCATGGGGAACGCGGGGCCTAGCGGCGGCACCTCCCGATCCCTGCGAGCCGTGCCGCGCCCTCGCCCCGCCCCCGGGCCGCACAGGAAGCGGGGACTCGGCGGGCTCGGGGCGTTGCTGCCCGCGGGGCCCGGCGGCGGGTGAGCGGGACCGGGGTGCGCGGGCCGCGGGCGCGGCGGTTGCGGGCGCGGCGGTGGCGGCGGGGCCCGGCCCGGCCCGGCCCGGCGGGCAGCACCAGCGCAGCACCGCGGCACGGCCCGCCCGGCGTGCGGGGCCCGCACAGCCCTTCCTGCCATACGGGGCCGTGAGTCAGCACCGCAGCCCCGCCGTTGTTTTGGAGCAGCGAGCTCGGCTCTCTGCCGCGGTCCTAGAGCGGCCCGAAGCAGCCGGAGTTGCCAAAAACGCCCGAGCTCGCCCGCAGCTGTTAGGGGCCGGCCTCGGCTCGTCGGTGGCTGAGCGCCTCGGGGCTCGGGGCTCGGCTCTCGCTGGGGTTTCAGGCTCAGGCATGCCCTTGGGCTGCTACACTGCAGCTGTGGCTGCTGGAGCCGTGTAGGTACCGGCGTGCTTTGGAGAGAAAGTCACGTGTTACATACCTAGAAAAATACAGCAGCGTGATTCGAGTCAGAGTCGTTTATCGCTCATTGTGGTATCACTGATAATTGAAAGTGAATGATAGAGATTTGGTGAATACAAGCAGAATGCAAAGCCAAAGAAGGCGTAAAATGGAAAACGCTGTGTAGTTAAAGGAAACGTAATATAGTGTGTTTCGTTTCTGATTAGATAATGGAGTCTCAGAGCCCTGACAGCCCTCGCAAGAGTAACCCACCAACTTCTGAAAGTGAAGATGAGATTGAGTTCGTTGGAGTAAGTAGACTTTGTGCTGGAAATACACTGCTTGTAAAAATGCACTTTAGTAGTCAGTAAACAGGAAGGGGTCTTCATTCTGTTGTTGATTATATTTTGATGTAATGCATTACTCTTGAATGTAATTTCATTTGTGAATGTTTATGGCCAATAACAATTCAATCTTAAAGGTTTACTCACCCTTTCTTGGAATGATATAAGATTATGTCAGTTGGTCCTGTAGAGAAAACGTGGTCTTGAGTATCTGAGCAGGTGAGTGGGGTGTTGCAGTGATCAGTAAAGCATATCAGAAGGGACTGTAGATAACTTTCCTAGTAACCGTACTGTATAACATTTTGCTTTATGAATAGTCCCTCTAAAGTTAATTGAATAAATCGCTTCTCATTTTGAAATCACTGTACTCAATTTAGAAGAGGAAGGAAATAATGGGTTAGAGGCCTTAAACAATCCTCTCAAATTGTGAGGCACTCTTTAATGTATAACACCTAATGTAATCCTGAGATGTGTTATGTTAACATAAATTGAAGACGCTTGTATCTGTTGCATATCCAAGAGAAGCAGGTGTTTTTCATGCAGCCTGTGTTCTGGCCTCAGTCTGTCATTAGTGAAGTGGTGCTGGATGGCAGGATTACATGGAATTGTAGAATTGTTTAGGTTGGAAAAGACCATTAAGATCATTGAGTCCAGCCATTAACTCAGGACTAAGCCATGTCCCTAGCAGCCACATCTGCACATCTAAAGATGTTTTTCTTTAAGGAAAAAGTCATGTTACTAAGGTCAAGGGATTCAATGATGCCAATATTTTTAGTGGCTGTTTTTTTGTAGATTTGTCTCGTTTTTGAACAATATGCTGAATAATTACCCCTCCCCCCCCATTTTGTATAGCGTTTGATTAAAGTAGAAGTTCATCATATGGACTTTTTCTGCAGGTGGTCTCAGAAGAAGGACAGGTTTTTGTTTTTTTTTTTCAAAAATTATAAGTAGTTGGTTATCTCTGAGGTGTCTTAATATTTTGCTTGATTTGGGCAAAATTGATTTGGTTTAGGTTCATTATATACACACAAGTATTCATGTGCATCTGCAGAGAAGAACTTGGGATTGTTGGTGGATGAGCTGGCAAAGTGTGCTTGCAGCCCAGAGGTTCCAGTGTGTCCTGGGCTGCACCAAAAGCAGAGTGGCCAGCAGGGCCAGGGAGGGGATCCTGCTCCTCTGCTCTGCTCTGGTGAGACCCCACCTGCAGTGCTGCATCCACCTCTGGGGTCCCCAGCACAGGAAGGACAAGGATCTGTTGGAATGAGTCCAGAGAATGGACACCAAGATGATCACTCCTGTGAGTAAAGACTAAGAGAAAGGGGGTTGTGCAGCCTGGAAAAGAGAAGGCTTCAGGGTGACCTAATTGCAGCTTCCAGCACCTTGAGGGAGCCTACAGAAAAGATGGAGAGAGGCTTTTAACAAGAGTGTGTAGTGAAAGGACAAGGAGGAATGGCTTCGGACTAAGCACATGTTTAGATTTGATACTAGGAAGAAATTCTTTGTGTGAGGGTGGTGAGGCACTGGAACAGGTTGCCCAGGTAAGTTGTGGATGCCCCCCATTCTTGGGAGTGTTCAGGGCCAGGCTGGAGGGAGATCTTAGCAGCCTGGTGTAGTGGAAGATGTCTCTACCCTTGGCAGGGGGTTGGGACAAGATGATGATCTTTGCAACCAAAACCATGCTGTGATTCTGTGATCATGACTGGATAAGCTTCATTTTCTTCCAACTGGGCAATGAACAAGGAAACTAGTGTAGCTTGGAAAGTGTAAGGATTGAAGGGGTGCTGGAGCACCAAGAACAGTAACTGAAAGAGAACCAAAACCAAAAGAACTAAAGTTGACACCTTTTTTTTTTGTTTTTTCCCCGGCTTTGCCTGTGGATTATCGGGATCCTTTGTGGTCCCAGTGACTATTGGTTTCAAGAGAGGCTGCTACATATAGGAAGAAGACTCTGCTCAAACTTTGTGCAGAATTTATATCCTGGAGGAGCTTCCTATTGTAATTGATGAATGTGAGGGGAAAGGTGTGTGACCTTGGCCATCACCTAATATCAGCAATGCGTCTTCGGATCTCATTTGCTCCTCTGAGTGAAGGTGACTTTGGACTTTGCAAAAGAATTTCTAGACTGCTTGGCTAGTTTTAGATCATAATCTTCATATAATAATGTGAATGACTGGAAACTTACTGTTCATAAATGTTAAGGATGGATGCCTCCTGCATGTCCTAAAGACCCAGTGCGCAAGATGGTACAGCATAAATTGAACTGGAGAAGCTACAGGGCTTTCACAACCTGTGCACATTTTGATACATAACAAGTAGCTGTAGGCCATGTGATTTGTGTTTTTCTTCCTTTCTCTCTTTTTTTTTTTTTTTTTTTTTCCTTCTTGACAGTCAGATGTGGCTTTGGTGTGGATTTTTGTTTATTTGATCAGTTTTTCTTTGTGGTTTTGGGTTGGTTTTTTTTCTACTTCATTCACTTGGGTGTTTGAATTCATACTGTAGGACTATGCTTTTGCTCCATCTCATAAGACTTTTTGTCAATCTGCTGCCAGAGATTTTCAGCTTTTGTAGTCCAATTCACCCTCATTCAAGAAACTTAAATCTATTCTTCCATAATTTTCCACCTTTTAATTCTTCATTGAAACATATTTTGTCCATTTAAAATCATTACATTTTATGTTTTGCACAACACCAGAGAAATATGATTTAATCTACAGGGCAAGCTGTTACTCCTGTGTTGTTAATATAGGATAGTCTTGCCCCCATTTTGCTTACTTGGGAGGGATGAGGCAAGAGTGAAGAAATTCACAGTTGTGATGTCCTGTGAATGAACAGATAGATAATTCAAGTTGCTACAGTTGGCACCAAAAGCATCAGATGTAGAGGAGAGTTAGTTAGTACACCAAATAATGTGCTGAAACATGGTAGTTACTAATTAAAGGGTTTGCTTCCTTTACCTCTGTGGTGTTAAATATTAGATACTCAGAATGAAGCATTTGTCTCTCTGGTTTTAGCTGCAACACAGCAACAACTGAATAAAATGGTAATGGTGTTAGGAAGCAACTCTTATTTTTGTACCCATCCCAAGTCAACCAGGGACCTGAATTTCTGTATTTGCTAGGTTATAATGTCAAAACCTTTTAAGTGTATATTAGTTTGCCATGTTGGTCAGTTCTTAGCAGTCTTAAAAGTTAGAAGTCTACTGGGACAAGGATTCAGAATACAAATAGCACAACTTCTGTCAACTGTTAAAAATTTATTTTAATGTAAACTTGTTCTGTGGTAATATGTACGTTTACATGTATATACACAATTATTTGTTGAAGATAAGGTTGTGGTCACATGCATGAAAGCGAGATTCATGTTTTCTGTATGCCAGTGTGTGTATAATTATGCAGAAGTTTAATTGTGCTGTTTAAGTAAACTGGGCACTTGGTCTGAATGCACTTAAAGCTGAAAGAACAAACAAAACATCTTGCTTGGTGTGTCAGTGGACAAGGAGTCTGTTGGCCAGGCCAGATCACCCAGAGATAGAGTGAGATGAGGAAGGGCATGATGAGAGACTGCTGTTCAGGGCTTTCAGAGAAAACTTGGAGATAAAAATGAGCTTCACAGAACTCCTTAAGAAGAAACTCTCCTTGGACATGAATATGAGACTTCATCTTTACCAGTCCCCAGTTAAACAAAATATGATTGTATTCAGAGCTAAACTTGGTGTTTTGCATAGCCTAGTGAAATTACAGTTCTGTTGATGCTTCCAGGCAAACCTGTGAATAACAGCAGAGATGCCACAGCTGCCTGAAGAATTAAAAACCTATACATTCTACTCACAATAGAAGCTGTGATTTTTGTTTGTTGCTCAGTGGCATGGCTGTTGGTTTGTGAGAAGATGAACTTTTGAAGATTGTTTAGAGAATTAACTTAGAAGTGGATCATGTTGAGGGTTTGGGGGACTTTTTTAGTTTGCCTGTTTGTTTTGTTGTTGGTTGGTTGGTAGGGTTTTGGTGGTTTTGTTTGCTTTCATTGAATGTGAAGGGTCTTTGAAAGATTAGATATGAAGAGTACATAGTACATCTGAATACTTTTGTCTTTCTGGGTGCCAAGTATGCCAGTGTAGTCAGCTGGAGAGGCCCCAGCTTTCAGCTGTTCATGGAAAGCTTGTCCATGGTGTTTTTTTGACTCTTTGTGTGCCCAGATTTACTCCCCTACTCATGCAGTGGGAAGTTACAACAGGTAGGATGAAGCTCTCTGATCCTCAGCTTCTTAACTCTCCTGTAGTAATGGAATCCTCAGGGTTGGCATCATCTTAGTTAAAGCAGTGGAAAATAAGGTAATTAAAACTCTGATAACTTTCAGTTTGGGACTTGTGTGGAGGTAAACAGTATACAAAAATTGCGCAGAAAAAGGCACATATTTTGAAAGGAAAAAGAACATTTCATGTGTGCAGAAAACATTTATGCAAGTGTAATATTTCTTGTGTTAAATTTGTTTTGATCACTTGAAACTTCTGGGCTTGAAAGCAAATTACTCTGCATTTCAGCTGTCAATTTCATACATTTTGGTTAGTTGTTGAGCCCTGAGAGCAAGTAAACACAAATAAGAAAAATCTCTGCCCTTGAAGAAGCTGTTTGGATCAGAGCTGAGCACTTCAAAACACTTTATTGGGCAGTCAGGTGGTCAGAGTGTGTCTTTGAGCTCTTACTTCTGACACCTGTTTTATAAAGGATTAATTTCTTAAAAGTATTGCAAAGCCTGTCAGTTTCTACAGAAGCAAATCTGTGGATTTTTAAAAATTATTTCGTTTAGAAAACCATGTTATCTTTATTTAATCATAAAGAGTTACTCTTCGGGGGTAATTGGAGGCCGGCAGCTTGATTCATAGAAGCTCTTGTCATCAGTGCGAGATTTCATCCCCCTTGTCCCCAGTGAGACAGAGACTGTTTGTGCCTGGCCAGCTGAGCAGCTTTACTGCCTTGGAAGGTGTAAGAATGTAAAGAATGAGATGCATTGAGAGCAGCAGAGTGGATTCTGTGCTGCTTTTCTCTCTGCTATTTATCATTAGGCAATGGGTCTTCCTAGCCTTTCCCATGCAGTTGATTGTTAATATCTTGAAGAAACTGCCAATAGATGGCAGAGATGGTACCTTTTATCTCTGAGAAATAGATATTTAATGCTTTTGTGTGTATGTTTTTAATACTTTTTTCCAGGAAGGACCATTAAGGCCTGTCGTTGAATGCATTGATCTTGTCAGCAGTGAGGATGAAGAACCTAACAGCAGTTCGTATTTTCACGTGAGTATGTTGTCATGTATTTTGGGATATCTTGGTTGAATAAAATAATTGGTCTTCTGTATTTTTTCCTTTCAGTTATTCTTCACAAAACCCTTGTTAGATGTATTTTTAACAAGTACTAAATAACCAGTATTGAAATATTTTGGTTTTTCTACTTGCTGTTGAGTGAAAAGCAAGAATACCAGCACTTCACTTTTTCCAGAGCCCTTTTTTCCACCTTGAAATGACTTAGTACTTTTGTCTTTCAGTCATTTTAGCAAGTGTATGGAAATAACATGTCACTTTACATGCAGCCTCAAAAGTTGGGATGTCCAGTTTCTAGTCTGAAAATACACTTGGTGTACTACAAGGCCCCTTCTGTCTAAAATGACTTTTTAAGAACAATGTATGGGTTGAATGACTTTATTCCAGTGACAGTCTGGTTTTAGCTCAGCCTAATCCTTCATAATCCATTCTAAGAACGTAGGAGTCAAAAGCAGGCTCATCAGTTTGTCTGTCCTCCAAACAGGCTGCTTGCTCTGCAAGGCCTTTGAAAGGGACATTGATAGACCCTATTGCAGTTGGTTTGGCAGCAGTGACTGCCTTTTGACTTCTGCTTTCCTGTGTTGCAGCAGAGAATGTTTGTAATAAACGTGATTCTTAAAGAAAGGTGGATCTTCTGTACCTGCATAGGCTGACATTACAGGGATAATTACTAGAGCTGGTTGTGTAAGAAGAGGAGGCTGCAGTATGTGGCCTTTCCCTTAGGCTAGGAAAAGCTCATGATCTGCCTTTTTGAAGATAATGAGCAGTGTTAGAGCAAGAATAATAGCAGTTTTCAGGTTTTTTACATGGGCTGCATCTTGGCTTTGAAATCAGGAGGGATTTTGTTTATTTAGAAAAACTTACTTAGCTTTTCATGTGTTGGAGAGTTCTAGGACACTCAGCACAATCAACGTGTTCCTCTCCTGCATGGTGAGGCTAATGTTTGTGAGGGGAGGTTGTTTTCTAACAAGTTAGAGATGCTGTTAAAAAGGAAGAGAAAGCTGCACAGCAGCCCATGGAACTTGATAAAAGAGAATCTTTACTGAGCTGTGTTGTGATGCTTGGGCATCACTTTTCACTGTATTAGCGTCTATTACGTAACAATCACCAAATAAGAGTTTAACTTTGCAATTGTAGAGAAATACTGGGCGTAAGGATCACATTGACTATCAGAAGGAACGAGTTGCATCAACCCTGGATCGGCTGGCACGCCATGTTGAAGTAGAGAAACAGCAAAAAGAAGAGAAAAACAAAGCCTTTAAGGTATTGGATGTATTTTATTTTGGACGAATTGCATAATAAAGGCCTTGTGATCACAAGTGTCTTTGTTTTCACTATGAAGTAAATAGAAAAAATAGTGAGGCATACCTGGAATTAGCAACTGTTAGACTTCTGTTTCTGGGATATTGTGTGAAACTCAACATGGACTTTGTCTTTTCAGTGGCTTTTAACAGATCCATTTTCTAGTCTTATTGCAGTTCCTAAGGAGGGAGAAATTAAATGAATGAAAACCAATGCCTAAAACTTGTTGGGGTTTTTTTGTATATATAGCAGAGGAACCTTAGTATCAATTATTCTGCTATTCTAATGTTTCAATTAATTGAAAAATGACAGTTATCACAAACCACCATGCAGCAAGCCTTGCTGTTTACCTGCTTTTGTCTGAGACTTTTGGGAAGCTGTTTGCCTCATTAAATAAGGCGGTATTTCATAATGGGATAAAATTTTCAATGTTCAAGGCACAATTTTGAGGTTGAGTCCTGTTAGTTGCACTTTGCAACCATTTGAAAATAATGTAATGTACTTTTTACTTTTATTACAAGCTGGGAGGTGCAGTTAGTGGGTTTAATGGTGGGAGCTGGACATCTTCAAGGAATGAATTACAAGAACTTCATGGAGTTGAACAGGGACAAATGTAAATCCAGAGCTGGCAAAATGTGCTGACTTTCCAGCCTCATTTTCTCAAAACTGTTAATGGCTTTTAAAATCACATAATTCTGCTATAGTTACAGCTTGTTACAGTCCATGGTAGACTGTGCAACTGTAGTACAATGGAGTAAAAGGCTAGATTAGATAGAGTCCAAGGTAGCCTTGAAGTCTGGAGGCCTGCATACCCCTTCTGTCTCTCCCACTTTGAATTTGGCCACCTGTTTATGTGGTTTTTCAATTGTGAAATGGAGTCAGAGATAACTGTAGCTTTTAAAGCAGCTTGAAGGCTAAAATGAAAAGATAAAGGCTAATGAAGGCTAAAAGATCTTTTTGTTAAAGATAAATATTTTCCTCCTGCCTGGCTCTTTGCTCTTCATCCGGGAATACAAACTGCAGACTTAAATTTGTCTTCAAAGCAAAAGGACCTTTTTATTTTCTTGTTATTTTTCTGTTATATTCCATTTTTATTGTGTTAAATAGAAGTCAGTTGGGTTGTAAGATTTTATTTTCTTTTTCCCCATCACTTAGGTTTTTGTGGGTGCGTTTTTTTTAGGAGCCCATATGTAAGTTTTGAGATAGATACTTAATCTTTTTTCTTTTTTTTTTTTCCTTAAATTTGTTCACAACATTGTCTGGTATGTTCTTTCCCTTAGGAGAAAGTTGATTCCCAATATGCTCATGGGTTGCAAGAATTAGAATTTATTCGAGGACACAGTGATACAGAAGCGGCAAGGTTATGTGTGGATCAGTGGTTAAAGATGCCAGGTAAGAACAGAAAACGAAGTCTGACTGATGGTTTCTAAGTCTTGTATTGCAGAGTAGAACATGTGAAAATTGTGTTGAGCTTGCAGGTGCCTTGTGCATAACCAAATCCTACAATACATAATTCTGCTAGAGCATATAATTTGAAAGTTCCTAAGTGTTTATTTCTATGAAAACTATTCTTGTAATGCTTTGCTACTTAGAAAACTTGAGATACAAAGTCTAAAAGCCAGTAAGGCAACGTTAATTATTTTTATAGGCAAAGTTACTAGGAAGAAAAAATATTACTGTTGAACTGCTGCTTGGGAAAGTGTAAGTAAATGTATCTTCACAGTGTTTAATGGATTTAAAATTCTTACTGGAGGACCTGGAGGAAGGGTATCAAACTGTTTGAAAAGTTAGACTAGTGGGAATTGAAGAGACAGTGAAAGAGAATACTCACTGTAGTAGGATTGAAGGACAGTGAGTTAATTGTTATTGTGCTTTTAAGAATCACTACAATTAGATTCTGGAATGTTTTATTGTGTGTTACTTGTTTTCTTAAGCCTCTGGTTAAGAAATTCAGCTTCTGATTAAGTGCTTTTTTTTTGGAACACAGGTCTGAAACCAGACTCTGTTAAGGGTGGAAGAAGGAGTGTTAATAAGAGGATGGGTCAGACTCAAGTCAAAAGCAGTCCCAAATGTTGTCCTGTGATGCATTGCAACAGACAGTTTGATAATGTACATCTTCTTCTAGGTCACCTTCAAAGGTAAGGAGATACATTGCAAGGGTTCAGTGCAAGGAATAATAAGTAACAAAAGAGTATGCTCTAATTTAGGACATCAGCATCAAGTCTGCTTTAAACTGCCTGTACTGACAAAGCTCCCTTTTGAGAGCAATTAAAATATTACAGTTTATATAAATGAGCTTCATGAGGGTTGTTTTGTTGATTTGTTTTAGTTTTTTAACTTGATGTGCATGGTTTGTTTTTTCATTCAGAATTGATATCTTCCTCTTGTTGACCATTTTTTAATATCTGAGTTTTTTTGAGAAGTAAGATGTCTGTACTCCATTTTAGTTGTATCTTCATCCAAACTTGAAATAAACCAAACTAACTTACACAGGTTGTTGGTAAGAAAAAAAAGCCCCCAATACAGGGAAAGAGGAGCAAAAGCTATAGGCTGTGTGTTCAGAACTGGTCTTGCTAGTGAGTACTCGGTGTGTCTGTATTCAGTGAATGTGTCCCCAGGCAGAATGGTGAGAAGTTGTCATGGGTTAACCCCCATGGCAGCTCAGCCCCACATAGCTGCTGACTCACTCACCCTAGTGAGGTAAAAGTGAGAAAATGCTGGGCTGAGGTAAAAACAGTTTAATAAGTAAAGGAAAAATTGCGTGCACATGCAACTCTAAATAAGGAATGGATAGGCAGAGCTGTATCACAAGTGATGGTTACTTGGAGTGATGGCATTTGTCCTCCCCACTAACTCCCCTTCCTCCTCCACCCAACTTTTATTCCTGAGCATCTTGTCTTATGCTGTGGGATGCTGTCTCAGTTGTGTCCCAACACTGGTGGGACAGTCTGAAAAACAGAGAAGACCTTGACACTGTGCAAGCATTACTCAGCAATAACTAGAACTTCTATGTGCTATCAATGCTGTTGTTTATAAATCCAAAACAATAACCATACAGGCTGCTGCAAAAATGAACTCCATTCCAACCAGAATTAGTACAGAGAGATAAAATTAAATGAATTATAAAAATATCTGTGTAGGAAATTAGGGCTTTGTCAGTTCTCATAAAAGCAGTATGATTTCTCTCCAGAGTGACCATTTTATCATGTAAGCCACAGGGAGAATCATCTCTGTACATGACACTTCAACTGATACATTTCATGATAGAAAGAAATTTTTATAGTTTAGGTTTGTTAGATAGGGGGTTTCTGTCTGATAGCTTCAGAGGATAGAGTTTTTTCCCTTTAGAAAAAAGCTGTTTGACTATTTGGAGGGGACTAGTTTGCTAATAATTATTTCTTCTTCTCAGGTTTGATCATTCTCCTTGTGACCCAACAGTCACATTACATGGACCTCCACATAATGCTGTTGCTTGTGTGATATGCTGTGAAAGATTTTCAACGTCTCAGCAGTACAATGATCATCTTTTATCTAAGGCAAGAGCATAAGGATAAATAACTCATCCGACTGAATGTAGTAGAGGGTTTAAGACTTAAAATTTTGCATTGATTTTTGGTGGGTTTTTGTGTTTTGTTTTTTCTTTAACCTTCTTTTTGTCTCCTCTCTGTTATTCTTCAAGATTAGTTTTCTCTGTTTCCCTGATTCTTCTCTGTTTCAAACACCTGGTATAGCCTGACAAATTCCCTTTGGATGTGACCATTAGATTGTACTTTGTGGTATGCTTTCAAGAGGATCACAGTTTTGCATTGAACCTCTTTTCCATCTCTTGGTGTTGTTGATAGGTATTCTCTTTTGTTTTGCATTTCCAAAACTATGCAAGGTAAAAGCAAGAAGTTAGTGTGAAACAAGTGACAGCAAAGATGAGCAGCAGAAAGGAAAGGGGGGGTTTTATTTAAGCAGTCTGTTGTTGAATTGGATAATGGATAGCATTTTCAAAATGGGGTGTTTTTGTAACAAATTTTCTCACCTGATCTCCAGAAGCTGCATTAAATTTGGAAAAGTTTTAGAATTTCTGCAAATCAGACTAAATGTTGCTTGTAGTAATAATAATAACTCTTGACATGTAATCATACTTGACAAGCTGAAAGATAACATTGTAATATGTCCCTACTCTTTTTCCACTGCTTCTCAGTTGTGTGCCTCTGTGTCCAGTGACATTAGCAGGTGTAGCAGCCGAGGTGGGGGAAGGGCAGTGGGTGTTTCTTGCAGAAGATGAGATTAGTTTGATGTGTGAGGATGGGGCAGATAATCCTAGTCAAAGCTCTGAGTGTATAATGAAGGTTCTTGGAGTGCTGTAGAAGGAAGCAATCAAACCTACCAGAAGCAGAGCTAAAGGATTTTTGCCCTGAAGGCAGAGCTCTGAAGTTGATGTAGAAGGTGAAGCAGATGGGAGGAGTTCACTTCTATAAAAGTCACAGACCTTTTGGGGTACTTTGAGGAGCAGCATTTTGGGAGTTGAAAGGTTAGCAAGGTTAGGGAAGAACTCCTGAGAGCCTGGGTAAGGGGAATGGCTAAGAATTACTGGAGCCCGTAGTCCCTGGGAAGCTGCTTGATCCCAGTGGTGCAAGAAAGGGATGGAGAAGTTGGCTGTAATAAGGGTGGATGAATAGCTGGGTTTGACAGTGGCACTTCAGCCACTTCCCTGTGTCTTGTGAGCTGAAATGTGGAGATGCAGAGGGGTAGGCTGTAGATAAATAGAGATGTGGTACCTGAAAACTTAAAAGTGAAAATATTATCACAGAAATGAGAGAGGAATGGAAGGACACAAGAACTGAGCCTGGTTTCTTGAGTTTAATTTTTCCTAAATAGATAATTTTCTCTTCCAGCTAAATGAAAATGATGGACATAAAAAAGGTATTCCTCCACAGCATATTCAGTGTTTTGCATGCCCGAGCTGCTTCCTCCTTTTCACCAAAAGAGATGAGTGTTTGCAGCATATGTCACAAAAGAACCACATCCTCCAGGTTTCTGAACCCAGTGGTACGTTGCTACTAAGTGTACTGCTTGTAATATTTTTTGAAGATAGGAAGTGACTTGTATTTTCTGCTGCATAAAAAAGACTAATGTTTTAAAGTTTGCTATTAACGAATTCTTATTTTTCTTTTAACATCTTAAATGTGATGCTTTGAAATTCATGTTTTTGTGTAGAAATGATTCTTCTACCAGACATGTTGTAATGAAATGCTGTTGAGTCTCCATCCTCCAGTGACTCCATGCAACTACTTTCCTGAATAATTTTACATTTAGCATGTTGCTAGAGACTCGGAGCAAAACACATTTCTTTTTCAGTTCCAGTCAGTGTGGCTGTTGAATCCCTTCCCCTTACTCTACAGTCTGTAGTGTGCTTGGAAGCTATTTTTCTTCTCAGTGTCATTGGTATTCCTGATGGCAAAGACTTGTGAAAATGTGTTCTCCATACAATTGCAAATTTATAGCGCTTAGCTGGAGCACTGCTGCCAGCCTGATGTCTTGCATGGACTACGATATACTGGTTATGTTGTGAGGTGGCAACATCCTGAACCATGCTTAATAAGGTCCAGAGGAAAGATCTGTCTGATCCTGGTGTTGCAAAGAGGATTAATGACTCTCACAGCTGTATTAACTTTTTATTTTTGACATAAGCAATAGGCATTAAAGCATTTCCTCCAGTGCTAGCTAAGCTGCTAAGAGGCCATATTTTAGACATTGTAGCTTTTGGGCAAGCCTTCATGACCAAAAGGATTCATGTAGTTATTTCTCATCTTCCTAAGTGCATCTTTGACTTCTGCCCTCCCCTAGAGTGGCTGCAGAAAAGGCAGGCTTTGAAGGAATCCCCTGCAGGTGGAGTCAGTACTGAAGTAACAAGCAGTTGCATGCCTGTACTTTCCCTTATGCATTGCCACTCTAATGTACTTTTATTCTCAAATAGGTTATTAATTCTGAATGTGATGAGTGCAGATGCTTTTAAATTCAGGTTATAGGTTTTGAAAAAGATTACTGATGAGCTATTGCTTTGAAAAGATTAAAAGCACAAGTTTTCTTCTTTAGAGATGGGGAGTGCTTAACTCAGAAGAAAAAATGGAGTGCTCCATTTTTTACTTTACATTAGTAAGGCTTCATGATTAATAATTATCAGCGTGGCCTGAGATCTGCCAGTGAAGTTAGCTGAAAGGTATAACCTCAAATTACTCCCTGCTGATCATCACATCTTAGTAAAACAGAAAAATCAAAGGGAATTTGCCTGCTAAGGTGCAGAACATGAACAATATATAACCCATAAATCATTTTCCCTTCTCTTTTCAGTAGAATTTTCTTAGTCTGCTGGTACTGGAAGTTACCTGTGGAGTATAAACTCAGAACAACAGAAAGTCCTACATCTAAAAATTTAAGAATTAACATTAAGGATGGGAAAGAGAGAAAGAGATGGTCAGAGTACGTGGGAACTTGTTAAATAAAATGTGTGGGGTTTTTTTAAAAAATACTCTATGGCTTAAAACAAAATTTTATGTAGTAAAAGTAGACAGCTGGCGATAGGTAGAAGAGAAGAAGGTAGGAACCTTCCTAAGAGATATATTGACCTAGGCATTGTAGAAGGAGGAAGAGGGAAGTAAAGTCAGTCACTGAGTATGAAAAAGCAAGATGCAAACAGATTCAGATACAAAATAGTTACAGAAATGTAAATATTCAGGATTTAGTTACAGCTTCCATTGCACAGTTACTGTAGCTCAGGTGACATTTGTTAACTTCCTTCCTGAACCCTGTGAAAAACCAGTAACAACAGTAGTTCTCTTAGCAGAGAGCTGAAATTCTGTGGAAAAACTCTAAGGTGTAGTTGCACTTTCTGCTGTCCATTTTATAGATGCACTGAAGTCTGGCCATCCGCTGCCTTTTCCATCCTTTGCAAAGAACCTCTTGATATCTCTGTGCAAAGAGGTCTCCTTCCAAGTGAAGTGTATGTCCTGCTTCAAGATACTGCGCTCACATATGGAACTGACAGCTCATTTCAGGTTTGTGAGAGGTGATTGTCTTTATAATGTGGACATGCATAGATCAATGACAGGTATGCAGACATGCTTTTAGTGTGCTAGTGGATTTCAGGGCAGCTAGGACCATGTAAATGTTGACTTCCTGAATAAACAATCAGAAGCCTTCCCTCTTCATTTTACGCAGCGCTGTAGAAAGCTGATCAGTGTCAGGATCCTTTTTTTGTATCTTACGTAACAGAACAACAATAGTTGTTCTCTTTTCCACTACTTATAATTTGACAGCATTGGATTTTGAAAATGTACAGTCAAAAACATAATCATCCATATACATGCTAGCTTTGGAAGTTAGTGCCTAATTCTCCTCAAAGTTCAGAGACTAAATTTGCATGTTTTTGTTGCCAAGCTGGTAAGTGGGTTAAAGTACATAGAGGACACTGTTTGTTTCTATGCACTTACTGCTGTAGCTGCTTGGTAAGATATGGAGCACATCTGAAAGTTTAAAAATGTTTCAGGTTATGATTTAACCTCCTTATGTTTTTAATCCATTTTAGAACACGTTGTTATAATTCTGGGCCCATGGCGCTGTCAAAGAAAAGCATCTCCCAAGTTGCAGAGATATTTAAAATGAAAGGTCACTGTGAGAACTGTGATGAGCTGTTTTCTGATAAGAATCAGATGATCCAACACAAACAAACCACTCAACATAACATTAGAATTTTTGATACACTGGAAGAGTCCATCTTGATGTTCTGCCATGTCAATGGAAAACATAAAAATCTATCTCATTTGGGCAACATTGTGGAACGGTCAAGACCACTGCTTAAAAGACATTTGAGTCCAGATAAGTCCTCCAGTGAAATGGTGTCTAGTCCTTCAAAACGGAAGAGTAATTTAAAAGATAAAAGTGAAGATAAAGTTGCAAACCAAAGTCAAGGTAGTGCTTGCAAAGTAAAAGTCTGGTTTTGTGAATGCCTTCAAAAGTTTTTTACAGAAGAGTCAGTAGAAAAGCATATTTTATCAGCAAATAGGATCTGTCACAAGTGTGCTGTGTGTGGAAAGCTGGCTGAAAATTCAAGCATTATCCGCCTGCATATGAGTCGATTCCACGGAGGAGCACACTTGACTAATTTTCTTCTCTGGTGCAGAGCATGCTCTGTAGATCTTAGAGAAGAGGATATTATGGCACACATAACTGAATTTCATGGTGGACATAGTTACTACTATGAGCAAGAAGCTGTGGAAGATGAACCTATGCCATCTGTTTCTGATGCAGTGACCATTTCTGCAGGTGGAGATAAAGATGGCATTTCCAGCCCTATGGAGCTCTCCCCTGAAAGTGGTCCTGTTGTGGGAAAATGGCAGTGCCGCATTTGTGAGGAGATGTTTGAGTCTGAAGAGAGTGTTAAACAGCACTGCATGTCCTTAGAAAGCCATGCATTTCACAGGTACTCGTGTGGTTTATGTAGGAGTCATTTTCGGAAAGTAGGAACGCTACAGCGGCACTTCCAAGAGCATCATGATCAGGAGGTGCAGATTGAATACTTCTGTGGCCTTTGTGGTAATCTCTTCTTCAGCACAGAGGAGGAATTTCTCATCCATTACAGGGAGCTTCATAGCATGGACTATACATTTGTGCCTGAGCAGATGGAACTATCCATAAAAAAAGATGAGGACTTCCTCCCAGTCGAACAAGGAGACCGTTTAAACTGTGGTTGCCGGACAGCTTACGTCTCCAAAATAAACAGGAGGATTGATTATGAGAATTGTCAGAAAGACTTGCTGCAGAAAGGAAACTTATGGTTTCGGTGCTGCTTGTGTTCTGCCACGGCACAGAATGTTGCTGATATGAACAGACATCTCAAGAGTCACACGTCAGTAAAATCTACAGGAGAGATGTATGTTGTTAGATGTGCTGCATGCAGCAAAAACTTTGATGATCCTCAAAGTGCTCATCAGCACTATCACATGAAACACTGCTTCTTGCAGAAACCTCATCTGTCAAGCCTTGGATCAGAATCAGAAGACACAGTATTCAAGTTTTCAGCAAGTGGTGCTTGTGTGGTCAGAAAACCTCACAGGCAACGATTTCAAACATCTCCCTCCAAAACTCAGAACAGACCTCTGAAGGGCCCAGTAGAGGGAAAGAAAATAAAAAATGAGGACTTAGAAGAACAACTTAGTGAAAGTATGTAGAAAATTTCTTTTGACATTAGAAAAGTATAGCTGTCCTTAACACACTCTATTTCATTGTCAGTACGTGTCATTTAGTTACATCCAGTGTATAAATGAGCTCAGAACTTAGTACTTGTTGTTTCTCAAATACTGAATTCTCAGTACTTCAGTTTCCAAAACTCAGACTCCTCCACTTATTGTTACATGCCATATATATGAAGGTTTGAGAAAAAAACCAAAAAGGCAGATGTGAGAATCCTGAGACTGGAACATTTGATTTTCAAATTAGTTTGGAACATGATTTGGTGCCTAGAAGTGTACACATGATCTATCATACACATTCCAAAGAAACTTGCCTTCATATATATATATATATGAATATTTATGAGTCTGTTAGTGCCTTCTCTGTGGGCAATGCTGTTACATCACCATAATCTCAGCTTTCTTAGCTTGCCAAAAAGTAGTATCAGCTGAGAATTTATATTCCTAATACGTATTTTTTTTTTCCCTCAAGCAAGCAGTTTTTTCAAGTGCATTATCACTTCTGAGAATGACATTGAGAATGCTGAATGTGTACCTTGTGTTCAGAAATTGGAAGTATTTCTTGATTACTAGTGGTGTCATAATACTTTTTGATTAAGAAGTTGACATTTATGTTACAAGTACAGCAAAAAGTGCATATCTAAACATTTTATGTGCTTTTATGCATCCAGTTGAATGTCACAGAGACTTGCCATAGTCGTGGGTACTCAGCTGGATATTAGAGTTATTAAAGGGTCTTGGTGCAGGATGACAGCTTTCTATGCTTACTACAAAACTATCCAGATCTACACCATCATATAGCCAGATTCTACTCTTCTCTCTAATTTGTGCATTATTAAGTGCTAATTCAGGTATTTTAAAATCTATGCAGTCACCAAATAACATCATATTTTGTAACTTTTCACTTACATGTGTGACTACAAGAATTTTCAAAAGCAAGTTGCTTGACCAGAAAATCACATGAATTTTAAATGTGCCTTTTTTGTCCCATTGAAGATAGTGAACTTCCTGATCTTGACTATCTGAGCACCATGACTCACATTGTGTTGGTGGATCTGGACAACTGGGGAAGCTTTTTCACACAGCTGCCAGCTAATCTCAACCAAGGGACATTTATCTGGGGTTTTCAAGGTAAAAAATGTTTGAAGTAAATTAAAATACAAGATTAACAAGTCTACACAATCTTGAGCAGAGATTCCTTGAATCTTGAGAGGATGAAGAAGGCACTAGGCTTCTAAAGTTGTAGTGTCACAGACACCACGTAACAGAAATGTTCTGGAACTTTTCAAACTCTTTCTAAACCTCTACTGCTTTCACTATTCCTTGTAGAATAGTTCCAGAATTGTGGAACTGTTTAAAAGTCTTTGTGGCTTCTCTCATGAATTTACTTAAGCTGTACGATTTCCATAATTATTGGGACAGCCATAATACTCAGAGATTACATTAACTCCTAAGTCCTTCTCATAAGGCTGGGATTTCTTACTTTGGTTTGGATTTTTAGTTCCAGAAGACATGATTTTGCACTCTTAGGCTTTTAATTTTGTTCTGTCTCTGGCATGTTCTGTTAAGGGTGGTCCTGGTCATCTTGTACTACAACAATAGGTATATGTTCTACCTTGAAGATACCAGTGATTGATGGAACTCACATTGTCATGGGTTTCAAAGAATAATAGAATGGTTTGGGTTGAAAGGGACCTTAAAGGTCATACCATTTTGCCAGGTCTGCCGGTAGCATCCCTTTAACTTGATACTTCTGCTTGTCTGACTGTTTTTGAAATAGCTGCTTGTCCACCCCATGCTTTTTCTACAGGTTTTCTCTGTATCTGTCTTTACAGTTATTTTGTCTGTGGTACACTGATTTCTTCATAAAGTGTAGATTATGGTTAGTTTCAAAATAGTTATGGCCTGAAACACAGGTGTCGTCTTACCAGATTCGCAGGTCAGGTTTGTTTTACACTTGGTGAACACAATTGCACTGCACTTCCTTGCTAAGAGTCTCTTCTCTTAAAAGATAATCAAGGATATTCTGAAAGCTGAGAGTTTCATGCTGCTCGGGTTGGACAGAGAGGCATGTTGTTGCCTGGGTCACTTACTTTTTTTCCTCTTAGGAACACATTTTCAAATTAGCTGAGGAAGGCAGAGCAAGTAAAGCTATTAATGTAAAGTGGTAGAGATTCAGTCATCTGTGCTTCTGAACCTGTAATCTGGTAACTGCTTCTTAGGAGTTTTGGAGATGAATACTCTGATCTTCCTTGTTAAAGCAGGTTATTCTCTTTGAGTTTTGTATTCTACTCCAGCATTAATTCTGTCACTACCTGTATTTTCATTACCTTTGGCCTTTCTGTAGCACCATTCCTGTACACATGCAAGCCGCAGAAAATACTGATTTTGAGGTTTTAAATCATAGAATGTTAAGGGATTGGAATGGACCTTAGAGATCATCATCCCAATCTCCTCTGCCTTGGGCAGGGACACCTTCTACTAGACCAGGTTGCTCAAGGCTTTATCTAGCCTGGCTTGTAACACTGCTGGGGTTAAGGCATCCAAGACCTCCCTGAGAATCAGTTCCAGTGTCTAACCACTGTCTAATCACTGTAAAAGTTTTCCTTCTAATATCTAACTTAAATATCCTTCTCTTTCAGTTTGTGCCCGTTACTCCTTGTGCAGTCCTCCTACAGTTCCTGACAGAGAGTCCCTGTCTGGCTTCCCTTAGGTTGATTGACTGGAAGGTAGCTGTGAGGTCTTCGTGCCACCCTCTTTTCTCCAGGCTGAACAGCCCCAACTTTGTCAGCCTGCCTTCATAAGGGTGGTGCTTATCAGCTGTCCTCTTATTAACTTCCTGGCTCTCTCCTGGGCTTACTCCAACAGTTCCATGTCTTTCTTATACTGGGAACACCAAAACTGGATGCAAGTAGTCCAGGTTGGGTCTCACAAGATAAATAAGATAAAAGATATCTCACACTTTCCATATTATACCTGATGGTCCTAGATTTCTGTTTCATCCATGCTGCTTGGCTGCTTCATTTATGTACATTCTCTTTTCTATATGGCTGAGCAACCTGTTTTTTCTTATCTTTTGTATGGCTTTGCCCAACTTCAACGTCTGGGCAGATTTCACTTCACCTGTGCACTCTTTTAATTCTGTTGTGATTTTGGGTTTGGTTGTAGTTTGTAATTGCTGAAGGCTTGTTTATTTCTACAGTTATTTCAATCTACTTGGCCTTGGAAAAGCTTTTTCTTGATAAAAATAAGAAACTATTAGGAATCTATGCCTGGCTACTTTCATCTGGGTTTTATAAAGAATTAGTAAAGAAGAATTTGCCCACATGAATTCAGACACTGGCTGTCAGACATACTTCATTATTCTATCTAATTTACTCAAAACTACTTTGTCATTAGTTGACTTAAACATGTTTGCTATAACAAAGTCTTCTGTGATGTTAGTGTTCTCCAAGGTTAAAACGTGGTTTTGATGATTAAGAAAAAATTGGTTGCAGCTAGGGATATCTGAGCTGAAATGTCAGAAATTTCTATTTTCTTACTTACGAAAAATAAATAATTGTAGCATAACCATAGCATTACTAGTCTATCAGTAGGAACCCCTACTAATACAATACTCTTACCCAAAGGTACCTTTGTGCTAGTTAAGACTGCCCAGAGGTGTTCCAAACACAGGTGCCTGAGGGCTCAGCACAGCCCATATCAGCACCACTCAGTTCCGTACTTCCTAATGGGTTTGCTGCATGCCAGCTGCCTTGTAGGAATGGCCCCTGAAGCACATGAACTAAAAACACACAGTAAAGAGCTTCTTGTGGATAAAAAGGGCCGTATTCATATTAAAGGAAAATTGATCAGTTTTAGTGTCAGCTATATTAGTTTTGAGCCTGACAGCACTAAGGCTCCCAGGCACATCTGGCTCTATTGTTGTAGGTACCTTCTCGTAATAATGGTTTGTACAGTTACTTGAGGCATATTATTCTTGTTTAACTCGTGAAAATATAGCAACATTTTTTTCCTGTATTTCCCAAACAACATCTCTGAATTTTCAGTTACCATTTTTATACAATGTATCTGCATTATTTCTATTACCATGTTTTTCAGACCGTAAGGCGCACTGAAAATCCTAACATTTGATCAGAACCCAGCAGTGCACTTTATAATCCGGTGCGCCTTATGTATGAACCTTGAGTATTGAAAGGATCTCAGAACAATTTCTGTTTCACATTGCACAGCAACAAACATGAAGCTCGCAATGGAATGACTGTGAGCAGGCGCATACATGTCCCTCGGGTCCGTCCCTCCAGATTTGACGCTAAAAGTTGCGAGAGCTGCGCACAGATCAACATTGAAAAAAAAAAAGTGTGCCTTA
The DNA here is from genome assembly GCA_009812075.1 of Sialia sialis. Classification (NCBI taxonomy): domain Eukaryota; kingdom Metazoa; phylum Chordata; class Aves; order Passeriformes; family Turdidae; genus Sialia; species Sialia sialis. Next base: position 77,859,956 of record VRYO01002297.1, on the reverse strand, counting down.
TAATCTGGTGCACTTTATGGTTGTGAAAATATGGTATTCCTCTTTCTAGTATAGCCTTAGTTTGGCTTTGTATTGTCTGGACTCTGTGTTGTTTCTGTCTTCACATACTCAGTTGTCTTTCATCCATTTGTGGGCTAATAAAATAAA
>VRYO01002297.1:77821339-77849547 GCA_009812075.1 Sialia sialis | reverse complement strand
TTCAGGTAACTATCTCAAGCCCAATTTCTTCTAAGTTTTAACTAAAATCTTAATTTCTTTAAGATTAGTGTTTCAGAGTCCTGGGCAGTAGATGATTCTGATTGAGCCAGGAGGCTGGACAATACCATTTCCAGAGGTCCCTTCCAATCTCCACCATTTTACGACATTGCCTGACCAGTCTGGTGGCCTTTCATGATGGAGCAACTGCAGTGGTTGACAGGGGAAGTCTGTGATGTCATCTGCCTGGACTCCTGTAAGGCCTTGACACCATCCCACGTGACATCCGTATCTCCAAATTGGAGAAATGTGGATTTGATGGATGGACTTGTTGGTAGATGAGGAATTGGGTGGATGGACAGAGAGCTGTGTCAGTGACTCCATGTCAAAGTGAAGGCTGGTAACAGATGGTGTCCCCCCGCCCAGGGCTCTGTCTTGGCACTGATGCTCTGCAGTCTCTTTATTAGTGACAGAGATGGTGGAATCAAGGGCACCCTCAGTAGGTTTGCAGATGACATGAAGCTGAGCAGTGCAGTTGACACACCAGAAGGATGGCATGTCATCCCAGAAGACCTGGACAAATTTGGGAAGTGTGCCCATGAGAACCTCATGAGGTTCAACAAGGCCAAGTGCAAAGTGCTGCACCTGGGTCAGGGGGATTCCAGACATGAGTAGAGCCTGGGAGAAGAACTGCATGTGAACAGACCAGTTGGTTCTTGGGGGGTTCTCATGGATGGAAAGCGGGACATGAACCAACAGTGTGTGGTCACAGCCCAGAAGGCCAGCTGCATCCTGGGCTTCATCAAAAGAGGAGTCACAGGGAGCAGGTCGAGGGAGGGGAGTTTACCCCTCTACTCTGCCCTCCTGAGACCCACCAGCAGTGCTGTGTCCAGCTCTGGGGTCCTCAGCACAAGAAAGACATGGATTTGTTTGAGGAGGCCACAAGGATGATCAGAGAGCTGGAAAGAAAGGCTGAGAAGGTTGTGGTTGTTAAGCCTGGAGAACAGAAGGCTCTGAGGAGACCACATTGTGGCTTTCCAGTATTTAAAGGGGTCTTACAAAAAGAGGGACTTTTTACGTGGGCAGATAGTGACAAGACAAGGGGGGAATGGTATTGTGCTAAAAGGGATTAGATGGTAGGAAGAAATTATTTGCTTGGAGGGTAGTGAGGCACTTGACTAGTTGCCCAGAAAAGCTGTGGATGCCCCATCCCTGGAAGTGGTTTTTTTGGCATGTGTACTTATGCCAAAAATTGAGTTAGGCAGTGATTACTTAAACTGTTCCACCTCTAACAGGTATAAAACTTCTTAGAGTGGTCTGACACGTCTTTCAGGCTGGAAGATTAAAAGGATAGTTAATAAGGGAGAAGCCACTTGCAAAAAGCCTTTCCTTTGCACATTTTCCTCCCTTTTGGGAGAGGGGAGGAAGGGGTATGAATTTTTTTTCCTTTGCTTTGGAAAATGATGTAAAAATTTGTATCTCTTCTGCTCACAAATAGTAGGCAGCTCCAGAAAGAGTTCACAGTCAGTCTGCCAAGTGAGTGGAGAAATACCATTTTAACTGCAGTGTCTGTCTATCTGTTTCTGGCATCTTTTTGGGCTGCTGATCACTGTTGGAATTTTTATTCCTGGAATTGGGAAAGTCAGCAAGGTTCTGCTCAAACAGGTTGTGTATCAGAGATTTGAAAACCGATTTTGGAAAGCCTGCCTGTGAATTTGGGTAGCTAGGTTGGGTAATTCAAAATGCCAGAGGTCACACAGATGGGAAAGTTCTTTGCTGGTTAATGTAATCAGAAGTACATTGATGTATTAATAAATGTGATGACTTTAAGGAAAATGCTTCTGTTGGTATGACTGTAGCAGACCTTGTTGATTGCTAATACTGTGAGACCTCATTACAGAGACCATCTCCCAAAATAGCAATGGCCTGTAGCAGGAGGAGAATGAATGCATAACTTGACTCACTGGCTTGGTTTTTAACCTGCACTTTACTGTGCCTCTGTTTAATGGGGGAAAAAATCAGCCAACAAAAAACTAAACCAACTAACCAAACAAAACCCCACACCACTTTAGGTACACAAATCCCTACTAGCACTTCAAAATAGCCATCCTTCTGGAGCTGGAAACCAGCCTTGTGAAGAGTATGATTAAAAAAGAGGTAGTGAAGTTTTGGCTGGGCTGGGTTGTGATGAATTAACAGATTAAACTAAATCTGTCAACTTTCTGCTTCTATGAGACTTGAACAGCAACATCTGCTGAATTGCACAGCTCAGTTGAGTTTCAGCACTCCATTGTTCAAATGCAGTATTTGGGCAGTAAAATGCAGCTGCAGTCAAGTGTAGACACAGACACACTAAGGCACTTCTCATAATTAAATGCTTGATATATTTTATAGAAAGTGAGTAATTTATAGAAAATGAGTTATTTTTAATAACTGAAGATAACAAAAACCCTACAAATGCAGTAGACACAGTAGCTTCTGCACCTGCTATTTCTTGTTACTGCTTTAACATAATAAAAATTTGAAGCAATCTGCCTCTAAATATTACGGGGAGGAGAAGAAGTTGCTTGAAAACTGTCCTCCTGAGTTGCTATCTTAAACTACCACTGGAATGTATTTTTATCTTGATTTTTTTTTTTTTTTTTTAGATAACAAGTCTTCAAATCAGTTGGTGTTACACTAAGAGAAATGCAAGAGAGCTGTTAATATCTTTATTGGAAGCAATGTGTAATTTATTTCATTTCTGCATTTAAGGTTCAGATAGTGAAGAGGATGAAGATATGAAAGAAACAGTAAAGCACAGCTTAGAAGAAGTCAACAAACAGGAAGGTCTGTCAGTTTTTACTTTTCTGTGTTCAAGGTACAGAAACTAAATTTAAAATCAGTTTTACAATAAGTGACCTCTTAGGAATACTCTATAAACTATGCTGGGCAGTCTTGAGTAGTGAAGAATGCTGTGGTAAGTTATAAATTTAAAAAAATTCCTAACCTGTAAAGTGTGGCAGCAGACTAAAAATCTATTTCATTGGATACCACAGGGTACCAATGAATTAAAGACTTGACTGAGTTCACTTTGTACTGGTTTAATATAACTGTTGTCTCAGAGCAGAGCTATTGACTATTGAACTTGTGAACAAATAATTCAAGATTAGATATCATCTCACAATAAAGCAATCTGGTCTTCTGAAAGAGCTGTATTTATGCTGAATGAGTGCTGAATCAGCATCACATCTGTCTGTTCACATCCTATCTTACTATTTGAAGTTGTTTTCATCCTTTTGCTGTTGAGCTTACTGGTGGTGTTCGATGTAGTCATGCGTGTACTTTGAAAATAATTTATTGTTGAAATGCTTGATTCTGTCCCTCCACCTGACGGAAATGAAACAAACTAAAAAAAAAAACCAAAAAAAGTTGTATAAGCTCAGTGATAAAACTGACTACTGAATCGTATGTTCCCAGAATTTATTCAGTTTTAAGTTTACCAGCTATTACTAAATGCAGCTGTTAAATGTCCAGCATCCATCTCCATCACTTAAAGTTTGGTGCATTCAGGCCCCCTTAGTGTTGGGATAGCAGTGGCATTTGGTGCATGCAGGAGCTGCCACTTCTGCTGCTGCAGTGCAGAGGCATCTGACCTTAGGAAGCAGCCAGGCTTCAGATGAGTCACAGCTTGGACCTTATTCTGGATTTTTGCACAGGCCCAGTGGCATCATATTCTAATGCAGGCAGTTGCTTGCAAATGGTTTTCCCCTCTTTGTTTGTTTTTGTTTGTTTCTGTGACCATGTAATATTTTTCTTTTGGTAGGTTTGGATATTACAGGAAAGTCCAGATGCACGAGAGAGCAGTCAGTGATACAATCTCTCAAATCTGAGCCTGGCATAAAACAGCCCAACAATTATTAAAGTTTTAAGATTCTATTTCCTTCTTCGTAAGAATAGACAGATCTTTCTTTTTAATAGGATGTGCTTGTGTCTTCCTAAAGCAGAAGATGAATAATTCATGAAGGATAGTGTGTTTGAAAGCTGCTTTAATTTTTCCAGCTATATTATTATTTGCTGTATGTACAAACCTTGTCAAATTTATGGTATTTGATCACTAACACCAAGCAATCAGTGCCCAAAACAACCTAAATTTAATGCAAAAAACAGTTTCTTTTTTGAGTTGTTGGAGATTATTAAGAAGTCAGATGAGTGCAATGTGATTTTCCTCCCCACCATCAAAACTGTTACAGCCCTGAGCTAAACTATTCTTACTGCTGATAATGACTTTATCTACTTGCCTGGCCTACCTGGTAAGAGTGACAGCACTGGTGCCAAGTCAGAATGTAGGTCTGGGTATATCTCTGGATAAGGAACCGGAATGAAAACACTGAACTCTGCTTGTTATGTGTGTGTGTGTGTTCTTTGTTTTAATGCTTCATTTATTTTTCTTGGTGCATACATATGCATTCTAACCTTGCTGGTATTTTGACCAGTAAATGCATGGTTGCATTATGGTCTTAAACTAATCATTGGGCTGCTCCTGGTTAATACAGTGAAAAGTTGTACAAGTGTTTTCCATATTTTGTAGTGCTGAAAAGATAGCATAAAACAGAAGGAGAGAAAATATTTTCATCTGTTTCTTAGGGGCTTTTTGCAGTCTGCTGACATTGTCCACAGAACTAAGTTCATGGTTTATGTAGTAACATTAAGGTAGTTATGTTTATGGTTAGTTAACAATTGCAGTTTGAAATTAGTCTTTTTTTATTCATGCAGAACTGCAAGATGCAGAACTGCAAGAAGCTATCAAAAGGAGCCTTGAGGAAATGTAAATGAAGATACTGCAGTACACTAACACCATGCCATCAGAACTGCTCACAAAAATGGAAGCTTGTTCATTTATTTACAAGGGTTCAGAAACGCCACTTCTAAAATGTCTGTAATCGTTAGATTAATAATCTCATGTCCTCTGTCATACTGATGAACAGCTGGAGTTTATTCATATTCATGGCAATGTGTTATGTTTGATAAAAATAAATTTTTAAGCCTTGTCATATTTGTTTCTAAAGGGTGATGACTAAGTCTCTCCAATTTAGCTGTTTACAATTGTTGCCTAATTAGTAGGCTGGTCTTAATAGGTTATTGGGTTTCCTGGTTGTTCAGGGTTTTTTTTCTTAAATTGGTTCTTGCATTTAATTTTTTGTCACAAAATGTCATTGTCTTTATGTACTTTTTCATGTGGTCTTTGCAACAGATAAAAATAGTAAACTCCAGTTATTTCAGATTTGTCTGGCTAATCTTGTTATAAAGAGAAGCTTAGATCCCAGGGTTGTTGAACTTGTGGCCTAACTCTTGCCTGTGGCAGGTCTCACTTCATAGGCCATAATTTTGTCTCTGTCCTTTTTGTTATAAATGTCAGAGTGAGGACCACAGGCTGTGCAGTTAGTTTACCAGTTTTGTTTGTATAAATTTGTATGTTTTTTCAATAGCGGTAGAGTATTTTGATTTGATGACCTAAAGTTTGATGATTCCATTGCCTCTCCTTTACCTGAGGCAGGAACAACTTTTAAGGGAACAGAATCTAAATAAACTTCTAGTTTCTGTTTGGAATACATGTGAGAAGATTCAGACTGTAATATTTCTGTATACTATGGTCTCTGCTCTCTTCCATTCATGAAGAGGTGGCATTGGATAACGAATGTAAATGTTAATTATTTTTGTACTGTCCTTATTTTAAGTGAAATTATTTCTGTGTTTAAAATTACCTGTCATCTTTCTCAGTTTTGTTTAAAAATGCAAACCTATGCAAACTGTCCAGCTGTACCAGCCTGTTATCCTTCACTTAATGATTGCTGTCAATCAGTAAGAAATCTCAATGTAATAAAATTCCAGCTTAATTCTTTATGATTCACTCACCTTTTGAGTTTGCTTCTACCTGCTGTATCCTTAAATACTTATTATGCAAGTAGATACTTTTTGTGGAGAATAAGATGTGGGGAAGACTGGATTTTTCTTACTATTCCAGAGAGCATAACTACAGCAGTTTGCCATCGTGGTTAGAAAAGCTGAGAGACTGACACTGGTTTATTTCTCACAATTCTGAATGTAATTGCTATCTCTGAAGCAAGCAGAATGAATGAAGAATCTTGTGAGGTATCTCAGCACTCATTAGCAATCACACAGCTTGAAGAAACTGTTCAGATACCAGGAAATGGTTGGAGCACTTGCAGGTGCATTTGAGTGTGACTCCCAAGGTGCCAACAGGACCTCTTGGTGGTTTTCCCTGGTGCCTGCTGCTGGTTTTCCTATTGCCAATCTTGGATTAATCGTAGTCGTGGTAAAATTCAGGTGTGTAGTTCATGCTGCTGCTGAGGAAGCCTTATTCTGGGAGATTTTGAGTTGTCTTTAGGTACTGAGCCAAGCTTAAATCAGTTTCAGAAATTTTCCTGCCCAGTGCTTCTGTTAAAGGGTGAAATGAAACAGAAAACAATTTTCATCCTCACAAGCATCTCCATCCACGGTATAGAAGCTTCTGGGCAGGTTTTTTTCCCATGTAGATCCTCAAGTTTCAAATTCCTTTCACATAAAATGATGTTTTAGTCTGAGAAAGTTCTTTGGCTCAACCATGTTTAAAACCTGAGTAGATCACCTTCTCCAGAGTCTATGTTAGAATTTATTTATATGCTTTATTTCTCATAACATTTTATTCTGTCATAAATGTAAAGTTTGCTTGTATCTGATGGGCCATGACTTAATTGGTTGCATTAAAAAAAAAAAAAAAAAGTCCTATGTGCACACATATTCTGTATCCTTGAAGCCCCATTTATTAAACACATTGCATTGGCCTTGTCATTTGCTTCCCAAAACAAGTGGCAAATCCCAACCATGGCTGCTTTGGCTTTCCAAAAACAACTAAATAGAGCTCTAGTTTCTCCATTATTTTTATGATAAAAGTAGTCTTCAGAATTAGCAACATCTTGAAATTTGTACTAATTTTGAAGAACTTTAGTCTCATTGAGGTTCTCTCTTAACTCAAATTTTTCTTTGTGAAAGTTTCTGCCATCACAGGGCCGTGATGCTTCTATTTCCAGAAGAACAGAGAAAATTGGATTCTTAAAACGCTCCTTGTACAGACGTGTGACTTGTTACTCATCAGCATCTTGTGGTTGAACACCTTGAACTGGAAAAGTTGTCTTGCAAATGTGTTTCAGAATTTAATGGTTTTGTCTGCTGAGTCTTGTTTAACTGGCTAAAATTTCTGAGGTTTGTCGTGCATATGCTGAGAAATGTGCCTGTGTTTACAAGCACAACCTGTCTGTTAAAAGGAGCTTGCCCAGTGCATTTATACCAGAAGTGATTTGTCATACCCTTTTGAATTCAAGAGCATTTACTTTCGTGGTGATGTTTGAGTTTATCCTTCATTAGCCTAAAGTAATTCAGTAGTGCTTTTTTGTATTTAATGAGGAAAAAGTAATCTCCACCTAACTACCACCAGCTGTTCATTTTAATGCTCTTAATTTCCGTATGCTGCGTGTGTTAAATTTTACAAAACTGACAATTTGAGATTGGCTCTTAATTCTTTGGTGCTGTATGTGCTGCATTCGTATGAAACAAAATCCCTTTTTGGTCATACTAAGAGACAAGGTGAGATGCCAAATAAGTCAGTGCAGCTGTTAATTAAAGTCCCTGGAGAGCTGAAGTGTTATATCTGCCTGGTTACTTCTGCTATTTAATAATATTTTAAAAAGAGAGATAGTAGCTGACTCTAAGATACTTGCCTTGTATGTATTTTTTGGGTGGTGAATTCATTTTCTTAGCTCTTCAAGGAATACAGAAATGACCACCACTGTTCTGTAGTGGTCATGGAATGCAAACCTTTATGAAATCTTTACCAAATATAGTGAAGTTTATAGAGGTATGAAGTTACGCCATCGTCTTTCTTAAAAGGAAAGTGTTCTATCATCTGCTTGCAGTGTCCTGGCTATGTTTACAGAGACTGCTGTAAATTGGAAGGAGGTGAGGAGGATGAGTGATGAATTGCTTCAAAATTAATTCAGAAAAATTGGCTGACATTAGCACAAAGATATTTTCTGGCAATTCTTTCCAGCTAAGCAGCTTTATGAAAGTCTGAATTTTTCTTTGATACATCTAAGCCCCTTCAAGTTTCCTGTAGAAATGCTTAACTCAAGTGGTTTGGTCCTCAGTACTAACAATATGGGTTAAATAGTATGGCCTGACATACTCTAAAAGTGTATGTAAGCAAGTCCGAAAATTTATGGTAAATGGCAAGAACGTGCCAAGTGTGTACTTGAATGGTAAAGCTCTGCGTGCATGGAAATTTAATGTAAAGTTCCCTTTGTAAATCTGTGCAAATTGGCTTTCACTGACTGTAGTTTCCTAATTTCTGATAGTCCTTCTCTTTTGCTCTTTGTTCAGAGCTCCTCTGTCAATTGACCAAGCATCTGCAGCTGTACAGAATGCATCGGCTCATTTAATCATCGACTTTTCTCCAGCGAGAATGAACTGCTGCATGCCCCAAAATGGTCATAGCAGCTCTCAGATTGCTCCTGAGACAGAGGGCTTCATTCAGGCTTCTGACAGGCCTGGGACCTCGGGGCCTGTCTACACAGTCAAACAAGTGCGGCGTGTAGAGGCAAACCGGGCTAGTTTTAATTAGCGTTAGTAACAACAGCAGCAAAGCACAGCAGCACAGGTTCAGCAGCTGTGAAGTGAGGGGGCAGCCTCCTGTGATAGCACACATGTGTTTTGATTGAAAACATACTCTGAAAAGTCAGGTTGGCCCATCTTTATTGTTAGGGGAAGACTGCAGGCTGGTTTTGGTTGGCTGGCATGAGCCATGGACACGTCCTTCAGCCATGTCTGGGAACTGCTGTGTTTCCAGAATACCTACACACAGGAAGGTTCTTAACCACAGAATGCTTTGGGTTGGAAGAAACCTTAAAAATGATCTAACTCCAGCATGCCTGCTGTGGGCAGGGATACCTCCCGCTAGACCAGGCTGGTCAGAGCCCCATCCAACCTGGTCTTGAACACTTTCAGGGATGGAGCATCCACAGCTTCTCTACACAATCTGTTCCAGTGCCTGACCACCCTCACGGAAAATAATTTCTTCCTAGTATCTAACCTGAATTTCCTCTCTTTCAGCTTGGAAATACTAAGTTCCTGTAGGTGAAGGCAGGAAAATAATCCTTCATGGCATTTCTTGGGTGTGGACTTTCTCTTTGATCCTGTTCCATGACAGCTCATGTGTAAGTGTTAGGGTATGTGACAAGGTATAATATATATATCAGGGTTTGAAATTAGGCAAAGCTGGAACTAAGGTGCTATTTAGTGGTGTTAGAATTTACAGTGCTTTTGGTGTAGGTCATCTCCCTGGTTCTGGGACTTGCACGGATACATCAGATGTCTGAGACCTGGGAAAGCTGCTCTTTCTGCTGTCTCAGGGGACTTTGTGCACATAAATGAGACTTCTGCTCATTGCTGTTTTGCAATCAGCGCCCATTTTTTACAATGCTGTAGCTTAAACAAGAGACAGCCAGTGTTTTCACTGCTGTGATGGGAATGCAGGAACAATGGGATGCACACCCTCTCCTCATGTTTCTCTGGTGCCCATCACTCTGGTGTCCTTCACATGACCACAGAGGTGGGGACGTGGGAGAAGACAGGGATGTCAGCACGGCATCACCAGCAGTCCTGATGATGCTTCATCCCTGATGGCAGCGAGGGTGATGTGCTGTGGTTCAGGTGTGGGGCCCGTCCTCCTTCCACTGCCTTGTGGCCCAGGAGGACCCTGTTCCTGCCTTTTGTGTCCCCAGAATTCCCCCAATTCAGCTGTGAATCACTTTCCTTCCTGCAGCGATGGACTCCAATCTTTCTAGACCAACCAGCTGTTATTTCGGAAAAATGAAATTATGCCAATTGTCCCTTTACATACCTCTGCAAAAATAGAGGGGGTGGGGGCAATCTACTCTAGAGAGCAGGAAAAGCGGTTTTCAAGATACTGCCAAGTCTCTGAAAGAGAAAATATCCCAGTTTTCACAAGCAGTAATTTCAAAACTTGTCATGGAAGTCCATTTTTCCTTTTTAATTTGCATTTTGTTTCCACAGTTTTGCTATTCTTCCTTCTAGTGTAATGTGTCCTTTTGCTGTTAACGAGGGTAAGTCAAGTGTGATACATTTGGACGCTTGGGGCTGATCTGCGCCTGTGATTCAGCTGTTCCAACTTCTACCTGTGTGGAATTAAACCCCTGTTTAAATGTTCAGAGCTGTTCAGCTACTTCGATTTCTGCTTTTTAAACCCAATCTAATCGATGCTTAATAAATTGGTATGGAAAGAATAGAAGGATTCCAGGAAACAAACGGTGGCAAACTATGTGTCATGGCTACAAACTGTTTCTGTTTGGGGTGGGAAATGGTTTTTAATTATCTTCTGTAGAGACTGTAGAGAGATGGATGGAACAATTGTTCAAATGAAGTTATTTCCATGAGCTCACAGGCAATGAGCCTTGCTTATCCAACCATGTAAAACAAAGAAAACTCAGGCAATTAATTTAACGAGAGTACTTGGGACATGATATCACTCTCAATGGACGAGCCTGAGAAAACAGCTATTTTGAATCACACCAGGATAAGCACACAAAACAGTATCCCTGTGCAACAAAGTCCCGCTTAGCTGGGTGCCAAAAGTTGGTCTGTTAGAGCCATGGGGTATTTGCCCAAACCTCGACTTTTGGGATAAACAAATTCCTTTTTAAATACTCACAGTAAAACTTAGGTGTGACTTGAATTGCTGGTGCTTGTGAGAGAGAAGGGGCCGTTTCATACAGGCAAGTTAAACATGTTCTTGGGACAAGTCATTACTAGAGGTAGATCCACTACCTTGAAATAGATACATCTTTTATTTCTGGCATAGAAAAATAATATAAAACACCTTTTTCTTTCCAGTAAGCTTTTTTGTAGAATCTTACAGTAACGGTGAAACAGCTTCTTTTCTGCAAGTAGTAGGGGGCTCTTAGAGTTGGCAGGAGAAATATGCACTATGAGTAGCAGTATCTAAAGTACCTTTTATTTCTTTTAGGAATTCTGTTCAGGTTCTGCTTGCAGTAAGGGCTGTCTCTGGTTTAACTTTTCTCTCCTTTCAAGCTTGGATTTTTAAAGCCCTTTTTTTTTTCTCCTATTTCTTGCACTTAATTAGCCTTAAATAAAAGTAATAGTTGGGTGGTTGTGTGTTCCTTTTTTAATGAAAGAGCAAACCAATGAACCAACCACACAGACCAATTCTGGAACACCAACAGCTCCCATCTCACACAAAGTTAATATAGATACTGAAAACGTCGTTATTCCTCCCATAGCTTCTGGCTGAACTGCAGCCAGAGTTCACACTGGCTGGTCCAGGTTTTGTTGCTTTTGCCTCAAAGGGGAGTGGAGACAGGAGCGGGGTCTTTCTGCGCCCCAGAGGGTGACAGCGAGGAGCAGAGGAACCACACGGGACGGTGGCCGGGCCAGGTGGGGTGACACGGCGGGGTCGGTACAGCAGGGACATTGCGATGTCGGTACAGCAGGGACACTGCGATGTCGGTACAGCGGGGACACTGCGATGTCGGTACAGCAGGGACACAGCCGTGTCGGTACAGCAGGGACACTGCGATGTCGGTACAGCAGGGACATTGCGATGTCGGTACAGCGGGGACACTGCGATGTCGGTACAGCAGGGACATTGCGATGTCGGTACAGCAGGGACACTCCGCTGCTGCCGGCTCTGTCCCCTCGTCCCCAGGTGGCCGGTGAGCGGGCAGAGACAGAACACACAGGGAGCTCCTGGAGCAGGGACCTTAACCAGGGGTCTGGAGAATCTCTCTTAGCAGGAATGGCCTGAGGGAGCTGCGTGTGTTCAGCCTCGAGAAGGGGTGATGAGAGAGGACCTCATCAATGTGATTACCTACCTAAAGGACGGGTGTCTAGAAGATGGACCAGCCTCTTCTCCGTGGTGCCGAGTAATGGGACAAGAGACAACGGGCAGAAACTGATGCACAGGAAGTTCCACCTGAATACGAAGAACTTCGTGACTGTCGAGGTAATGGAGCACTGGAACAGATTGCCCAGAGAGGCTGTGGAATCTCCCCCACTCCAGAGGGGGCAGGGAGGTTGGACCAGACGACCCGGTGCGGTCCCTCCCAGCCTGGCCCGTCCGGTGATTCCGTCGCCCCCGGGCGGGGCGAGGCGGCCCCGCCGCGCTGCGTGAGGCGGCGCCCGCGGGCCCGGCGCGGGGGCGGGGTGGCCGCGGGGGCCGGCGGCGGGGCGGCTCCTTCTTTGGCCATGAGCGAGGTGCCGGCATTCGGCCGCCGCCGCCGCCTGCGGGACGCGGGGAGGGAGCGGCCGCAGCGAGGTTCCGCCGGCGGCAGCGGCGGGTGGGATGGCCCAGGCCAGGATCAGCGCCAAGGCCAGCGAGGGGGCGCAGCAGCAGCCGCAGCAGCAGCAGCACTCGGGCGGGCAGCTCCGCGGCCGCTTCTACCGCTCCACCTCCATGGCCGACCGCTCCAGCCGCCTGCTCGAGAACCTGGACCAGCTGGAGCTCAGGTGGGGCCCGGGCCGGGCGCTGGGAGAGGGCCGGGGCCCCGTCCGGCCTCGAGCCGGTGGCTCCGCACCGCGGGCCGGAGCCCTCCCCCGGCTGAGGGGGGTGTGAGGGGAGCGAGGGAAAAGGCTTCTCCTTCATGGGGGCAAAGTTTAAAAATAGCAACTGCCGCTCTAAGCGTGACCGGGAAATACACGACAATAGGAATATGTATACAAATGGATGAAAGCAGAGGTTTTTCAGAGAAAGCGCGAAGGGCTGCTTGGGATTTGTTGCCGGCTTTAGCAGGCGGGGATGTGCTCTGGGAGCTGAGCCCCGTGTCTGTCCTCCCTGCCTGTCCCCTATCCCGCATCTGCGGGCAGGTGTTTTGTAAGCAGATGCAGGAAATCCGAGGATAAAACGTGGTCTGATTCGGGCTCGGAGATTCTGGCAAGCCTTTAAGCTGCAGTGCTGAACGCTGGCGTGTGAGGCTTCTTGTCTTTCAACCTCTCTTTGCACTTACTGGTTCAGCTATGGATGTTTTCGTGTCTGTGTCCATCTCCACTCTGAGGTGTATTAAAACGTCTCACTATAAAATGTGGACAGTGTTGCGTTCTGCAGCTGAGGTGTGTTTTCCCAAAGTTATTGTAAATGCTGTGTGAATTTCATAGCTGTGCCAAGACACGTCCCGACTTCTGCTTCTTGATGTTCCCTAAATAATACCATTTGACTTTTTTGCCAGTTTGGCCTCATGAGAGATGATACCTTGCCTTTAATCATCTTCGCTGTCCTCTCAGCTCTGCTAAATTACATAGTGTCCTTTCTGAGGTGGATGGATGTGCTGGATGCCACTGATTCACCTCCTCTGGTACTGTTTCAACACACCCTTGCCTTCATTACAGCTGCATATTGATCAGCAGCTTTCACAGAACCGCCCAGAATGTTTCTAGGACTTTCCTGTAATTAAAAGAGCTTTGTGGGATGCAGGAGTTTTATTTCCCCTTTCTGCCTGCATTACTTTGCATTATTCAGGAGTGGACTCGATGTGCTGTTATATTAGCCTTTCACTTAGCTTGATTAAATCTCCTTGAAGTCCTTTGCAGACTACTCTGGATTTGACTAAACAAAATCACTGTCTGCAAACAAGTCTCACTGCTTATATCCAGGTCTAGGCATATGATGACTACATAATCTAAAAATTAGCATGAGAATATGCAAAAATGTGTTTTAGATTTGCTGAGTGACTCTGAAACAAAGCAGACAGTTTGGTTAGCCAGCAATTAAACCCTCAATTAGATTTCCCAGTTCGCTGTGGTTCTTTCAGACAGCTGCAATTCTAAATGTGGAATAGTCATGAGAAAAAAAAAGTTTAATTTGATAAAAGTCACTCAAGTCCTATGTATTTTTTTTACTATTCACAACTAATCAACATGCTTCATTTCAAATTTATTTAAATGACAGGAGGAAAAACTTCTAAACTTTCTCCAGCTGGTTTGGTTGTGCTATGGACCCTCAAGGTGTTGCTTGTAAATATAATAAGTGAAAATTTGTCAAACTGAACTACAGCCTTTAATTAAAACCCTCAACAACCCGCAGTTCTCAAGTTGCTTAAGATCAGCTGAACTCTGAAGCAAGCCTCATCCCTCTGGAAATCACAAGCTGGTTAGGGTTAGGAGGGACCTTAAACTACCTAGTTCCAAGTCCCTGACGTGGGCAGGGGCACCTTTCAGCAGACCAGGCAGCTCAAAGCCCCATGCAACACCCAAAAGGACTGAGCCTCCACAACCTCTCTGGTCAGCCTGTTCCAGTGTCTCTCCATCTTCACAGTGAAGAATTTCTTCCTAATACCTAATCTAAGCCCATCCTTTTTCAGTTTAAAGCCATTGTAAAATGCTCCAGTTTGAACAGCCTTCCTCTTCCTCCCTTTCTTTCCACTGCCAGAGCTTATTTTCCAGCAGTAATGGGGTATTTTTGTGCCTCCCTGTTGGGTTTGCAGAGAGGCTTTCTTCTGTGTGGAAAGTGAGAATTCACTTGGCTGCCACGGCGCGTGTGCCCGAGGCAGAGGTGGCGAGGGGGGCAGGTGGCACGTTTGCCCCTTGTAAGGGCCTGGACCTTTTGCTGTGACTGCCTGTGATCTCAGGAGCAGCTGGAAGCAAGAGCAGAGGCTCTGTTCATGAGTCACTGCCTTCTGCTGGTTCTGCTAAGGGAAAACACAGTTTCAGGTGTGACCACGCGGGAGGTAAGTCAGATTCTCGCTGGGTGGTTTTGATCTTCGTTTTTTGTATTTTGTATCTTGTTCTTTGCATCAACCATATTCCCCCACCGTTCACTCCGGGACTGCTCCCCTGGGAGCGGACACTCAGCTGAAGGAGTTGAGGATGCCAGGGTGAAACCCCCTGTTTTGTGCCTCCTTAGCTCCATTTCAGGCAAAAATCTGCTCCATCCTCAGATGTTCCTTATTTCCTTTGAAAACTTATCTGAACCCCCAGCACGTGGGCTTCAGTAGTGGGCTGTTTAAGTCAGTCAGTAGTTTAAAGGACAGAGTTATTGCAGCTGTCCTAAGAAAGTGGGTGTCAGGTTTCTTCTCTGGAAACAAAAGCACAGCCTGGTCCACCTGTTTCTCAGGGGAATGCTCTGCTCATGTAAATGGCATGTAGCAAAGAAAGGCATTGCTCAGCTAATTGCTCACAAACAGGGAAAATCAGAAGGAAGGAATGTCTTTTTCAGTGTTAGGTAATGGATGGAATATTTAGTTGACATTCAAAACAACAAATACAATCCAAGTAACAATACAGTTGGAGGTTTTAATCTCTGAGGAAAAAAGACCATACTGCTGCATCAAAATAACTGATAACTGAGCATAAATGCTGTGTTGTTGTATGTTGTGTTCTTTTTTTTTTTGCCTTTTATTCTTTGGTTGGTTGTTTTTTTGAGACTTGGATTGTGTTTCCACCCCTTCCTACATCAGTCACCTCTGTTAGAAGTTTAAATCTTCCAACTTGTTAAGTTCCTACAAGGAAAGGAAAGATTTCCAGAAACCTGTGAAGTTAAGAAACCATGAGTTTTAGGAAAGAAGTTATGAGAACTGACTGCATGCTGTCATCCTGACACATTATTTTCCTACAGTTGGTGTGACAGGTTACCATTTTTTGGGCTTTTTTTCCCCACTAGAGAACTGTTCTGAAATGACCCTGTCCCATTCTTGTGTGGCACTCTATATTGCAGTTTAGAAAATGGTAAAAATTGCTGAAGAAGCAACAATTGCAAATAAAATCGTTTTTACTATTTGGTTATATTACCTTTAGTAAATTACTGTCAATCAAATCTCTAGGTGGTGAACCGTGTTTTTCTTTTTTGCAGTATGCAACATTAGTTCTGCCAATTTGGCTTTTAGGTCCTGCCTCACATTCCAAGCTGGCCTTTGGAAGCAGTGGTATTTTAGGCACTGTCTTTAGAACTGTACCAATTCAGGATACATCTCTGCAATGCAGCTTTTCTTTTCCACATTCTTCTTAGGACCCGGCAAAGCCGGTGGAAATCATGGACTGATCTACCTACTGAAGGCAGAACTTCAGTTTTTACATCAGTACAATGATATACAGAAAATTATTAAAAAACTCTATCAGAATTGAAATTCTGCACTTCAGAAATTTAATTTTCAACTTTCCAGTGACAACAATGCATTTTTTAAATTGTGAAAATACTAGTTTTTTTAGAAAGGCATGGTGAGGCATTTTGAAAATATTGCTAGACTTCCTAAATTATAAAGTAGAGACATCTGAAGTATGAAATGACTCCACCTGCCTCACTGCTCTTACTAACCAGTCCAAAATAATAATTAAAAGTATTTGCTCTTGGCATGAATTTGCATTGCATTAACTTTTCCCACTCCTCCTCAGAACAAACATGAAAGGCAAGGCTCGAAGCCTGTGCTTTCACGGACGGAATTAGGCTAAATATTTTGTAAAACAGAATCATTTCGTGAGCAGGCTGCATGTGAAGAGTGACTATATCCTCAAAAGCTCCTGTTCTGCTTTCTCCCTCCTTTCTCTCACTGCTGTTTTCCTGAAGTTACCTGCCTGCAGCAGCAGCTCCATTCCTGTCTCAGGAGATGCATCCTCATCTGCAGGGACAGCCGTGAGCCACTGCTGTCTCAGGGCAGTGCCCAGGAATGCTGAGGAGTGTAGAGCACCTAAGAGACTTAACAGTGTTTTGGTTTGTTTCCCCTTTTCTGGCTAGGTTTCATAAACATTTCAGCACAGACAGATGGATTCTCGTGATGCAGCCAGACCTCCTGAGCTGTGCACTGCAAGCATCCGAACCATCAGCCAGGTTCACATGATGCTGGTTTTTCTGTAAATGCAGACTTGATGGTTTTGGTGCAACTCTTGCAGCCAGTTCCAGCTTGCAAAGTCCTCTGCAAGTCCCTACCCTCAAGTCTCAGAGAAAAGCCAAGAGAGTGGGATATTTCCCTCTTTTGTATCAGGTCTGCAAAGTGTTGCATTAGAGTTCTCCAGTGTTCTTTGCCACATTATGCAGCTGAATGCAAAAGCCCCCTCTTTAAATGAATTAAGGAAGTGGACTCTGATTTCTCCTGCAGCATTTTCATTGCTCAGCGTGAGCTGGGTCTGTAATTCACGCCAGGAGCAGGGCAGGCTGTGGGACACAACCACACACGTTACCCAGACCCAGCAGTTTCTGATGGACTGCATTACATGTGAGTTTCAGCACAGCAGCGGGACTGGAGTAGGGGTCTGGTTTCAGGAGTTTTGTGTACCTTGTAAGCCCAGAAATAGGAGCTGCTCCCACAGAAGCTTCCTCCTTGTGTGAATCACAGTGAGCATCATTCCATGGGAAGCACCAGGGACAGTGGGGGCAGGCAGTCCAGCATCTTCTCCCAGGAAAGGAAACCCTTGTGTTGTGGAAACCCTTTCCATGTTAATAAAAGTGTTTGAGCTTTGTCCCACTCACAGGGTTTTCTCCTTTCTGAAAGGGGCTGTTTGGCATGGCACAGTTTTCTGGAGTGTTTGGTGCTTTGCAGGTGGATTACATGGGTTCTGCTGGTCTGGAGGGGGCACAGGGAGCCAGGATCCCTTGCTGCTTCCACCTCTGCAGCTGCCACCCTCACTGCCAAGTTCCCTGATGGGGACTTGGTCCCTTTCTCTGCTAGTCAGGCAGCTGACAATAACTGCCAGCTGGCTACAGGACTTCTGCTGTGGGACTGCAGTACCAGCAAGCTCTGCATATCCAGATTAACCACGGAACAGGACAGAATAGCACGGCCAGTAAAAGAAAAGATTACAGTTTGACTGAATTGCTGTTGTTTTCCTTTGCCCCTCAATTTGTTTGTTTTATATTGAGTCTTGAAAAGTGAAGTTAAGATAAAGTCATGAAATCAGAGTCTATCTCATGGATAACTAAGAACTGACAGCACTGACTCTAAGGCAAAGTTTAAAACAACAATTCTTTGCAGTTATATAGCTGAACAGCTATTTTATTATTTAAACATTTTGTTTGGTTCAACATGTACAGGGTAGAGGCTTTCCGTGATGCAGCATCTGCTATGGAGCAAGAGAAAGAAATTCTGCTTGAGATGATCCACAATATACAGAACAGCCAGGACATGAGGCACATCAGTGAAGGTGAGAAACTGCTTTCCTGTACCCTCCAACTGACCCAAAGTCTAATCAGTTTTAGGGAACACTTCTCTTTGCTGCTGGTAAAGGTGCAGCATTGGAGTCAGCTGAGGTTCTTGAAATGTCCTGAGATCTCTTCTTGGCTAAATTCATGCTGTTCAGGTGGATGGATACCACGAATGTCATACAGTGTATGTGAAAGCCTATACTCAGTTCACTGATACATTTTCAAAATCAAGATTAACATTGCTGTGCTGGGGGAGAGACATTGATGATGATGATGATAGAGTTGAAGATTATTTTGACTACTGGACAGACACGAGTGTTACCAAGTGTACAGCCTGCAAGAACCTGATGATTTAGAGCATTGTTGTAGTTGTGTGATTCATGGCATTAAATATATTCGCTAAACCTGATGATTAGGTGCTTTAAATTGCTGCTTTATTGACTCTTCAAGAGCCTTTGTAGCAAGTGTGTTGTATTCATATTTTTGAAAAACAGCTATACTTTGAGAAAATAGAAGATCAGTTTTTTTCATGGCCTCTTATTATATTTAGTTTTCTCTTTATGGCCTTCTGGGGTATTGTCTAAATCTCTCCCTTAGAATGGCACAAAGTCCTTAATGAGCCAGTTCTGTTACTGAATGTTTCCTGGTAATAGTGTATGTTTTGCTTTAAAGTGACACAACAAGCATTGTATCAGCAGTGGGAAAACATTGCTTACAATTTTAGTGGAGTCTAATGCCTCATGTCAAACCAGACACTGGGTTCTGTGAAATGAGTATGACTTGGGCAAATGCAAAAAGCTCGTTTCTGGCTTCTGGAAATCTTGTGGATTGTCGCTTACTTAAAAAAAATGTTGTCTGCTGCTAAGTTAGAGCAGTTGGAGTGTCTTGATGATGCCATTTGCACAGGAAAGTATTTGCCAATAAACAGGAGTATTTTCTTGTTTTGGATTGAGGTGAGAGAGAAGAACTCAATTTGACTGCTAATCGCCTGATGGGCCGAACCCTCACCGTGGAGGTTTCTGTGGAAACCATCCGCAACGCGCAGCAGCAGGAATCCCTGCTGCACGCCACCAAGATGATCGATGAGATCGTCAATAAACTCCTCGACGATCTGGAAGACGCCAAAATGCGCTTAATGTCACTTTACGGCGCGTGCACATCCGACGTGCCAGCGGGACCCATCGATCAGAAATTCCAGTCTGTGGTCATCGGATGTGCCATTGAGGATCAGAAGAAAATCAAAAGGCGCCTAGAGACTCTGCTCAGAAACTTGGAAAATTCTGAAAAGTCCATCACATTGCTGGAGCATCAGAAATCATCTGTTCGGCAGTCTTGCAACAGCAAACAGGATTAACGTATCCTCGTGGCCACTTCTGGCCAACCACAGGATGAGCAAGTGCCCATGAAAAGCACACAGAAGCCAAGAAAAGAATTCTCTGTACGAGCACACACGTATATACACATCCACATGCACCAAAGTATCTTCCATTGCCAGGTGCAAGCATTTAATGGGTTTTGGTAGCATTGGCATTTTCTGTTGGCAATAAGGAATGCTATCAGTTCTTCTGTAGAGTCAATACTGCTCTGTTGCAAATTGTAATTGTGCTTTGCTGAACTGACAGAAACTGAAAATCTAGCTTTTCCTCCATTCTCCTGGGTTTTTTAAACTAAAGTTTTGTCCTATCATGAGATTTCAGCTTTTCTCTGCTGTATACATAGTGTGTGTGAACCAGACTTTCGGGGACAAAAGACAAATCATGGCAATAAATCAAAACAATTAATAAACTGTTTATGGTATTTTCATAAACTACACAGTGTCCTACTCCTTACCATTTATAATTTTGCAGGTTTTGAATATTTTGAATAAACCCATCACAATACTTCTCTAGAGATAGACAGGTCTCTCCAGTTTGTAACTGAGGAAGTGAAAAGCAACACATGTATCCCAGGGATTCCCCGCTCCATGCCTGGTGAACCATTCTGCTCGCACAAGCTCCTTGTAGCTTTGAGATTAAAAGATAATAGAAAGGGGAATCGTACATCAGCTCCTACTCCACTTATGCATTATCTGTAAAACCACAGAGCACAACATTTTGACTTCTCACCTGGCAAACACCGTAATTGTGTCTTGTGTAGTACGGTACTTTGTCCATCCAGCATTACTCACACCCCGTTGTGTGAGTGGTTTTTTGGTTTGTTTTTTATCTTCCACCCGAACACTCACAGTAACTACTGGTTTTAAATGCTTGGATGGGCTCAGGTGCTCTGCAGGAAAACTCAAGAGCTGCGCTGCCATGAGGGCACTGTCACCACATCTGATTTGCAGAAATGGCAGTTCAGGTAGATGCCTCAAATACAGTCCCAGTTTGTCCAAGTTTCATCTTTGAGATTGTGAGAGGTTTCTAAGAATTGGTGACATGAATTCTGTAATTCCACTTTAAAAAATCTTCCAGCTATTCAACAGTATTAAAACAGTAACACAGGGCCTGGGTTGTTTTCAGAGCTCATGCTGTGCAACAAGATTCTCGTTGCTTAGAATATTCCTTCAATATTTGGGTTTTTAAGGCCATTATAAGGTTATTTAGAGTAAACTGGGGTTTTTTGTTTTCTTTCTTAGATCCTCTTCATTGTACTGATACTTGAAGAATTTTTATTTCTTACAGTACTTGAGCTATTACAGAATTGCAGAAGAGGAGGGTTAGAAGGGACAGAGGAAGGTCATCTAGTCCAATGCCTCTGTAATGAGCCTAAAACATTGCCAATTAGTCCTTATAAGGCTGTTAAGCAAACACACTGATTTTCTGTGTTCAAAACTGCATGCAGGAGGAAGCAGGAGTATGTTAACGACATTCTTCAGATACCTGGGTAAAGATGCTGATTTGTGTTTTACTAAAAATGAAAAAATACCAAACTCAAAATGCAAAACTCTCAACCAATAACCACTAGTGACTATTTTCCTGTTTATTTTCAGAAAATGTACCCAGCATCTTTGAAATATTAATACTACTATAATTCCATTTCCAATGGCTACAATCTTTGACTTAAACCTTGTCACTGTATTGGCCAGACCAATCATGAAAAGCAAAAAGAGCAGGAGGAGCAGAAAAGAATCCCTATTCTGTATTTCAAGCACATGGTAAAGAAATCAGAGGCAAGAGCTAAGAAACACGATTTCTATTTGCCTGTGGTCTCCACACTTGTTCCTTTGAGGGTTCTCATGTGCTGCCTCGGATCCCAGCTGTTGGCAACACACACACAAGAATCAAGCACACGTTTCTCAGTCAGATTGAGGTTGCACAGCTTGTAGTTAACAGCAATTTTTGAAATTTAATGTACTGACAATTTAATATAACCACAAAAGTAGTGACTTATATCAGACCCAACAATGAGTAAACAAACGTGTAAAGTTGCATGACGCAACTAGTGTCACAAGAGAACAGCAGAATTAATTTGTAGGGAATTTACAGAACAGCATACACAAGATACTCAGTTTTAAACATTGATTCTTCTGCTTGAAGATTTATGGTGTGTTGACTTTTTTTTTCTACCAATCTGTTACATTTCCTTGAGATCAGATGGTGATAAAACCAGCTAGGTACATTTCCTCTTAGCCAGTTATATTTAAGTCATTAGTAGCAATGCATCTGAATCCTCACAATGAGAGTGGTGTTTCTCCTGGTCCACAGTAAGTTGTAATTTTTCTTAACAACTTTAGTGAGTTTGGCAGAACTGAAAAATTATTTATCAGTATTTTCTACTAGAAACCTGAGAATGAGCCTAGTTCAGTACCAGGACTCACCTGGCTTTTAGATGTCTCATACAGAACACTCTGACATGGAACAGGTTTCTTTTATTCCATTATAGCACCTTTTATCTTCAATCTAAGCATTGCTGTGTTTTTCATTCTGTAATTTTGATTACCTGCTTGGATGCCATATTTAACAGAGAATTATTTTCTTCTCTCAATACTATTTGTATATTAGAAAGAATATCTGCACAACTTTTGCTCCCTATAAAAAGATGCCAGTGTCATTTCAATGAACTGGAGCCTGCTGGACCATCCTTACACTCTAATTTCAGTACAATTAGTGTTCAGGTACTTCAACTGAAGGTCTGTGTCTACACTGAGAAAAGCAGCAGGGGCTCAGGCAGTGCCACTGGAATGGAGCAGCATGTGTGCTGGGCAGATCAAAAACCCTGCTAACACCTGCAGGAACAGCTTCAAGTGCTGAGCCTTGCACATGTGCCTCACATAACACCCCAGAGTGCTGTGGCTTCGGCTGCTCAGTGCTCTTTAGATCATCCCACCTCTACAGAAATACAAAGGAAAACTTCGTGTCACATGTGCTGCGGCCCAATAATGAAGAAAATAAAAAGTTGTATTTTACTGAAGCATAAAAATTAAAGTCGGACTGACAGTGTGGTAATTCAGGCCTTTGGACTACAAAAGTGTTGCCTTAAGAAACACTGAAAATAAGAAAGCTTCAAAATTGTCTTAAGTGGAATATTTAATTTTTTTTTAAAATTAACCACACACGCACAAGCACAAAAATTCATGTGATCAGTCATACAACTTTGAGATTTGCTATTTCCAGCTGGAAATACATCTCTAGCATTACTGCTTTGCATCTAACGATGCCCCGCGTACTGGGAGAACACCCATTCACTGAATGGATACAAGACAGAAGTGACAAAAGCTGTAGTGTCATACTCTTCGGTGAGTATTTCACTAAGGCATTAACAATCACTAAAGCTTCCTGCTAGTGGTAGCTTAATCAGCCAAGGGCAAAGAATTGTGGCCAGATCCAGGTAACACAGCCAACGAGCTATTCAAGAGGTATCGTAAGGAGTGCAATGAATTTTGTGTCTTGTGGCACGAGCATCTCTTGCTCTTAATCCAGGGTGCTACAGAGGTAACAGAGATACACCCTCACCCACAAAGCAATCCAGGGATGCAGAGAGAGAAGCATTTTTATTACCAGCCCTGCACCTGTCGGTTTTGCTAACTGAAATGTATTTTAATGAGTACACTTTGAGTGGAGAATGAGGTAATGTTTGTAATAAAAATTATTCATGAAGGACAACACAAGTGCTGAAACATTTAGGCATGTCTCTTCCTCCAAAAGGCAAAAATTAGTGCCACTGAAGAGTGAGTGATGTGAATACCTAAGGGTTCCTGCAATAATCTGGTTTGCATCTACACACTAAGCCCAGTAGAATACACAATAAAAATTTTCAAGCAGTGTACATGCAGGGCATGTCCCAGAAAGATGCAAATTTGGGCTGTTTCCATCTCAGTCATACTGGACCACAGGCACTGCACTTTCTTTATTTCTCTATAAAGAAAGGTCCAGTTTAGATTTAGGATGGGAGTAAAATGAAATCTCACTGTTACCCAATGCTGCCAATAATTAGTCCTACATTAAAGTATATGC
The DNA here is from genome assembly GCA_009812075.1 of Sialia sialis. Taxonomy (NCBI): domain Eukaryota; kingdom Metazoa; phylum Chordata; class Aves; order Passeriformes; family Turdidae; genus Sialia; species Sialia sialis. Next base: position 77,825,922 of record VRYO01002297.1, on the reverse strand, counting down.
ACTACATTTCAACATATCTTAAATTTATCAAGTCTGTCAAGTCTCCAGCTATGAAAATTTCTGCTGAGTCATTAAAAACAGTAGTTTATGGTGACACACTTTAAATATAAGCGGCCTATATTATTTGTACAATGTGCTACAGCATAACATAAAATAGTACCAAGTGTCATAGTACATAATAAAGACTTACTTTTCAGTGTGCTGTACAAGGTCAAACAAGGTAAAAAAAAGATGTTTCAGACACTTTATGGTTTTGTTTGTTTTTCATGAAAAAGGAATAAAATCCCATTAAACTTGCAGACAGACAATGAAATGTAAAGGTTTCCATATTAAAAACAACTGTCAAAAGTCTCGATGCATGCACTGTACCCTAAGTTGTGAGGTGGCCCCATAACGTTCAACCATCTTATCCCAAGTACCTTACTTCTTAAACTGCTAAGAGAGATAGGACCTGACTCCATTTATACACAAAGTGATTAAATGCACTTGTTAAGAAACAGAGGCCTTTCCAAGAGAAAATACAGGAAGGTTACAATGAAGAACACGCAGTTTTGCTGCAATAGCAAAAGGGAAGGAGTGCCCTCCTTGCCAGCAAAAGGAGACCTCTAACAGCTTGCCAAAGAAACTGCGGTACTCGCTAGAAAGTCTCATACAGTAAACACAAATACAGAGTTCAGAGATCTTTTTAGTGTTTGTGCATAACTTTCCACTCACTTCTCTCCCTGCAGACAGTGAGAAAAAGAACATTTCAGTTTTCGTACTCATTGACTTAGAAACAAAGTCAGTCAAGCTTCCTACAGGAATTCACATAGTGAAAAGTCCTTCCTTGAAAAATATACAGGATCACTCAACCAATTTTCATTCTCATACACCATTTATAAAACTATTAAAACTCTTTTGACTTTTTAAAGCAGCAGATTTTGCATTTGTCACTGGCAGACTTGTAGAAATCTTAGAAAGTTAAAATTATATCACACCATACAAAAACATGTAAACAAAATGGATAGTTTTTAAAAGGCATGCATGCTCTTGAGGAGGATTATAAAGTGTTCATTTTTGCTAAATAAAAGGTATCTTGCTTAGCGTTTTTTAAAGCACCTTAGTATTTAGGAGCCTTAGCCCAAATAATCTTGAAGTTGAATTTGGGCTCCTAAACATCTAAATCAATTACTGAAGCACTTCGAAATTTTTTTTTGCCATGACTAATCTTGCAGAGTTAGATTTCCTTAACTTAAAATGTGAGAAAACATTCAATAATGTCTCTCTAATACAATCTGCTGCAATTTTTTAGATCCCTGTAACTTAGTTATCTATGGTATCTATGCAAAAATTTCAAATAAGACAAATATTTTGTAACAACACTTTGTAAACTCCTTTTTCATAAGACACAGGATAAAACAATCAAATTTGAACAAGAATATGATTATATGTTCCTTTTGAATAGCTATTAGTGTTACTTGTTCAACCTGTTAAGACTGAGAAAAACAAACTTACAAACTTACTTGTCTGTAGCATAGCATTAGGTAAAAAGGAGCATTTTTGGCATCATACATTTTTAAATCTATGCTTTTAGGCCCAAAGTATAGCAAGTTAAACATACACAGTGGCAGCTTGGAAAGCTTCATCTGAAATGCAACATTTTTAAAGGAAGATGCTATTTGATGTTCATTAGCTGATCTCCAAGTAACATATACATTGGAACCAAGCTTAATATTCATCCCAAATGTTTACATATATACCTCAGCACATATATATATAATGCACGGATCTTGCACCCACAGGACTGCCAAAATCCACATTAATATGGTCAGGTATAAAATGAAGTAGTGTTTTTTTTTTTGCTCTTCATTTATCTTGGTAGTGTCCTGACTAACCGATTCTAGTATTTTCTCTGAAATTTAGTTGCAAGGTTGCTACATTACCTTGGGCCGTGAGTTACAGTCCGTACCTACACTTGTAAATATTATCCTTACGTTAAATGTGCTTTGCAATTCAGCAATAACTAGTTCATAGCTGTGTAAGTAATTCCTTGAAAAAGGAAAAGCTCACCTAATCTGTACAAAGTGCACGAGGCAGCCACAGTTCTGTGCGTTGCCACCAGGTGTCTCAGGCCACACAGCAAACCCATGGCATCAGCAAATTCATCTCAATCCACCCTCTCTCAAGGAGGCACAAGATTTGCTAAAGCACCGGTAAAAATACCTCTACAGCTGGCTTTATTCTGTATCCAATTGCACAACTTCATCCAAAGCTCGGAGTTGTTCAATTTCCTCCAAAAGTCATCTAGGGTATACTGCAGTTGCTAAAAGGACTTCTGTTTTTCTTGGTCCTCTGTTTGTTGGGTTTAAGGTTGATGACATCTCCACCATTAAGAGTGCTAGAATTTTGGTTGGAGTGACTTCCACCAGCTGTATTAAAAACACCTACAGAATTCAGACAAGAGAGGTATTTTAATTTGTTTACTGCTTGCAGCATAACACATTAACACTTTAGATGTAACACCTGCTAAGGCACAGTAGAGCCTCTCAAATGTCTACACTAGTTTTTAAATCTATTTTGGGTCAATTCTGCAGCCAAACTGGAAGCAGAGGCAGTTGCAATTACAAGCCAGGCAGTATTTAAAGCTGGTATGCATCTGTGTAATTGAAGGGCAGCACATGCACTCATCTGTGTATGTGTATGTTACTAACTGCACAAAGCTGTGGTTAGCTGAGTAACATAATAGAAGAAAAACATGGCAATTTAAAATTCAGAAACTTTGCTGATATAAAGGTAAGTAACAGGCCTGAATAAAAAGGGAGTGCTTTAAGGAAAATAAATTCCCTGGCTCAAACACACATTAAAGAAGAACTAAAAATGTTTTAAATAAGTTCAGTCGTACAGAAGGCAACTTACGAACACCTGACTGCATGCCAGATTCTCTCCCCATGAGTCTTGTAAGTGCACACCAACATGAGCAATGCTATGTAATGCTAACTGAATTTAAAGCAAGCATCCTTCTCAAATCCTTGCACAATCTTGTTAAAATTAATTTAGTAAAAGGGCACTTGTCAAGCATTAGCTAGAACCTTTTGCACATCAGTTTGACCATCCTAAAGAGTCACAAAGTTATCTCACAGAAAGAGATAATATCCTAAGATAGGGAGGTAATAATTAGACCCTGATTCACCTTGTATTAATTCCATAAGGAAACAGATGAGACCGTAAGTTTTGATGGCACAAAATACTGTTTCTAGGGGATTTTTTTATTATAGTTTACGTACCAATCTTGTTACTGCTTGTATGTACTAGTTCTGAATCTTCTGCTGTTTGTTGCTTGAGCTTTTGAAGATATTTATCAGCCAAATACTTAAATACTGTAAAGTTAAAAAGAAAAAAGATACATCACAGAATGCTTAAAAATAATCATCATTATGCCATTATATCAAAACTCTGCATGGTGACAAAAGTACATTTCACATCTCAGGGTCAGCACAAACCAGTGAGTGATTCTGGGCAAGCCTGTGTGCTTGGGCAGAATCCAGATCACTTCAGTGTCTGCCCAGCTCTTACATGTAGTTTAAAGTACTGAAGTCTTGCACAGAAATATCTCAGTGCTCTTATAAAAATATCTGGTGCACACATACTGCCAAATGTTTCAATTAATGCAACTTGGAACTTTTTACAGATACGTAGGAATTTTAAATATATATTTTTTGCAAGAAGTTTTAGAAAAGTAGTATTCATGTAAAGCAAGTTTATCACTAAAATTTGGCAACAACTTTTTTCTAATTAACTAATTAATTTAATTAATTAACTAAACTACCCTCATTTCCATTGGCATATTAAAAGGACCTAGGAATCTGAAAAAATATACAACTAAAGCAGAACTTTCAAAACCTAGATGTGTTATGATTATTTACGTTTGTAATGCAACTCATTTAACGATACAAAAGATATAAAATGATACAAAAGAGTTTTCCCACGGTGAATGATGTTAATAGAGAACAAACAGGAAATTTATTATTAATCTTGGCTAATTAAACAAGAATATATCATTAGGGAGTATAGTTCATGATTATTCACACCCAGCCCACAAAAGACAGAGACTCAAAATGTTAACACTACTCTTACGAAATTAAGGACATTAAAAGTGGTACTTAGGAACTAATCAAATATCACCAGTACACAAAACACTGCAAGAGACGCAATCTTTTAATATACTTTATTTAAATATCATTAAAATATGAAATAATTATTTATATCAATTAAATATTAACGACAAACAATTACAAAATAATCTGTTCAACAATTTGTACGCTGCAATAATTGAACTTCTATGTGTATTTGTTTTAAAAACTCATGTTTGCTGGTAATCATGAGGACTAAGGAGCCTTAACACACTGGCACTTGTAAACACTGCAGCTGTGTGTGTTTGTGGAAGAGAAAGATGTGCACAAAGAAATGGGGCAAACCCACTGATACCAGGTAATTTCAGCTGTGTTTAGGTGTGCTGCTCCGGAATACAGAGAGGGCTGCCACCAGCACATGTGAGTACAGTAATTTCACGATGATAAGCCTCACCTTTTTCATTGAAGAATCCA
>VRYO01002297.1:77795589-77811373 GCA_009812075.1 Sialia sialis | reverse complement strand
TGTATTAAACAGGATAAGTTTTGGCATAAGTATAGACGTGGTCGTTTTAAAATCTTAAGATGCAACCCCTTATTTTGGTTTTTGGGTTGGTTGGTTTTCTAAGTTAAACTGCCGAACAATGTTCCCTGCCTCAAATCCGCTTTGCGTGCTGCAGAGCGCATCCCTGGCTGGGGTGGCTGCTCTCAGTGCCCCCGGCTCTCCTGCTAATCAAAGATAACTCTCAGACAATTCAATGAAAACTGCCTGGTGTAGGTTGATGAAATCTGCCGTCCTCCACGGAGAGCTCTCTATGCCTGTTCTGTGCTTCCCAAGGCAACAGCTTTGCTCTAGTCTTCCCTGTCACTAAATAAACTTTTTTGATTAGGACATTGTGCAGTTACATCCCAAAGGACTAGTAAGATTCTATGCACGGTTTTTATTTTGAAATGTATATGTTAATTTTGCTAATGCTGACACTGGCTCAGAGTCTATCTGATGCCAGGGCTTCTCTGTTCCAAAAAGCCTTGAACTAGGGAGCCCTCACATTAAGAGAAGTTCATTACCTGCCTAATACCAAAGTAATATATTGGAAGCATGCCTTATTATACTTCCCTGTTTTCATCACGGGAGATGTTGGAGGTGCGGCTGGGATTCATCTCACCTAATGCCTACATTGTAAACACTTGTATGGTGTGGTTCACCTTCAGAGGGATGTCAAGTATCCCAGGTGGACTGCTCCTTTGATTCTCTCTGTTGGCTGGGAAAGGGAGCCTGTGACCACAGCTGTGGTTAGAGAAAAACATAGCCTTAAGTTCCCTAATTAAATTAGTGATGGCTCTAAGTAATTTTAGTTTTTAATTTTTAATATTTTGTTCTTTAAATTCTGTATATTTTGTGACGGGTAAAGCTAGAACATGTACTATGACTTGCTTGTCACGTTGTCAGAGGTCAAGTACTTCTTTGTAAAACCCCAGCAATTCAATGAGGCTAAACCATTGAAGCATGTCTTATGGATGAATTTAGAGCAATCCAGGAAACTATTCTTACCGTGTCCCACAAAGGACAGAGAAAAATGAAAGAACTTCTATATGCATGAATTTCAAGGATTTAGCTTATATGTTATTTGATGACTTGTGTTGAGATCAGCTAGCAGTGTGACTTGTTTTGCAACTAAAACTTTTTACCTCTTTTAAATTTGTCTATATTAACATTCCAGTTACTGGATCTTACTACATTTTTCGCACAGACTGACTGTCACCTCTTCTTGGATGTCTTTTCCGTTTGCAGATACAAGTATGCACATCATCTGTGAAATTTCTCTTCAGCAAACTAAATATGCCAAACCCGTGATGTTAACTTTTCCCCATCTAGATCCTTTTCTGTGACACACCTTTGAAGTATGTTAATGTTGTAAACAGAGACGCGAAATTAGCAAACAAATCTTAGTGTTACAGAATTAGATATACAGAGGTGAGACAACTTCCTCCCTTCTAGTTTGTGTTCCTCTTACAGACCCCCAAAAGGTCACGCTAATCCCTCTTGCCATAGCATTTTATCAAGGTTTCCTTATTCAGGCAGTTTTCTGTACATTCTCCTGTGGTTACTTTTTTAACATGAGGATGTATTTTTTTTCCCAGATACACCACAGTGGCTAGCTACAATGATTATTTTGTTTGACAAACAAGGCAAATCAGCAGATCTCTAACAGGAGAGTACTGCCAACCTTTTATAAAATCATCTATTAACAGCAAGCTTTACGTGACTATTATATATGTCTGATTAATCAATAGAAATATTAAATATCCTCTCACAGAAAGTCATTGGCAGTCCTATTGCTGCTGAAGGTAGTTGATGACAACTGTCTTAATGATTATAAGAAATGCTAAGACAGTCATATATTTTATTAATAACTAATTCCTATATTAAATTTTTGTGGGAGATATAGGCCCTTCTGAAGTATTTTGGAGATCACAGTGCTTGCTATGGTGAAGCAAACTATTGGCTTATTTTTACTTTATTTTCAGGGTATGTTGTTTGGAGCATTACATCTGAATTTCAAGAGTCTGGAGCCAATAGAAGTAAGTTTCAAGTTCATGGTGTTACATATAGGTACCATGCAAGAGAGGCTATATAAGTTTAGATATTCTGAGGACTTACAGCTTGCCTGGAAGTCAATGGAACTGAAGAATCTAAGTAACATCTAAAACTTTACCTGTATATGTACTGACATGCACACACACTTTTTTATATACTCACATGTACATATATATATATATCTGTATATATGTATGTTATGTATGTATTTATGTACCTTACAGTATGTGTGTTGGGGATGAGATCAAATGCAAAGAAAAATCTGTGAAAGAGTAAATATCCTGGCAATGGGAAGCTCACTGATGCAGTGTTAGAGTGTTGAGCTCAGCAGTGTTACAAACAAGGGTTTGAGATCCCTGAAAAAATCTTTGGCAGTGGTATGAGCAAAAGTCAGATTTAATATTAAGCGACAAAACATGACAAATTCATTGGCAAGATTCACTCTTCTGCTTGCAGGACAGTTAAGGCACAACAAGGCAAAACAAGTGACAATGAAACCAAACAAAATCCAGGCATTCAAAACAGAAATGAGCCAAGAACTTGTCTACAGCAACTTGTTTTCTGAGATTTTAGTTAGCATATTGATCAAGAATGGCTAAAGTTTTCATATCCCCTGTGAAGAAATCAGATATTAATAGAAAAGTAATAATTTAGTAATAGACCAGTAAATATGCAGTCCTGAGAGTAGTGATGAGTCTTTCCATGCCTACATAGTAATTTCTATTGTTCTCACTACTATACCTTAAAATTCTATATGCTTGTTTTAAATAATTGCTGAAAAGAGTAGTAATTATGAGTTATTTGATTGAAGAAGTTGATTTGTACATCCCAATAGCTGCTTACTTCGTAGTGCTGAGGTTTTTTACATTTGCCTTCTAGTAACTGTAGATTTCTTTGGAATTCTTGTGTTTGTGTTTGTACAACATGATGAGCTTAGAGGGACATTTATGTGTATTGAAGTTGGTGTATATGTTTAATAACAAATGAATTTTCATAAGGAAATAATTTGCTGTGGGAATGAATTAATTAAGACATCATTTGGTCAAACCTTCTCTCTGCCCAAGTAATCTGAATTGTGTTTTTACCAATATAACTGGGAGGACATACAGGAGGAATAAAAGATACAAGTTAAATCAGTTACCAGAGGAATGTGAGCTAGATTACTAGTTTTCCAAATTATAACTCAAAGCACTGGGCATAAAGAATTGCCAAGATGCTGCCTCATGCTTTGTGTGAGGTTGGGAGGTCACCAGATGATGACTGCTGGGGCACATGGTGCTCACTGTTCTTGTCTTACTGTCCTTGGGGGCAGACAGCTCATATAACAGGAGTGGACTGTGCTGTGAGAACTTAACTCTTCACCCTTTTCACCCTTGCACTGTGTAAGTTTCTGTAACATTTTCTGGTTTTTTTATCACCTGACTGTATCACCATGTTCTGTATAAGGTGCATGCCCATTACTGCCCCTTGGCTTCTAAATTGTCCTGGTTATGCTGCCCATGAAGCTGGCAGAGTTATAGTTGTGCAGGGTGGGTTGAGGACTATCAACATCCTTATTTTTGAAATAATTTTACAGTCCTCAAAGTGAAAGATAATATATAAGCAGACAGGTTTATGCTATTACGTGGCATTATCATTTTTGGTCTACTCTCCTCTTGGTAGTGCATATTTAAAAAAATCCTCATAAACATGTTAAGAGAGCTAGATGTAGTGAGTTTAGACCCTATCCACCTGCCATACGACTGGAATCCAAGGTTTCCCTGGTCTAGGGCTGAGTGCTCAAAAATTTGACCTTTATACAAGAGACCTCTGAAGGCAGTAGATATTTTTAATCCTGCATAAATTGTGACAGTTTAAAATAGGAATTAGGTTTTGTGCCTAAAGCCATTAAAATAGACCCCTACAAGAGAAAATGTTTTAGTTAGACCTCCAGGTACAGTAATTTCACAATTATAAGCCACACATCCGGGTAGCCCACGGGATTTGTCCTTATATAAGCCACACCCAAATATAAGCAGCACTTTTTTTTTTTTAAAAGCGAGGATCCATGTGTAACAAAGTAACAAATTAGTAACAGAATCAAGCCAGAGCAGGGTTTGGTGTCAGGTGCTCCAGTTGCAAACAGTTTTCATAGACCAGCCAAGCCTTTAAAGGCAGCCCCAGGTGCCCTCCCCGGCCGGCTCTCACTTCTGGGTTGGCATTTCACTGGGATTTGTCCATAGATAAGCTGCACCTGATGATTAGCCGCACTACTGGGGTAGGCTGGATTCTTCAATGAAAAAGGTGTGGCTTATAATCTGAAATTACTGTAATTTGGACTTGCCTGGTTAAACAATCACACTGTGATAGCTGCTGCCCATGTGGACTGAGGGGTGTTGCTCTCAGTGTAGTTCTGGATCATTTAATATATAAGATATAGATAATCGTTCAATATATAAGATTAAGATAGAGGACTAAAGTTTGTTTGTGACCTTGGTCTTAGAAAAGTTTGGACAGAAAAAGATGAAAGATGGAGGCCCAAGGGAAACTTTGCAGCACACTCAGCCCCATATAGCTACTCACTCAGAATCAGAAGAATAAAAGTGAAAAAACTCATGAGTTGAGATAAAGACAGTTTGACAAGGAAGGGAAAAGCCACACACATAAGCAAAGCAAAACAGGGAATTAATTGATGACTTCCCATGGGCAGGAAGGTGTTCAGGTATCTCCAGGAAAGCAGGTGTGACTTGGGAAGATGATGCCATGACGTGGATTGTCCCCCCTTCCTTCTTCTTCCCCCAGCTTTCTATGCTGAGCATGACACCATTTGGTGTGGACTATCCCTTTGGTCAGTGGGAGTCAGCTGTCCCAGCTGTTCCATCCCAGCTTCTTGCTGGCAGGGCAGTAGGAGAAGCAGAAAACTCCTTGTTCTGCAAGTGCTGCTCAGCAACAGCAAAAAAAAATCCCAGGTTTTCAACCCTGTATTCAGCAGAAATCCAAAATGCAACCCCATATTAACTACTGTGAAAAAAATCTATCCTAGTCAAAACCAGGGCAGCACATTACTGTAAATCCCAGGAGAGCTCACCAGGTATTTTCCAATATGCCTGTTGGAGTCAGCTATATAACCTAAACTTTAAAAGGGAAATAGACATTGATAAAATTTATGTCGGCTAAAATGTCCCTGAAAATTGGAGGAGATTGCTGCATAGCTGTCCCCTGCAAGGCACTGTAACCAGGCAGAGCAGTGCAGCTTGCCTTGCACAGGAAGGCTGTCTATAGCTCCTGTCAGCAGAGTGATTGACTTTCCGTGCCAGTGGCTCTGTTGAAATTGATACAGCTCACACTTCACTCCTGACCTGCGTGGTGAATCTTTGAGCTGCTAAATAAGCAGACCATGGCTTCAGAGGCAGCAGTAACTAGTATGTGGAAACCCACCATTGACCGACTTTAAAAAATAATTTGTGCTGAAAAAAGGAGTCCCGCTCAGATACCAGTTAGGTTATAAATTGTATTTAACAAAGCATATAGTTATTTTGCTAGATTAGAGATAATATTTCTTTGGTTTGAAAATGTGAAGGTTTGTACATGAGGCTATTATCAGATTCAAATTCCAAGTGCTGTTCATTTGGGGATACATTGCGCTTCCTAACTAAATCCACAGGAACACAAATTCTGCTGTCAAAAAATGAAAAGAACCTGTTCTTTGAGCCCAAATTGTATTCTGAGACACACCCTATCACACGAAACCATTTCTTCTGACACAGCGTCCATTACAAAAGGTGTCTGTCCCATAGGGGCCTGGCAATAAAATAAAAACCTTGTATTTCTTTCTGCCTCCATTCCATTCGTAAGTAAATGATTCATACAGGTAGTGAACCCATAACCTTGGTATTATTGGCACCATGCCCTCACCAGCTGAGCTAATCTTAAGGGTCTGGTGCCTGGGGTTGTTCTTGCCCCAGTACAGGACTTTGCATTTCTCTTTCTTGAGCTTAATGAGGTTCCTGTCATAAGAAGCATTGAAATAAAATAAATTTCTTATAAATAAGAAAACAATTTAGATAATTAAATATTACGGATGAAGGATATATTGTTGTATTCCTGTCTTCCTAGACCAGAGCACCTATGCCTAAGTCATTCCTGACAGACATTTGTCTTGGTTTTAATAAGCTCCAGAAATGTAAATTGGCAATTTCTCCCAGGAACTTCTTCACCCTGAGAAGGTTTTTCCTGATGTCTTCCCTGAAATTTTCCTTGCAGTTAATATTGCTTTTCCTTCATGATGATTTTTGAAAATCATCAGGTACCACTCTCCCCTACCAGTCTTCCCTTTAGTGAGGTAAACAACCCCTCTTATTATATATTTTTGATTTTGGTCTTTGACCATGCTTGTTATTACACTCTCCAATTTTTGTTATTGCACTCTCTGATCAAGTAAACCTCTTAAATGTGATGACCAGTTGTAAAACCATATTTATGGCTTCCATCACTTGTGGTCTGGGCTTTTGGCGATGATGGCTCCTACAGAAATTCCAGAGCCCAGCCCCTCCCTTCCAAAAAAACCCACAAAAGAAACTGAAATACCTTAACTTGAACAGCCATGCAAAAGGCTCACTGTAGTTACCAACTTCATTTCTCATTCTATCTAGCAATGCAAAAAACACAAACCTGGGCTTTGATGTGGAGTAGAAAATTTCAAGTTTTCTTCCTACATCTGAAATAATATCTCAGCTGTGGTGGTGCTTCCTTCCACCTCCCCAGGCTGCTCTGCAACCTTAGGGAATCTCATTAGGCCTCAGTCTTAATTAATGACTTTTGGGCAGTTAAGCTTCCCTTGAGCCTATCAGAAACATTGCCTGTTCCCAGGAACTTCTGTTGCCTTAGAAACTTCTATTTTCTAACAGATAGCCTTGGAACATTATTTTGTCTGAATCATAGCCCAAGTGGAACAATATTATTGTTACTGGGGAAAGTTCAGTAATTACCATCTTGGATAGTTTGCAGCCAGGATGGAGATTGACAGATGATTTCAGCCAAACCTTTGGTCACCCTATAAACTGCAGTACTGAGCGAGGCTCTTTGAGTTCCCTGGGCTGCAGCATCTGAGTGGGAGGCCTCTCAGAGCTTGCAAACTCTCAAGCTCAAGATAATTGGAGAATCATTGCTGAAAGCTGATGATGGAGCCTGGAATAATAATACCCACTCCCAATTATTTTTATTTTTTGAGGTATTGTCGCTGTTGGGATGGACACAACACTAAAAGCAACACATAGCAACAGGTAAATGGTTCTTTTATTATGGCCAAGAAGTCCCTTTTTTACATTCCTGAAAATAGTGCATACTTCATTCATTGGGTACAATAACACAGCTCATGGTGTTCGGTGGTACAAAGCAGTCAGCATCACTGTTTTTGGATAGGCTTTTTACAGGAATTTTGCAAACAGATAATAGTCCTGTTTTTCTGACTGCAGGTATCTGTTGTGTGTCTGTGTTCTCTTGGTTCCCATGTGAATGACCTTGTCCTCTTCCCTTCACAGGTAAACATGAATCTTATCAACTTCTTCTTCTGTCAGCTCACTCCTCTGGCTCACAGACCAGCTGTCAGCCCCCTCCACAAAGTATTCCACCAAACTTGAGGAGAATTTTTAACAGGTACCTTTGTACATAACTGTTGTGTGTGAATCACTGTAAATACCTTTTAGCAAGTGTAGTGTGAATGTTGCCATCTCTGATTTGTAGTTCAGCTACTGCTATTATTATTGTAATTATGGATTATTGTTCATTGTTAAGTTAGTCAATATTAAGGGTTGTTAAACCCTTTAGATATAAGCTGTTGACCAAGTCTGAGGTGAAGTTTTGACTCAATCACACCTGGGCTCCATCAGGAGTTTAGAAAGTAAGGGGTCAACTCTGAGCTTGTGTCTCAGTGGGAGGATCTCCCTGACCCCCTTGCCCTTTTGTGACCCTGATATCCATGCAAATTGATCCTAATACAATTTTCCTTTGTGTAGTTCATCTGTGTAATAAGTATCAGAGTGAAACTTGCCACCAAGTTTTAAGTCATGCTTTTGCAAATTTATATGGCCCATGATTTTGCTAACACATTTGATTCTTTAGGTGATCTGAACCGCTCATTCACATCAGCTAACTGTGATTTCAAGCTGTGTCTATGTGATGCCATTTCTTTGCAGTCCATCTGCAGAGGACTTCATATGTACACTGCATTAAAGCAGGGATGGGCATCCCTTTTAAATCTGTCATTTTGACTACCTCTGTACTCAGCAGAAAGAGGGAGAACTCCTAGAGAGTGATTAATCTTGGGATAGTGTAAGTATTAAAAATACACTGGAGATCTTTTGTTCTCTGACACCATTCTCTCTCTGCAGTAAACAATGAGACAGCCAAGTAAATTAGTTTAAATTAGACTTAGCCTTTAGGTGGTTAAATTGACTCTGTGAATGTAATTAGCAACAATATTCTGCTGAGGAAATTCTCATTACTAATGCAAAAAAAAAATTAATGCAAAAAGATGACTTCATGAAATATTGTCCTGCTGACTGCTTTGTCAGTGTAACTGAACAAAAATACATGTAAAAACAAAATAGACATGGCTGTGGGTTATCTACTCAATAAACTGTACACACACATGACGACTAGTGACCTATGGTGAATCTGCTGAAAATGCCAAGGGTCAAATAGCTGAACTATAAGCAAATTGAGTGCTAGGAATTGGCTGGTTTTAAAGAGACTAAAACAGCATGTTGAAAAAAATTTGCTTCAATAAGGTGTCTGCAACGCAGACCCATCAAGGTGCAACTTCTCCAGTTTACATGGTCATCGCCACTTTTTTATACAACACATAATCCATGGATTTGGTTTTTCAATAAGGTTGAGGGCAGTAGGTTTCAGCAATAAGAGCACATCTGTTGTTGTGGGCCCTAATTTGAGTTGGATTGCTTGGGCATGTTGTCCATGACCCCACGACAAGCAAGACAAATATTATGAAAATGATTATTGATTCACAAAGTCAGCTTGGATTTAATGACCTCTGAGGTTAAGGGTATACTCATGCTCCAGATGTGGTACCAAGGCTGTTGCTGCTTAGCCAGGCATCTGTCATGATAGGGAGGGCAGGCTGTCCCGTGGCTCCCTGCAGTGGATGTCCAGGGCTGCTGAGCTGCCAGGTAACACTGACATTCATGGCACTAGTGACATGGCCAAGAAGCTCCTGAATAGTCTCTGGGCCAAGGAGCCTTCCTTTCTGTTTTAATTTACAATTATACACCTTCTTGTGCCAGTGTTTTCCCTCTTGAATCCTTGAGCTACTAATAATCCTAGCACACCATTCCTAGAATATTTCTTTTCCTTGTCTCGGTATGGACTCACAGCTCATTTTCTGCACTCTGAGCAGAGTCTGTGCAGCTGTGGTGTCAGAGGATCCTTAGTGGAGAGACTGCTAAAGCCCTAGAGATGGGGGAAGTATGCAGCAGAGTAGAGAAAGGAGACAGGCTTCACTAAACAGGACATACAGTAATTTCACAAATATAAGCCACACCTTTTTCATTGAAGAATCCAGCCTACCCCAGTAGTGTGGCTTATAATCAGGTGAGGCTTATTTATGGACAAATCCCAGTGAAATGCCAACCCAAAAGTGAGAGCCAGCTGGGGAGGGTGCCTGGGGCTGCCTTTAAAGGCTTTGCTGGTCTGTGAAAACTGTTTGCAACTTGAGCGTCTGATACCAAACCCAGCTGGCAGTGATTCTGTTACTAATTTGTTACTTTGTTACACGTGGATCCTCACTTTTTAAAAAGAAAAAAAAAGTGCAGCTTATATTTGGGTGCGGCTTATATATGGACAAATCCCGTGGTCTACCCGGCTACTGGGCGGTGCGGCTTATAATCAGGTGCGGCTTATAATTGTGAAATTACTGTACATTACTGAGGTGATGGAAGAGAGTGACTTTGGAAAGGGCATAAGATGCCATTCTTCAGGGCATAAACCAGCTAAACAGTAAATCGGGGAAGAGTCTGTCCTGTTACATCAGTTCTTACATGACTGCTTACCTCGTGGGTTTTGTGGAAGTTTTGTTTGCAGCATTTGGAACGAAACACTGTCAAGACCAGATCACGTGAAGTAGGTGCTTGCACTGCTCCTGTACTTGCAGCTCCTGCACTTTGTGCAGATGCAGGTGTCTGTATGAAAAGACAACTGACCTGCTCTGCATTGCCCTGATGTCAGTGAGCACGCAAGGGTAGAAAGTGATTATAAAAGATGGATCAATCTATGGCTATTAATCTTTTTTGTCAATTCATTCAGTATTTTATTGCTCAACATTACAGATGGAAAACAACCCCTTTTTTCTTCATTTGTAGAAGGGTATCTATCTGTTCCCATATTTATGTCACATTCTTATTTAACTGCTGTCCTTGGTGATGATGGCCATGGAAGAATATTGGCACTTTAATCCAATGTCCTAGTTATGGGGTAGTGCATGGTGGTCCTCTTGCTTGCTTGAGATTTATTTCCTTACCAAGGCTCTGTCTCATGACTGGTTATCAGTCTTAGCATTGGTAGGAGCTATTTTTTATCTTTTCTACGTATTATATTGACTTTGCCTTTAGAGCTTGTCTCTCTTGCATTTGAAATATAGACAAAACTGATTTCTCTCCTAGAACATCACATAGCTCAAACGTTTTTTTACAGAAAACTGTCAAGAGGATGTATTTTTGTTACTTAGAAAAAGGATTCAGTCTTTAAATTATGTCCTTCATGTGGTAATTTGTAGTAGTTAGAGCTGCTTTCAAGGTAAAGTAATTACAATGATGCAAAAATGTTGCTTATGAGAATCCAGTTAACCCTGGCTCAAATCCAGGGAACTCACTCATTTCTCATTTAGAGAGTTTCAAAACCATTTGATTCTCTTTATTTTTATGTGATTTCTTACTTTCCTCTTTGCCTCACTACAATCAGAAGATACTATTTATTATTTTTATATTGCTATAATAGTAATGAAGGAAATGCCTTCATGAAAATCAGGAAATACTTTTGCTTTGAAGCCTGGAAAATTCTAGGCTAATACATACAGATGGTGCTAAGGACTAAAATTCCTGTTTCCTAAAATTCCTAAATTTTCTATTTCCTTGAGTACTGCCTTCAGATTGGCAGCATGTATGCAGATAGCTGGGACATCTGGATATCTTGGATGAAACTGCTAAAGAGTTGTGGATAGGTAAATTAAGGAAATTAGGAGGATAAATTGTTCAGAAGTTCTATAGAACTGAATTCCGATAGTTATAATTCTTAAGGACCTTATAGTAAATTACCTTCTCTAAGAGAGAAAAGGGAACTGAGAAAGAAATATAATGACAAGAAGTCTTATTTTTCATCAGAAACAATGTGCTGTAATTTGCAAGATAGGCACCATATCAGCTTACCAGCAGTGTCCCCATTCCATTTTGTGGTGAGGACAGGGACTCACTATTTGAGTGGCAAATGGTGTTTGTGTAGATGATCTCTGCTGGCTGCCTTTGCAGGCAGTAGTGGATACAACAGCAGCAGCAACAGAATTTTGTTTGAGTTGGCAGCTGGTAATGGTGAATTTCAACTGCAGTAATTTCACGAATATAAGCCGCACATTTTTCATTGAAGAATCCAGCCTACCCCAGTAGTGCGGCTTATATTTGGGTGTGGCTTATCTATGGACAAATCCCGTGGTCTACCCAGCTACCAGGAGGTGCGGCTTATAATTGTGAAATTACTGTAATATAGATAGGTAAACATCCTGGAGATGGTAAACATTCAACATGCCTTAAAATTGATAGCTGAAATAGAAGAAAGAGACCTAGATGTATGTTAACCTGGGAAAAGACAGATGAAATGATCTGTCATTTTTGATAGCCACCACTTAATTTAGCAGTGTCCAGCCTATGCTCACATTTACTGTCATCTTCAGGAGGAAAAGGAGAAACTAAGAAACATGAATGTGTGAAATAGAGCAGAGGACTGTAGGCAAGCTAGGGGAAAGAAAATGTGGTGATCCATAAAAAGCCAAATTGCATGTGGTCTCCTAGATATAGAATAAATGCTGTACTTGTAATGGTATAGAGAGTTTAGGAATGATGTCAGGTCTCAGATGCATCACAGAGATCTTTATCCCGTGACCTGTTCCTGCAGACTGAATGGGTTGCTCTGTATTCCCATCTGGAACAAAGCTACTTAGAAATGCAGCTCTCCACACTGCAGCAGACACTGCTGGCTTTATAGCTACACAGAGCTGGAATTAAAAAACATCTGTGTGTATGTGGACAGAGAGGAAAGGGTAACATGGCTCCTTATCTTTTCTCCTCTGGTTTTAGTTTATTTAAATTCCCAATTCAATCTAAAACCCCAGAAATGGTGTTATAAGTATCTGTAACAAATATAAGACGCTATCTTGTCAGGTTTGCTTTCCTGAAATTTTGGGCTACTAATCTACAATTTTAATTGCAAGGAATAAGCCAAAAACTGAGATAAAAAAACGATCAACCACATCAGATTTCAATATGAGCTGAAACTGTTTTAGATATCGTCCTGCTGACAAAATTTCAGCCTGACTGTGAGTGTTGCCTAAAAATGTTCTTCCAGCTGACTGTCAAAGACTTTTTCTGTTTTAAATGAGATTCAATGAGATTCTCAGTGTTTGATAGGGGTGTGGTTTTTTTGGTTTTTTTTTTTTTTTTTTTTTTTTTTGGGTTTTTTTTTTGGGTTTTTTTTGTTGTTGTTGTTGATTTTTTCTTTTTCACAAATTTCAATCCTGACTTTTTTGGTGGCACCTGTAGTACTGTTCTTTTCATCCTGGCCTCTGTATTGTCTGTAGTCCAAAATTGTAATAGCTTGTCTGTGCTATTTCTTTTGTTTAAAAAATTCGTTTTCATGAATCATATGTAAAACATGAAAAATCCGTAGTTACGTTTCAAAACCTTCAGGAGCTATTAAAGTGTAAAGGAATCAAAATACGTAAATGATTCACAATTGGGTCTTTTCCTTCAGTCTTGGCAACAAAATTAGGTAACAAATATCCCCTATAATACTGAGGTTCCTTAATCTGTGAAGAACTTAGAAGTAATTCTTATTGGTATGGCAAAAAAGATAAAAAATACACATTTTTAAGGCCTAATTTTATAAAATCTACTGTAAATTCAGTATTTAGTTTCATAATATCCTCTAAAGACATTTAAATGCCATTTTGCTCAAAACTATGTATTGTCCAAAGGCTAGAACTTCAATGTTTGGGATGTTGATGAAGCAAGTCTCATAATACAGTAATTAAAACAACACCAACCAGAAACTGATTTGTGTTTCTGAAGTTCCAACTACTACAAATGCATGCAATAAGAAACAGCAAAGCTTTGCCTCCCGTGGTCAGCACGCAGGTCTTTTGCAATATTAGTCACAGACCTGACTGCATATCAAACTATTTTTGGTGCATTTTGTGCTGCTGATGCCAGACCATCTTTCAGACGTGCTGGTTTTGTGCTTAGGTAATGAATTGCTTCTCCAAGAGCATAGCCTCTGCATGCCACTGCAATGCTAAAAGATTATTTGCTGCCTTTTTACAAATGTTCTCAGCCAAAAAATGTATCCAGCATATATAAACTCTATTTTTTTTAAGTCAGTGTCAGATAGTTGAAGAAATCTGAGTGACTCAGCTCTAGTTCAGGCTTGAGTAGTAAGCACAGCTGGACTCCAGACACTGACTCACTCTCCAATTATCACTACCCAGATTTTTTCCAACAGGCTCTTTTCTGCCAATAAATCTTCCAGCTTCCCATGATGTACTGTTAGGGTGAGATCGTGTCAATGTAGACAGAAAAACTAAATCTATGTTTACATTCACAGGGAGGAAAGTAAGGCAAGAAATTTGAAACTATCTAGCACCAATAAAAGCAAAAGAGGAACTGGAAAACATACAGACAATTTTGGAACATCTTTGTACAGATTACAGTGAAAATATTCTGCCTCTGAGTTTATGGGCTTGCCCACTCCAAGTCTTTTGTTGCAAACAGGAGAGGAAAGCAATTTATGTTTAAGAAAGATTACCCTTACTTCAAAGCAACAGGACAATAGAATTTTACTTTGTAGCATGTTACAGCCAAACTATAGGAAAAACCCCTACATTTTCATAAATGTAAGAAAAAAAAAAAGTGGTCTCTACCAACCCCAGTCTTGCTATCGTATGTGAATAAATAATTATTAATCTGAAGGACTGTTTGCAATGTCTTGCTCTAAATTTCAGATATATGTTCCATGTTCTCGAAACCACAGCATGTGAACTTTACTAAGTTTTGGCACAACCAGATCTCCCTTTTGCTTCAAGTTTACTCTGGAAAATTTGAATTTAAGTTTAACTGAAAGATGCCAAGATCCACTCTTTCCTAAACCAGATATCTTAGACCAGTTTTAATTGTATGTGTCCATACAGTGGATGAATTCTATGACCTGTTGTATACAGGAAATGAGAATATACTTCCTTCTGCTTATAAAGCCTAGTTAAAATTAAATCCTAGACCATATTCTACTTTTTCTAATTGTGTGGCCTTTCTGTACACCATGAGTAAGGACCTTACTGCCAACCTGTCATCAGTAGGGCACAATTTAAAATAGAACAGTTGCTGCTGATGAAAAATGATCTGTCAATCACAAAAGCAACCTAGAAACGGTACTGTTGAATTTCCAGACCGATCTCATTTTGAAGTAGTTTGTACAGATATGCAAAGACGCTAACCAACTGCCTTCTCAGTCCTATGCAGCGTGGAAAAGGTAATATCCCAAAATAAAACTGTTTGTGGCTGGCAAACAGGCTAGTACAGAGCCCCAACAACCAAACCAAATTGATATACAGATTTGGTTGGTCTGGCAAAATCTCAGCCAGGCTTTTTTTTTCAGTTTGTTTGAAGATCAATAATGTCAGGAACAATGAGTTCTGGATATTTTCTTTGGCTACTAGTGAAAACTCATCAATATTCAGACCTTGAGCTTTGAAGAGTCTTTCATAGCAACCTTAAAAAAAGAAGTTAGTGAATCCAACTTTAGTTTACTGCGGGAGACAGAAACCATATGAGGGAATGCAGATATTTTTATACCAGACTCAGGAAAATGCTCAATAAAAATCACTGAAGCAAAACATTATGAGGAAGGATAAATGCAATGAGAAATTAAGCTAGTCTTTTCCATCCAACACAAATAATTTGTAACAGCAAATGTATTTTCAATTATCTAAAATATCATTACCCACTCCCTCTTCTTTTTACACATGATATAACTGAATGTTCAGAAAACATTTTTTGTCTGATGTGTTCCTTTGAATTTCACTATTGTCAGGAGACAGCATCAGGAAGGTGTTGCTGTTGCCTACTTGGTCTATGCCTACATTTGGAGGGGCAGAATGTTCGGAGATGGGAAGTATGCTTCTCTTTCCTGGACACTTTAACCTCCTTGGATGGCAAGGCTGAGGTGCAGTCATAATGAAGAGCAAGGTCTAAGATCACTTCAAATGCTGAAGGTGACTGCCTGGAGATGCAAAATTGGCAGGATACAAAGTGTGATGCTTTTGAAAAGAAGTGTGGGAAGAAACAGGACTGGCTGTGAGGAAGGGCAGGAAGTGAACTGTGGTGGGGTGGTCCAAGACACCAGGCTGCTGGAGTTACAGTAATTTCACGATTATAAGCCGCACCTTTTTCATTGAAGAATC
>VRYO01002297.1:77769714-77782199 GCA_009812075.1 Sialia sialis | reverse complement strand
TGTCTCTCCAGTGTGGAAGAAGGATGTTGTGTGGGATTGTGTTAAAGCTTTACAGAAACGCAGATAAATGTCATCTGCAGCCCCTCCCTTGTCTGCTGTTGCAGTCACTCCTTCATAGAAAGCCACTAGTTCGGTCAGGCAGGACTTGCTCTTGGTAAAACCATGCTGGCTGTCCCAAATCACCTTTCTGTTACCCACCTGCCTTACCACCCATTCTAGGAGGATCTGTTCTGTGATTTTCAGGCACAGACGTGAGGCTGACTGATTGGTAGTTCACGGGGTTTTTTCTAAGCTTTTTAAAGATGGGTACAATATTTGCCTTTCTTTGTTCACTTGGGACTTCTGACTGCCATGAGCTTTCAAATATCATGCGGAGTGGCTGGGTAACTACATGAGCCAAGTCTCTGAGGTGCATCTTATCAGGTCCCTAGTTTGTGTTCTTCAGATAAGAGCATAGTTTGTGTTCTTCAGATAAGGGCCAAATAACACTGATGTTAAAATTATCTTGCTGTCTTGGTGATTTATGTGATAATTCATCCTAAATGTTTCAGTAATAAGAAGAGCAATTGTTGTGTTTTATTCTTACATGAATTGTATGTGCAGTCTGTTCTCATCACATTATTGACTTCAGTTGAACTATAATTGTGGTCAAATTTTGTTTTTATTAATAAACTTTGCTCTACAGCCTTTGCAATCTACTAACTACTTTTAAGGTGTGGTTTCTTACTATAGAAACTGCAGCAAACTACAGTGACCTGGGGACTTTGTGCATTGTTCCATTTGTGACCACTGACATCTGGAAAACTGTGTGGAAATGAAAAATAAATGCATTCAGTGAATACTTATGGTAGCTGTTGAGGATGTACTTAAAATTTAATAATCTAAGTATGAAAATCCTGTATGGATTGCTTAAAAATGTAGCTTTCTGTATTATTGTCTCCATGGGGACGTATGGTTACATGTTTGTGCATGCTAAATTTGACTCTTGTTGTTTGTCCATGTTCTAGAGTTACTGCAGCTATATGTGTATAACCAAGACTGTGATTTAGCTTAAATAAGACAAAATTAGCAACTGGTGTTAAATACAGTAGTTACAATTTGTGGTTAAGAATTTATTTATAATTTAAAGAGAAATTATGTACAATTAAATAGGTTTCATTGTAACTTAGACTTTATGCATGCACATACATGTAAATAATCCTATTTTCTTATAATAGACCATTTGATTTTTGCCCATTAAGTACGTGCTATGGAGAAAGCAGAGTATAAGCTGTCCGAAATTCTGGAAATGCTCTTATTCCACAATTGCTATTTTCTCATTATAACTTAGGTTCAAGGCTTTCCATTTTGACTTAAACTCATTCTGTTTCTTTTGATCAAAAACCTTGAAATTGCAAAATTGGTTTAGAAAAACAACTGTTGTTGGTGTTTTAGGGCTATTACAAAAGAGTGCCTTCTGTTACATGCATGTTATACATGTTATAAAATGTTTTGTTTGTCTGAGTGGATGAAAAGAAAATGTCTATTGCAGTGTCTGCATTAATGATTTTAACAGTATTTTGCATTGCAGCTATGAACTGTTTTGTTGGGAAACTGCAGCTATGAACTGTTTTGTTGGGAAACTCCAGCTTTGCCTGTAGCTCTCATTGTGAACTTGAGTTGATAAAAATTAATGTGTAATCATCACTCCACTGAGAAAGCCTTTCACTTAAAATACTGCTTATTAGAATAACTTAAATATTCTAAGATACGTAGCTGAGGTACGTCATATGTTGCTGGACTGAAATATTTGGCATCAGTGCATGTTGGTAAAACGGGATTTGTGAAGTGTTAAGAGTAACAGAAGCTTTCCTGGGTCTTTGAGAGAGTATTAGAAATGCAGTTCCCTGGCTCAACAGACCTTTCAGTGAAAGGTGTGTTTGTGGATCTGTATTTTTGTTGCTTATTCCCCAGCTTCATATTCTCCAGTTTCAGCATTGGGGCTTGTAAGAATAAATTAATGTTTGCAGATTGCTGGAAATAGCTAGGAGTATGGCTTGGTTCTGTGCTACTGAATGTGCCTACAATATGTCAAAATGATTAAGAAGGTATTACTTTCTTACTCCTGTTGAGGCAAAAAAACATAATTTCATTGAAAATGTACTTTTCTGCTTCTACTTTCACCCCTGCTTCCAATTCTTGTGGGAATTTAGGCAAAACTAATCCTTCCTTGCATAAAACATTTGAATACTACTAATGAATTCTATATGTATTTGAAACAGGTCTAGGTGCTTTGGAGCTATGCAGAGGCCACTACAAGAGTAAGACCACTCTAAAAGTAGTATTGTTTTTCTCAGTGTTCTATTTGTAAAAGGAAACACTTGCTTTGAAAAGGAAATTAGGATGAACCATTCTCCTCGTGCCTCCCTGTTAGAAGTTACAATGTTTTCATGCTTTATTTTGCATGAAACAAGACAGAAATCAGACTTTGTGCTCTATCTGTTAGAATAAGAGGTGGTCTTCAGAAAAAGTAAGTTCTGATGTTGCAATCCATTTTCTATATGGGTAAATGATAGAAATTCTGTTATGGAACTTTCAATTGCTTATAATGCACTAAGAAACTCTTGCTTAAATTACTTTAATGAGAAAAGAGGTGCCTTGCATTTTCTAGTTTCAGAACTGTAATCTGGGAAAGGCCAGAGCTGCTAGAGCTTGACCTTGGAGTAGTCTGGCATAGCAATGTTGACAATTTTAAGAACCACTGTAAGTGATTCTCAGTATTTATTAAAAAAAAAAAAAAAAAAAAAAAAGACTGTTTTCTGGGGAGGAGGAATAAGTGGATTGTCTTGTACAGTTTTGTCACAGTTGTCATCATTTAGAACACCAACTAAGTAAACCTAAAATTGAGAATTTAAAAACTGTCACCTCTCATATTTTATTTGCTTACATGCATGAGGAAGTGATATTTACATATATATTTTGCAGGGGTTTTGCAGACTAATTTCTGTGATTTTGTGAATTGTGTGTGATTAAGAATTATTGCTTTATAGAATCAAGAAATCATCTATCCCACTAATGGATAATACTTGAAGTTAAGATCTTTAAATACTTAATAAAAAGATCATTCTTTCCAAAATTTGCTAATTAAGAAGTTGTTAACAACTGGAAGAAAAAACATCCAAATTTCCAAAACTTTTTTATATGATGGCCAGCTGTAGAAAGTTTGATAGTAGTTCTCATCTCATGGTTAAAGAAATTTTGAATCAAAGAGCAAGAGCTTTCTGTAATTAAAAATGGAATTTAAGGAAAACTAATGTTTTAAATTTTTAGTAGGTTTTCTTATGTCTAGTGGCTGACATTGATGTTGTTGATGGAGCAAAATTCGTGGCACAGTGTTTATTTCAGCTAGTAAATGCCTGCTCTGAGGAGTTTTACCTGATTATAAAGATGCCCCTTGCTTGAAAAAGGAAGGCTGTAAACTTCACTATACTCAACCTAAACATGATGGCTTCAGTATGATAAATGTCTGAACATGCATAGGATTATTGCAATTCAAAATATTTATGATGTTTGTGAAAATATGTCTCTCTATATTTAATAAAAACTATCACAGTCATGGAAATTTGAAGGTTCTAGAAGTTCTTCTTTAGAAAGTTTTTGCAAAGCTGGCACTGGATTAACTTAGTCCATCTTTAGTATTCTCTAAGAAGCCTCTGGGACTTGGATTTCTTGGGGGGGAAAAAAAAGAAGCTTGATTTGAGTTTGTATTTGAGATACTTTTTTAAGCTACTAACATGTAGATTACATTTTAATCACTTGTAGGAATAGCTTTAGCCAGTCTTTTCTCTGACATGTCTGGGAAATGCCTGGACTGTGCTGCCCAGCCTAGTGGAAGTTTGCTTTGGTGCCCAAAATCTGACAGTACTCTAAAATATTATTGTTTCTACCTAACAATTTATGCTAGCATGAGCAAGATGTAGAGTGCATGATATTGAATAAAATGTCAAAAAAGGGTGAAGGTAAAAGGAAAGCAAGAACAAATCTGTGCTTTAAGAGTACAGTAATTTCACAATTATAAGCTGCGCATCCGGGCAGACCATGAGATTTGTCCATAAATAAGCTGCACCTGAATATAAGCCGCACTACTGGGGTAGGCTGGATTCTTCAATGAAAAAGGTGCGGCTTATAATCGTGAAATTACTGTATTTTCCTCTGATCCGTTGATTAGTAAAAGGAGAATAAAAAGGAATGGCTCTGAAGGTATTTCAGGATATTTTTAGCCTGTTCTGTGCTTTAAATATGAAAAAAAGAAAAGATAAAGGTGTTTAAGGGACAGCACTCCCATCATCCAGATAAATACGGGAGCTTTTTATGTATGGCATGTAATTTTCAGCACTCAAGGCATGTTAAGTAATCTATGTGCAAAGTCAGTCACGTAGGGAGCATCGGAAATCCTTAAGCAGCACTCAAGAGGAGTAAATGCTGACATTTAAGGTGACAGAGCCCATCAAAGAGAATATGCAAACACAGGTGTGCTGTTGAGATTTACATCAATTTAGGAGATTAAAGTATTAAAATCTTGCTATAAATGCATAATTACATCAATGATGCCTGACAGTTTCTGACAGTAGAAGGCACTAACAGATTTAAAGATATTTAAAGGGAAATTTGCGAATATTTAAAATATTATAGTCATTGAAGAAAATATTTTAATCTCAAATGAAGTTGTTTGGGATATGACGGAATTATGTAAAATAAATAGCTTTACAGGTAAGTGATACTTGGGCTTTAACTACAAAGCTGTTCTTGACATGGTCAGAAATATCTCCTTTGAAACCCTCAGCCTTTTCAGCCTTTTGTCTGCTTTGCCATGTATAATTTTAAGTGTCCAAGACCTGCCACTTCTTTTTAGACATAAAATGCAAGATTTGTCTTTCTAGCATCTGCAGCTGTAGGTCAGTTTTACATCTTGTGCTAATTTGGAATGTTTAATGAGCTTCTGGGTCCCTTGCCACAAAACCTGTTCACTTTAACCAGTCACACTTGCTCTCCCTGGGGATGGTCTTAGGGTCTCTTCTGTTCAGGTGGACAAAATGTTCTGTGGTTACTTTCAAAGTGCTGTACGTGTGTGTGGGGGGGTTGTTTTGTTCTGTTTTTTTTTCCCTTCAACACTTTAAACAGCATTTTGAAGATGTTCCATTTGCCTTGTCACAGCTTTGTTTGCAATGTTCCCTGCATCTGTGTATTGAAGTCTCACAGTAGTGGTGATCATTCTGCTGCTTTAATTTCCTTTTCCCTTTCCCCTGGTTCCCTTTCCCCTTTTTCCTTTTGTAAAATAATGTCAAACCTAACATATTTCTTCTTGTTCTGTCCACTAGTTGAGAAAGGTAGGGCTTTTTTTCCTGTTTGTTTGTTTTTTCCTTCTCTTTGTATTTGCCTTCTATTTGCCACTACACTTTCTTGTTTCTTCTTTAAGCTTTTCTTTGTGTGGTGTTTTGTCATTTCTGTGAATGTCCTTTGCCATTTTTGCAGCCTTCAATTTTAGGTCAGATTTTCTCTGATCCCATTCTTTAGAACTCTTGCAATGCCCCCAGCCTCATGGCATTTTAGTGTGTGATCTCCTGTTTTAATGTACAGGTTAGGAACTGAAGTATTAAATTTTCCTTTGGATTGTGGAACTTGTCTTAAGACATCTTTCTATTTTGAGTTCAGTTCTTCCATGCATGGGTTTTCCAATGGGTTTTGAACCCAGGTTATAGAAGATTCAGTGGAACTGTTTGGTCACTTGCATGTGAAAGCGTCACTTGGTGATTTCAAGGGTGTTTGACACAATATGACTTTTGCTTTTTTTAATGCTCCTGAGGTCTGTACACTGGGATAAAGGCTGTGAAATTGGCTTAACACAGTTGGGTTTTTTGACATGTGTGGATTGCCGCTTATCTCATGTTTTTTTCCTAAGTACTATTGGATGCTTTGATTTGTCGCTGTATTTTTCCAGGAATTTAACTTACATACTGGAATATGGATTGGAGTAGAATGCAAAATTTAATTCTGAATTTAGTTTTTGGTGTTATTCTCGTCATGTTTTTGACTGTTCTGGTTTCCTTATCTTCAGACTGTTAGTACCTCTGTTGCTTCCAGAAGAAATGAGAATTAATAGTCATTATCATATCTTAATCTGTGGCGTAAGAATGTTGTAGAACTGGATTTATATTTCCTGCAATGCTTCTGCTCACTATTATCTTTCTGCATTGTGCAAAAAAACCCCAAATTTCTAATGTAATATATTTCATCTTGAATACACCTGTGTTGCTGTTTTCACTCCACAGAGCAGAAAAAAACATGCTTAAATTGAACTTTCTTACTTCTGAATAGCCTCTTGAATTTTAGAAAATACTATGACCTTTTAAATAACTGCTAGTTTGGATGCCTTATTTTTTGGGTAACAGTTATTGCAGAATCAGATGTCCTAATTTTTAGATGCTATTATAAAGCACATTATTTTAATAAATACCTTGCATCATGGTGATGGGGAAGGAATGGCAGATGGGAATAGTCAGTTGGGGGAGCTAAAGCTCTTCAGTGCATTTGAGAGGAAGGAATAAGAACCGCAAAATAAAATGGAAAGAGCAAAATGCCTTAGCAATGGAATTCTTTTTCACAGTAGCTCTTTGATGCAGTTGAAGTGCTTTTTTAGCTGCTTTAAGCAGTCGAAATTAAACTTCTTTAATTTCCATTTTTATGATCAGAGTGGTCCTATGAGAGACTTTCTGATATCACTATTAGGCTTTCTTCAAAAACATTTATCTTGGTAGTGGAGCAGTTGTATAAATATTCGGAGTTCAGCTTCTTGAAAAAATGCTTTATGGCTGCCTATATTTGGTACAGAAGATCCTAAATCAGATGTGGATTAATGAGAATTTGACACTGACTTGTGTCCCTATTAAGAATATATACATTTGAAAGAATACTCTATATCATGTCTGGCCACTAAATGGCTGTGACTATAATTGCCCATTTTGGAACAGGTGTTTAATCCAGAATATTCCTCTGATAGGGTTTATGGCTTTTCATTTCAGAGGCATTAAATAATATTTCTTCCTTTCCCAATCAGGTTGGGGAAAACTAGAAACTGCCTGGAGTTTATATTGTTTAGTGGAAAATTAAGCCAAGCTAAGACAGTAACTGTGCAAGTATGGTTTCCACTTGCTAAGGAGATAGTTCTGAATTATACCTTACTTTTCCACTACTTAAATCTTGTATTTGTCCTTTTGCTTGAAAACCAGTGATATTTATCTCTACTTATCTATCTCTGATATTTTTCTATCATAAGTGATGCATGCCTAGGTGGGAAATGTGCCTAAGAATATGTTTTCTGTCATTTAACTCCATGCTCAGAATCGTAACAGAAACAAAACTGTATGTGGAAAAGTGTAGGAGTAGGGTGGTTTTTTAAGTGCTAGAGTTTGTTAAATAAGGCAGTGAAAACATGTACTGTTAATGCTTTAAAAAACGTGGTGAGTTAATCTCATCTAAAAGTAGTTGGGTTGATTGCCAAGCAGCCTGGGTATTCTAGTGAGATAACATTTGGAGGGATGGGTAGCTATGATGAGTTTGATTAAAATATTTAAGCCTAAAATGAGTGCTAGTATTCTCTCACAGACTTCTAAAATAAAACTTGGTTTTTAAATTTTTCTCTCTCTTTTTTTATTTTTTCTTTGCACTAGCAGGATTTTTGGGGGGCTTTTTATTTACTCTTCTCTAATGGATCCTTGAGCTGCAAGCATTACTTTGTTATTAGTTATGGAGAAAACTGGTGCATTTTGCTGCAGTAATTATAGTTGCATTATTTATTTGCACATAAGGTGTTGAGGATATTTTGTGAAATTGCAGAATTGAGTTATAGATGTGATTAAAGAATACGTAGCTACTGGGGATGTCCTTGTTCACCTTCATAAACATAATGAACAACAGTTTGTAAATGATGCAAAATGCTAATTAAAAGTTTTAATTTGGCAATCATCTCAGTTTGATTAGAAGCAGATGCTAATTATCTGCAGAACTCTAAATGGACCCTTAGAAGGTCTTTCTTATTGCTTAAAATTGACTTGTGGAAGGAAAGTCAAACCACCACAAAATGTACAGTTACTTATGTCCCTTAGAGCTCTGGGGCACTATGATTCTTAATAAATGGCTTTGTGTATTTCATTTAAATTAAATAGGAACTTTACAGTCCACTGTAAGGCTGAATCCTTCTGTGCCATGTACTATATATAGTCTTTCTGGAAGAAGGACATTCTTTAACTGCTTTGAAAAATGTGCTTTGAAATAAAAATTGGAGAATAGGCTGCAGTAAAATATGATGAACAAAAACATTCTTCCTCTTCATCTAGCTGAAAGCAGCTAGACAACATTTGGAATACAGTCTGAATCCTGAGACAGATGTTCTGCTTTGACTCTGGATTTCTAAAGTAAAATTGAAATGGCAGCAGTGCCAAAAATGTAGTGGAAAATAGGATCTTGTACACCAGGCTCTTCAGCTTAAGGTAGAAGTGGAAAGGGGACCCACACTGCTTGTGTGATAATGTGCTCTGGCTGGTCATACTTGATTGTCATTTATCTAAAGGCTTGGAAAAGGTGAAAAAAATAGCAAATCCTAACCTCATCCTTATAGATTTTCAGTTCTCAGCAGTTGGTAATCTTGGATTCTTGGGAGAAACTTAGTACAGACAAGCAGAAAGGTGTCATCAAGTGTCTCCTCTTTTTTCTATAAATATTTTAGATGTTCTTTTGGGGAATGAGAGAAAATTGGGAAATCAAGAGTGTATTTTAAAAAATGATACCCATATGTTGTATGAGAAGAAATTTTTTTTCAATAATTTAATTAGTGGTTAAAGTTAATAACGTTTGAAAAATCAACTTATTTTTTACATAGCAGTAGCTTTGGAGATGTTTACATTGCTCCTTAATACAGCAGCATAAAAGCTGATGGGATGGTTTCTGCTGGATGTAATTAATCTGCAAGTAGAATTTACAAGCTGCTGTTCTGGACATAAGCTTCAGAAAAGGTCTGCCAACTTTGAAACACTTTTCCTGGCTAATCCTGTGATTGAATCTAGAGAGACATTTGTTAACAAGTTTCTTTAAAATTGCATCTGATGTTACTGTCCTGATTTGTAAACGAAATAAAACTCTTTGATGTATTTATTAAAGGGTCTTCTGTTAGCTCTTTAGTTATGTGTAACTCTAACTTGTATGTGGTAGTGGGTTTTAGGTAATTCTGTAATAATTCTTTTGTTCAGCTTTCCTTTAGATGGATATAGGGAAATTTTTGTCAGGAATGTAGGAGACTGAACCTGTATCACTGACTTTCTCTGTGATTATGGTAACCATGAATTAGCTGCATAGTGAGACCAATCATAAAATATTCTTCCTGTGCCCATTTTTCACTCTAAAAAATACCCAAACAATGTTTCAATTGGTGGATGAGAGTACATAATAATTCCAAGTGCTGCCCTTTATATTTTTAGGTATGCCAGTGAGCTGAACTTGAGCTGAATTATGAAGCTGTAGTCCTTTGGAAGATAAAATTTTCTTCCTAATTAATTTGTGTTTGGCCAAAATGAAATTGATAATCATCAGGTTAGTGAATGACAGGTTTACGAGCCACTGAAATGTTTTCTTTAAGGCTCTTCACCCTTTTAATTGGACAGCTGGAAATGGTGTCCTTTGCTAATCAATTTGCTAGTGTTCAGTAACTGGCTGATTACACTTTAAATTTATATTCTAAAATTTAATGGTATCTAGGTTAATACTTTGGCATTCTAGTGCTAACTTAGTTGGTAGTGTGATGTGTGGCAATGGAGAAGATTGATTGGGAAATGATTATTTTTTTCTACTTCATGCCTAGAGTTGCAATTTAGCAAAGTATAGATTGATACTACTTGTTTTTGGGAAGGATGTTGTGCCACTTGAGTACCAGGTGCTCTGTGACTAAAAGCAAATTTTAAAAAGTTCACTTCTAAGGACACCAGTGGCATGTTCACCTAAATACCTGAAGCTGACTCTTTGAAAAGGAAAGGATTTGTGCATGGAGTTTTTGTTCCTTACTGGGAGACTTTGAAACAGTAAAACTAAGTAGTTGGAGGTACATAGGAGAATAATATGTGCATGCAACTTTGTGTCTTCATTAAAGCAGATTTGTTTTGAAGTTTTTGGACTACCTCACTTTCTGTGTTTGTTTAACCAAGCCCTGCATATTAAATATTCATATTTTAATCTAAATTTATGTGTCTTTGTGTTTCCAGGACAGTTCTGTGTTTAAAAGTCAATGAACAAACTGCACTTAGAAAGCAAGAAAACTAGAAATAATGCAACTTGTCCCGAGTACTTGCTTTTTTCCACGTCCTCTCTTTAATTTTTCCTAAATCTCAGGAATTTACAATGAATTGTTGAGTTGTTTCAAGCTATGCTACCTGACCCATGTTACTGAAAAGGGAAGATCCTTTTCCTGGTGTTCTTTGATTGTGCAAAGCCAAGTCTGACATAGTGATAAGCAGCTTACTAAACTGGCTACGAATGGACAAGGCAAAACTAATGAATTGTTTTCTTTGAGATGAGTTTGATCAGTTCTTTATGGAAGGTGAGATGATCACCAGGTGAGACCTTCAGAAGAATTATATATATATTTTTAATATTTTAAGCAACACAGTGTTTTATCTGGTGAAGATCACTGAGTTCTGTCAGAATTTAAGCAGCATATTTATCTTTCCAATCTCGGTTAGAATCCTAGAAGCTGTATTTAATTTTGTCTATTTTTTTAATGATTGCTGGCATGTGTTTTTGCAGGTGCTATTTTAGGATGAAATTATTAAATATACAAACCGTAGTACTCTTATTTAAATAATTAAAAGCCTCAAAAACATCAGTAAAAAAGAAGCTTTTCTACCTTCTGTGAACCAAGAAAAATTGACATACAGGTTTCATGATGCTCTGGATGCAGTGATAAAGGCATGGCCTAACTAACTAAGCTTGAGTTTGACTTTAGACTATGAGTAGTGTATTTCTTTGCATTGTACCTTCAGTCAATTGGACATGAAAATGGTGAAATCATTCATGCCAAAGGAAGTTTGTTTTTCATGTTCCAGTCTTTAGGAAAGCCAATTTTCTTTTTGAATGCATTCTGGAGTCATTTCCCAGTTTTAGTTAGGGGCTAGAATTATCCTTGTTTCTTCTTTCTCTTACTCTCTATTAGCTGAAAGCATGAAGGCAAGGTGAATTTGGTGAGAAGGCAAGGAGCAAAGTGTTTGTGGGGCTGCTGAATGTTTGCCTAACCTGTAAGATAATTGAGCCTGAAGAAGTAAATTATTTTACAGCTTTATGAATATTTTTATATAATGAACAGTGCTTTGCAATAATATTTGTGTTTCTTTAAAAATTATAATTTCTCATAAAACTGTATTTTTGGTCACACTGTCCACAGTCTTGTCTAAATCTTCAGTCATGGCCCATTAACCTGTTTTTTGTGAGAATCCACCAGGATCACTTTTACCCCAACAATGTTAAATTGTTTGCTAGTGATACACAAGAATGACTGTCACTACATCTGTACAAAATTGATATGGTCAAAATACTAATAAAGAAGGATGTAGACAACTTGTGAAGTTTGGAATAAATCCCCCTTGAAATAAAGTGTAATACTGAAAAAAATGATTTTGTGGATGAAATTGAGCTAATTTGTTTTGGGAGAACAAATAAAGAAGGAATCCTTGCCTTTCTCTGTTCTTGTTCTTCTCCCAGTATTGCAGGTCTGTGTGTGAAACAGTTTCTGAACTCCTTTAATAGCTCCCTGGGAAAAAAATCCACTCTGGCCTTGGCTTGGTTTGATGGAGTTATTTTTAGCAAGATATCCTAGAAGAAATAATGGAATTGTAACTAGCATTGCTATACAGTGTGTGGTACTGTTTTTATTTGGTCAGAGGGTTTATAATTTTACCATAGTATGCCATGGTGGACAGGCTCTCCTAAGGAAATTCTGCTAAGAATGCATAAAACTGTTACATTTGAAAATGGTAGCCATTATTTTGGAATTAAAATGAAAACTTAAAACTCTGTAGGTGAAAGGCAGACTTGAAGGCTGATGCAGTGACTTGGATTTATACTTACTTGGACAAGAAATAGATTATCTGGAAGGAATAATGGAGTTTTGGTACCACTGTGTGAAATTTATATATAGTTTCAGTGTCATGTTTGTAAAGCAGGAATTTTTCAAACCCTAACAAGAATAAGATTGTTAATGAGAGTATTTTATAGAAAGTATTTTCTTGTTTCATTTACAGAAACACATTTAATTGTTTGTTAAAAAAGAATGCTTTCTTTACAGGTTGCTGAGCCTTACATTTTTACATGCAAAAATATAATGCTGTTGTGTATTTCCTCTCTCTTCAAAGCTACATTCTTCTGCCTTGCTGGCATCTTTATTATTACAGTAATTTCACGATTATAAG
>VRYO01002297.1:77758666-77768714 GCA_009812075.1 Sialia sialis | reverse complement strand
GGCAGCAGGGACAGCAGCCAGGCAGAAGCCAAGCAGCAGGAGGGGGAGGAGCTGCATCAGCTCCGTGCAGACAGTGACGGGGCAGGGAGAAGGGGTAGACACAACTAGACATAACACCAACCCAAGACATTATCCCTTCCCCTGGAGAGGAAAGTCAGTGGGTGACTTTCTCTGGCATTTGGAGTCTGCACATCTATTGCATGCGTTGGCCTGGGCTTGGTTTCTGACTGGTCTCTAAAAACTGCCTTGACTGCAGCCTTGTATCAGCTCACTGCAGGTATTGGAGCACACATCCAGTTTGTGGGGAGCACTGTCACACAGCGTGTGACATTTCTGTCTGTCTGTCTATGTTTTGAGAAGGTATTCTGCCTGCCGTAACATTTTAATTTATTTCAGTCAGGGACTACTCCCATTATACTTCATCAAAAGCACGTTATGCAAATGTGCAGTTTTGGGTGCCACAATATAAGAAAAATTAAAGTTTTTAGAGAGTATCCAAAGGAAGTCCATGAGGATGATGAAAGGTCTGGAGGGGAAGCTGGATGAGGAGCAGCTGAAGTCACTTGGTCTTTTCAGCCTGGAGGAGACTGAGGGGAGACCTCACTGCAACTACAGCTTCTTGTGAGGGGAACAGGAGGGGCAGACCCTGATCTCTGCTCTGTGGTGACAGTGACAGGACCTGAGGGAATGGCCTGAAGCTGTGTCAGGGTGTTTGGGCACTGGAACAGCTCCCCAGGGCAGTGGTCACAGCACCAAGTCTGGCAGAGTTCAAGAAGTGTTTGGACAGGGCTCTTGGGCACATGGTGACTCTTGGGGTGTCCTGTGCGCCGTCAGGAGCTGGACTTGATGACCCTTGTGGATCCTTTTGAACTCAGTATATTCTGTGATTCTATGATATGTATTTATGTGTATGAACTATTTAAGGTTTTTTAATTAGGAAATGTAACATTGTGATTTTAAAATACTTCAAGTTGTTGAATTAGAACATTACTGCTTTGCTTACCTGTTTCAAGAACTGCAAAAATACTAACACTTTGAGGACAAAAAAGATACCATTGTTCTCGCTCCTTAGAAAAAGGAAAGTTACATTTCTGAATACAAGATGAGATACAGTTTTGTTAAATCTGTATTTAAAAGTAAGCTGAAACAGTTCTTTGGTAAAATCTGACGAAGTTGTTTAAGTCCTTACCTAACTGCCATTTATTCATCTGTTTTTAATGCATGTCTGGAGACAAGCAAAGATTGTCACAAGTTTACTTTTGAGAAGTTGACTTTTAAAAAGTGTGTTTTACAGTTCTTAATGCTTAAAATTATCGTAGATTAAAATCTGCCTTCTACTTGAGAGGAAAGGTTGCTTAACACTGTTGACCACTAGTGTTTTGCTGGTTTCTGTTTAATTAATTATTAGTGATCAATTGCTGAACATGTAGCTCTTTTTCTCTTTTTAACTAAACTGATGTTATTACAGATTAAGTAATGTTTTAGCTCATACTAATAAAATAGAAAAGCTAATAAAATGAAAATATCCTAAAATATTTTAAATCAGTTTTAAAAAAATTTCTTAATTTTAGATTAGTGAAGACCTGAAAAATGAATTGGCTAACGAGCTGAGTACATCAACCCCTGGCTTCAGTCCGGCTAAAGTAAAAGAACAAATGTTCTTTAAGGTAAGTAAAAATTGCTGAGTCCCATAGATCTGCATTCATTCTCCCTCAGTCAAAAATTACTAAATTATAAATTACTAATTCTAAGTTTATCTAATAGTTACAGTAAATCCAATTATCTAAAAGACTAATGAGAGTTCCTCTACTTCATGTGAGTATTAGGGTGGAGGGAGGGACTGGGAAAATGAAGGAAGCTTTGAACTACTTCTAAGATCTGTCTTTTTCTGCCATCCTTTACTTTTGCCACAGAAAATGATCTTAAGTTTTAATGTATCCCAGACAAATTACTTAATTTACCTGGCTGCCAGATTGTTCAGGATGGAGACATTCTCAAATATCTATTGCTGAAATCGGGTTTGGTCTGATTGTATTAGTCAGAAATTTGTTTTGCAAGAGAGCAAGGGGAGAGGAAAAATTTTGTAATGTGGCCCACTGATTCTTTGTAGTAAAGTTGGTAGGGTTTCAGATGTATTTTGCAAACAGATGTATGTAGCTTACATGAATCAAACACTTCCTGACATTTGAAACAGAAATCCATTTTCAAATATCAAATCAGTAAGTGATGCAAAGCTATATAATTGGAACAATACTTGCAGACACAAACTTTGAAGCTTTGAGCTTATTTTGCCTAGTTGCATGACTTCCTGTAAGCAAGCAGTATTTTCTCACCAAAATTATGATTAGCTATTCCTAAGTCAACATCTAATTTTACAGTCTTTGAGTTTTGTCTGGAGACAGTGTTTAGAGACAGAAAATGACTTAAAGCTTTATTGGTCCATCTTGAATCTTAGGACTGTAAACATTGTTACTGTGTTATTTTTCTGTTCCACAATGTAGATTTTCTTCTTTCTCAGGTTGGACTTGTGGATGCTGTGGATTTATTTAGAGCCAGAAAAGTATTTATTAAAGATGGCTTTGCCTATGTGCCATTTAAGGAGATTGATGTGATTGTTTTGAATAACTATAGAACAAAATTATCTAAAGCACTTGCGGTAAGTCAGATAGTCTGATTTTTATAACTCTTGTTGTATTATTTGGTGACACTCTTGGACAATAGCCTTTCTGGATTTAAATTTATATTTATATCTGGAGAATACCAGAAACCTCACTACGAGTCCTGGCAGCACTAAAATCATTCATTGTGAGCTGAGTTAATTCCAAATGGTACCTAGCATATAATGTGCATTCTAAAGAAATTTGTGCTGGAGGATTTTAGAAGTTGTTTCTCACAGAGGTAGTAACATGCCCTTTCAGTCAACATGTTACCCCTGTGCACACAACTGTTTTTTCTACTTGTATCTGTCTTTTCTCCTGCAGAATTTTGCAACATTTTTTTGTTGGAACAAGTAAAATAGTTGTGGGTTTTTACTCTATGTTCTGTTGGTAAGAACTGAGATTAGCTCACTTGGTTGGTGCTAATAATGCCAAGGTCATGATTTCAGTCTCGATACAGGTCACCCACTTAAGAATTTGGCTTGGTAGTCCTCGTGGGTCCTTTTTAATACTGAATATTCTATGAACTCAAATAAGGATAAGCTAGAATATGTCAGGCAAAGATAAAGTTTTTGTTATATGAACATTTGCATTATATCTAGTTAGGACATCTGTGGTAAACACTGTATGTGAATGTCCTTCTTTTAGTAATTTGGTGATCAGCTCAGGAATTGCTTGTTTTACAATATGAGACTCTTCACAGAGTTTGAAAGTGGGTTATCATGTCTAATGCACAAAACTATAGTCCTAGAAGAATGCAGCATTGAATAATACAAAGGCAGTTGGGATTGCTTTTTAGAAATGTCTTCATAGCCTTGTATTGTTACGTTGCATTAATGCCAAGGTTGACCACAAACATTTAGTAAACAAAGAGTGGGAAGCAAAAATGCATTCGTTTAGCAAATTAGAAAATTACCATACTGCAATCTTATACATTTTGAATATAACTGGAGTCTGTGGAATTATTTAATATACAGTGAAAATTGTGATTGTCTTATGTGAGCATTTTCATTAGAACTCTTTAACAGAACTGCAACTAGAGATGTCTGTATTTGAGTTGATGCATAATGTTTTTGCTGAAAGCTGATAACACTTGTGTGGGATTAAAAAAGAAGGTATTGTACAGAAATGTGCCTAAGTATGCAGGTTATCTGCATCTATTCAAAATATTTTTGAGATGCCTTGTGAACTTCTGAAATTTACATTTTGTGTGAATAGCTGAGAAGTCTGAAAAACAGTAAGGACTGCAATGAGGAGGCCCTGACTTGGTTTGAGAAATCTGAGAACCCACACTCTGTTTTATGTATTAATCACTTCACCCAGATTGCTTTCTTAAAGCCAATAGCTGCTTTATAGGAAAGAAATATACTTCATGTTATACTTTGTTGCCATGGTTTAGAAATTCGAACACTCATGACCTAGGAAAGGTATCTTCTACAGAATTGCTGTATTTGAAGTTATTGAGGCACTTCAGCTTCGCATTAGTCTTTTAATATACAAGCTTTGTTTATTCAAGTTCACCATCTAGGTAAGGGATAAAAGATTAGTGATTTCTGTCCTATTTTTCCAAAGCTCGTAATTGATCTTGAGGGGTTTTGATTACTAATTTAGTTTGAGAAACTGTATTTAGTAAACCGTTTCAGCTAATTTTAGCCAGCACAGTGCACTGCTGAGAGAGGCTAGGGATGTTATTGAGTCTTTGGAAATGAAGGCCAAAGTTCCAGCATGTTTTACTTAAGTCAGTCTAATGTTAACTCTGTTATACCAGAGGCTTAACTGAAGTGTGATACTTGGTAGCTGGATACTTACTGTAGTTTTCACTGGAACAGAACTATAAACATCAATTATATTTCAATGAAATTGTAAGAATGCACTTTCAAAGAAAGGATTGTGTATATATAAATCCAGAGGATAATCTTAACAATTTTCCTCAGCCATATCTGGACTGAAGAGGCAGAAGTTATGACACAATAGCACAATTCAAGTATTGTTTGGGAAAAGTAATTATTGAATTACTATTTGATCAAGGCCTGGTTTAGTTGTGCTTTTGTAGAACATGGATACTTTTTTGTGTCTGCTGCAAAGGAGAAATCAGCCAAGAGAAATGCGTTTCATTCCAGGCCCTGTGGTAATATAGAGGTCTTCATGACTTTGCCCAGAAGTTGTGTATCGTGGCCAGACTTAATTAAGAAGTAATAAAGCCTTGAACAACATCATCTGTTTTGTTATTTAATTTGTCTCTTAATGAACATATCTGATAACATTACCACTTTGGTAAGTGTTACTTGTGTGTTATTTTGGGAATATGTTTTAGTGGTTTTGCAGCATTTGGGTGTTGACACTTTGTTCTCAGCACTTTCTAGTGGACAATCCTTGTATTAGAATTTGAGAATTAAAGACTGTAATGGTGTGATAATCTGAATTAGGCTTGAATGCAATTTCTAAAGAAGAGGTTTGTAAAATTAGGTAAAAAATGGTATATTTTGTTAGATATTTTGACTTCACCGGGTTAAAAATTGTCTGGATGGCCAGGTCCCAGCTGTGGTGGTGAATGGGGCCACATCCAATTAGTGTCTGGTCATTACTGGTGTTCCCCAGAGCTCAGTATTGAGCCCAGTCCTGTTTACTGATGATCTAGATGAGGGAGTTGAGTGTACTCTTAGCAAATTCATGAATGGCATCAAGTTGAGTTGGAGTGTGATCTGCTGGAATGTGGGAGGGCTCTGCGGATCTGGGCAGACTGGATAGATGGGTAGAGATGAGTGGTATAAGGTTCAACAAAGCCAAATGCTGGATCCTATACTTGGGTCACCAACACCCCCAGGCAGTGCCACAGTCTGGGGTAAGAGTGGCTGGAAAGCTGCCCAGCAGAAAAACCCTGGGTGCTGATTGACAGCTAGCTGAACATGAGCGAGTGTGCGCCCAGGTGGCCAAGAAGGCCAGTGGCATCCTGGCCTGTATCAGCAATAGTGTGGCCAGCAGGAACAGGGCAGGGATTGTCCCCCTGCGCTCAGTGCTTCTGAGGCTGCACCTTGAGTGCTGTGTGCAGTTCTGGGCCCCTCAGTTCAAGATAGAGGGGTTGGAGTGAGTCCAGGGAAGGGCAATGGAGCTGGGGAAGAGTCTGGAGCACAAGTCATGTCTTGCAAGGGATGGCTGAAGGAGCTAGGTTGTTTAACCGGAAGAAACAGAAGCTCAGGGGAGCCCTTATCGTTCTCTACGACTGCCTGAAAGGAGGTTGTAGCAAGGTTGGTCTCTGCTTCCAGGCAATTTGTGACAGAGGAACACATAGCCTCAAGCTGCACACGGGGTGTTTCAGGCTGGATAGCAGGAGGAATTTCTTCACAGAAGGGGTGATTAGATATTGGAGTGGGCTACCCAGGGAGGTTGTGGAGTCACTGTCCCTGGAGGTGTTCAAGGAAAGACTAGACATGGCACTTGGTGCCATGGTCTGTTTGATGAGGTAGACTTTGGTCATAGGTTAGACTTGATCATCTCACAGGTCTTTTGTAATGTACAGTAATTTCTCAACTATAAGGCACCCCAGATTATAAGGCACACTTCCAGGTTGTCAACAAATTTCTGAACTTTGTCCATATGTAAGGCGCACCGGACTATAAGGTGCACTCTTTTTTTTGCAGCGAGGATCCGCACATAACAAAGTAACGAATTAGTAATGGAATCACGGGGCTTACTGGCAGGTGCTCAATTTGCAAACATTTTTCACGGATCAGCGTAGCCTTTAAACGCAGCCCCAGGTACCCTCCCTGTGCCAAGGGCCCTGGCACACCCATCCGCCCCCGGCACTGGCTGCCAGCAGACTTGGCTTGGCTTGCACTTCTGGGTTAGCAAATTTCCGAACTTTGTCCATATATAAGGCACACCGGATTATAAGGCGCACTTCCGAGTTCTGGTCAAAATTTTAGTCAAAAGGGTGTGCCTTATACACGTGAAATTACTGTAATTGATTCTGTGACTTCGGGCGATGCTTCTGCTTTTGACAGTCTGCTGTATACTTGTAACAGACTAAATACCCTGGTTATAGATATTGGAGAGATAGTTTTTCAAGCATGTAGTTTCTTATAGCTCTCATTAGTGGTGCAGTTTTTCAATGTTAAAGCACTGTGATTTTCCAGTATGGGTTGTTTGTGCAGTATTATTGGTTATTTGTACTTGATCCGTGTTTTGCTTGGTGGAGTTTATTTGGTGCTGCTCAAAGTAGTCACATGCACAGGTTTTTGGAAGGAGTTGTGCCTGTGCAGGAGGGATATTATGGTGAAGGCCTGCCCTGTCTTTTCCAAAGTGCTCTGAAATTGTACGCCTTAAGGAAATGTGCTTGTGCTAAAGATGTTCTTCCTAGGTCTCCAAAGCGTTGAATAATTTGGGTGGTTGCCTAGCCTTGTTACATTGCTCACTACATTGCAGATGTATGTCACCATCCTGCATGTTAGAGTGATTCTAGCTGAGGTTTTAAGGGAGGAATAGAATGAGAGTGAATTGATGTGTTGACACTGAGCTTTGAAAGAACAGTAAATAATTCATAGTGCTGACTTTTTAAAAAAGTTTTATGTTAACACTGGCAGAAATTCCATCAGTTATGCTTTAATCACTTATAGTCAAGCCCATGAAGCATTCAGATGTTCTCTTTCATCATTTAAAAACAAGTTTGCCCTCCCAACTGTGGCTGTTTCTTGAGGCTTTATAATAAGAGGAGTTGATATTAGTCAGGCCTTCTTGACAGTTCCAAGTACAAGCGAAGATGTTAATTTTATGTGCAAAATCAATACTGCAAAGGCCTTCTTTATGCATTCTTTGACCCGTTTGATAGTAAATACTTTCCTTCTGCCATTAATGATGCTTAAACTGAAGAAAGCTTAAACATTTTCTGTAACATGTGAACTGTAGTGTTAGCTCAACAGTTGTCTTATAATGTAACACAATTTAAATTCATAGAGGTTTCCTTGATGTTTTAATCATGAGGGTTTCACTATATTTACACTGACATACAAAATTATGCATCTCATATTTGAGGAAAGTAGTTTTAAATTTTGATTTAAAAAAAAAAAAATCAGAAGATCCAGCTTAGTATCACGGCTCAGATCCACAGACGCGTATCAGAGCTGTATTGGACTCAATGCTGCACAAAAGAGGATTACTCCAGAGAAATCTGAAGTGGGACAAAAGGGAGAGAGGATGGAAGAAGCAGCTGACACATGGATACAGGATGGAAGGAGGAACCCACACTGAAGCAGGTGGAGAGTTCCTGAAGGAACCACAGCCTGTGGAGAACCCATGCTTAAGCATTTTTGTTTTCCTGAAGGATTGCATTCCATGGGAGAAAGCCCATGCCAGAGCAGGGGGAATTGCGAGCAGGCAGGAGCTGTGGAGAGGAGCTGTCCTAGACTGATCACAGCTGCCCCTGGTGTCCAACCCTGCTGCCCTGGGTGGGAGGTGTGGGAATCTCAGGTGAAGGAGCACAGTGCAGCTGATGAGAGAGGGAAGCAAAGGCATTGTCTTGTTTGTCTTTGCTCACCACGACCTGAGTCTAATTGACAGTAAATTGCATTTATTTCCCTCTGTCGAGTCTGTTTCGCTTGCAGTGGTAATTGTTTATCAATCTCTGACTTTATCAGCATCTGTGTGGGAATTTGGGCCTTAGGTTGGGGTGAATTAGTTCTGCTGAGGTTGGATACTGGAGGAAAGGAGGCTCAACACTCTGGTTGCAGCTCACACATCCATGCTAGCTTCTGGGTTTCCTGGGCTCTTTCTCTGAAACAGTTCTCTGATAAATTCAAGATGTGTGGATCCTAGATGCTGAAAAACCTGACTGACTGGGATGCATCCCAGTAGTGTTTGAATCAAATAGATTTAATCTTTGTCATTTTAGGTCACCTTACTGAACAAAACATTCAGAAAATGTTTTTTCCTAAAGTTTTAGTGTTTTTTGAACAATATATTTTAAAGCCATAAGCTGATGCTTGAGAATGTTTAAATATTCCTGCTGTGTGAGTACTTTTATGATGTGTTGAAGAGTTTATTTTACAAAGACTTGTAATTATCTATGCTTGCATAAGTGAGCCATAGATTTATCATACTTGTTTTTAAACACTGCCCCTTTTTTATGCCTAGCAATTGAAGTAATAGCTTGGCTGGTCTTTTGTGAAAGTTGCTTTTGTGAAAACTCTTCATCAGAACATCATATAAGATCTTACTGTTTGCAAATCAAAATATAACCTAGAAATAGCACTAATTGGTGGCATAAGAATTTGATTCCAATATTAATACAGACAATCTTAATAGAATATTTTTCTTCCTAATTTAATACCAGCACTTTTTTACTTTGAATTACTATCTTGTATAATCTGAAAAAAAAATCTACAAATAATATTGTTGGGTTTTGAGGACTTGCTGCAAAAGGAAGACCTCACTGGTGTTTTCTAATTTTGTGTATTTTTTCTTGATTCTTTTCCTGGTTTGGCATGTAATCTTTTAAACAGTTA
Organism: Sialia sialis; assembly: GCA_009812075.1. Classification (NCBI taxonomy): domain Eukaryota; kingdom Metazoa; phylum Chordata; class Aves; order Passeriformes; family Turdidae; genus Sialia; species Sialia sialis. Next base: position 77,759,560 of record VRYO01002297.1, on the reverse strand, counting down.
GAGGTGGGAATTATGTAGGTAAGTTGCATTACTAATATTTGTAATGATTTTTCTTTTAAAATGAAACTTTAGTAAAATAAATATACTGTTTTGGTTGACTTATGCTAAAAGTACAAATAACCTCCTAATTCAGAAAAGTATGACTATACATAACATCATCTGTGAAACATTTTCTTTGTAAAACACCTAAGTTTTAAAGCAGTGGAGCAGAAGGCTTTATGTGGTGGCATTAATGTTGAGAAAGTATGATTGATGATGGATATATCGCTTGAAATTCATTTCCGGTGTTGTGTTCCCAGTGTTAACGTAAAGTAATTCACTGTAGCAAAAAATGGATGATTTTTATAATGTGCACAAGGTTAGTAAGGTAATAACTTAGGCAGTGTAAGGTAAAATGTGATTACTGTGGCTTTGTCCTCTGAATCTCTCAGGAAAAGTTTGCACTGAGAATTTTGCAGAGAAGCAGCTGGTCTTCATTTGTGAGTGTTACCAGGTCATTGTCTAAGGCTCAGGTCAACTGAATAAAATGGTGATATTTTGAGTGGGACAAGTTAAATTCAGGGAAATTATTTAGAGTGTGTGTGTCAAGAGAAAACTGAAGCTTGTATGTGGATTTGTACTGGACTTTCCTTCGTGGCTTATTTTTGGCTGCTCTCCCATTGTTGTCTGTTTTCTAAAATACATCCTGCAGTGTTTTATCTCCTCTACGAATAGAAGTATGTGTGTTCCTTCTAGAGACCACATAGATTGTTAGCATAAAGTACAATAATTTCACGCTTATAAGCCGCACCTTTTTGACTGAAGTTTTCAGCCGACCCCAGAAGTGTGGCTTTTCACTCTGTGCGGCTTATATATGGCCAAATTCCGGCAAAATGCCAACCCGGAAGTGTGAGC
>VRYO01002297.1:77730606-77757666 GCA_009812075.1 Sialia sialis | reverse complement strand
TTTTCTATTAAATTGTATTTCTGACTTGTAGTCTCACTGGTTTTGCTTTCAAACCAGTACACAGTAATTTGTGAATGATGCACTTTAGTCAGTGAGAATGAACTGTACTGGCATACGCAGTTGGTGAGTAAACAAAAGTCTTTATCTCAGATGATGCTGTTACAAATTTGCATGTTTCCTGATTATTTTCTTATGGTGGCCTGTGACCTACAGCCATTTCCTATGTGATAGCTGTAGCAGTATCTATCTGGAGTTTTTATCCACTGTACTCTGGCTTAGGAAGTTTTTGGAGCAGGCAAAAAGAAATGGGTCGAATCAATAAGAATTTTGATGACTACCTCTCCAATTACATTATTTTTTTTCACCCATTTTGCAATAAAATATGGGGAATGGCTGTTCTTTTTAGTGAAGTGTTATGTTGTCCTAAGCCAAGGAATGTACATTGCACATGTGACATTAACATGTTTCTTGCCATTCCTGTTAATGATTAAGATTGGCTGACCTTTGGAGAAGGGCTAAATCTTATTTCAGTCAGAGGGAAAAATGGGAAATGACTGTCAGTAGATCAAAATCAGATGTGAAATAAATTGAACACCTGGTAGTCATATCAGGTCTTGGCAGATTAACATACAGAATCTTTTTAGAGGTTGGAGCACTCCTTTAAGCTCTGAGTGTCAGAGTAAAGTATGCACAAATTTTATCTCAGCAATGCCTTTTCCATGATGTGTTTAAAAGAAATTCTACTGTAAAACTAATTTTAACAAGGCCTGCTAATTTTACTGATTGCACAACTCGAGTGTTTTGAACTCTTAAGAAAAAAGTAGCAATATGCTTTTTGAACATACTGAATATTTATTTTCCAACTTTTAAATATAGATGAAGTGAATGTTTTTAGAAATGCTTGTCACTGTCAGTGCGGCTGCAGCTAATTTCTGGGTGGCCTAATTGCATGACTTTCCATTTTACAGCAGTTTCCCAAAGGATATTTTGTCTGTTAATGTATTACTTCAATTAATTGCTGATTTTCATGCCTATGCTATAGAGAAAGTGGAATTTTTTTGTAGTTCTTGTAAATCAAGATTATTTGTCAGAGTAGCTTTTTCCTAGTAATATGAAAGCAGGATGTGTTTCAGAGGCAATATGTTTGAACAGAATTTTTACAATAAAATCACATCCTGGTGTCTTACGGACAGTTTGTACAGGCTATCACTAGAATTCTTGAAGCGCTGTCTTCCCAAAATGTTAGAAACATGATTTAATTAGGTTGCAGATATGAGCTGGAGTAGTTAAACTTAGCTGTAGTAACAGTGGGCCTGTTGATGAACCCTGGCCCACTCCCTTCCAAGCTGCAGCTTCATTTTGCACCTCTGGCTTGGAAAGAAGCAGGTCCCTGCTTGGATAATGACTTGTCTCCAGGAAAGCATCAGTGGCTCTGCATTGCCTGTGCTCTGCTGCCAGGCTCCCACTGGATCATCACTTTCCTTCTAGTGGCCATCCACTTACCTGCCTCAGGATTGTACTGCTTTGTCCTTGAATGTTTTGACTGCAGGGATGTTTTAATCAGTGTTGAGCTGTTTCAGGATGGTTGGTTGATTTGGGGTTTCTTTGGATTGGATTTCCTTTTGGATTATTCCATGGATCCTATGTGAGTTTGCTAGTGTCAACATACATAAATGTTTTGTGTCATCTTATTGGTCTGATATCTGTGTGAGGGAGGAGGCAGTAAAGTACTATAATACGGATATTTTGTTGTAAAAATGGATTTTGGGAGGTGATGATGTATTTGGAAGTCTCCATGTCAAAATTTGTAAAATCTTGCATGTGCTCTGTAGATTTTTGCGGGGACACTGAATTAGCTGTCTAGTGTCTGAGTTGTAGAAAGGCAGAAAATAAGGTGAAGTATCAGGGAAAAACAGACCAATGAAGATATTCAGTTTCAATTTACATGTAGCTTGTAAAAGATCTTTTTAGCTATAATGTTTTTATGTATTTATGTAAACAAATTCCTTTTCATGTAAATACTAGTATTTTTCTGTAAGGATTGATGTTTTATTTAAATAATCAGTATTCTTGAACAAATATCAGAAAGCAAAGGTCCTTTTATTGCCATCTGTCACAAGTTAAGCAAAAGACATGGTTTATTAATGAATGCAGCCTTTGTTATATTTGTACACATGGAAAAAATGGATTCAATTTGCTTAGAGCTTTTTAAGTAACACACAAACCCGTGAGCTTTCCCTGTTATTTTGGTTGTTACAATGGCAAAGTGAGGTGAGGGATGTTCTGTTATTGGATTTCTTAATCCCAAACATTGTTCATGCTTCTTCGTACTCCATCCTTTTGATTTATAGACAGTAAAAATGAAGTTAAAAAATGTGGAAATCCCAACACACTGTCCCCCTACCCTCTTTCTTTAAAACTGAATTGTGAATCAGGAGAATCTTCTTTGGGGATGGTGGAAATGTAGAATTACTTTTTTTAAAGTGAGTAGAACGCCCCCAAGTTGTCAAAGTGAATGAATAAAACTACTAATCACTTCTTACTCAAAATGACAGGCTTTTAAAGTAATTTTTGGAAGAGTTAAGTCTTCCAGGCTATTGCAGTATGGTAGGCATGTGACAGCCTTTGTTGACAGAAAGCAAATATCTGTTTTTCAATAGAAGTTGATTATAGCTCATATTGCATGAGCAAGCAAATAAATGTAATGGGAGGGTGTAAATGAAAAAAAAAAGAGCTATGAATTAATTTAGGATATATTTAAATTTAAAATGAGTCTCCTATCTGTCACACACAATACATTTTGCTGTGTTGGATATTTTAGTAAGTGCGATTTCAAAGGCAAATTACACTATGTCTTTTGAAATATGATTCTAAACTTCACTGAAATTCTTTCTCTAGACTGTTGCTACTGAGCAAATGAAAATCTTGGGGTGAATCTGCTTTTAAATTTGGTATGTCCTCTGATGTCTAAGAAACAAAAGGCTTTGGAGAGCAAGCGTTTTGATGCCTGTAGTTACCTTTTCTTTCTTCCCTCTCAATGCTTTTGTTGCTCATAGTACAACTAGCCAGTTTTAGACTAACCAGTTTTAAATAGCAAATCCAGTTGGGCTTTAGATCTTAAGCTATTTCAGGTGGACTGAAGAGGGGAGTGTAGTGGATCATCTGATGATGTTTTGCTACAGTTTTGGCTGGGGAGTAGTCCCTGGTTTTCATTATTAGTGCCTTTTCTAGTGGAAAACTATTAGACACTTCTATTCATCTATGTATTTTTTTATGTCATGGGATAATGTGTTTAGAGCCTGCAATAAGAACAGAAATGATTGAAATGATAATAATTAGAGAGGGAATAATAAATTCTTCCAAGCTGCATGTTTTTCAAACCATCACTGTGTTTAGATCTGTGACTTTGGGAATTTATAATGGTTCCAAGACAATGGGTAATTCTTATGAAATTAAGTCCACAGCCTAGTACTCAGCTCTTAAGAGAGTTGGATTTTTTTCAGGAACGGATGTGGGATACTTGAATTCAGTTGGTGCCGGGGAGAATACATCATACAGGGCACGTGTGTAAACCTGTGCTTTGCTGCTGAGGGATTAAGTAGATGTGGAGTAGTGGAGAATGAAAGCTCCTGTCCTGCTCCGTGCAGGCTGCTCTGCCAGCACTGCTGGCAAATCTGTGCAGAAGCTGTGTGAGAGTCATTTTGAGCATCACTCTCAGGTGGGCAACTTTTCCCCAGGCAAGAATGCTATTTTGAGCAGGGGATATGAGATACTTGAAAAAAATCTGTTTTATTTTCTTTTATGAAGTCCTTTCCCTTTGTGACTGCGTATAGAAGTCATAGAAAACCTCTCAAGAAAAGAAGCAGCTTTTGTTTTTGTGTGTGTTGTTGGTTTTAAAAAAAAATTTCAAGACATGATTATGAGCCGCACCTGAATATAAGCCGCAAATATATATATATATATATATATATATATATATATATAAATTTTTTTTTTTTTTAAGCAAGGATCCATGTGCGACAAAGTAATGAGTTAGTAACAGAATCGCGCCAGCACGGGGTTTGGTGTCAGGTGCTCAAGTTGCAAACAGTTTTCATAGACCAGCCAAGCCTTTAAAGGCAGCCCCAGGCGCCCTCCCTGGCCGGCTCTCACTTCTGGGTTGGCATTTCGCTGGGATTTGTCCATAGATAAGCCGTACCTGATGATTAGCCACACTACTGGGGTAGGCTGGAGTCTTCAATGAAAGGGATGCGGCTTATAATCGTGAAATTACTGTACTTGGTATAGCAAATGGTAACATAATCTCATCTGACAAGTGATTACTCTGAGATCAGGATTAGTTCAACTTCTTTCCTTACATTTTTTTTTTCTGAATGTTGAATAGCACTATTGAAATCTAAGTCACAGTCACCAGGATTTTCCCTGGCCACTGATGTGTTTTCCTTCAGCCACTCAAATAGTATAGCAAAAACAACTACAATGGGATTATGTGATGCGGTTGCTCAAACATTTTACTAAAAGTGTTGCAGTTTGGATTGAATGTAGTTCACATCTAAGCAAAAAGTAGGCTCACTGTATGCCAGCAAAGTGCCCTGACAGCAGAGAAGGTCAGCAGTACCTTGGGCTGTATCGACAGAAGTGTAGTAGCTAGGTATAGATAACTAATTCCCCCTTTACTTTACTCTCAATAAACCACATATAGAATATTATGTCTAATTTGGGGACTCTCAGCACAAGAAAAATGTTGAACTGGAGCAAATTTTGTAAATTCTACCCTCTGTGTTTTCTGCCTGTCTTTACTGCTGAAGTTGAATCTACTGCTTCCCAGATTTCCAGCTCTTTTCCATGAGAGCTATTCTCCAGTGAGTTGGCCATCATCCTGCAGTTCTGTCATAGGTGCAGGACTTCTCAGCTGTGCTTGGTGAATTTCAGTTACAATTAGTCATCTAAATCTCTCCTGCAGCCAAGGAATATGGGTGGCACAGCACAAGCTCAGGCAACACATGTGGCGTAGCACTGTCCAGGCTTGGCTTACTCAGGTTTACTGTAAATTAAATCCTTAGCTGCTTGCTGGGTAGCATCACTCCAGCCTTCCAACAGATTTTCAGCCATGTCATTTAATCTGGACTATAAAGCTGCATCTTAGATACAGGGATCCAGTATCAAAAGTCTTGTCAAAGCCAAGGCAAATGACATCTGCTATTCCTCACTCACAGATGTACATATTTTTGTAACAGAAGGCAGCTGTGTTGGTTAAAAACAAGTAAATTAAAAATGCCTTTCAAGAATACTAAGCTCTTTGACTTTCTCAGAGTCTAAAGTGAGACTGCCTGGCCTGTTGTTCCCCACTAATCCTTACTGCTCCATCAGAATTTGGATGGTGGACTTGTCTTTAAGTCATCAGGAGCCTCTCCTGATTAGAGTAGCCTCCAGCAATAACTTCATTCGTAACTTCAGCTCTCGATTCCGTCAGTTACATCCTGTCAGGTTTCACAGACTTGCATCAGAGGACATTCTTGGTAGGTCTCTTACTTGGTAGGTCTCCTTTTTGACTACTTGGTAGCTTTTTGCTTCCTGAAGTAATCTTTATAAGGTGTAAATGTCTGGAAATTTATCAGTAAGAATGAGCAAAAAATGTGAAGGTTAGAATTACTCTCAAACTTGCACTGGTCCCTAATTCGTGGCATTACTCTTAGAAGCTGAAATACTTAGGATCTAATTTCTGTTTACTTTTGTAAAGTCAATATGTAATACTCCTTTTTTTGTTTACTATGTCCTGTCACTTAGCAAACATAATTAAATTGGGCACTTTCAATATTACATGGAAATGCTATAGCAATTATATTTCAGTGACTGCATAATTGGACTCAGAAGTTTCTTGTATTTGCAGGATTCAGAAGGCAAAGCTGGGGAATTCCAAAATACTTTTGGGTAATTCTGTCAGTTTTCAAATTAGAATTTTTTTTTTTCCTCCTAAAGTCTTTATTTAGCTCTTTAAGGTGAGCTCTGTGAATGCACTGTTTTCTGTGTTGGGATCCAATTTAAGGAAACTTTCAGAAAAACAAGCTCAGGCAAAATCCTAAAAACCAAATTCTTTATATGGATTTTCTCTCCAGGCTGCTGCAGTTCCACAGTTTGCATCTTGTGGTCCAGTTGGACTTTTTACTGAGCATGGAGTTTGGAGTAGCTTTCCCAGTTCCGTGTTTTTGTGAGCTGACTCTTTATTAGCCACTGATATAAGTGCATGACATATTATTGGCTTTTAGCAACTATTAAAATAAATGCTATATGTATAATGTTAAAATAGCTTTTCTGTATGAATATAATTTTTTTTCTTCTAATAGCAAAAGTTAGACATAATTTTTTTAACAATGGTATGGTTAAACTACCCGCTTAGTTGAGATAACAGCCCGTGAATGTGTGCTGGGAAGCCTGCAGCTGACACGACAATTATCAACACTCACCAGCTGCAAAAGGCCTGGACCACCACCCAAATTAAAAAACAATAGAAAAAAAATCAAAACCACAAGCCAAAACCCACGCATACTCTAAAAAAGCAAGCCCAAAAAGTAGCCATACTAAATAGTTCCCAAAAGTTTTTAACTACACAAAAAAACCTATAAATATGCAACAAGTCAATGTATTATAAAGTGTATTTAAAGAAGCATTTCCACTTAGCAGCTTGCCAAGCACCCAGCCATTTTAACCCTTTGCTTTATGTGTGTCTCCTATTATCTTTTTATTAAACCTTTGGAATTTCTACCAAAACAGTAAAACGTGTTTTTCAGAGCCACGACGGCAGGTTTGGCCATGGTGCGGCGCACGGGGATGCGGTGAGGCCTGGTCTGGGTGGGCCGAGCCTTCCTTGAGCCGGGTCTGGGCAAGCTTGACGCTTCCCTTGGGCCGGGTCTGGGTAGGCTCGGCTTTCCTGAGCTGGGTGTGGGTAGCTGGGCCCGCCCGAGCGCTTTCCCCGCGGCGAGGCTGTGCCTGTGGTTGCAGGTGCCGGGCGCTGCTGATGGAGCCGCACAGCGTTTGGCATGTACGGATCAGTCTTTTTACGTCTGCTGCGAAGTTTTCAGTGCCTTAGGTAACGTTTTGTTTTGTCCATGATGTTATAGAGGTTAATCTCTCGGTTATTAGACTTCATTCTGTAAGATATAGCATCAGCTAAATCAAGTATCTGACCACGAATGAGCAATTATATTTTTCTTGTTAATTATTATTGATTACACACACATTGATTTGTGGTCAATTCCCTGTTCTTATATTTTTTTTCCCCTAGTGTTTTGGTTAATTTTCTTCCTGATGTCTTTGTATTCTTACTAAATGGACATATGTTCCTTATTTAAATAAGCTATGTTAAAAGCTTTGTGTCATCTTTAAAAGATAAGTAGTTCTTTCTCTCTGAATGTTTTTTACCAACTAGTGTTGATCCTGAAAAATAATGCTATCAGGATTTACCAAAAAAGCAAAAACTGTTTCTTATTAATTTGTTTTGAAAACTGCTTGTGTTTGCCTGACTTTTTGGCTTTCTGAGGTCATTGCTCGAGCATTTTCCCTCAAGTCCTCTATAACCTGAAATACTGTAGATGTATCACCATCAGGGGACAGCTGGCTGTAAAAGTCATTCTGTGTTCAGAGCTTTGTTTTTTGTGGTTATATTCATCACACCTAACCTTAATAGTATTCTAGTTCAAGATCTGTGTTTGATCTTTTCCTGCAAGTATTGTGCATTAAATCTCTATAGGTCCCATTTTACCAGCTGGATATTTAGAGCACTGTCCTGTGTTTGATATTGTACGAAGAGCACAGCCTGTTCCTGGTCACAGATTTTTATTCTTGACAGCACTGCTATGGAATTGCATGTCAGGTTCCTTGTAGGAAAGACATATTCCAGGTTTTAGCTAATACCTCAAGGTCATGTCTAAAACTTTTCAAGAAGAGGATGTAGCACCTTACAATTTCTCCCAGGCTTGTGTTCTATTTGAACTCTCTGCCATCTAGCTCATGTTGAGTTGTGCGTTCCCTGCCTGGCAAAAAGTCCAATTTTTCACCAAGCTTAAAAAAACCAAACCACAGTTCTACTATGGGCTACCATAAAAGTAATTAAACAAATCATGTTACTTACTCTTTGTAGAGCCTTAAAAACAGTTATGCTAGGTGGTAACTGTGCAGCTTACTGCAGAGATAACAGAATTTGTGACACATGGCTCTGTTACCTTCCACAGTTCATCTGTGTTGCACCACACTATGACAGAGAAGTAGATGAAAGTAGTAACAGAGTACCATGCTAACATGATGATTTTATCCTTAGCACTTGTGGTGGCATCTCTAGTGAAAGCTGTGTGTGTTTAGCACACGTGGAGGCAAGTGCATTCTGAAAATCATTCTACGTATCATGGCTTTTCTGCATGTGAACTTAAATATAGTGCAAACATAGTTCAGATTTGCTTCTACTTAAGCTCACATCTACCTATTTAAATGACAATGTGAATTTAGGTTGTGTCACACATCAGGAACAAGCTGAAACCCTGCTACTATCTATGTTCTAGCTGGTAAACCAATGAAGAAATAGAGGCTTGAGTAAAAAAAATATATCAGTTTGGATGTGCAGTTGTCTGCTCTTGCAGCAAGATAAAGCAATAAAAAATAGCTTTGAAAAATATTTGACACATTTTCTGACATAATTTGTCTGTAAGCAGTGGGTCTTATATAGCTCAGTTTTGCTGTTTTCCTCCTGTAATAACATTACCTCCTGCAGTTTGCCATGGTCTTTCTCAAAAGAATAAAAGTAATAAGAGGCATAGTACTTCCTGAGTAGTAGAGCTCTGATTTTATAAATCCTAATGCTGTTAGTGTTACCTTTGCAATAAAAATTCTTTTTTGTGTTTTCTTAGACTTGCAATTTTAAGCCTTCTGTGAAGCTTCAATCAGAATAGCAGTGTTGTATACACCTGTATACTGTGTTAAATTAAAAATACAGTTAAATCAATTCTTATGATCTGGTTATGCAGTGTTAAATTAGTAGGCCCCCAGGTGTTTAGAAACAGACATCTGTGTAAAAAAACACAGATAGCTGAAGATTCTTTGAGCACTTGTAAAGATTTTTTTCATGCCTCTTGCTGACCACAGACCCATGAAACTGCAGGTCGGTAATGAAGAAGGGCAGTGTCATGTATACTTACTTTTCTTTTTGGAAAGATTTTATTTATCTGCAAGATGAAGTGAAAGATCTTTGGTATACAGAGTGATTCTAAACCAACCTTAGAACTGCAGTGTATGAGTTTAAATGGGTATTCTAAGTTTCTCAAGCTACTCATAATAAATTACATTTTTCTTACAAAAAAAAAAAAATTGCTATTTGTTGGTGTACCTTACAGTGCATTTAAATGCTTGAATAACTAATACACAAATATAATATTTTAATTCTTGTGTTTTGTTATTTAAAACTTGAATAAAACAAATATGTAAATTTAGGAAAATAAAACAGGTCAATCAGTGCAATCAGTTAATTTAATACACAGTTAATTAAAGTAGAAGATAAGTGTCAGTGCTGGGATCAAACAGTCATTATGGAGAAGACACATTCACTTAGTATTTGAATACCGAAGTTCTGGATATGTCTTTCCCACAACAAGATTTGCCTCTTTAATGGAGAAGGTGAATGGTGAGAACGGTTTGGTTTTGATTATTTTGCCTTTTCAAGTTACCCATCAATCATGAATACTTTTCTCAAAGGAAGGTGAGGATTTACTCAGTCTTTGTTATATCAATGGAGTTATTAAAAATTCTCAGGAACACATGAGGAAGATTAAATCCAAACAGACTATTTCAAACAATTTTCCAACCTAGTTCATTCTGTGATTCTGTGAACTTAGTTTATGGGGTTTTCATAGAGATTCTTGTTTTTTGGGTTTTTTTTTGGTTTTTTTGGTGCATGATTGATTGTTATGTAAAGCTCTTTTTGTTTTGAGTGGAGGGGTTTTGGTTTGGTTGGTTTTTTGGTGAGTGTGTTTAAGTGTACTTTATTAACCATTAAGACTATGTGAAAAATAGTTGCTTTTTTTATTGAAAACACATGTGGGAATTGACAGAATCTTGTTTCTGAGTATTCTGATATGCAAAAATTAAGCATGCTATTTTAAATATCTTTGCTGTGTTTTGGTTCAAAAAGAACTTGAGATGATTTTAGGATTTGAAATGTAATATTTGAGTTAAGCAATGATGTTTTATGGAGACTGTCTTGGTTTTTATTTAATTTTTTTCAGCTTGTATAACTTGTGTTGTATCACCTGTTTCTACCCAGAAGCCTTGATGGAATTCAGTGACTTTCCTTGCATGTTGGTTTTGATCTTTGATCTCTTTTGGTCTCTGATGCTTGTTTGCATGGTGCAAGGTTGGCATGTCTTACTATCCAGTTGTATTTCCATAGTGGTGGTATTCCTGAAAAATATTAATCTGGCCCATGGTAGCTTGACAAAGCTGAAAAGTCCTTTAGCAATTGTCAGCTCAAAACAAAGTGGACTATTTTGGTGAAAATTGGGATCCTTGTCTTTATCTAAGCTTCAGACTGTCTCAGGCAAACAAAGTGATGTAGTCCATGTACACATTGCTTTCTTCATCTGGAGTACTTTATAGATATGACATTCAGTGAAGAACAACTGAAGTGGCAGGGAATGTCAGAGACAAAGCTGAAGTGTCTCTTTCTGAAAATAAGAGTTATTTGGCCTTACCTGGCAGAAAACCACCTCTTCTTACAAAAGAGCTGGTCATCTCTAATACTGCTTCATAGGGAGTAAGTTTTCTGTATGTTTTGTTTATACAGAGATTATTTTGTTGAAAAATATAGTAAAAGATTAAATTAATTGGCTAATTAAAAACAAAAAATAAAATTGAAAAACCTGCATGACAGTTTAGTATGTCTTTTAGAGCATACAGTTAAGAACATTGCAATATCTCTTAAAATGCTGCACACTGGTTTTGATTTACAGTAATTTCACGATTATAAGCTGCAGCTGATCATCAGGTGCGGCTTATTTATGGACAAATCCCAGTGAAATGCCAACCTGGAAGTGAGAGCCGGCTGGGGAGGGCACCTGGGGCTGCCTTTAAAGGCTTGGCTGGTCTATGAAAACTGTTTGCAACTTGAGCACCTGACACCAAACCCCGCGCTGGGGCGATTCTGTTACTAACTCGTTACTTTGTCGCACATGGATCCTCGGTTAAAAAAAAATAAATGCGGCTTATATTCAAGTGCGGCTTATATATGGACAAATCCCATGGTCTGCCCGGCTACCCAGATGTGCGGCTTATAATCAGGTGTGGCTTATAATTGTGAAATTACTGTACTCACTTTATTTTCCTTTCACCCTATAACACTTGGTAGGACTAGGTAATGAAATTGGGAATACAGGAGTGAAACTGAGCCTGGGAAGAAGAGGATGGTCACAGCAAGGTTGTGTTTTGGTGTTCTGTCTTTGTTTCTCACCACCCAAATCTATTTTTCGTGTCAATACCTGCACTTTTCCCCATGTTGAGTCTGTTTTGTGCATAATGGCCATTGATAAGTAATCCATGGACTTGTAGATCTATTTTCTCCCTGCTTCCAGTTGAGGAGGGGAAGTATACAAATGGCTGGGTGGGAGTTTTGCCCTTAGCCAAGGTTTACCTACCAAATGGTTCTGTGACCAGCTGTCACATTCTTTGAAGAAAAGAGAGTTACATCAAACAAATCTCTTATCAAGCTGCGACTCGTACCATGAAGTGAACAGGGCACTCCTAGGAAGGGTCAGGTCTTGGTTGGTGGCTTGGCCTCCATGCGTAGTGGTTCCCTCTTGAGCTCAGCCTTTGGTGGTGTTGGATGTTCATGGGTGGGTCACCTCGTATTCAGTGCTGTTATTTTTTATTTATTTGTTGTGTTCTGATTTAGGCAAGCTGTCAGTGGCCTCCTTGGTGATGTTGTCTCTGACCTTCTCTATATCTAAAGCTCACCTACTGTAATTACCTGAGGTGCTGTCATTGTTTGTGTTTTGGCCCAAATGTAAGAATTTGGGCCAGAGCTCTTACGAGTTCATCCATTCCTCTTGTTTTTGTCCTGTCCATACCTAAACCATTAGAACAAAGCAGATGTTTTTTCAGGCAAGCTTGCGCCAGTAATCTGTGTTTTCATCATTTTACCAGTGTATACTGGTATCATACAAAGAGCTAGAACTGGACAAATGCAGTCAAATTCTTATTTTCTGAGTGACACTTCCAAGTGCACTTGGACAATACAGAGTTATTTCTATCACTTCTTGAAGGCACTAGGGGCAGAAAATTTGAATAAAGGAAAATAAGGATGTTTTGTTGTGTGTTCTTCTATTTTGACTTAGTGAATTTACCTTAAAGAAAAGAAATAATATTTTATACAAATAATTTCTCATTTAACTTTGCTTTCTAAAACAATGTTGTATATAGGCTGAGGAGTGACTGTGATTGCTCTGGCATTTTGTGGGAATCGTTTTCTGCTTTTTCTTTTTCCTAACCTCTTCCATTATCTCTTGCATGAGAGATAATGGAAGGATTATCTTTTTATGTTTATTAGATGAAAACAGTATGATTTCCCCAAGATTGGTAACCTTATTGTCCCAGATAATTTTTCTCCTGCTTGAGTACTCTGTACAGGCTTAGTCATGGTAAAGTCTCAAGTTGTGTAAAAAGAAGTTAATTTTGTTATGCAAAATGGACAATGTCTTTCACATGATTTTAAGTAACCATTAGAGAAAATGTTGTAAAAAGCAAAATTAAAGAATGTGCAGGAATCTGTTTTTATGGTTGTAAGGATGATGTGATATGCTGAGTGCTGTAGGAAGTATGTTTAGTAGGACTTGTCAACACTGTTTCAAGAAATGAGAAGGTAGATAATGGGCTCATATAAGAGTTGTCACTTTAGTGAGGGCTTTGGAGCCATTTTCATGTCCAAGGGTGAGGTTATGCCAAACCTAATCTGCAAAAGAATTAGTAAGCTGACTCTCATTAGTTAAGTGATTTTTAAATTTTTATTTGCTGTTACTGTGTTGATAAACTACCCAGAACATGACTGATATGTATTTGGATCTAGTAACTTTAAACTTTTAATTTTGTGTAGACTTTCTTCTTTTTATACTATATTTAACAATGGCTTTGATGGACTATGTAGAAAGTAGCTTTTAATGTACTTTATGTACACTTTCTCTACATGGGTTATTTTTTTGTTATGAGAGCCTGCAGCAAGTAATTGTGAGCAGCTTATAGAGATCCTTTAGGGCTTTATAATTACTCAGCAGCCATGGTGAAACAGATTTGATGCTAGCAGCAAAAGTTCCTTAGCTAATATAAATACTTGAACTACTGATTACAGCCTCTGATCCTCTGCCAGTAGTAATTACATCCTCTATTTCTCTGCCCTGAGGGTGCTGAACTGCTGGAACTTAGAGGAAACTTCTGCAGTCTGGTGCCAGACACTTGGCCAGCACCATTGTATATTTTCATGGCTCCCAATGGATCATAAGCTGTGGTTTGAAGAATGTTAGAATAAGACAAGAATACAAAGGATATTTGGTAACAGGTTTTGGTTAACAATGTTTTTGCTTCTGAAAATGGATATCACATATATTCAAAGACTAATGTTTGGGAGAGTACATTCTTCATAAAAACTCTTTTTTTAGTACTTCCTGTATTTGAAGGCATTACTGTAAAGTAGCTCATATTACCTTCTGAAATGCACTTGCAGTACCTGATTTAGTATTTATTTGGGATGGTTTTCCTTTGCACATTCATCTGGACTCAAACAACTTCTATCTTTCAATCCTGTACTTTTGGTTGCTGGACTCCATAGTCTTTTCATGTCTGTTTTTGTGTGTGTGGAGTTCTGGGGTGGCCAGCTGTGTCTGCACAGTGTGTGTGTATGAGGAGTACATGGTCAGCCTGGCTGGGGTCAGGGGCTGGGAAAGAGAACTTCCCAGGGGCTTGAAGCCACCAGCTTCAGCTTCACTTTAACAGCTTGCTGTGTGCAGTTCTGCTCTGAAAGGCACTGAGCCACAGGTCTTCATCTTCATAAGGGTCAAATGAAGGTCTCACTTCCATAGTTAAATTAAAGCAGCAATATTTGTGTTGTATAAATAAGTTGCTTTTTTGAAGGCTTGGTTTTCTGCTTCATGAAATTTATTCCTGGGGTAAGTGTACTTATGTCAGAGTGTATTTGTTTATTCAGAAGTAAAATATTTGTAATTATTATAAATGCAAATAACAACAACAAAAGAAAAAGATTAGAGCATTGCATGTTGTTGGAGTTGCTAGTAGTTTTCATTGATGCAAGTGTCCTTTTCTGTTTTGGAAAGAAAATACTTAACCATCAACTCTTACTCATGTCTAAGAAGTGTCATTGCTGTTACTGGCAGTTGAGAGCTGAGATGAAGTAAAATGTTGGAAAATGATGCTAAGTAGGCTCAGATTAATGCTAGGTTTTAGCTGTATGAAATTTGAGTGTCTTTCATGTTTTTAGCTCTCACTGAAGATAAGAATGTAATCACTGGTACTTGAATATATGGGAAATGTGGGCTTAGAACTCTACCAAAGACTGGCAAGATTTGATTTTACTTCTTAATAAAAGATAATGAAATTGTAAAATATGCAAAATTGAGCAAAAGTGTTCCAAATACCTTTTTACTTTTAAAATATGCATATTTTTCTAAGTTTTAGCAACAAAACAATTATTTTCAAGCAGTACCACATACTGAGAGAATAAAACAATTGAAATTCAAATACTACCTTCTGAGTTTGGAAAGTAAGAGATTGGTGTCATGCAGACTGTTAGAATTCCTAAGGATTATTTAAACTTATTTGAAATTGTATAGTAAATTTGTCAAGGGAAAAAATAAATATATGGAGATTTGAGAAGCTCATTAAACACACAAAAATGTTTTGCAATAGTTTTCTTTTTCCTTAGATGTTAATGTCTCTATCTTATTGTTTAAAGACTGAGTAAGAGCACAGCTGTGACAAGTGCCAACTTCAGGAAGTATTCCTGGTCTCTGAGAACAAGTGATTTTAAGATCTTTTGTTCATATTTTTCCTTGAAGGAAATCTAAGAGTAAAATGGTCTTGTTTCCAAAACATCCCTTCATTTCATCCTCCTGAAAAAGGACTTGCCAGTCTTGTTATAGTTTGTTAGGAAAATCATGAGTAATTTAAAAAATTTCCCTAAATTCAGATGAAAATCTGGGCTTTGGAGGCTGCTTAGAGAATGGAAGCTCTTATATGCAGAACAGGAAGGCTTAGTAGTTCAGAAATACTTGGTACTGTATTATGAGCTGTATAATGTATTTAGTTTTGAGCAGGTTACTCAGGGAGATTGCAGAGTCTCCATCCTTGGAGTTATTCAAACTCTGCTTGGACAGTCCTGGTCAAACATCTCTATCTGACCCTGCTTGATCTGAGGGGTTGGACCAGATGATCTTCAGAGGTGCATTCAAACTTCAGCCACATTGTAAATCACAGTTGTTGAAAACCAAATGTACAGAATACAGACAGTGTTTCTTGATGTTCAGATGGGATCTCCTGTATTTCAGTTGTCCACATTTCATCTGGTCCTGTCACTGATCACCCATGGAAAGGGCCTGCCTCTTTGTACCTTCCCTTCTGATATTTTTATGCATTGATATAATCCTCCATGCTGAACAATTCCAACTCTCCCAGTCTTTCCTCATAACGGATGTTCCAGTCCCTTCATCTTTGTGACCTTTGTGCTCTTTATCTGTTATGTCCATCTCTCTTATAGAGGGGAGCCTAAAATTCGGACAGATAATCGATTCCCAGTAGTAAAATCCTGTTACTAATAAAATATAAATATCTCTTCTGATGTTCTGTAATAAAACTGATTTATAGTAACTGATTTTTATATAGTAGCAGACATTTATTTCTGGTAGTGCTCAGGGCTTTATGATAGGGTTTGTAAAGATAAAATACATAACAATTTTTACCTGAAGGTTTTTATGAAGGCCTACATTGATGAAGCTCTGTAGTAGTAATGATAACTATGGAAAATGAGCTTTTAATCAAGTATACTGAATGGGTCCATAGAGAGATGTTTCTTGTCTTTTTGACTATGTAATCTTCAGCATCAGGGAACTTTGCTAGTGTGGTTCCTAAAGCAATTTGGAACACAGTGCTAGACTGATAAAGTTTGTGATGGGAAACACTGATCATGGTTTGGGACCTGACTTTGTAGGTCTTTAAATAATAATCTTACATACATTCTAACCAATTGCTTCTTGTGTGTTACTAGCTAGTAACTTCTACCAATAAGAGATTTTACGCAGAGATTTTTGCTTTCCTAATTTCCTTCTCACAAATGACATGTAAAGGGCAGGCTGTGTGTGTGTGTGTGAAACTTTAAAATCATAACATTAAGACCTTGGGGGAATCAGTGCTGAGTTACCTTCTCCCGCTTCAGTAATGCTCCATGGATGCAAGGTAATTAAAGCATCATTGTGTAGTTGATCTGTAATGCTCCATGGACGTAAGTTAAATCGTCATTGTATAGTTGAACTGAGAAATACGTTCCAGGTTACTTTGGAGTATACTGGAATCACCATTTAGTCTGTGAACCTGGGAGAAGGAAAAACAACAAACTGCTCATAAATAATGACAGAAGAAGAAACAAAAGGTCTGCATGCAGCCGAAGAATAGTAAGCAGTAATGAAGAGTTGGAGACCTGTCAGCATGAATCAGAAGCTCATAGTGAAAAAAGTGAAATAAAAGGTGCCATCTCATTTTTCATGCTTGCTGTGAAAGCGAGTGTTCCAGTACACTGTTTACAGTAATTTCACGATTATAAGCTGCACCTTTTTCATTGAAGAATCCAGCCTACCCCAGTAGTGCGGCTAATCATCAGGTGCGGCTTATTTATGGACAAATCCCAGCAAAATGCCTACCCAGAAGTGAGAGCTGGCTGGGGAGGGCACCTGGGGCTGCCTTTAAAGGCTTGGCTGGTCTATGGAAACTGTTTGCAACTTGAGCACCTGACACCAAACCCTGCGCTGGTGCGATTCTGTTATTAACTCGTTACTTTGTCGCACATGGATCCTTGCTTTTTTTTTAAAAAAAAAAAGGCTTATATTTGAGTGCGGCTTATATATGGATAAATCCCAAGGTCTCCCCGGCTACCCTGATGTGTGGCTTATAATCAGGTGCGGCTTATAATTGTGAAATTACTGTGTTTGGTTTGAAAATAACTAGGTATCTGGAAGCTGATAAAAAAAAAGGACTGAGGACTGAATTAGAAGTTGAGAAAGCTCTCTGCAAAGGCCCAGCCACTGGTGAAACAGTTGATAAAATCACTGAAGAACCTTCACAACTGTGGGAAGCAGTATTATTTAACAGAAGATTTGGATTTTGCTGACAAAGGTAGCTTCTTAAATGTCTTCTTCAATGTACATATATATAAAGCTGGAAACACCATGCACTGCTGTAAGAAAGATGGAATCAATAACTTATTTGGGGGGGGAAGATAAATAATGAGCATCCTCATAACTGTCAACTTCAGCTTTATTTTAGTATGCAGGAAGGTATAAGAGATGAGTTCATTTACATGTTGTCATCTTCAAATGCAAGTGAAATGATTATATGCACAAGTAATAATGCTGCAAAACCCAGCAACAGTTCGCTTAGCAATTAAGCAAGGTTTAATTATTGAAAAATTTTGCTTTAAAGACTGAGAACTCCAATCCAGGTGTTATTTATACATCAGTGTGAATATGAAAACCTGGACATTTCGAGATGGAAAAAAGAAATCAATTACTTTCAGAAGCAAGTGCCTTAGCAAAACATTAATTATTATTCTGAGTGCATTTGACAAGTGCCGAGTTGAAATTAGTGGAGTGGAGTTTGGTTTCTTCAGAGTTCTTAAAGTCTTAGGTGAATATCTAGGACATGCTAGCAAAGACACTTGTCACAACTCCTAATTTATTTCTTCTCTTATGGAACATTTGTCCTTTGGCTGCTTGAATTAACTGGCAAAATAAAAAGAAGACATTACATACGTTATAATGTAAAATATATACTTTATTACCTAATTTATATTGTATTATACTTGTATATAGGTTTTAAATTTTTAGATATAGCATTTAAGCAACATTGCTGACTATGTGCTCTGCCTTTTAGAGTCCCAAAAGGAAATGACGGTGTTAATAATATAACTTTAATTCTTTGTTTGTTTTTAAAATAAGTTATTTGCTTCCTTTGATTTGCTTTCCTTAAACATAAAAAGCCACTTTGTGTTCTATATGATTTTCTTTTGGCTGGCTTGTGTTACTGTGAAGGGACGGTGTGTGTGTGAGAGAGGAGTTGGTGGGAAGTTTTATGTAATTAAAAAATTAAAGAAAAACAAACCCATGAAACCAAGTTCAGCCTTATATTAACACCTATATCATCCACTTGAGATTCAAGAGGGAATTTTTTTTCTGTGCTTTAGGAATGTCAGAATTGTTACTTATGTAGTAGAGGCCCTGTAATGCTAGTCTTTATTATTTATATCCTTTCTTCCATAAATTTGGTGGTACTAGGTGGAAACAATCTAAATGCTACATGTACTGAATTATACTGACCCATTGAAAAAAAAGTTTGATAATGTCGAAAGCATTTTTTACATAGTTTTGCTAGTTTTGAAGAATGTTATTTGCTGACATATAGGTTGTGTATTGTGGAATAGATGTAACATTAATTGTTTGGTGTAGTTTTTATTGAGCATATTTCAGTGTAAGTGCTGCTGAAATAACTTTTAATAGCTGAAGAAGCCTTGGCAAAAATTACTTATTAATTTTGTACAGTGCTTGAGATTTGTAAGATGCTGTGAAAGGTTAAACCCGAACTTTATTTAAAAAGAAAATTGGTGTTAAAATGTCAACTGTCTAGGTACAGCAGCATACTGGCATGCAAACACTGCTCTCTTATTCCAGGTTCCCCAGTTGCATAGCATTTGCATTGTGACATTTTGTAACGACATTAGCACCATAGCTGATGTCTCAAAATCAATCCGTTTTTGTTGGTGTGAGACAGCCTGCAGCTTGGTTGGATATTGAAGGTGTTTCTCTGGAGTGTACAGCAATTTCACGATTATAAGCCGCACCTTTTTCATTGAAGAATCCAGCCTACCCCAGTAGTGCGGCTAATCATCAGGTGCGGCTTATCTATGGACAAATCCCAGTGAAATGCCAACCTGGAAGTGAGAGCCGGCTGGGGAGGGCACCTGGGGCTGCCTTTAAAGGCTTGGCTGGTCTATGAAAACTGTTTGCAACTTGAGCACCTGACACCAAACCCTGCACTGGCGCGATTCTGTTACTAACTCGTTACTTTGTCACACATGGATCCTCGCTAAAAAAAAAAAAAAAAAAGAATAGTGCGGTTTATATTAGAGTGCGGCTTACAATCATGAAATTACTGTAATTAACTTGAATTTTTGGGTTCTGGCAATATCTGCATCTCATGACTTCTTAGTTCAAAGTGATACAAACCAGGTAATATCATTCTGAAATGTCTTTTAAAAAAATAAATAAAAGGCAAACCAAAGTCATATAAAGGCTTTCTCAGAAGTACAAATCCTTTCTAGGCGTTGTGTCTGAAATTTAATCTAAAGCAAGTATTTTGGTGCCTGGTGCATTAAAATGCCTCACTGGAGAATTCATTTCCTTTAATACTACATTTTAGAGAGTAGACAGCTAAAATTCAGATTTTGTTGAAAATGAAGTTATTTGGAAGTTTTAGAGCTTCCATTCATCAACAATGCTTCTAATCAGAGAGAAATGCATTAAGAAGCTTTTTGTGACTACTTCTTGGTCCGTTTAGAATTCTAGAATAAAATGTACATGAAAACTAGTTTTTGTGGCTGAAGGCAGATTGCAGGGGGAAAGAGATTTTATGTGAATGATTTATCTTTGAAATGTTGTATGGTAAAGTTTCCTTTTTTTATATAAAAGTTGGAATCTGTGGAAGTGGAACTGAGACTTACAGGCCTGTTATTTATTGTAATCTTACTGGCTAGATGACAGAGGGCTTGCAACTAGATGAGCTTTAATGCCCCTTCCATTCTATGATTCTGTGTTGATCCTATAAATATGTAAAGAGTACTCTGAGATGTGGGTACCATATCTATAACTATATAGTGAATATTGTCTTTAAGTGAGTAGAACTAAAATGTTTCTACAGCATTATTTTTAACCTATTCTGTATCTTAAAATGGCAGTGAGGAGAGGAAGGCTTCCCTAAGGCTTTGTAGCATCTCCTGAAAATTGCTTTTTCTTTTGCTGAAATGTGTAATCTAGATAAATTAGGGTTGGGGAAAAAAATCTGGAATTAAGTTAAAAACTTCTACAGAAAGCATCTTACTGTCTTCTCTTGTTTTTCAGTTATTCCTGGGGAAGGGGGAAGCTGGGATCTGTTATTCTGACTCTCAGATATGGCATGGCTGCAGTGCTGTCAATAAAATAACCATGGATGGTTTGGTTACATAAAATTTGATATTCTGTTAGATTGGTAACATTTTGAAAGCATCTTAAAATGCTGGCCAAAGAGATCTTTGGATAAAGTTTGTCTAGTATTAATGAGTTAGTTGGAACAAGTGTAGAGCCTGTTAATGTTAAATAGCTATGGCTAAAGGCAGCCTCTGTTTAAAAAAATTCAAGAGAAAGACCTGAATAGGTAGTGTTGGATTGAAAGAGCAAAAAAGTAATTTTATTTAATTCCACAAAAGGAAATTTCTAATTGTATATCATTCCTTTAGGTGAGTTACATTGATCTCTGCAGTCTTGTGACCAGTGACATGACTGGATTGAGATAAAATCAGTTTATTAAAAGAAAACCAAAACAAATCTCACAAACAATGCTGCCAGCAACAGATTGATGTCCAGCCAGATCTTGAGTGATGGCAGCTTTGGGAAGATTACTCCTCAGTCTTATAAGGTTATAAGGTCACCATCTCAGTTTAGCTTGGAGGTGTCTACATGTGCCTGTCTGTGGCTCACTCTGTCCCCTCCTCTGATCATCCAGGCATTGGGACTTGAATTGTCTTAAGTCAGCAGTGTTTTATGTTCACTGTAAATTGCTTCAACATGATTACAGTAGGGAGCTAATGGCATGTTTTTACTTTTTTTTCTCTGGTATGAAAATCTTTATGCTTAGTATCATATAGAGGCTGTGCTTGCAGGAGTTTGTCTAAATTTCTTTTTAGAGTGGCTGGAAAAAGTCTTCAGAATCTCAATTTGGAATGTGTAATTGGGATCATCTTTTAGAAAAATGCTGATGAAAAACTTAGGAAATTCTTAGCTGTTTGAAAACACTAGCAGTTATTTACCATGACTTTTGTAAAAACGGATTTTATTTACTGATTTATTTAATGGAGACACATTAGGAAAAACATAAGGTTATAAGAAGAAACTTTATACTTGAAAATGTTAGGTTTTTTTGTGTGTAATCCAGGAAAGCTGAAGGAAAATGTGCACTTCAATTGAAAGTTGTTCAGATATTTTGATGAGGTCTCCTCAACTATGTTTAAGGAAAGCTATCCTTAGTTTTAGATAGAAAAGAGCAGTTTCATGAGGATCCCACATCTCCCTGAAAATAAACATTTGAAATAACTGGACAAAGTGTTTGCTTTAAGCTTTGAAAAGTGTTAGATCTTATTTTCACAGCAATATGGTCTGTTGAGAACATTACCTTGTCCAGGCCACATAATAGAGGAAAATGGGGAGTCATTTTGCTCTTAAGATTTGCAGATTCAGGAAAGTATTTGCAGTGTGGATTCACCTTTAACTTCAGGGGATTTTTTTTTTTTTGCCCTTTCATGGTGGATCCTGAAGCTGCCAAGTGCAGGCCATCCCTTCCATATTCTTTCATTACAGCATCAAGAAAAATCTTGGTTAAAGGTCTTGGTTCTGCCTCAATCACTACAAGTCTCCTAAATTAGTTTTAAACCAGTGTTTCTTTTAATTGGTAATGCTTGCACAGAAATGTAGTTTATTGTATATACAACTTGATAATAATGTTGGTACTTTTTCAGGCTTTGAATATTACTTTTTCTTTTTGCTTTTTACATCATTGTCCAGTCAGACTATCATAAACATCCTGTCATAAATGCATGGATTTTTTTTCTGATTACAGTAATTTCACAACTATTAGGCACACAGGATTATAAGGCTCACTTCTGGTTGGCAAATTTCCAAACTTTATCCATATATAAGGCACACTTTCAGGTTTTGATCAAAATTTTAGGCTTTAAGGTGTGCCTTTATAGTCGTGAAATTACTGTATTGCAATATTTCAAGTACTGCATAGGAGAAAATACAGTATGCTTGTCATATTATTATACCTTGGTATTTGAGTGTACACACAAATACTGTTTTCTCTATCTCTTAAGTTAATAATGGAGAAAAAATCATATGGTGTTTCAGGTGGTTCAATCTTTTGTTCTGATAACTTTGGTGTTTAGAAGGCTTCTAGAAATAACTTGCTGGATTTGTTTAAAACAAAATTGGGTTACTTTATAGGAGATTCGAATATAGAACAAAACATATGTTGACCTTTGAAACTCAATGGTAGGAAAATTAGGGGTTTCTTTTAATTAAAAGAAACTTCTGAATAAATGCAGAGTTCATTGAAGCTTTAGTGTATAATATTCATCTGTTACTAATTCGTTACTTTGTTGCACATGGATCCTCGCTTTAAAAAAAAAAGTGCATTTTATATTCGGGTGCGGCTTATATATGGACAAATCCCGTGGTCTACCCGGATGTGCGGCTTATAATTGTGACATTACTGTACTTAAGAATTTGACGCTTATTTATACAGTATGAAATATCTTGAAATTTCTAATTTGTTCAAAGGTAGTTTTCAAAATGCAGCCTAACTTGGCGGCTACCGAATCATGAAGTGCACGTTTATTTTCAATATTTTATGTTAGATGTATGTCGGAATAATCCAAAGTACTATGTTCGTAGCTTTTATAGGTGAAGGTAGCCACCTTATATACAGATACTAAGCAAATTTAATACATGTATTTTTCCAGTTATTTTAGTTAATACACCAATTAATTAACATTCCACAGTAGTGCAACATGTATTTGTTGATCTATTGATTGCTAGGGTTTTTTTTTTGCAGAAAAAGTTGAATGTTTTAACTAGTCATATGACTTAGAAGAAAAAAGAAGAATCAAATTGCAAAAGAGATTAGGTCCATTTTAAAAAAAATGTACACAAAGACATGTTTATACAAAAGTCACATAGAGTTAACACTATGTAAATTGCTTTTATACAAGTACAAATAATATGTGGCTTCATGGATTATATTTACATTGGTTGAAGGCTCCCTGGGCACAATATGACTTCTAGTTCAAATATGTTTGGAAAAATGTATACTGCTTTCAATGATGTTTTATTATTTAATTCTAATAGAACTGTAATTTTAGAAAAATGATTTTTCACTTTTTGTTATTTTGTAAATATTTCTGCTAGCTTCAGATTCTGGAAGGTTGTACTTATTTATTTTTAATAGAAGAAATTATGTCTTATCCAATGTTGTATAAAGTTGTAACAGTGCAATTACTGCCTCATGCTATCAATTTTTTTATTCTTATATTTTATTAAATATACTCCTTTTTTTTTTCCAGCTGACAGCACGATCGCTACCTTCCATACAGTCTGATGAGAGACTTAAGCCTCTGCTTAATCATCTCAGGTAGAATGAAGTGAAAGGATGAGTATACTCCTTCATACAGATTAAAGTGATTGTTTTGGTAGAATGCCTTAAGTACAGGTTATTTACAGACCTTATCTTTGTGATTTGCTTTGAAGAAAACCCCAAAAGTAATTCTTCAACTTAACAAAAGCTTTGTAATTTACATGGAAAATAATTTATAGAACTAGTGTTGCTTCTAAGTAACAAAAAATAGTTGTAGCTTTTATAATTTTTTTTTTGTACAGCAAATACAAAGTTGTTAAGCTCTGTTATGAACAAAACAGATTCCAAATTATAGTGCTCAGAGCATGGGCCTTCTTTTTTGCACATATTCTATGCTCCCTTTTCTTTTTGGAAGATTTTGCTGTCCTTGATGAATGGAGTACTGATTTGTTACTTTAATGGACATATGTAGATTGCTGAAAGTGTGAAGTATTAGAGTAGTTTGCCTCCCTCTTAGTTGTGTGTATATAGATATATAGATGTGTGTATATATATATGTATATAAGCTTTTTACTTTATTTGTAGAAGAGAGTAAGCAGAGAACTCTGGTCTCTTTCTTATATATAATATATATGATTGCTTTTTACCACTTTATATGGGAGACTTACCATGGTCACATGCAGGAGGACAAGGTCCATACAATTAGAGTGAGCTGGTTTAGAATTATGGAATAATTTAGCTTGAAGTGAGATGATTTGGTTAGATCAGATTGCTCTGGTGTTTGTTTCTGTAGAATTTTTAATGTCTCTAAGGATAGAAATTACTTACATGTTGGATGTCAGCAGTGAAAGCTGTTTATGAACATATACATCTTACCATTAAGATCATTGAAATGATGTTGGATAAATCAGAAATGGAGGTGTTGAGGCTCCATCATGGCAGCACTGCATGGGGAATAGACATGCATATCTGGTTTGCTGGATCATGCTCCTTATTTTCTACGATGTTCTACTGCTTGAGCTATCTGTTCCCAAACTCTGACATCTTATTTTGATTTTTAAAAGTCTCCTAATTTTTATAATATGGGAAGAGTTTCATGTTTCGTTGTTCTTAGTGTAAATCAGAATAGGAAAAATAGCTTTCATTGTATCACTGCTCAGTTACGTATGATTGAACTTCCTTCAAGAGCAATGAACGGAAACAAGAATTGCAGTGTTATTGTTACTGTTACGTAGCTGGGGGTACTTCTGAATGCCAATAACCTTCCATGTTTTTATTACCCTATATCTTACTGGGATATTTCTCTGTGGTGTACCTATCTCAATTTGAAGATCAAGAGCAATTAAATTAGCTTTTTATAAACTGTGCTCTCTAGGACTAATTACTGGGAAATTTAACCTTCTTTTGATGTATGCTCAGTTCTATGTAAGTGGAACAGTCCTTCAGTATCACAATCAGTCCTGTGTGTGTTTTTTTTTTTAAATACTGAAAAAGGAAAAGTTCCAAAAGAAGGTACTTTAACAAGGATATTATGCCCACGTTTATGCCAACTGGTATTTTGTACATTCTGATATTGCCTTGGGTATGTATGTTATACAACTGGTAAATCACTTCCATTTTGCTGTTGTGAAAATGGAGGGACTGTTTCAAGTTTATTTTGCTACCAAACAAAAAAATGATACAAATGCTTCCAAATTGCCTTTTTGGAAGTTCCTTTAAAATGAACAAAATATATCAGACCTGCAACTTGAAAAGCAACCTCTGGAAGGGAACAGGCAGGTGACCAAATAGATCATCTTTGTTACTTATTTCTGCGAATCTGTGATGCATTTTGTTTCATCTTGCCCATGAGAAAGGAGAATATTAGCTAGTTGTAGACTTTCTTTTATTTCTTCATTATCTGGATTTGTAGAGAAGTATTTATTTTTGGCATACATCAGTAGACCTCTGTCAGGGAAGCAAAAACAGAAATGAATGAAAAGAGCAAACAAGTGAAGATGACAGAGCATTGTTTAGTGGTTAGTGCCCCACACATGCTTTGGCATCTATTTATTCATATCTGCTTGTGACTTAAACACTAGCTAGTCCTCAGAAAAGATGATTTTACTATGTATTTCATCTTCATAGATATTTTAACTTATGCTCATTATATTTTAGGAGGAAATAACATGTATTTTGTAATTGAATGGACAGTGAGGTGGACTAAAATCTCTTAAGTGCACTGTTCAAAGGTTTGTGATCAGAAGTGTTAAGACCAGCTAGAGGCCAATCCCTATTGGAATACCTAGGGTCCTGTCTGCTTTAGCTTCTGCTTTATTGCCTTATTACTTTATTGTCTTATTACTTTATTGGGACTTGGGCAGGAGGGAGAAATGGGCTAGGAACCCTGTGAAGTTCAACAAAGAGAAATAGCAAAGCTTGCAGTTGGGGAGTGGAATGGCTGTGAAGGCAGAAGAGGACCTTGGGGTCCTGCTGGACAGCAAGCTGTGAGCTACCAGGGTACCTGTGAAGCAAAGAAAGCTAACAGTCCTCTTGCATGGCATTGGGAAGGGAACTTGCAGCAGGTCAGGGGAGATGACCATTCCACTCCACTCAGCACTGGTGAGACCACATCTGCTGGCCTGTGTTCAATCCTGGGCTGCCCAGTAAGTATGGGAAGAGACTGAGAGAACTGAGGTTGTTGGGCCTGGAGGAGATAAATTTCACCTACAAATAAGTGTCTGATAAGGAGGAGTAAAGGAAGAGTGAGATTCTTCTCAGTGGTATCCAGTGGTAGGTCAGGATGCAATGGGCAGAGACTGATATACAGGAAATTCCACCTAAACATAAGAAAGCACTTTTTTTGACAGGGTGGTTGAACATTGGAACAGGTTGCTCACAAGGTTATGAGTCTCTGTCCTTGGATGTGCTCAAAAGCCAGCTTTATGAGATCCTAAGCAACTTGCTGCAGCAAACACCGTTTTGAGCAGGGGTTGGCCTAGGATGATCTGCAGTAGTCTTTCTGATCTAAATCCAGTATGATCCCTCAGCTCTCCTTTCAGATAAAGGGAAAGGGGGTTTTTTTGCTGTGTTTGCTCTGATGTTGGCTTTGAGTCCTAACTTCATGGTTTCTTGGTTTTGCCTGATATGAAGTATTTGCAGCTTAAAATTGAAAAATTATTTGCTTCCTAAATTTGTAAATTTAAAAATATTTTGGAACTGCTTTAACTGATGCCATACTGTTTGCTTTCTCTTTCAGCCATTCTTATGTTGGCCCAGATTACAGTGTCCAAAAGAACACTGGAAAAATTTCTCTAGAGCAAATTGATGCTGTAAGTTATGTTTCTGGAGTTATATAGGATGTTGAAGTATAACATTTGAATTCAAATACTCTAT
>VRYO01002297.1:77718878-77729606 GCA_009812075.1 Sialia sialis | reverse complement strand
CTGAAAATGCATCTAATCAGGATTCAGAAGAGTGAAGTTGCAGTGAAATGCATAATTTCCTGTTCGATTTTATGTACTTTCACAAATATCTAACATAATTATAAGCAGAATTAAACAAAATTTTATTTAACAATCTTGCAAACCATGATGCTTAGTTTATGTTTAGTGTTGCAGTGTTAGTCTCTTCGATGCTGATTTTTGATTTTTGACTTACAGGAGGGATTTTTAAAACAAGGAAGTAAATAAAATGGAAATAAAACATGGGATGTAGAACACCACACATAAATTGTATAGAGCCTTTATCTGAATGTTAGGATTTGTGTATTTTCAGCATCTGTCTTAACCATGGTGGTGTTTTTCTGGCAGTGAATTAAAAACCTCTTCTCTTCCCCAACCCCCAAAAACTCTATCAGAGGTCCTTTTGCCATTCTAGATGCTAAAGTAAAGCAGAGTCAAGAAATACTGTAATGCCAGCCTGGTTGTATTTTTCCTGAACAGCAATTAAACCTGTGTTACTTTGTAGCTGGAGACAGTCTGATACTACAACCTGTATTACTCTGTGCTCTAGATTTTGTTTTTGACATGGTTATTGAATTGGATAGTTTATGGACTGACTTGTGTTATGAATTCAGTCCCAGGGCGCTCTGTACATGCATATCTTTTCTTCCAGCCATTGGCATTTTCAAATTGAGCTAATTAATAATCACAGTAAACACATATCATACAAATTACAGTAATGTCACAATTATAAGCCGCACCTTTTCCATTGAAGAATCCAGCCTACCCCAGTAGTGCAGCTAATCATCAGGTGCGGCTTATTTATGGACAAATCCCAGTGAAATGCCAACCCGGAAGTGAGAGCCGGCTGGGGAGGGCGCCTGGGGCTGCCTTTAAAGGCTTGGCTGGTCTATGAAAACTGTTTGCAACTTGAGCACCTGACACCAAACCCCACGCTGGTGTGATTCTGTTACTAACTGGTTACTTTGTTGCACATGGATCCTCACTTTTTAAAAAAAAACAAAAAACAAAACATCTTATATTTGGGTGCGTCTTATATTTGGACAAATCCCGTGGTCTACCCGGATTTGCGGCTTATAATCAGGTGTGGCTTATAATTGTGAAATTACTGTACATGATGAATGTACCTTGAACAGAAATTCTTCTCTTGTCAGCTCTCTGTGAAGTCCTTCCCTCTGTGCATGCGGCAGCTGCACAGAGCGCTCCGTGACAATCACCACCTCCGTCACGGGGGGCGGATGCAGTATGGGCTCTTCCTGAAAGGCATCGGCCTGACTCTGGAGCAGGCACTGGAGTTTTGGAAGAAGGAATTTATCAGAGGAAAAGTGGATGCAGACAAGGTAATTCAACAAATGAAAAGCCTCTCAATGTGTAAATGTGGAGATGTAGTTACTGTGTACTTTGTGCTATAGATTTGAATAGATGTCTTTTGAAGTAGAAAATTGGGCAAATGTAGTTATGTATTTTAAAGGTGGGAGGTTTCTTTTTTTGCTTTCTTTGCTTATAATTTTAGTCATTTTGTTGGGTATTGACCTGAACTATGGGTAAAAAAGGCAAGCCATAAAGAGGCTTTTATAAATGTGGACTAGCAGATCCTTACCACTAAGTTACTAGGAAGCCAGTGTCCTCTATGAAATACAGGTACTGTGTGACTAAATTAATTCACCAAGCAGGTACGTGATCAAACCTATTTCTTCCTAAAAGACAAGATTAGCCTTTTTAGTTGTTTAATAAAAAAAATATTAATTGGACAGCTCTATGTGAAATAGTCTTGCCTTAGCTAATTTACAGTTGAAGAATGAAAGAAGAAACTGGAGACAAAAAGAGACAAGAATACGTTCAAGGAAATAGTGAGAAAATGCTATTCAGTGCTGTGGGAGGTATTACTGACACATTAGTCATTGGCCTCACTCTTGCCAATATTTTTGAGAGTATTATGGGTGAAGAAGATGTAATGTCTAATTTTTGGAGGATTCTGAACTGCTTCTTATCTTGAACAGCTCAGGTACAATGAAGCAGGTACATGAACTCTCTCATCCTTCTCTGCCTGGCCTGTGGTATGTGTTGGAGCTGAATTTCAGAGCTTATCTCAGTTTTGTGTGTAGTATGATACTTTGTATTTAATATTGTGAGATCTCAGCCTTCCAGAGAAAATACATGAAGTATTTTGAAGTGCTGGGTAAGCAATCTTTCTTTATGTTAGGTCCTCTGGGTCGCTGCTATTTATACAAGATACAGAGCAAAAAATAAAGTCAGCTGAAATGAATTATGGTGCATACACCTCTTTCAAGACGCAGAAGATAGACCAGCTTCTCTGCTCAGCCCTGGCCTGCAGGGGGTCCCTCTTGGAGCCATTTGGCATTATTGGTACAATAAACCCAATAAAACTAGCAATTAATTGGCATTCCACTGCAAAATTTTCTACCACTCTAAAGAGATGTTCTTGAGACTTTTGTAAAAAAAAATGCATTTTGAAGTTTTTTTAAACAAGCTATCTATCTCCTTTTAAATCTTATAAAATTTAAGGAACTAGATAAACAGAGATTTAGATACTCATTGAAATCATACCTTTAAATACCTTTCTCTTTCTCAAAAACTGCAGACAAGTTGATCTATCTTCTGGGTCTTGAAAGAGATGTATGTACCATAATTCATTTTAACAGACTTTATTTTTTGCCCTGTATATTGTATAAATAGCAAAGTCAAACCTGGAAGACTGGAGGGATGAGGGGAAGGTGTTTTAAGGTTTGCTTCTATTTCTCTTTTCCCTCCTTTGATTTGATTGGTAATAAATTACTTTTCCCAAGTCAAGTCTATTTAGCCTGTGACAGTAACTGATGAGTGATGTCTCCCTGTGCTTATCTTGTCCCATGACTCCTTTGTTATATTTTCTCTCCCCTGTCCACCTGAGGAGGGGAGTGATAGACATGGGTGGGCACCAGACATCCCAGCCAAGGTCAACCCACAACACTAGTTGAATTCAGGAAAATCCAGAATTTTCAGTTGCCATATCCTGTGCTTGAAGGAACTGAAAGGATAAAAACAAACTACTAGACATGATAACAGTATAAAGACACATTTGTTATTTCTGTTTCAAAACATGTTGGGAGAGCAGATGTGATTCCACCTACTTGTGCTTTGACCAAGTATGTACATGCACATGTATGAAGACATGCATGCACCATGGCTCCTGTTTTCAATCACAGGGTTATGACTTTCTATTATAGCATCTCTGTTGATAGGCCCTAGAAATAAATGAAGTTTTATGATCCTGTGTTTAGCTTCAAGAGTTAGAAAGCACATTGTGACTCAAGGAGTTTGGTTGCTGCATTTTTCACAAGCATGCTGCTACTCCCGTGTAATTTCGGTCCTTTTCAAGTTCTAGTTAACCAGTTTCAGTCTCGAATAAAAAGGAAAACCAATTTTTCATGCCTCTGAGGTTGGTGGCCTGTGATTTTTCACAGTAGTGTCATACAATGTTTAATGTCCTGAGAAAAGGAAGATTAATATAATTCTTATTGCTATTTTCTTCTTTCAACATTTTTATTTTCTGGCATTTGTGCCATTGTTCCTTTCCTGTAGAGTGGAGATAATTAATTACACTGCTTCATTTTACTGGAGCATTGTGAAGACATAGGCATGATACTTTGTAAAGATTAAGGTTAATGATGTATTACCTACTGACTCTTACATTGCAAAGAGGGAGTGTTCAATTTTGCTGGAAATGCTTATGAGTTTGAAATCGTTTGTCCATTTTTGTCTTTAATAGCTGCAACATCTATGCCAATTTTCAATCCCATGAGCTCTTGGCACACAACTTTAGTCTTCAGCAGGAAGGAAGTTACCATGAACACATCAGCAGCAAGCTGGCTAAGCCTGGCCTCCAGGCTGAGCATAGACATATGAACAATTTGCACCAAAAAGAACTCCTCCTGTGCTCTGAATAACTGATTCAGGCATACCTCAGGGCTTATTCATAAAAACACTGCAGAAAAGCTTTTAAGAAATTATATTTTACCTTTAGAGAGGAATCCCTGAAGTATGAATGAAGTGTGAAACCATTTTGTGGGGAAAAGTCAAATAATACCTAAAAAGAAAGTGCTGAAATAAGTAGAGATGCTCTGTTGCTGGTCTGGGGGAGGGAATGGTCATGTGTTGGCATGTTCACAACAGGAATAAATGCAGAATGCAAAATAAAACATTTTCTAATTTAGGCACTGCAATTAAAATTACTCAGCAAATTGCTAGGTTAAGAGTGCCTAAATGGTAAATTGTTGTTTTTCAGATGGAAAGATCAACTGCCAAATTGGAGTAGATGCATTACTTCTGAATGAATGGCTGTGCCAGTTGGCTTCATAACTTCAGTGTTATATTAAGACTTTTTTTTTCTATAAATTGTAATCTTGCGCCAAACAGATACTGATTCTCATATATTCTTTCACCATTCATGATTAAAAAGTAACTCCCAACCCTGTCCAAAAAAAATGGTGAGAGGGATGTAACTCCTGTGTGATTTAAAAATACACAAAGGTAACAAGATGACAAGACAAATAATTAAGGTGCAGGTGTAAAAATGCTTTCATAGTTGAAAATAAAATCCTCTAACAGAGGTCATTGTAATGGACATCGTTACTGTTTTCAGATGTTTTTGTATGATTACCCTGTGAGTGAGAAAAAGGAGAGATTGAAAGCTAATGCAGTATTTTGAGCAAAGGAAGGAAGGAAAGTAGAATCAATTTCTTTAAGGTGTTATTCAGTTACTTCTTTACTTAATAGCCTTGATCAGAGATTTTTATACAGATGGAAGGCTTTAAGGCAGCCCCTCACTTTTTGCTTTTCATTGCTACATACACATGTGATACATGTTCTTTTTCTTAGCAGTAATTGGTACATGCTGGTATAAAATGCCCTCTCCTAGTACTCTGGTTTTTTACCTCTTTGTGCAGCAGTAACACTTGCCAGCGTTACTTAAGTTGAAAAGTAATTCCTTTGGTACTGCAGTTTGGTACTGCACTAGTTATAATTTAGTTGCATATGCTACTGAAACGCATCTTAAAATTGTGCAAGAGTGTGTGGGTTTATTTATTCAGTAAATCTCCAAAACTGAAGTATTACTACGTTTACAAAATTATCCCTGTGACCGAGCAGCTTTCTTGTCTTTGTTACTTCTTATGGAAAATGAGACATGGCTCTGTAGCCCCTGTGTTCTAGGGCTCTTTTTCTTCATAGATGTGGTGACACTCAGGCTAGCAATGCCTCTTACTCATCCTGACTCAGTCTTCCAGATTAATTAACTGTGGTTTCATGGGCATATTGTTTTCTATCACAGTGGCACAGTTGATTGCAGGCAGGAGCAGGTTGTTTTCTAGTTGTCTGAGGTACACCTCTTCATCCCTTCTTGCTAGTGGAGGTCCTCATGACAGATGTTTTGCTGGAAGAAGAAAGTTCACTCAAATTAAGCCTTGCTCAGAGTCTGTTATTGGTAAAGAAGCAAACCCTTTGCAATGAAGCTTTTGAACTTCAGTTGATCATTGATACATTCATGTTTCTTCCACACATGGTGATCATGTTTGAAGCTGAGGACAGATGATGTGACTGTCAGATGCTGCATCACATTGCAGAGAAATGTCTCCTGCTCTGTCAAAAAACAATGAAACTTTGGGATGACAATACATCCCCTATGATAGTTCCAGTGACTTTATTTTCCTGGCTCTCTGATTTCTTTTCCAAATGATCATAGGAGGTTCTTGGGTCTGGATTCAAGAGTGAGCCTTTACCTTGGTTGCAGAAAGCTGGTGATGAATGTTTCTACCAAGGCCAACCAGAAATTCCTTGAGGGTGAGCTTTTACTAGAGACCTGCTGAGGTTCTTTTCCTTTCCAGCCTGAATTACTCTAATTCTGCAGACAGGGCTGAATCCAGGTAGAAGCCCGTGTTAGTGAGAGCCAGCCACTAGAGGGAGACAAGATAGCATGGAATAAACAAATATAATGTATAGATGTAAATTAGAAGTGTTTATGCTGTAATGCTTTGTAAGTCTATACAATTATATTATTTTAAAAACCCTGTGTATTTAAACAAAAGTAAAAGCGGGCACTCGGCAATCTTCACGTCAGTGCTTTTAAGCACATGCAACTATCCCCAATGCAATTTATAATGCATGGATGATATGGTGCTTCTTTAAAACAACTCCCACCTGCTCAAATCCTCAGGAATATTTTCTCTATCAGTCAGTTGGTTACATTTGGGTTTGGTATTTTACTTTCTCATTTCTTAGAGAGAGATCTGTTGATTGTTCTGCTCTCAGATATTTTTTTTTCTTACTTGCCCCCTTTAGATTGTGTTTTGCTGGCTACAAATTTAGGAATTTTTGATTCGTAAATCAGAAAAGGATCTTTAGTCTGTCACATTTTTAATTATAATTCTCCAGTTGAATGTTATCTGCTACTTTTATTCTTGGATTATTTAAGCTTTACAAATATGCAGTCTAGAGTGACATTTTGGATGTCAAGCCACAATATTTAACATCTAAAAGCTAAAGATAAAATTTAAATCCCTCTATATGGATAAAAATATAATTTAAAAAAAATTGTAATCAGTAGTATTGTAATGTAAATGGGTGTCCAGGTTTAAATTTTCCTGAGATACATAAAGACTAAAATAGAACTTCAAGAAGATGTTGTTTTCTCTTCTAGGATATATATAAAACAAAAGTGTAATAAAAGCACAACATATATTGGCAGTAAGAGCTTATTTTCTGAATTCTGCAGTGGAGGACTTTGTTATGGGAACGAAGTTGCCATGTGTTAACAAAATGTCAGTGTAGTGAAGAATATTGTTGTTTCTTTCAGTGGTTGACATGGGTCTAGATATTCACATTGCTGATTAAATTGTATTTTTGCCTTAAACTTACCATAAAATCAGGAAGTTTTTTTTCCTTCCACCAATGGCTGTAAAGATTAGCTTCAGTAGAGCCACTTGTTATATTTGTCTTCAGTTATTTGGAATGTATGACTTCATACTTCAGTTGCAGTGAAATAGAACAGTGAATTTTAAAGATTATGAGTGAATAATTTTTATTATGTTTTGGCAAAATTACATTCTATTCATAACATTATTATATGTGGAATGGCAATACTTACGTGGTATAACTGTGTTTCAAACAGTATGTTTCAAAATGTGTTTTGTATTCTACAAAGTTAGCTCTTGAAATTTCTTTATTAACAGGCTAAGAGTGATTTAATTGTCAGAAGAAACATGAAAATGAATTTTTCATTTGCATGACTCATTTTTATTCCCAAATGTACTGTTTAATTTACATTAATTTTTTTCTTTCAATGCAAGTTCAAAGAAATTACAGTAATCTGCAGCTGTTAGGGGTCTCAAGACAGTAAGTAGATGGTCCAAGTCCTACATCCTAGGCATGCAGGCTTGAAGGAAAAATTAAAATTTGAATTTTGACTCCAAAGGCTAAAGAAAAGAGTCAGGTAGAGAGAAGAAAGCCAAGTCTATGAAATCAGAGTATTTGCGCGTAACTACGAAGTGACTAAAACAAGATGTTGAGTTATATGTTGAGATGGTTGTTGGGCACTGAACATCCTCTGAGACAGTGTTACACTGAACACAAAGCTATTCATTAGTTTCCAGAAATCAGCTTAGTATCAGGAAATCACCGTTCATAAAACAACTTCCTTAGTGTTTTTTTGCATACAGGGTGAAGCCTCCAGGAGAACAGGTGTGTTGTTCAAACGGGACATAATGGTTTTGAAGGTGATATTCACGTGAAGACAGATGGCTGCTGAGATAGATTAGCTGCCTTGATCTTGGCTGAAGGGAATAGTCTGGAGTCCCTTTTGTATTTTAATAAGCAATATGCAGAAAAGGCATTTGGATTGAATTTGTTTTATAGTACAAATTTATACAAGCAGGCATGATAATTAAAAGCATGACTTCAAGCTAATACATGGATTACTGATGTTACATTTGAGTCAAGCTGAATTAGTAGTATTCTTGTAGGTAGTATCTGGAAAAAGCTTTTTTTCCTTTGGCTATGGTAGTTTTAATATGCAGTGAGGAATAAGACTAAAATAACTGAAAATCCTGAGGATTTACATTGTGTGCACAATTATTTTTCACCATTTGGTTCCATATGAGTGGTTGGAGCTGAACCTGACAACTAGGATTTTCTTGAAAAACCTCTGTCATTTGGCCACAGAGTTTAGAATCACAGAATCGTAAAATCATAATATCCTTCTTTAGCTGAATGAAAATCAGCTTCAGTTGCCATTAAAATTGAATTATTTTTGGCTTAATGGCTATCACAGTATGTATGTTAAGTCTGTGCAAGCTTCTTGCTGCCGTATATTGTTATTTAAAGTTGTGGTTTTTAGGTGGGAATTTATCCTTTGTTTTCTTCATGTCCTGTGTGTCCTGTGCACATGTGCTTATGCTTGCTACTGTTCTATTCCCTTCTCTTGTGAGTGCTTCAGAATTTTGAAAGCTCATCAGAGTCCTGTTGATGGATTACTGACACATTGTTCAGCATAGTTTGGTTTTGTCAATTTGTTTTGTATGCCTACTGACTACAGCAGTAGGAAGGAGATTTGTAATGAAGTTTGAGAGGACTGAGAAAGCACGCTCACAGGGGTTGCATTTGATTGTATTTCAAGAAGGAGGGTACTTAGGGACATGGCTTAGTGGTGGATTTGGCAGTGTTAAATTTATGGTTGGACCTTTTCTAACATGAATGATTCTGTGTTTTTGTGATCATATTCAAATAACTTCTTGCAGAGTCCTGTTAAATTCTGCCAGGTCATAGGAAGGAACTGGGACAAGATTCCTTACTTACTGTATCAGAAGTAGCGATAATTAGCAATGTCTGTAAAGATATAACCATGGCTAGAGGAAGTCCCTATTAGTGTTGTCAGTGTTACTTGTGTTTAGTCTTGTGTACACAGTGATTCTGGAAAGACTGCAGAAAATTAGCTCATCTAATCAAACCTAGAGATAGCTGGGTTTTTTTCCTGTTTAATTAAGCATCGTGAGATCGAATCAAAATTGTTTAAAGTTGTTTGCATCAGATAATGATTTTATTAGGACTTAGATATAAATAATAGTATGGAATTGCTGTCATTAAAATAACATGCCATGTTGCATTTGTGGATGTTGCTGCCTGATGTGATTAATAGTACAAGTTCTACAAAACATTTGATATTATTTCTGCTTTGCTGATGGATTAAAAATTCTGACTTTACTGCGAAGAGATTTACCAGTAGCATCTACATTGTTCACAGTTGTGACACAAATATATTTGTAGGTAATCTACAAAAAAAATACGGATATGTTCTGTGACTGTTTTTCTTACAGTTTGTTTTACATTTGGCTCCAAATTAGACAAGTAAACAAAGCAGATCAGGATTCCGATTTACACATAAGAAGTCAGATAATGAAAAATTAGATAGGAATATAAGATTGCATGTTCCACTTATTTCAGGAAAGTAAGATGGAAATAATTTTTTTTCACCATTTCTACTGATATACTATATACATAATCAACACTGAAAAGGTATGGTTTACTTACAATTTTATATAAATGAATACATAAATACACGTGCACGCTCCTTCCAAGGGTAGATGCTGCACCACATCTTTTTGGCAGAGCAAACATCTATAACTTCACTTGAAACTGTTTTTTTTTCATTTTGCATATGATTTGTTTTTTGACTGACACACTGGAAGTTGTGGGCTCTAGAAAGAATAAAAACAAAGCAAACTCTTTTTTGCCTTTTACTTGTAAGAATTTATTTTACTTCAAACAGTATTGTCTGACCTTTTAAACCTAAGGTGCTTACAGGTTTTTCAGTGGAGGCTGCTAAGGAGAAAATATCTTTGGAGCATAATAAGGTTTTAATTATGCCCTGTAGCTAATGTAGACGCATGTGAAACTCAGACATATTTCTGTGTATTTTCCTCTGAAACTTTCCTTTCTCATGCCTTAAATTAAAAATCAGCATATCAGTGTCTCTGAGTTATCTAAGCTTAGGAATAGTGACAAAAATCTGTTTTACTTTCATTTTTTTCACTTTTCAATTTATAACTGTTTTTCATCAGAGAGTATTTTTGTTGCAGAAACTTCTAATTAAAAAAACTCCACTAGTTTTTGTGTAATAGATTCAAAGTCTTAAAGCAGTATTTCTTAAATGAAATTTATCTGGTATAGACCCATTATTTTTCACCATATTTTTGTTTCGTGGGTGCTATTCCAATGGATCCCAACTGAAGATGAGGTACTAGAAAACATTGAAGAGTATTAGACTGTAATATACATTAAAGCTATAGTGTGGCAAAAGTATTTGAGGAATCACAGTAAAAAGTGATGATAAAAATGTGTGCTCTTTCACTCCAAACTCAATCCCTTTTTCAGTTTTTCCAATTGTTTCAGTTGAAACTGAAACTCTGCAGTCTTTGTTGTAATGCTGAAGTTATGGTGGCATTTGCCTATGATTATGCACTTTAAAGTGCTTTAATTTGTTCAGCCTTCTTTTAATCTGTTAAAAATGTATGACTTTCAGTTTTTATCTTCTGAATTACAGTAATTTCACAATTATAAGCCACACATCCAGGTAGCCGGGTAGAGCACGGGATTTGTCCATCTGTAACCCACACCCAAATATAAGCTGCATTTTATTTTATTTTTTTATTATTTTTTTTT
>VRYO01002297.1:77670806-77717878 GCA_009812075.1 Sialia sialis | reverse complement strand
AGCCATGCCGTGCACTGCGAGAGCTGTGGCAGCTGGTGCCAGGGGCAGGCGGGAGTGCCGGGGCCCACAGCACGGGGAGG
Source organism: Sialia sialis (assembly GCA_009812075.1). NCBI lineage: Eukaryota > Metazoa > Chordata > Aves > Passeriformes > Turdidae > Sialia > Sialia sialis. The sequence continues at coordinate 77,717,798 of VRYO01002297.1, read as the reverse complement.
GTGCCTGGGGCAGTGTTTAAAGGCTACACTGATCCGTGAAAAATGTTTGCAAATTGAGCACCTGCCAGATCCACCCCCCCACCATCGCACGATTCTGTAACTAATTCGTTACTTTGATGCATGCGGATCCTCGCTGCAGAAAAAGTGCCCCTTATATTCTGGTGTGCCTTATATATGGACAAAGTTCAGAAATTTGCCGGCAACCTGGAAGTGCGCCTTATAATCCGGTGTGCCTTATAGTTCTGAAATTACTGTACTTATCTTTCCTGTACTAAAACTAATTAAGATCAGAATCTTCTCTCTTATGACTTGTTTTATTGTCAGCAACACACATTGCTGTAGATATTCCATGATGTAGTGTCTTGTTAGAGCTGCATGTATAAAAATGAATATTGAAGCCAGACCTTTAATTTTCTAAGATTCCTTTTGTAGTTTTGAACCACTTGTCAGTCGTTACATTTCATTATCAGTGTAGACAAACTGTACTTGCCAGAAGAGGTTTCGCTTTTATTGGCCCTTGTAGCAGCAGCAGCAAGAAAGTCATTCCATGACATTTAAAGAAAAGTAATAGATGGATTTGCCTATGTGGCTCATAAATTTCTAAGTTTAGGGATATTGAAGTATCTGAGTGTCACTAAGTATGGAGGTAAATATGGAGCTTTTAGCAGACTCTTTTTAATACTTCTTAACCATACAGCTCTGTAATTATCTGCTGAAAAATGCCTGCTGCACATTGCTGCACACACCACTGGTAATCTATTTAAGCTATTTGGCTATTTCCCACATTCTGAGACATGAATTAGCACTTTTTGAGATGCAAATATTTTCATCTGTATGTTTTTATTACCTTACAGGATGAGCTGAATGACACAGCAGGTCTCTTCCAGTTTTGTTCCTGTGCTTTTTGAATAGAAATGTTTTGATATAAATTTTTTAATGTTGCTATTCTTAGCTGAAATAATGCTTTAAAATAATTTAATCAAATATTCAGATATCCTGTGATTGTGAAACTGTTTTCAAAATCAAAACCTAGAATTCTGAATACTTTTGTTTGGTAATGTCCATGTAATTGCTGTAACATCATATAGCTGTCATATACAGTCTATATTCAGCCAATAAATCATGGCTGTGTTTCATATTCAGTCATCCAGAAAAGCAGCATATTGTATCAAATGTGCACTCTGCTGATATATCATAATAGGCATGATGTAAATAAAAATGTATTTTTGCTTTCAGAATTAACATTCTGCCTCATGTCTTTGAAATCTGTTGAAGCTCGTGAATAAAGACAGCAGCTCTTCATACATTATTTGTTCTATGTGCAGTTTAAAATTTGGAAATTTAATATGTTGATTTAGGAGTGGGAAATTGTTTTGATAGGTCTTAAGCATTTCAACTTTATAAGTGTTACTACTTCTTGAAATAAGCTAGGATTCTAATTTTGTATGGAATGTACAATGCTATTCAGCTGTGAAAATGAATTCCATAGAATGTGGTATGCGCTAGGCTTTTACTTCTCCTTGCATCCCTTCTTAAGTCCACTTACAAAGAAGAAAAACAGAATGTCCTCAAATATGATTTCTTTGTGGGTTTATTGGGGGTTTGGGGTTTTTTTGTTTGTTTGTTTTCTGTTTCCCTGTTTTGGTTACCTGCTGTACATGTAGGAGTGAAAACGTGGTCTTTATGACAAGTTTTACTGTTTAAATTCCAATTTGTTTTCATCTTTTATTTTGTTTACCTATGGAGTTGAATTTGGCACGTGAAAACTGGGGCAGTACAAGCGAATTCTAACACTTAAAAAAAAAAAAAATGTTACAATTATTGGATTCCTTCTTGTGCTTTGTTACCACAGTTATTTCCCTGGTTTTAGAGGTTTACAGCAGACACTGAGAATGAGATGTGTGTTACTTCTGAGATAATTTAGAGCAGTCTGGTGGTAGAGCTTCTCTATTCTTCTGATTCCATTTTCCCTGTAGTCTAGTCATCTTTTAGTCAGAAACAAAAATAAAAAGTAAATGTGTATTTTTGAAATAAGCTTTTTTTTGTCGAGTGCAGAAAGGCTCTTGTCATAATTGCAGTCTAGAGTTGAAATATGTCTTGATTATAGTGCACTTTGCATGAGATTGCATATAAAATGTTCTTTGTATGCAAGCAATTCTCTTTATTATGACAGCTGATATCTGTTTTTCTGCACTTCTGTTTGATCATTATCTTAAAATGTGATTTTGTCTTTTATTGTCCTCTTAATAACTAATAAGATCTGGTTTTACAGCAGTGTTTTTAGAGAGAGAATGCCAGTGATCTTGAGCCGAACTATGCTGTTAGGAGAGCTCCAATATCTAGTTTACTCTATGTTCAAAAGGATTAACAAACATCAACTATCTATGTACTGTTCTGTGTTTCATTGTCTTGCTTTTGTCATTCTTTTATGGCTGCCTCAAGAAGTTGAGTGTATATGTTTCTAGAGTAAACGTAAGGAATTCTTATCAGCCTGAAGAAATGTATTCATTACTCAGTCTCCTTGTAATTTTAAGAATTATTTGATTTTTTTCCCAGTGATCAATTTATCTAGGAAATAAGTAATTTTTTAAAATCTGCACTTACACTGAGAATTTGCTGACATCTTGAAACATGTGATTGGGACATAATATCCTTCTGTTTTGTCACTGATCGTTGTCCAAGAGATTTATATCTCAGTAAAGACAGGGTTTTTGTCACAGTTGTATCAAATCTGGTAACTTTGTCACTTTGTTTGAAGGGATGTTTTTTCAGTCACTGAATCTCTTTGATGCTGCCACATTTAAAATTTGAGGCTTGGGGTAAAATTCAGATTAAATTATAGAATATCATATGAGAGCATTCCTGTTTAGGGAATTGATAGAGCTTAAACTAGCAGTAGGAAATTAGTTTTTGGACTTTGAGTCCCTGGTCAGTCTTCATCCATCTTCTCTGTGAATCTGTAATACACAGTACTGTGGTATATGTATGTGTAAGTATGGATTTCTCTCAGTTTTGATACAGACATACTGAATTACTTTTCTGCTTGATATACATTCTTTTACATTTGGATTATAAACTGCCATTATGACCAACAGAAATCTAGCCTATGTAGTCAATAGTGTCTAGAGAATGATTTATTTGATGAGTTTCCAGGGCAAATGGAATTGTTCCCCAGACTCCTCTGATTGCATTGACCACCATTGATGATAGTGGAGGATGTCCGGATATAGATATTTAGAGTGGAATCTTATTTCTGCAGATGCAGTTAGTTACTATTCTACTTCTGTTGAACTTTCTTAGTTATCCCTTCCTCCCTCAAAAATCACACCACCACCTCCCCCCGCTACAAAAAAAAGCCCAAGTGATAAAAATTGGATTTTTCTCACCATGTGCTGACCAGCGCCCCCTAAGCAGTGACCAGCAGCACCCACCCAACTTAGAGCATTTTATGTAGTCCCTTCAGTTCTTCCTCCCAGCTTCTGGTGCACCTCCTCACTGGCAGAGCTTGGGAAACTGAGAGGTTCTTGAGTCACAGTAAGCACTAATTACAAACAACCAAAACATCACTGTGTTAATATAATTCTCATACTAAATCCAAAACAGCACCGTACCAGCTACTGGAAAGAAAATTAACTTAATCCCAACTGAAACAAGCAGAATAATTTAGATACAGAAAGAAACACTGCAGTGTTTTGAAGTAGCTAATAAAATCTTTTGGAGGTGACCAAGCATGTGCCTAAGAAAAATTAAGTTCTTATAGAGACAGCTTCAAGATGTGTTGTGCTGATAATTTGATGCAGTGTCTTGAAGCAGAAGACAGCCTGCTGTGGTTTATGTTTTACTTTTCCTGATTCAAAGTCTTGGTGCCTGTAAATGTGTGAAGAAATTGTGTACATAAATTGTGTATTTAGCTAAATTATATGAAGGCAAGCTTAGACTACTGTAAATAAAAGCCCATGGTGTCAGATTTTTGCTAGTTCATCAGCCACACAATGTATGCTCACATGGGTAGTATACAAGGTGTTTGATATAAAAAATTTCTGATTTTCTTACAGCAGATGAGACCATCTCCAGGGCTAAGTGGTTCTTGCCTCATGTACTTTGATAATCTTGGAACTGGACAGGAAAAGGTTTTTTATACCACTGTGAATTGGTCTGTGCTGACTGCTACACAACGTAAAAGTTTTCCAGCTTGGTTTTAAGTGGTGTTTCTGATCTGTACTTTTGCCGTAGAAATTGGGCTACAGGATGGTAACTTAGGACAAATTTTTGTTGTTGGCAGATAAAGAGGCATTTATTTGTGCTCGTAAATACAATTGTGCTTGCAAAAAGAGTTGAGATTATTTTAAGAATGAGCTTAAAAAAAAGAAAAGTTCCTTGGATAAAGATATGCCAACTAAGCAGTGTCAACAGTAATGGTTTGAGGAATGGCCTAGGAAATGGATGAAAAAAAGAACCAATTATTTCAGCAGATACACGACTGTGTGCGACAAATTTATGTATTTATGAAGCTGTTATCTAAACAGCTCAACAATTTTAGACAGGAAATTACCCAAAGACTGTTTAAAAAAAAAGGTGTTAAGCCGCTACTTCTTTGAATTTTGCGGACTTGGAACTAATCAGGAGGTCAGCCAAGAAATTAGACCAAGTTAGTGCACCATTTTGCTTAGTTGATAGACTTTAAATAAATAAGTACTGTAAGGAAGAAATGTATAAAATCCTACAAGAATATATAAAAGTAGTTTCAACTGAAACATGAAAGTTTTGTGGAAGTGTGAACCTGAGCATACGGGATTCACAAGACCTTTCAGCAAATTATTTTCTGTCCTAATACGCATGCTGATTATCAGATTCAATAACAAATTTATGGGGCACCTAGTTCTATTTACTAATAGATGCTAGTTTCTCAATATGGCAAGTGAGATAAGGAAGGTAACTGTCAGTGATGACATGATGCCAGTGACTGGGGTGGTTACGGAATGTACAATAATTTCATGATTATAAGCCACACCTTTTTCATTGAAGAATCCAGCCTACCCCAATAGTGCGGCTAATCATCAGGTGCAGCTTATTTATGGACAAATCCCAGTGAAATGCCAACCTGGAAGTGAGAGCCGGCCGGGGAGGGCGCCTGGGGCTGCCTTTAAAGGCTTGGCTGGTCTATGAAAACTGTTTGCAACTTGAGCACCTGACACCAAACCCCACGCTGGCGCGATTCTGTTACTAATTCATTACTTTGTCGCACATGGATCCTTGCTTAAAAAAATTTAAAAAGTGTAGCTTATATTTGGGTGCGGCTTATATATGGACAAATCCCGTGGTCTACCCAGCTACCCGGATGTGCAGCTTATAATCAGGTGCAGCTTATAATAGTGAAATTACTGTAATTTCTTGTAGCTCTCTTTCAAAAGTGTATTCTATTTTATCAAACTCATAATTATGGGGCAGATGCGACCCATGCTTTTCTGCTCTGTCTGTTGAAAACTTTCCTTCAAACGAGAACATACACCTGCCAAATAGTCCTTTTGAGGTATATCCTCTTTCCATATCTAAAGATCTTTTATGTTTTTATGTGATCAGAATTTGTTGATAAAAGCTTTTCCTGAACTTCCGATCTGGAATATGGTAATCTGGTATTAGGCTATACCAGTTGCAAATTTACGGCTTTCAGATGTCTGTATCTATATCTATCCCTTTTTCTTTATACTATATTTATACTCTAATTTATAACTGATCAATTTATAAAAGCCATGCCCATTCACTTCACGCATAAATTATGAATGTGTTGCAGGTTTTAGAAAGTTCAGAGAGCTAAACAGAGGCAAAGTAAGTGAGATAGTCCTGATGTGGGCCATACAGTAAGTTGCAGAGAATTCTTGCTGTCAAGTGTGATCAGCAGTAGGTCATCTCAATGGTGTAATGATGCTGCTTCAATATTACTGTTTCATAGTAACTTTTGGCAACTTCTGTTGATATTTAGCACAACTGTGGTGGGGTGTGTAGAACATACCCAGCTTTTCTGTGGCTCATTTTTTGGTTTTGTATTTGTTTCATCTCAATGGAAACTGTCACACAGAGTATGAGGGAAATGTACTTGCTCCTGCAGCATCATTCCTGTTGAGCAAGTTCATCAGGGTTCAATAAGATCCTCGAAAGGTTTTACAAAAATCACCAAAAATTTTTGGTGATTTTTCAAATCACTTAATTTGCGTCTGACCTTTTACAGCTTGTTGCCATAAGGCCCTTTTAATAGATTGCAGTTAGAATAAATGGTAATTGTAGTTTTGTGAGTCTTCAAGCTGTTTCTCTAAAGTAGTTTCAAACCAAGCAATTTATAAGCAATTAGAATGACCCTGCAAACACCTACGTGCATAATACATGCTATCTATAATTTATTTTGTTCAAGGAACTTTAATTGAACCACTTCAGTTTGGACTGTTAGAAGAAATAGGAAGGAACTGATTCCTCTGCCTTCTTGTTGCTGGAGATTTCAAACATGTTTAATTTTACCTTGGTGCTTTTTCTAGCAAAACAGGTTGCTCCTTGTTGTTTTTTTTTTTTTTCCTTTATCCACATCCTAGAGTTATGGTACTAGGTAAGAATGAGGCTGACCAGGAAGTTCATTCCCCAGTGTACAAAGAAGGCTGTTCTGCAGGATGTGTTTTCTATAATGAAACGCCCCAGTTCATGGTTTCTTCCTGCTGAGGATGACCTCACAACTTGTCAGATACTGGCCCTGCTAAAATCCTGTTTCCTTGATCAATGATAGGAAAAGCTGAATCACAAGGATGAGAGAGCTCTCAGTGATGCATGTAACTGCAGATGTGCCAACTTGCACCACATAGCTGTGTTATTCTCTGCCATCTGCCACTGCAAAAAGAGAGAACCAAGCAGGATTACAAGAAAGCAAGGAGAAATATCCAACCTGTCCCAAGGCTGTGTGGTGTTATTATGTAGCTGTTGTTCCTATTTCCCCACAAGAACTGCTTCTCAGCATAAAGTAATGAGTTAGGTACTAAAAGTAATTTCTGTGGCTGTTAAGGCAAGTGATGTGAAAAGTACAGCTCAAGATTTTAGTGTACAGAACTGTTAAAGAGGGATGTTAATTTTCTAGGAAACTAAGCAGTACATCCTGAAGCATTTGCAATTTGCCTTAGCCTTGAAAAAAAAATTAGTCTAACTTAACTGCTTGCTCAAATATCCTTTGTTAAGAAGATGAAATGTGCTTTCATTCATCCTTTGAAAAGGAGGAAAGATTGCAGAGCTTCTGGGTAGAAGAATAGGTGGCTACAGGATCACAGATTCCATCTTCATTTTAACAGGTTCATGCAGAGATTGGAAATTAAAATGCAGACATCTCTGTATTTGATCTTTGCTCTTTTTCAGGAGTACCCAGACCATTTGCAGCTCCAACAGGAGCAGCAGCAGGACTTGGCCAGTGGCGGGTGGTGCCCTGTGAAGGGGTGGGGAGCTGTTCCCTGGCCCTTCTGAGGGTGAGCACATACCTAAAGAGTTGGTGAGAGTGAGAGTTGGTAAGCCCGACTCTTGCTAGAAAAATTACAGTAATTTCACGATTATAAGCCGCACCTTTTTTTTTTTTTTTCCTAAAAAGCCAGGATCCGTGTGTAACAAAGTAACAAATTAGTAACAGACACAAATTGGTGTCAGGTGCTCAAGTTGCAAACAGTTTTCATAGACCAGCCAAGCCTTTAAAGGCAGCCCCAGGCGCCCTCCCCGGCCGGCTCTCACTTCCAGGTTGGCATTTCACTGGGATTTGTCCATAAATAAGCCACACCTGATGATTAGCCGCACTACTGGGGTAGGCTGGATTCTTCAATGAAAAAGATGCGGCTTATAATCATGAAATTACTGTAGTGTTCATTTGCTATTCAACCAAGCAGTTGCTTTGATCTCCTGAGCAAAAAGGTTGAGTGGATAGGAAGGAGTATTCCCATCTGCTTGATCCTGCCTGTGGCTATGCTGGAAAACAAAATGCCGTTTTCTCTCTTTTCTTCCCCTTTCTGCTTTTTAAAAAGTCTTTTAAAGTAGAGTAAAGTCACTTTGTCAAATGCACAGTATGGATTAATTAGTCAATGTTTGTTCAGAGCTTTGGATGTCTTAAGCCTTATTAGGGGTGAGTGCTGAATGTTAGTCTTCTCCTTGTATTGACTTGATTATGAGCAGCATCTTAATGGAGAAGTTTCTTTTTTACTGTTTGAGTCAGGTGGAGTTTAGGATTTTTTCCTCAAAGTTTGTGTATATTTTTATACACATTTATCATGTATATTTGCATATTATTTTATAGAGTTTCAAGTAACTATTTTCAAAATCATTGAAGTTTTAAAATTTATATGAAAAAAACCCAGGTATTTAGGTTTCTCTTTTGTTTTTGTAATCTTTGGGACAGTCAAGAGATTTCATAGGTGTATGAATATTCTGAAGTACTATTTAGAAATCCACAGGCCAAACAGGGAACTACTTTTATCAGTAGAAATGAGAATATCCTTGCAGTAGTAGTGTTAGCAGTGGTATGTTTGAATGATTTTTCTCAGTATATTACATTGTCTTCTATGGTAGAATACCAAAGAGTAAAAAATTAATTTAAAATGGTTTTTTTAGAAGAAACCTGAAGTTCTTATGGGAATTGTCTGTATTTAGATGCAGAATTTGAGATTAATGCTGTAATTTTGAATTGAGCAAGAGCAGAGTTGTTCCTTTTATGTATTGTCATAGTTCTTTTTTTGAGGCAAAGATGCTTCATTATTTTACCATATTTATGGTTTTTAGAACTTGAAGTATGTTATTTGAAAAATGTTCCTTGATGTCTTATAGTACATAATGCAATTTAATGGAATCTGCATATTAAGTAATCTGCTTCCTCTACAGATTTTGTCACCTATTACCATGTAAAAAATGACATGAACTCATGTAATTGAATGGTTTCTGCAGGACTTATCTAAAATGATATATTGATAGCTTTGTGCTCAGCTGTAAAGATAAATGATTACATCTGTGTACTTTAGAAGATTTCATTTTATTGGAGGAGTTGATAGTCTATTGGTGGACAAAAGAGAACTTTTTTTATACAAGTAAGGTATATTTTAGAACCCAAAGAAGTGAACTTCAGTGCTGAAGCAAAGTATAGGTGTAGCATTATACTTTGGAAGAACAAGAACATGAACCTGAGTAAAGAAATCTGTATTTCTATTTTTTTGCCCCTGATCAGGCAATCAATTTATGGACCTTTGTTAAAGATTGTGAATTACCATGCTTTCTCCATTTACTAATATTGTGGGGTCTAAAATTTTGATCTTTATGTAATCTTTTCTTTAATGCCATTAAAGAATCAGTTGAAAAGACCTTAAATCAATGCAGTTACACGCTTCTATTGAGTTGTATCTGTAAAGCACATATGTGTAGAAATGCAAGTTCATGTAATATAAAACCCAAAGTTAGCAGCAAACAACAGGTTTTTATTTTCATCAGTATGAGTATGTTTGGAAAATTTATTTTGTTATTCAATATTTGTATTTGCAGAGAAGATAGAATTACTGACTCAATATGTAAGAATTTATTCTTCTGTTTTTATTCAGTTTGACAAAGGATATGCTTACAGCATTCGTCACAGCTATGGGAAAGAAGGAAAGAGGACTGATTACACCCCATACAGCTGCATGAAGATTATCATGTCCAATCCACCAAGTCAAGGGGATTATCATGGTGAGCACCTTAAGGGGAAAAACCCCAAGCATTTACAAACAGCAGAAGCACTTGGATGGAGAAGTTACTCCCTCTTGCAGTCTCTAAAATTATGTATTTAATTTCCATGTCCTAGTGGTCTTGAACTGCTCTCTTTGGATCTGACTTGATAACTGCTGTTTTTGTATATGTTGTGTCACGCAGTACAAGGAGACTTTGTGCAGATGCTTTAGGAAATGACCAATTAGAAGTGTTCTGAGGTATAAATTCAATTGTACAGCAAGTCTGAAGTTTGCTAGGGTATTTTGAAAACTCCTACAGCTGTATGACCAAACATGGAAAACCTGCACTTCCTTCACTGTCATTGTGCTCATACTGAGTCATTCATTCAGTTGTGTCTCAAAACTCACTCTAGGACAGAAAAAAATTCACTTAGGTGGTAGAACTTTCTAAGGTACTTATAAGGTGATATTTTTGCAGTGGACTATGCTTTTAAAGACCAGTTGTCTCTCATTACTGTATTTTCTTGGGTTTGTTCCACAGCTATTAAATGTACCAACAGTGTCATTGTTAGTAAGGAACTAACTTAAACTCTTTTCCTGTCAGTGAATAAGAATTGTGGTCTATTTATGGTGGGATATTTTATGTGACTCTTGAGCCTGTGGTGCCCTGATAACTCTGCAGTAGAGTAATTATTTAAAGAGGAAAAAAAAAAAAGCAATTGTACACATGGGTAATTAACTTTCCTATTAATAAGCTGTTAGACAATTAGGAACAGCTTAGCTGGTCTCTTGAGTGTCTTACTGCACTAACTCCTGAGTAAACAGCCTTGTTTGTGAGTTTGCTTATTTTTTATTGTCAGGGTGCCCATTCCGCCACAGTGATCCTGAGCTGCTGAAGCAAAAGCTGCAGACATACAAGGTCCCTCCCAGTGGAATAACTCAGGTAAGGCACGTTTTTCTTGACACTTCCATTAATAAGGCACTGCTTTTCAATTTTACTTTCTATTTATGTACGAATGCCATATGCAATTTGTCAGTATGTATTGTGAATTATTTCTTCTTATAAAAGGTTTATACCAGAATTTTGGCTTTCTGTCTGCAATGCTCCCACTGATGTGATGATTATCATCACCACCTTTTCTTGCTTAATAAGTAGGTTTATTTCTATGTGGATAAAATCCAGAATTATTTTATACTTTGTTTTACTGCACTGTGATTAGAAAAGAAGTTTAAATGAATCTGGCAGTATTTTAGAGAGTTTATTTTTATACTTGCAATTACTTTTGGATGACTACTGTGTAGTCAGTACACAAATATAATTCTTTTCTGTAATAAACTTCTAAAACCCGTACAGTCCTTATTATCTGTTGTGCTAACTTCCTCTGAACAACAAAAGCACATAAAATACCTAATGAAATTAGGCAGAAATTTTTATCAGCTTTTTAAAAATCTAAACTTCAGTTGAAAATCTATCTTGTATAGCAAAAACAATGTAGGAATTGGAACTTTGAGATGTATCCTGAAGAACTGTGACTCCCACTGCTTGCTCTAGTAAGAGCTTAAGGCAGTAAGAGGTTGTCATCATTTTCATTGAAAGAAGATGAACTGGTGAGATTTAAGCTGAGACCAAACAGTTCTGTGTATTAACTGGCTGGAACCTGCTTTAGGTACACAGAAAAAACCTGCTTTAAGTTGTTGTCTTTATTTCATATGGAATGTTACCACTGCTTGTCAGGCATCAACAAACTGTTGTACTAGATAGAAAAGAATATGAAAGTTCCACTTAAAGAAGTCTCCCTTGGAAGGATTGATTAAGAAACAAATTAAAAGAGAATAGTTTTAAAGTTTATTGTTCATTATAGTAAAGAAATACTCATACGTTTTTCTAGGAGTGTTTTTTTCTTTTTTTTCCCTATTTTCTTCTGATTCCTATCAATAAGCATCTATATATCTGAGAGGCCTTCGAGATCTTCCAGTTTTTTTCTTTCCTTACATATACATCAAGAATTAATGCTGGTCTGGGATTTTTATCCTGCTAATCATTGCATAGATTGGTGAGGATTTACTGGCTTAGATGCCTTGCTGTATGTGTGGGTAGGATTTAGTAGAGGTTCTTCATCAGTGAATTTGTACAGTAAAGAGAGTATCTTTAATGCATTTCCTTATTTAATGTGAATAGTGATTTTATTTTTGTGTATGTGTTCAGGGTTTTTTGTTTGTTTCTTTTTTTTTTTGTAAAGTAGAATTTGGATTTAATAGCAGTCTTGTATTTTCTTATCAAAAGTGACTAAGAAAAACTGTCTCCATCAAAATCTTCTTTGCCCAGTAGTAGATCTTTCCCTGTCCATGATTTTTGTGGTATTTAAGTACAATTAGGGTAAAGGGCTCTTCAGTGTCCACTCCTAGTGTTAAACCAAAAAAGCCACAAAATGATACACCCTCCACTCAAACTGTAATCAAAATAACATGGTGGCTGTACCTGGGTTCTCAGAAATTAGTCTTTTACATTAGACAGTCTTTGAGATACCCAGTCAGAGAAGAGGAAGAAAAATAGTTGCCATCTGTCTCCAGGTTGTCATTATTGCCGTTTTGTGCCATTTTCATGGTCCAGTAATGTTTGTGTGGCTAGTAGCAGTTCAGGATCCTTCAGTCCAGACAGTGGCTTTTAGGAGTCTCCTCTGATGTTGATGACAGTTGCTGAATATCAGAAATGGGTTTTTTTCCCATTTAGCTCTGTGAATAGATATCTGAGGTGGATGGTTTACCAGTCTTTCAATGGTGTCATGTAACTACATTTCCAGTAGCTTGGTCTCAGGACTGGCATTCACTCCAAGCATACACTTTGACTCTTGGACTTCCTATTAACTCCAGGTCCAACGAGAGCTCCCTCACAGACTTGTAGATGCCTACTTTTAATGAATGGTTCAGAGCTTAACCTTTCAGCTATGTATTTCAATAAATGGTCAATTTCAATAATGTTTTTTTCTGGGGCTCAGGACCTCTTATGCTTGTTCCTCACTCTGTTCCAAAATTCTGGGAATGATGCATAATTTTTCAAACATCTGTTTCGCATTTAGCTGTTTACTGATGAATTGGTCCCCACTGGGATTTTTCATATTTTGGTTTAGAGTACTCACATCTCCTTCAAACTCACAAACAAGGCCTTCCTTGTCTTTGAAGCTTGTTCCTCATGGCTATTACATGAGCCACAGTGGGGGGCTGGTGTCTAGCCCTAATGGCTGTGGTTTTACCCAAGATGCTCAGTTTTCTAGAGTTATCAGCCTTCTGTTTCTGGGGCTGTCCCTACTCTTGACATGCACCCTTTAAGGTTCATAGGAGTTTCTGATGAAGATGAAGCATTTGCCTGTGTGGTAGTAACAAACCCTATCCTAAAGGGCTTTGTCACAGGACTGGGTGTGAAAAGGGAAAGCTGGACCTTGTGATGATGGAACAGAGCAAATACTGCCAGACCTCATGTGACTTCAGTAGTCAGTCTGAGCATTAGACTGTTTTCATTGCATTCATTTTATAACATTGTCAGTAATGAAAAAAGGGATCAAAGCATTTGAATATGTGAATTTCCTTTCTATGAAGTACTTCGATCCAACCTGTTGTTCCAGTCTAGATTTTCTGAGGCTATATCTTGATTAGGATTGTATCTGCTGAAGTAATCCTCTCAGAGTATTGCAGCAGATGACTTACAGGTCTTGACTGGTTTTCACAGTGCTTAAAACAGAGAGCTAATCCTGATGTTTATTCCAATAAGTGAATTATTAAACTTGTATTAGTTTCAAATTTCACATTTTCCTTAGGTTAGTCTATATTTGTTATAGTAGCTTATTTTTTTTTCTTTTAATGCTGCTTGGAGAAAGAAGCATTAGCTGAGCATCTGATGTGTGAATGTGTACGTGCATAGCATTTGAATTTATAGTATATAATTTTTCATTTGTCTCTCTGGTGTACTGCTAATTAGGTAAAATCTTAATGAAATCAGTTTGATAACAGCTAATCAATTTGAAGAATATAAAGATCAAAGTATATGTTAAGAGATACGTTTTTACAAGTGTGATATTGAACAAGTACATGTAGTGATAGGACAAGGGGGAATGACTTCAAACTGAAAGAGAGGGAGGTCTAGATCAGCTATAAGGAAGAAATTCTTTGCTGTGATGGTGATGAGTCACTGCAACAGGTTGTCCAGAGAAGTTATAGATATCCTATCCCTGGAAGTATTCAAGACCAAGTTGGATGGGACATTGGCAATCTGCTCTAGTGGAAGATGGGTCTGTACTAGATGATCTTTAAAGTCCCTTCCAACTCAAACCATTTTATGATTCTGTGATTAATACATCTGTTGTGGTTCTGTACTAAATGCACTGTAACATGTTGCCTGCACATCTTACATATAGGGAGATAGAAATAATAGGCTTTGAATTAGTTATTTTAGAATATCTGGGTTTTTTTTCAGAAAGTTTTCTTGGAGAAATTACCTTTTTCCCCAATCATGTCAATCACAATAGCAAAAGCAAAAAGTAGTAAAAATTTCTGGTTCTACAAACAGAAGAAACAGAGAGTCTAGACCAGTTCTTTCTGCTTTCTTATTAGGAGTAAAAACATTTCTTTGGGGAAAGATGATGAGCAGCAGATAACTTCAGTATAAGGCTTGTTCTTTCTAGTATAATTTTTCTCTTAATTTAAATATCTTTTTTTCCCCTATAACTGGGTTAAATTAAAGGCTTTGATTAAGTTACTCACTGAACTTTGTGTCATATTCTTCAACAGACTCAGTGTTTTGGTGGGTTGGTGATTCTTCACAGAGATGGAAATAAAGAAGCCAGTCTGTGCCTAGGCCTCTGATGTGGCTATATGTTTCTATGAATGAAAAAAGCCCCATCAAAAGACTGAACAAAAAACTGCCAAACCTGCAAAAAAAAACCACCACAAGACCACCACAATGGAAAAAACCTTAACACACTCCTTGTTCGGCTAATATTTAAAAAATTTTAGGTTATTGCTGTCCATGAAAATATTTTCCCTTGCAGCTAAAGAAACTTTCCTGGGAAAGTTAGAAATTAATCATACATCACTGAGTCTGCAGTAGAAAGATTTTCATGGTAAATTAATTCCACAATGTAAAAAAAGCCAAATCCAAACTCACTTTGAGTAAGTTGAAAATAACAGTGAATAATTATAGAGCCCCAACTATCCTGCTATGCAACAACTTTACTTTGAGTGCTGAGGATCTATAAAAGCAGGTGGCTGCATACATCTGCCAAACATCATCTCAGCCTCATTAGCACTCAGTACAGCAACATCAGAAAAGCAAGCTGCAGATGGCAGGGAAGAAAAAAGGCACATGAGGACTAACAGGAAAAGTCCTTGAGTATGTACCTTTACTTACAAAATAAAACAGTGCAGTAGAGGCAAAAGATTGCTGCTGGGAATTAAGCTTTGAGGGGAGGTCCCTTTTTGGGAAATACTAGGGAAAAATAGCTGCAAGCTTGCTTTCATTATGGACACAAATGTGGTAGGAAAGGTAATGTTTATTAGGGATGTTAAATCTGTTTTATTTTAATAGAGAATTGTTAGTTTCTCTGACACAGGATTCCTTTCTAGCTGGGCTCCATTCTGTTGCAGTGTTTAAACTTTTTTGTTTCCTTTTAGCAACTTCCTCCCTGATAAAGCAAGTTAATCTACTAAAGCTGTTCTCTTTTAGATATGTTAAATGTGCCCCTTATTTTCCCTCCATTTCATATATGCAGAAGGTGAACCTGATACCCCATGATGTGGCCAGTTGAAAGTTGCATAAATGCTAACTTTTTTAATCTCTTAGGGTTTATACTATGAATTTGTCCATACCCGAGTTTGTTTGCTCACTTAAGAGATTTAAAATGTATTTACACATAAATTTAGAAAACTTTTTAATTGTATTGTTTTATTACATGTAATCTTGATAAAATAAAGAAGAGTTTTGACAAAGCTGGAAGTGTTTACAAACTAGATTGAATTGACTTATTTAAACTGAAAAATTCAGGTCAGATAGGTCTGAGTGCTACAGAATGTCATAAATGTTTCTTTTAACTAACCAACAGACAACTGTCTTCTGATAGTTACTCAATATTAGGTGAAAAATACTTTCAAAGAAAATATATACATATAACATGGTTACCATTTTCATTAAAGTAGAGGTGGTTCTTTTGTATGGCATAGATTATATTTTAAGGAACAAACAAGCAAATGTAAGACAATATGAAATTGAAGTGTTTAGAATAGATGAGTTTTTCAGTCTTTACTAATTTTTTCAGTCAATTTCAAGGAGAGAGGAGAAATAAAATGGGAATATATATATGTGCACAGATAGTGGCAGATTTCAGACTTCATTGCCTAGCTGGCCTTGGCCTCTCTGTTTTACAGAAGGTTTAACAGGAGGTGGCAAGAGAGATAGAAATGTAATCAGTTGGGCTATTACAGAGAAATAATGGGGCTAAGTACTTTTCTGGCAGTGTGTTGCTGTTTTTATCTATTCAGCAAATGTAATGTATTTATATACCTGTCAATAAATACAAGACAGCATCCGATAATGAGTACAGCAGGGATTTAAGCTGTATATTGCTGTGTTTGACACAAAGGTCAGCCTTGGGAAATGGCTTGAAATTAACATTTCTGGAAAACTATTTTTCCTACCACCAAGGCTGTCTCTTAATTCCAGCAATTTTCTCTGTTTGATAAGCAGAGCAAGCATACATGTTGATTATATAAAGGAGGAAGGAGGTAATGAAACTTTAAAATATTTCAACCAGCATTGCATTCTGGTGATAAGAATGGGACTTCATGCAGCACAGAAGAGATTACCTGAAGTAGAATTGGAAAGCAAATTGTATTTACAAAAGATGGCATGATTTTCCTAATACGTGTTCAAAACAGCCTATTCACTCACATATTCTGCTGAGCTTGACTAGAAATAGCTTCATTTCAAAAAGGACAAATCTGATTGAAGGTAAAAGCATTCCCTTCTCACAGATACTTGTCTAAAGGATTTGCATTAAATTTTCTTAATGGGAGCACAGTAGTATTTTACTGCGCATCTGCATGATCTGGTAATGTGGAAAATAAAAATACAAATCATGTCCTTGATTGCTTCATGCTTCAACCACTTGAATTGCTAGATTTATGTCTGCAATTATGGAAGAGATGTTGCAATATGATAGTTTGACAATAACTGTCACAATTATATTACCAAAATATAGATTCAACTTCTTCTTGAAGTTTAGAGTATTGAAATTACATTTTAAGAGCTGGGCGTACCTTCCTGTGGTTTTATCTTGTTTTTGACGCAGCCAGGGCGTTTTAAAATGTTGTCAGTTATTAGTAGGATTCACAGGTGCCTGCAAGGTGTGCTGCAAATGTCCATGAGCTGTTGTACAAGGCTGTGGTGGAATTCTTTGTTGTTGAAAGTACCAGTAAGTTGTGTGTGTGCTGCTTGTGACTCTGTGGCATTCCTCTCCCTCCATAGGTGCTGGAGCTGGTGAAGGGCATGCATTACCAGCTGGCCTGCCAGAAGTTCTTCGAGTTGACTCATGATGTGAGTAGCTGCTGTTCTTTGTTCTGCTGTCTTCACCCACTTTGTCTTGGAAATCATGAATGAAGCCCAGAGACTCTTTTTAGTTTGCCCATCCGTCATTAGCTGTTTTGCCTTGCCTAGTTTTCTATTCAGTAATTTCAAATATTCTTTAGTAGTTTTCTCCATTTATACATTGATGATATTAACACCCTCAACATTGCAAGATGTAGTAAAGTATTATGCTGTCTTCCTGAAAAGGTCAGTATTTTCGAATCTTACCTATTTCAAGTAATGTAGCTTTTTCAATATCTTGCTTTTAATCAAATTTGTAGGCTTCAATACACTGAGCAAGTTTGATATGTTTAGGTAAAACCTCATAATTTAATCTCTCAGCATTTGCATGGTTTCTTTTGTTAATTTTTATTTGGTATTTTTGCACATTTTAGTCTTGTGTGATTATTTTTAAATCAAGATGAGCATTCTCAGAGCTTTCCCATTTGCTTAATTGTAAGCAAAGTTATCTTAAAATTTTCACCAAAAATCTTCAAGATAACAAATGGCCACATTCCATCTCCTGTGTGATTTCTTGATTTAAAGAACCAGCTTTTGCACTGGTTCAAGATTCCTTGTCAACAAAAAACAGCCCCAGTGAAGCACAGCTGTTCTTATAGCTCTGTTTTCTTCACAAACCAAATAATGGAAACATCCCTTTCAAACAGCAGGCTGTGGAACAGCCTTACTGAGGATATGGATGAGGATTAGATGACCCACCCAGAGGCATTTACGACTTTCTTTTTCCTTACCAGTTTTCACAATTGATTTAAGTGGAACTCTTTGTCTTCCCACGTTTCCAGCAGTCATATGTATGAATGTATAGCAAAGGTGTCCAGTGTTGTTTTGGCAGCTCTGTTTTGAGAGGAACACTTTGTCTTATGGTCTTAGAAAATGTGAGAACAAGTCTAATAATCTGGAAAGAAGTAATGTACAATTTTAAATTTAGCTAACGCTTGCTCTGTGTAAGCTCATGTCAGGAGAAATAATATTTTCTCAAAATGACTGTAGACCCAAGGTCAACATTCATCAAAAGATAAATCAGTACTGTGCATTTTAGGAAAGCTGTCTTTTCATCCTTGGATAGGAAATTCCAGAAAAGCATTATTTTTTATCAATTTTGTGGTAATATAAATATCTGTCTCTACTGCTTGCACTCACAATCATTTTTCTGCTTTGCTCTTGATAGTATTTCAGTGAGAGAGAGCTGAATATACAGACACTGTAGTTTGAATTGCTCATGCTTATGATGGCAATTTTTTTACAGAATTTAGCTGCTCAATTTGGTACCAGCCTGCTCAGAATGATTTTTCTATTCTGCAACTATATGCTTTATTAATTTAAATTTTTTTTCTATGGGGAGGTAAAAGATGTGTCTCTGAAGCTGGTGACCTTTATTTGCAATCACACTTTTGCTTCCCTGTATATCACTAGCAGAGTTTTTCAGTGAAGGACATTTCAGAAGAATTAGTTAGCATAACTTTGATTGTTTCTTTGAGCAGGGGAACAATCTTAAGTAAAATTCTCATGAAAGTAATGGACTTGCTCACATGGAAAATTTTAACTTAAATTATGTAAAATTTTACCATGGAAGTGTTTGGTAAGTGTTGGGAGGAGCTGTTGGTGTTGCCTGCAATTCTTAAAAGTTATGATGTGTGTGTGGGTAAGATTGACTATGAATGACTTTGTAGCAGAGGCTGGTTAAAGATTTTATTTCTCTAAGTTCACAGGGTCAGCTTCAGTAGTCTTGTGCTTGCACCAAGACTGTGCTAATACATGCAGCTGGACTGGAGTGAGAATTTTTAGATACAGTAATTTCACAATTATAAGCTGCACCTGATTATAAGCCACACATCCAGGTAGCCGGGTAGAGCAAGGGATTTGTCCATATATATAAGCCGCACCCAAATATAAGCTGCACTTTTTTTTTGTTTTGTTTTTTTAAAGGCGGATCCATCTGCAAATTAATGAGTTAGTAACAGAATGGCGGGTTTGGTGTCAGGTGCTCAAGTTGCAAACAGTTTCCATAGACCAGCCAAGCCTTTAAAGGCAGCCCCAGGCACCCTCCCCGGCCGGCTCTCACTTCCGGGTTGGCATTTCTCTGGGATTTGTCCATAAATAAGCCACACCTGATGATTAGCCGCACTACTGGGGTAGGCTGGATTCTTCAATGAAAAAGGTGTGGCTTATAATCGTGAAATTACTGTACATTTTTTTGAGGGATGGGTGATGGGCGTTGTGTCCTTGCACTCTCAGTGCTACCAGTTCAAATAGCATGGGCTAACAAAAAGCTGATGCTCTGTGTATTCTGTGTAACCTGGGCTTATTAACTTCAAGGCTACACCTCTCCTGAACTTTGGTTTGACTTTTTCACAACCATAGAGCAAAAGCAGACATCATTTGTGTAGTCCAGTGCATGGACATGGCAGGAACTAAGACACATGTTAGCAATTTGTTACCTCTTCAATAAGTGTGCCAAAGGAAATCTGTAGCACCAGGATTGCTCCACCTGGCTTTTCTCTGATATCAGCTGTGGTATTATCAGCTGTCACTTTAAAAGTTCTTGGTTAAGACCCAAAGATGTTACAGCTTAAAAATTATTATTTCAGTGTTTTCAAAACAGTATTTGCTATAGAAGGAGTACTAAACTGGAGTTTGTGTAAGAGCCAGTATGTGCAAAATGTGCTGACTCCAAAAAAAAGTCTTGTGTTAATATCACCTCCTTAGATGGATTGTATAGCTGTGTCTGAAGTGGGAGGTCTTTTGGCCTGGTTAAAAGCTTAAAGTTTTAAAGCTTTTGCATGTTAAAAGCTTAAAGTATTGACTGCACAGAAAAGACATTTTTTCTTTAGTTGTGGGGTTTCCAGATAGATTTACCAGTGTGAAGTGACAAAGCTATTAGAGAAATCTACTTTCTTTATTTCTCGTAGTAAGTCTCAGGTAACTTACAGCTAAGTTAAAAATGAGGCTTTTAAAATTAATGTGCTTTGATCTATATTACTTAAAAACATTATAAAACTTGCATCAAATTCTATGAGCAGTCTAGTGTAAAAAAATATTTCCATTTTTTATTCAAATTTATTGCGAATTTCCAGGCAAGCAGAATATTTTTATTTGGGGAAATGCTTACTGAACCCTGTTGAAAGTTACAGAGAACAGAATTCTTTCTATATCACTATCACAATTGAAGATAATGAAAAAAAATCTTCCTGTTTCTCTGTTATGGCTTTCTCATCACAAAAAGTTGATGGTTAGAATGGGTGGAATTCTTTTAATTGAGCTGTCTAAGCTTCATCTGATAGAGTTTTATTTAAATAGCTTTCAAGTTTGAAAAGGAAAAAAAGGTACATGGAATCATACAACAATTTTAAATAACAACCTATAAATAGCTTTTAAAAACCCACAAATCAAAACTCACAAATATCATCAGTCACCTCTGAAAACATTGTTTGGGAGAGAAGAGGGTAGAATAAAATTAAGAGTTACAAAGTGACTCTTAAAATGGTCTGTGGAAAACTGAGGTTTTAAGGTTAAAAAACACAGAGCTCATTAAGAGCTTCTAAAAGGAAAGCCAGTTTTTCACTATATCACTTTTTAAAAGCCTTTCTAGTGTAAAGTAATTTAGTTCCCATGTAATGAAAATTGGAGCATAGATGAAAGCTGGCTGGATGAGACTCATCCAGATAAGACTAAAATCAAATTCAGTGATGACTTTGGGTTAGGTTTTTGGGGGGTTTCTTTCATTATGCCTTTGAGTACCAAATTAGACTGCTAGGACTGTTACTTACTTTCAAGATTTTTCAAGCAAGGTCACTGACTACAGTTGCTAATTCATGTCTGAATTAGATTTTTTTTTTTTCCATGTCACCATTTTCTAATGGAGCTAAGCTAGGCAGTGGTAATGCATTTAATCAGGGTTCCATTTAGAGCACACACTGATCCTCTGCTTTATGATTATTCACAAGCAGCTGAAATTCAAATTGATGGGGTTTGGCATATTAAATTAGCCACAGTATGTCCTCAGGAGACTCTGTGTGTGTGCAGAGTTGCTTATTATGCCTGAATTGGCTGCTCTCTTTTGGGGAATAGAGGAATATAGTGGGAGCAGAAATTTACAGGTATATGGCTCTTAATCTTCCATGGTGTGTTGCAACCCATATTTTGTAAGTCTTCCAATGTATTTTAAAACCAATATTTTAAAAAAAATATTTTAAAAAGAATTCACATGGACTGACAGGCAGCTGAAAGGTGCAGATTTCCTTGAATAGGAGGTTAAAGTACCTTTTAAAGTAAGCATTTCTGATTTCTGAGCCTCCCAAAAGAAACACAAAAGTTACAACTCTGGTTTGTGGTGAGTAGATCAGAATAGCTTCCTTTCAAAGCTAGAAGTTGTGTTGATTTGAAATATTTGAACACTAATTGTATGTTCATGTATCAAATAATTCCGGAGCTGGAAGAATGTACCTGCTGAATAGAACGCAGTAATACAGATTTGCTGAACATTATGCTAGTTTTCTGTATTCTTTTCCACTGAAGACTCGGTGTTCTGTGCTACCAGTTGTGCATCTAGAGTCAAGATGCTGATGGTGGCACTGATGCAGCAAAGATAAGCTTGATCTGTGGGGACTCTGTCTTAGCCCACTTCCGTGTAACTATTGCATTTGGGCCTTCTGGGAAGCCAGGGAAGGACATGAAGCTACCTTTTTCCATTTGCAGTTTCACACTGATACTTTAGATCTACAGGAATTTCACAATTATAAACCGCACCTGATTATAAGCCGCACATCCGGGTAGCCGGATAGACCACGGGATTTGTCCATATATAAGCCGCACCTGAATATAAGCCGCATTTTTATTTATTTTTTTTTTTTTTTTTTTTTAAGCAAGGATCCACATGCGACAAAGTAACGAGTTAGTAAGAGAATCGTGCCAGCACGGGGTTTGGTGTCAGGTGCTCAAATTGCAAACAGTTTTCATAGACCAGCCAAGCCTTTAAAGGCAGCCCCAGGCGCCCTCCCCGGCCGGCTCTCACTTCCGGGTTGACATTTCACTGGGATTTGTCCATAAATAAGCTGCACCTGATGATTAGCCGCACTACTGGGGTAGGCTGGATTCTTCAATGAAAAAGGTGCGGCTTATAATCGTGAAATTACTGTACATTTATGCTGTGCACTTGCTACAACTTACAGCAGTATTTTCCACTTTCACTTGCACTCTAGACTTCTCTCACTCCCTCTTTTGAGTGGGAAAAGTCTGTTTTAAGGTGTAGGTTCAATAGTCCTACATCTCTAAAGAGATGCCATTTTATTTATGTGTTTGTAGATGGTTTGGGGTGTTGTTTTTCTTTACTGTAGTAAAGACAGTGTGAAATAATGTTTGAATGTGCCAAAGTTATTTCTGAAGAAAATTTCTGATGAAACTAGATTCGTGTCATGCAAATATTTACTGAGGCATTATTTACAAACTGATGCCTTTTTCTTCAACAAAATTGGAACTTACTAAATTCTTAATTAATCTGTAAGTGAATATGAAAAAGATGATTTTTAGAAATACATGTAATAACTTGGTGCTCCTTTCTCTTTATGTGCAGGTTGATGACATTGGGTTTTCTTTGAATCATCCTAATCAGTACTTTACAGAGAGTCAGAAGCTGTTAAATGGTGGCAGAGAACTGAAGAAGGAATTCAATAGCTCGGGAAACTTCCAACAAAAAAATAATAGTCAGGAAAGCACAAATTTGAGTTCTACTCCTACCTCTTCTAATGCAAAAGCTGATACAGAACTGGAAGGACTGGAAGCATACTTCACTGAAGACTAAGCAGCTGTGTTATTTGTGTGTTATTTGTATTATTTTTTCTTTCTTTCATTTTTTCCCTTCTTTAGCTGGATTTGTCTATATACTGAGGAATATGCACTTCACCACCTGGAAGACAGAAACATTTTGTGCTCTGAGTAGGCTGAAAAATTTAAAGATAAATATTGAAGCTGTAATGGCATCCAGTATTTATTCTTACTGCTTTAGGAAGCTGTTTTATGGGGTATGTTTAAGGATGGGAAAGGAAACTTTCTTCAGAGTTATTGGGTAATTTTTGTCTGACTTACCTTCTTTGGTTTTCTTCAAGAAGTTCTAATTTTTTTATCCCCTTTTGTGATCACTTTTCTATGTACCGTCTTAATAAAAAAATGCAAAGCAAATCTCTTTTATATTTTCTATTTAGCTATATTGGAATGGTAATTAAGTAGGAGTTCTTATGATCAAAATTACTCTCTGGAGGAGTCTGTCTTTCTCTTCTATATGAGGAGCTGAGGGAAATCAGCTTCCTAATTTGTACCTTGACACTAAATTTAGAAAGCTGGTTTTGATACTAGGAAGGGAATGTAATCAGAGTTTAGACACCTGTATGTAAGAAAGTAATAAAAAAAAATATATTCTACCAATTGACTCATCATGAAGAAACTAAAAGCTTATTGGCATATATTTCTTTCAAAGTTTCCTCAGTGTCTGAATGTGGTTGGAGCCTCCTGTGTCCTGCAAAGCTAAACCGCTACCTGAAATAAGCTTTGGGTCACCTAAATTCCACTCATTCTCCCAAAGCCCAGTTGGCTGCAACCATCATGCAGTGGATGGGAGCTCCCAGCAGAGCTGGTGTTTTCTGGCATGCTGTTTGGGTACTCTCCCAGAGAGAGTAAAAGACTTCAGTTTTATTTTACCTGATTCTTTAAATGTTTCAAGACAACATTATGCCCTCCCTCTGGAGACTGACCTTGCTACCAGTGCAGCCTTTAGCCACATAAGCACAGTGCTGTCATTGCTTGGGACTGCTACCAGTCCTGTGAGCCCTTGGCATGAAGACTCACTGACCTTAGTTTTTCTGAGCTTGCCTTGCCCCACCTGCAGCTTTGTTTTAGCTGTAACTTTGTCTCTCAAATGACAGCCTAGCTTTGTGCAGTTGTATGCTGTGCTGCCTATGTTTATAATGATTCTGATATAATTCTGTGGCTAATGGCTTGGAAGTAAGACAGTGATTTCACAATTATAAGCCGCACCTGAATATAAGCCACACTTTTTTTTTTAAAAGTGAGGATCCATGTGTAACAAAGTAACGAGTTAGTAACAGAATCGCTGCCAGCTGGGTTTGGTGTCAGGTGCTCAAGTTGCAAACAGTTTTCATAGACCAGCCAAGCCTTTAAAGGCAGCCCCAGGCGCCCTCCCCGGCCGGCTCTCACTTCCAGGTTGGCATTTCACTGGCATTTGTCCATAAATAAGCCGCACCTGATGATTAGCCGCACTACTGGGGTAGGCTGGATTCTTCAATGGAAAAGGTGCAGCTTATAATCGTGAAATTACTGTTATTTTGTATAGAATGAATTCATCTATAATTTTAGGTGCCAGGGGCTCCATAGATATAAACAAATTGTCTAAGTGCTAAGCATGGATCCTTAAACAAGGATGGTTTCTCCTGGCATCACCCCACCTGATGTGTGGAAATCCATGGGTTGTAGTAGATGGTTAAAAAAACTTTGGGTTTTGAAGTTTCTTTGGAAGTACTAACTGTCCTCTGATTTTTCATTACTGAATACCTGAGTTGGAGGTGCCTAAGTGGACATCATGGATTCTTTCAATAGAAGTGAAGCTCCTGCAGACATTCTCTGAGATTTAGGGTCTTAAGTAAAACAGCTGGGAAAAGAATGAGGTCATCAAGGCAGTGGATGCAGGTGATCCAGGGGAAAATGTAATTTCTGGTACTGTAACTTGCTCATGTAGACATTGAACATCCAGCTCTCCGTTTCTGAGCTTCACTTGGGCTTTGAAATCTATGTTGGTAACAGGCTGTTTGTATATGCATTCTGTAGTGGATTGCTATATTAGAATAAACTTATTTTTAGAAATTCAAGCATAATTTTTTTTGAAAAGTAAGTCAGCTATAGTGAAGAGAATATAACAACACAATTCCTCTGAATGAAAAATCAAACTGAAATGCAAGAAACAAGGGTATGAGGCAAAGCTTTTGTGCTTTATTGGCGTACTTCACTATTGTGGGTTTAGATCACTTGATTAACAGTACTACAAATTGCCTTAAACTATACTTTTTTCCTTTTGTTAGTCAGGAGGACTATAATTAAGTAGCATAAAAATGTACACATTATGGCTACATTTGCAAGTAACTTAAAAAAGATTAAAATTAATGCTCTTGTTGCTATTTGAAGAAAATGGCAATTTATTTTCATATTTCACACATTTTGACCATTTTGTGTTTCCTTTAAAAGCTGAATATTTTGGAAATGATGATATGGAAAAATCCAAAAGAGAATCCTCCTGTGAGCTGTTGGACACTGAAGAGCTTAGAATGCTTACTGCTTTGTAAATTCAGTAATAATAACTTGTCCTATGATTGTGGAGCTGTTTGAGGTTGGAAAGGTGGAATCACTAAGAATATGTAAATCATTATTTGAAAACATTTCCTGCATGGTAGTAGTGCAATTAAAGTTACACTTAGTAAGAAAACAAGGACTCGGAAAATAAGACACCCTGGTAGAATTATGCAGTAGTCAAAAATAGTAACAAACCCAATTACCAAATAAACCAACAGAGAGGTTTTTAAACCAGAGGTCCTCAAAATTCTAATCCCTGTTTTACAGGTTGAAAAGAAAATGGGTTTCTGCAGTAAAGCATTGCAGATGGATCTCTTTGCAAGTATCAACTCTTCTAAGTGGATCTTTAAAGTAAATGATAATAATTTTCTACTTGAATAAAAATAGGAGACGCACATCTAAAATTGAAACTGTACTGGTGAAGACACTTCAGTGTTCTGCATCAGTAAAGGAAGACACTAAGATAATATTTGGTTGCATTTCTGAGGGGTTGCACTATGCCAGAACATAGCCCTGTGCAGCAGCCATGCAGTTTCCATCCAATGTCTGATCTCAAATGTACCACAGTTCAGTTTGGAGTTGGCTGTTTCAAAAGCAATTCTGGCCCAAAGCTTGTGAAGTGCTGGCATCAAGGGCAATAAAACAGTTTCTGGCTTCAAAATCTTTCAAGACCTAATGATGAAGAGAGCATCACAGTTGGGTGCTCAGCAGGAGTGGTGAGGAGCTCCCAGGCTGAGCATGGGTTTTAAGGGCTCTGCTGAGGTGAGGAGTGCTGCCCTGGCTGGTCCATGTGGCCACCCACCTTCTCTGCACGATTTGGGAGGTTTGCTTCAGACTTGTTCTTGTCGTACACTGTGGCTGGAGTGGTCAGTAGCAGGTAGGGGAATGTGCAGATTGTGCCTTTTGTGTGAATTTCTTCCAGAAGAGACCCAGCTTTTACGCACGCAGGCTTGTTGGCAGCGTGAGCCAATGCAGAGCAAATGGAGGTGACTTGAGAGATCCCCTTGAAAATGGTGAACATTTCCAACAGTCTTAAGTCCATGTAGTTTATCCTGGAATGGCTGGAATAGAGGCAGTTTTCTTCCTGTAGCTATTACTGTGCTGTGTTTTGGCCTCAGTGTGAGAATAAGGTTGATGACACAGAGATGTGTTAATTGTTAATAAGCAAGGTGTACTCTAAATCAAGGACTTTTCAGTGAGCAGGTGCATGACAACTGGGAGGAGGCACAATTAGGATGGCTGACCCAAGCTGGCCAAAGGGATACTCCATACTGCAGAATGCCATGGTCAGTGTGTAAACTGAGGAGAGTTACTTGAGAGTCACCAGTCAGTGTATGGTGAGCAGTTGTGTTGTGCATCACTTGTTTCTCTTGGGTTTTATTCCTCTTTGTCCTTTTTATTACTATTATTGTAATAATAATTTTTAAATTTTTTATTTCAGTTATTAAGCAGTTCTTATCTCAATGCATGATGTTTTTTGGGGTTTCTTTTGCTTTGGTTATCACCCCTTCCCCTGATCTGTCCCCTAGAGTTTATGGTGTGTGTGAGCTTTCAGGTAAGCTTATTGATTGCAAACAATTAGAGATCCCCAAGTACATATCAGGAAAATCCAATGAAATACAGTTGGAAAGATGTATTCAAGGTCTCCATATCTGAGTGTTTCTTTTGGGTGTATTTCACATCATGATATTTTGCTTATTTATTTTTTTAAGCATATGTAGCATATTCTAAAATCCATCTCCATTTGAAGTCCTTTAAAAACCCACAGAAGAATCACTTTTTTTCTGCTTGTAGAAATGAAGTATTCTTGGTAATGGTATTATCTCAACATCAAAACTTCTACCTGTGGTATCTAGTTGACAGAAAGAAAAATAAAGACTTTCACCCCTCAACATGTTTATTTGCTGAGATTTGTTTAAATCCCTCGAATGCTGAAGGATTTACTGTGTTTGAATTGGACAAAGGTTATGATCAATGAGTGTAATTCAATCCCACAAGGAACCTGAAGTGTTTATATACGTAAAGTGATTGAAAAACAGGTATAAAAATGGTTGGGATAATGTCAAGAGTGAATTACAGCTGTGAAATATTAGGAATAGATACCTAAATACTAACATTACCAGAGGAAGCACTGGAAGGCTCTAGGAGTGGGTTAGGGTAGGTGCAAAGTACATCAATAGCTGGAGACTTGAAGGTGATAGCAGTGTGGATCACATGGGGCAGAGCAGGACACAGTGATTAGGCTGCAAAAAAAGGAAGATGTATGAACTCTCCATTTCTCTTAGAATAAAATTAAAAACACAAAACATCATGAGAAGCTGTGTTTCTAGCTGAAAGTTTTCCGCCAAGTTGAGGATGTTCTGTCATGTAATCATAATCTTTAATTAAGATGGTTCATGAACATGGAATAATGAAAAAGACATGAGTATAGTGGATGAAGATATGGCACAAAGTTAATTTTTCAGAACCATATTGCATTCTACTCAGGATCAGAGTTGTGTCATGGGAGGTGTTACGCAAACAGAAAGTGTCTGCCATGCTCAATGCCGAGAATCATAAAGTGAACTTCAATAAAAATCAGTTTAGATCAGAAGTGTCTTTGCTCAAACTGAACCAGTCGGATGAAACTGGATGAAAAATGGATGCACTGGATGAAATGTAATGTGTTGCACTGTTCAAAGTAGATGGCCTGGCTGGCCCTTTTGGCCATTAAAGTCTATGTCATGTGGATTTATTCTTATGCTTAATACAGATTTAATCTTTTAAGCTGAAAGTGTCATTGGTTCAGGCAGCTACTGTAGTGCTTTTGGTTAGGATATAGAGGCAATCTAAGAGAGACAGAAGAGTCAGAAATGTGTGATTCACTCGCTCCATGTTCAGTGGTTTGGCCAGCTACAGTTTTCAGAGAAATGGTTGGCTGTAGAAAAATACCAGGAAACCTGCTGAATGACTTTGATTCTGATCTGATCTTTGGTATCAGAGCATAATTAAAAATATGTAAAGTTCTTAACATGCTGTAGGTAAAAACCAGTATTAATTACAGTTACTATATGACTTTGAATGGAAGAAAAAGAATCCTTGTTAACTGTGGCTTAGGAAGGAGAGGAAGGTTTTCTTACATTGACTCTTGATTAAATCCAGAGGCACTGTTGAAGAGTAGTTTTATCTACAGTGATCCAGTTTTTCACATTATGATATCCTAAGGAGTAGTCGTAAAACTTCCTTTTCCAGGACCCAGCATTAATAGAAATACAATTTTTTACACTTGGGGAAAATTTTCACTTGGATTTAGGTATTCACCTGTGGTCTTAGTTCCATCACTAGCACGTCAAGAATAACAAGTACAAATATCTGAATCAACATACGGATAAGAAAAATAAAAATAATTCTTTAAATACGCATGATATATCAGTTGTAGGATGTGCAATCAGAGTTACAATAGTCAAATATGTTGGTGGTGCAGCCATTGGAGTTTGCTGAGTGCAAGCATATGTGAAAGAAGTGCAGTACTTATTTCCCAGGTTATTTTTACTTGGTGTGTTTAGAAATGAGCCTTAAAAAGTATATTTCTCCCTTTTAAACCATTCATTTAAAAATAGTTATAATTTTGTTTTGCAAAAAATTCCGATTTATTATGCAGTGGAAAAATACATTGGAATGTCCTTTTTAAATTCATCACTGATATTCAAAGATATTCTGTCTCCTGCCTCTATGTTTTGGCTTAAGCTCCCTCTTAGGACCTATGTAAGGCCTTACTTTGAAACCTCAAGATTTTGTAGTTTTGGATTAAAGAATCTGAGTATTCAATTCGTCTTTCATGCATCACCTTGGAAAAAAGTCCCTACACAATGAAAATTCTTAAGACCTTCTTAAGCCATATGAAATAAATGCCTCCCTTTGACTTGCTAAAGTTTCTAGCAAATGAAATGATAAGTAAAGAAATTAAGTTGCAGCAATTTCATGCCTATAAGGCGCACTGGAGTATAAGGCACACGTCTGGATTGCTGGCAATTTCACGTACTTTGTCCATATATAAGGTGCCCTGGCCTATAAGGCGCACTTCCGGGTTCCTAGCAAAATTTCAGTCAAAATTCAGTCAAAAGGGGGCGCCTAATATGTGTGAAATTGCTGTAATTTTCTTCTAAACAGGGGGGTGTAATTCTGCTGAGGAAGTCTTATGACTACATGTGCCTGTTCTAGAGGCAAAGCTTCTCTCTTGATTTCTGAATGGTTTTGGAGCATATGTAAATGGGACTTCAGTTGTGAGGGAAAGAACCAACCTCATTCATTATCCTTATCAGAAATAAAAATAGAATATTCAGCTTGCTGAACTGCTTCCAACCTGAAGGCCAAAATAATCTGAAGCCCAACCATCTAGCTGAAATATCTAAATTGGCTGTCGAGCAAGTTTGACGGGATATTCACTCTTTTTGACTGCAATGTGTGCTCCCAGTGTGTTTCAAATTAGATGGCAGATGAGAGCCACTTGCTTCCTGTAGGTGGCTGGAACCTATTTAAGCCAGTTCACCTGTGTGACACTTAAGGTGCTTAAATACTTATCTGGGAGGGAAAAATCATATCTCTGTGTATGCCATCCAGCTGTATAACTGGTTCTGCCAAAGTGCTTTCTGTAAATTGGTTTTATGTCTGAATAACAACATCTGTACCGTAACAGACTTGTCATATTTTTGCAAGAAGTGTTCTTAGCACATGATTATTTCATAACTTAGTAAGTCCAGTATTTATTAAGTTGTCTACTGTGCAGATTTAGAGCACTAAACCTGCAGTAATGCCAGCCACCAGCACTCTCAGTTCACAGTTTAGATTCAGTTTCTCTAGGGTAGTTTGTAGTTTCACCAAGTAGAAAACTCTAGAAATGCTTTTTTTCCTAAATAGAATTTAATGCTGTTTCAAAAATCTAACTTGCACTCTTCAGCTGTAGTGATTCAGTATTTTGTTGTAATCTTAATAAGAAAGAATTGTTTAAAAAGAGTTTTAATTACATTTAAACTGAAGAAAATATCTACATTTCTTAATTACAGTCTGTTACTGAAGATGTTTTAATTTAGTGGAACTTACCACCAGCAAAGAAGTTTGTTCCTAATAAGTTAGTTTTTTTCCCTTTGTGTTAGTAGACCTAAACCTGACTCTTTCTCAGAGTGACTGCAATAATCATTTTCTCTAACAAAAATCACCTGAGGAGCTTTCTGTACCTTGAAATATCAAAATCTTAGAACAAAAAAGAAAGTAGTCCTCCTGTATACAATGTTACTCTTCTAGTTGTCCTCTTCTTAATCATCAAAACTATAATTATAATTAATTGCTAAGAGCTGATGTTGTCCATAAATCTGGAAGGATTGTCTAAATAAGGGCATCTCAAGCTTTAGTAAGGACCATTTTTAACAGCTGTTAAATTGACATTATGAAGAAGTGAATGGACACCTTTCACTGAGCAAAGTTTATCCTGCA
Organism: Sialia sialis; assembly: GCA_009812075.1. NCBI lineage: Eukaryota > Metazoa > Chordata > Aves > Passeriformes > Turdidae > Sialia > Sialia sialis. The sequence goes on along the minus strand of VRYO01002297.1, from coordinate 77,686,643 downwards.
ATTGATACTAACTTATGTCTCAGCAGGGCTGAGATGCCTAGCAGCAGACAACTGTTCTTCATGACTTTTTTCATCTGAGGATAGGAATTTGGGTCTGACATGCTCAGTTTATAGCTGCATAGGAGCTAAGCAAGTTGGTTTGGACTCATGTTTTTAATGCTGTGAACTAAAATGAAATGGTAGAAATATTATAGAAATATCTTATTTCCTTTCTCTAACAGTAAGCTGAAGGTTGTTGGCATTCCTTTAAAATCCAAATGTCCAAGTATTTAAATTAAACAAACAATACCAACATGTGCTATTTCTGGGTGTTTAAAAGAGTCCTAATTTTTAACAGTTGCTGAATGACTGTTTTGGGTGTGAAAAGTTGGCTTTTTTCTGTGCTCTAAGTAAATAAATGCATTTTGTGTATCTAATGTATTGTGGTGTTAATGTCTTCATGGTTCCCTGTGGTGAAAGTCTTGCATGCAAATCCTTGAATGTTGCTTAACCTAAATCTACTCCCTGAAAATGGTTTTGGGTTTTTTTGGCTTGTGTGGATAATTTGTGGTGCTTCACTGAGCAGAATCTACATGAATTAGCTGTACAACCAAATTGTGGTTGCAGAGGGTAAATTATTAAAGCCATGGCTTACTTTGCATGTTCTGCCAGGTGGAAGACTGAACTCTAGTGTTTAAAGATATACTTCTGAACCAGTCTTTGTTTATAAGGGACTGGTAAAATCTTAACTTCCCAGTGTAAAGAAAAGCTTCTGTTGGCCATCACTCCTGCTTTGCTCATGATTCAGAGCAGCTGTTGGCACTGAAAGGAGTCCAGCCTGGTCCTCAGGGTCTCAGGGTGGCTTTGGAATAGAGAAGGGAGGGATAAAAGGGACAAATCAATATGTTTGTTTTCTGCATGGATGAGCTGGTTGCACAGTAAACGGGACGTGAGCTGTGGGCTCTGTGTTCCAACAGCCATCAGGCCTAGGAAAACTGGAGATCTTCTGGGTGACATCTGAGGGACTTTATTTAATATTCATGGTTATTAGAGTACAAATACCTCCAAAAAATCCCCCAAACCGTACGGATTTCCACTTCTATGAATGCACAGAACCACACTATCAAAAGACCTGCCTGTAAACCAAATAGTACAGAGTGATCATTTCAGGGCATAGTATTCCATCATACAGGAAAATGCTGCTGTTCCTATTCACTGTTACTAACAGCGGGGTGATTCAATACCACAAGAATTTCCCTTTGGTAGGCAGGAGACCTTTTTGTGTGTGCGCCCTCTGAGCAGATTTTCAGTTGAAAATGGGGTTTTATTGTCAGGTTTGCTCTTAGAAATAGCTTTGACTTAATGGAAACATTCAAGCAAACTTAATTTTGCCGTCGTCTCTTTTTGTGTGTTCTGTGCTCAACAAATTGGAAAGAGGGAAAATATGTACCAGGAAGTTCTGAAGATCCACTTGCTTCCTCCATCAGGCTGTGGGAACCTGGAAGTTGCTAAAATGCTAACAAAGCACCTGAGTTGCAGCACTTTGGTCAATAGATGTAGTGTGAAAAGTTGCTCTTTCCAAAAGAACACAATTTCCATTCCTAATCACCACCACAATGCACTGTGGATTGCTGTCCTGTGACTTTAGAGCGCCACAAAAACATGGAGCATGACAAAACCAAGGCATCTTCCCCTGAAGGACAAACCGTGTCTGAATTAATTTACTCTGCTGCTACAACACTTTTCCCTTGGAAGATGTGTGCTGTAAGGGGCACATGGTGCAAACTACAAAGAGGTGCAAATCAAACAGCAGCTTCCATTGCTACTCCTAAGAAATAGATTGCAAAAAAATACTTCAAAATGATAAAGAAAAGGTTGGAAGGATATAATAATATTGTGACATGTATTAATTTCCAAAAGAACTATTGTGGCAGGGTCTCATCATTCATGGCATCATTGCACAAGAATATGGAAGACAGAATACATTTTGTCCCAAACAGTTTACTGTTTAAATTATGAGATGATGTAGTAAGTGAATGTAACAAATATGAGGGGCAGATGATTAAATTATAAAATGGCAAGGACTGTGATCAGTGATACTTTTACATTTCTGTATTTTATAAATTGAAGGTTTGAGATGGGTTGTTAAAACAGATGTTACTTATATCCATAGTCTCCACTGGCCTCTTGCCTATCCAGTATGAGCAATTGGGTTCTGAGGAAGGATTTGAAATCAATGAATACAAAGTAATACAATACATGAAATCAAATTACAGTAATTTCACGATTATAAGCCGCACCTTTTTCATTGAAGAATCCAGCCTACCCAGTAGTGCGGCTAATCATCAGGAGCGGCTTATTTATGGACAAATCCCAGTGAAATGCCAACCCAGAAGTGAGAGCTGGCCGGGGAGGGCACCTGGGGCTGCCTTTAAAGGCTTGGCTGGTCTATGAAAACTGTTTGCAACTTGAGCACCTGACACCAAACCCTGCACTGGTGCGATTCTGTTACTAACTCGTTACTTTGTCAAAAAAAAAAAAAAAGGTGCAGCTTATATTCAGGTGTGGCTTATATATGGACAAATCCCGTGGTCTGCCCAGCTACCAGGAGGTGCGGCTAATAATCAGGTGTGGCTTATAATCGTGAAAATACTGTATATGCAAAATAACCCTGAGATGAAATCTGTGCCTCCCTTACTGTCTGTGTTCTCTTGCTGCCCACAAACTTTTTCAGGATTTTTGACAATGCAGAAACTCTTGAACATGGGCTTTCACTTTCTGGCTCTTAATTCTGGATTGTTGGTGTGGCATTGCAATGACACCAAAAAGGCACAGGTATGTTCCTGTTTCTCATGTATGTCTATGAGAAAGATGCTTTTGTGTCTGACAAGGCCTTTAGTCATGCTGTCGCTGTTGTCAGAAAGTTCCGACTGTTCTGTTCTGTCAGTGTTCAGAAAGTTTTACTTGTTTCTTTGCCTGGGGCTTTTGGAGACAGAACAGTCCAGGTCTTGTTTCTGATGTTGTCCAAGTCTCTTCCATTCAGCTTTTTAATATTTTTGTCAGCTTATAAAAGACATTTTAATTAGCCTGGTTTGTTTTCCAAAGCAGCACTTCCACCACAGAAGCATTTTGACATGCAGCACTCTGCTCCCATGTCCAACATTATTGCAGAAGGTTTGTAGATTGCTCTGAAAGAATTGTGGGTTTCTCTTGGCAGACCTTTCAGCTGTACCTTGTTCAAGGAAGGAAAAGTCCACAGTAGCTGACGATTCTAATTTGATATGAGTTAAAATACACTGGCTTTGAGTGACACTGGGCTAATGCACATCATGAAATTTGTCATTTCAGCCATGTTAACTCTTAGGTGTCAGCTCATAATTATTTATAAAGATTATTTTAATCTATCAGGGTTTAGTGTGCTCAATTGCATTTATGAGGGATCACAAGAGTATCTAAAGGCTGGATTTCTTTGCTTGTTTCAGTCAAAATAAAAGTAAATATTATGCACAGAAACTAATCGTAACACCTTCTGTTTTTAAAGACCTTTGGTTAGAAAGTAGCTCTGTAACTCAAGTGGTGAGTACTGGAGGTACTTGCAATCTCTCAATCCCAGCTATAATTCTCATAGCATAGAATGGCAATAATAACTGTGATATATTCTTATTGCCTATTCTGTATATTGTTTATTCTGATGGGCAAATCTTAAATTTTCATCGCTATTGCTGCTGCTCTGCACTCTGTACTCCCTGAGCATTTGAAACGAAATGAATTTTTTTGAAAATTTTACCTAATGAATCTGGTGAGTCCTATAACTTTTTAGTCCATCCATCATCCCTGGCAGCTGCAACTCATTGGATGCTTAGGAAAGGAAGGAAACAAGTGGGCAGTGATCCTTCTCTGGGTAGTCCATGAATTTTAAAGCAGTGTTTTGAAGTAGCTTACATGTTTTATCTTGATATTCTTGTGTTTCCATGATGTGATTTTGTATTATATGAAAAAATTTTTCTTTTGGGTTTTTTTTTTGAACTTGGCTGCCTGATCATATCATTATGTTGTATGATGAGAAACAGCAACTGTTTTTTTCACCTTCTCAAAATGGAAGGTTCTAGCTGTCCTGGTTTTTGTAATCAGAAGAGTCTTACTGTGTTTGATATTTCTGCACACAGATGTTCTTCTGTGTCCCTCATATTTCTTGTTCTTGTGTCTTTTTTGCGTGTGGTATATTTCTGCCCTGGACCTCAGGCTGTGTTTTCAGTCCGAGTGCTCCAGAGACTTGTCTGGTCACTGTTACAGAGCACTAATGAGTCTCAGTGCACACCTTGTGCTCAGAGGCACAAATTCACCTCTCATATTGAAACTGCATGAATGCTTCTGTGTGCCTGGCAATTTTGGCTGGGGGTAATCAAAGGTGGCTGGACATGGTGCAGAGAAAATTACTCTCCTGTGTTTTCTTAGCTCCTGAAACATCATCTGCCTGGTAAGCAACTGTGTTTGAGACTGGCCTGCTTGAATATTTATTAGGATTATATAGATCAGTGATGTATCTAGGAGATCTAGTGGAAACAAGTAATTTCTGTAGCTAAGAGCTCACAGCAGCGTGTATTTTTTCTAATCTAAAATCTCATATATTCCTAATATTTACCAATAAAGAAAACAAACACATCTTGTAACTGGAATATATATGTAGAAGGAGGTAGTAAATTAAACAGATACAATAGAAAGGACATTTCATGATATTGTTTTTCATTAAATATCTAAGGCATTTTAACCTTTTTCATGCTTCCTGGTAAATGCTGATATTAATATAACTTCATTTAAGTCTAGGCCATAACATGGAGCCCAGAGTGCTGTTTCAAACATTTCAAACAGCAGAAGCTTCAGCTGTAGTAAGAAATCTAGCTCTAAAAAGAAAAAGAAGGGCTCTATTTAAAAATATGTTCATTAAAAAAAAAAAAAGAAAAGGAGAAATATGTTCTGTCTTCACTTCTGGTTTCAGGGAAAGAATAAGTATAGGGCAACTAGACTCATCTAAATTGGTAGGTTGTTTGTTTTTTTTTTTATTCCCAGAAAATTGGTTGCAGGTGTGACAAACACAATTTATCATCCCTCTGGACTGCATACAGGTACTTGATTGATTTCAGTGTTGTGAAAACCAAAGCCAGCCCCATGTTTTATCACTGTACTCTATGAGAGATCGTGAAGATTGGATGAAATACCCCAAATATAAACTGTTTTTGTTACTGCAGATTGACCAAAGAATAGGATTGTGTATATTTGTAAACACATCCGTTTGTTCTGAGCATCACTGGGCTCATATTCTCTAAACACAGGTAGCTAATGTTCATAAATGTCTTTTCATTTGAATGGTCTGTTTTGTATTCTAGTCTTGTGATTTTATAGCTGGAGTGAAACCCTGGGCTTAGCAAATTTCATACACTAGCTTATGTGCTGCAGCAAATTATTTTGGATTGATGCCATAAAATGGATCTCATATTTTAGTAATTATTTTGTAATCATAACTAACTGCTAACAATTTGCAATGTACAAGAATACTACCCAGCCAAAAAAAAAAAAGAAAATATCTTTTGCTTGACAGATCTGGTTGACTAGGGAATAAGAGAACTCCTTTTTCTGTTAATTTATCTTTTTGCATGCAGCTTAACAATTAACAACAGTTTTTCAATACTTGAATATCCAAAATGTATACCTTGATATTTTATTCACTATTGGCATGATGACAGAGCTGTCTTCTATTCTCTAGATATGTTCCCCTAATGTGTTAGGCTTAAGAGATGTGTCTGGAGTGAAACAACCAGCAAATTCTCTTCTCTGCTCTGCTCTTTCTAGCCCTAGTTTTTATTTCTGGAACTACCAGGCAAATACATTCAATAAACTTCATGATTAGCACTCGAAACATGTTCAAAAAATATTCTGGTCACTTAATCATTTTCTGCCATTCTAGAATTGCTTTTAAGAAGGGATTTTTGTTATTTTTTCAGGTTTAAATAGTATTTCAGGAAAAGAAGCTTGGTAGAGGAATGGAGTCACATAAAGAGATGTATGAACCCTGAGCAGGTGCTCACCTCTTTGGCTTTTATCTTTTGTTTCTGGTTTGGAATGGGTGTTTGAAGTATTGCTTTGTGTTTCTCTACAGGTAGATCAGTAAGCAAATGCTTTTGTTCCTGACAAAAGGCTGAAGAAGAAAAAAAAAATTCTTTTCTGCAGTCACATTTGAGCTTTTAGTTCCAAGGACAGAGTATCCAAGAGCCTAAAAGATACCAACAAAAAAAGTCAGAAAGGAATTTTGTTTGTTTCTTTGTTTATTTGTTTGTTTGGGGTTTTTACTTGGGGTTTTTTGGTTTTTTTTTGTTTTTTTAGTTTGGGGTTTTTTTTTACTTAAAGTAATGCCTACACTGAAGGGATAGTGTTTCCATCATCCAGAAACCTCAGCCTCTGTGGAAAAGGGAGCATTGTGAGCATTTCCTCTGCCAGCTGAACAGAATCAAGGCTGGGGATCTACCTTGCATTTGACTGGGAGTGCTCTTGTATGCAGAGTCACTTTTCCTTTTCAGAGTAAGCATAGATGCTCTCCTGATTTGGAGGAAGTAAATTTTCTATTTTCAGATCATGGCTCATTTGTTCTCCACTGCTGATCAACATACAAAATATCCTGTTCTCTAGCAGGTGTTCTGTCTCCTGCCTCATCCCTTGAATTTGAGTTGCAGGGAGAGGTGCTCATTTGGGAGCTGTTCCATGGTAATTTCTTTTTGTGAAATGATGGGCTAAGAAACTGTACTAACGAGGTCTGCTCAGGAGGTCACACACCAGTGGCAGCTGTCAGGATGCTGCTGGTGGCTGAATACAGCCAGAAATAAATGCTTTGTCACAATGCACTGTGGGTGAAGCTTAGTAGTTCTTTGTTCTGGCATACATATTTCTTAATGATGCACCACAAAACATCTTAGGCAGTTAAAAGAGTCACTTACTATGATTTTTTAATTTGCTTTACTCAAGATTTGAATAATTAAAATACTATAGGGCCTGGAGGGAGAGCACAGTTTTATCTACCTGCATTGCAAAAGGGTACAGAATGCTTTTCACAGACAGTAATGAAAAACTGTAGAGTCACATCTTCAGGATATGCAAGCAGGTACAGTATCCAGCTGGCATTATGAAGGATGGTAAATACGGAGTAGCTGGGCAATCCTGGCAGAAAGTAGGTAGAATAGGATTTTCCCTTGGTGAGCTGGAAGATGTTGAGAAGATCAGTAAGTTATGATGAGAATAACATAGTCTTGCCTGCTTACCAGAAACTGCCACATTTTAATGCCAGATATTAGCCTGAGGCCAAACATTTCCAGATTTACAATCTAATTGCAATCTCCTCTCTCCACTTACAGTGAAGGGCTGAGCCTGTATCTGGACTTCACTCATTGAATTCTTAGTGTGTTCTGCCTGGGAAATTGTGGGAAAGGGGTCAAATACCCAATTTGCAGTTTAATGCTCTGGAGGGGTACAGCTGCAAAAATGGATTTTGCTGTTGGCACTGTCTTTTTCTGCTCCATTAATCTCTTAATCTCTCCGTGACATGCCAGCAGTGGTCAGAGACACTTTTTTCATGGGGGCACCCTTGTATGTTGGGGCAACAGTGAATTTATTCACTGCTTTATTTTCCCTTCCTAATAAACGTTTCAGATAAATATTGGCTTAGAGGGAAAGCTCCACTGCTGCTCTTAGAACTGTGCCACTGAACATCTCCTTTCTTACCACTCAGAAACCATGCTGCAGAGCTCAGGACAGTTTGTTTTCAATTTGACATGTGGCCCTGAATTTCCCTGGTGATTTGTGGCAAATTATCTACCTGCCTGAGCTGCAAGGGGGAGGGAACCATCCCTCCTTAGCCCAGTTCTGCCCCGTCTGCATCAGTCTGTACCACATGTGCTGTGTCTCCTCCTGCATAACACATGGAGAAGACTGTCTCATCTGCCTGCAATGACAATGAGCAATGGTGAAATTTTTTTTTTTTCAGGCATATGATATGTAAAGGTGTATTTTACCTGAACAATAACTTTGGATTTTAACGGGAACAAAATTTCATGTAGCCTCTTCTAAAAGTTCTGGGTGTTTGGGACACTCCTAGTTGCTAATTCTGTCATGTTCTGGATTTCATGTTGATCCAGCAATGTGAGATTTCCATCTGCCATTTGAGACTACCTTCAAACCTTTGTGCTTTCAGCATTGCACCTGTAGTTGTTCCCACTCCTCCATCACAACATAACTTCTTCCGCCATCAGGGCTGAGTATGGTCTGTGTGTAAGGGCTACAGCATGCCATACCTGAGGTAGGAAATGCAATCTTCATTCTTACTGCATGGATGGTGCAGGCTGCTCCTGGTTTGAGTTTTGTTCTGTCTTTGCTGTAATAGTCAGTTCAGATGCAACCACGAAGTCTGCCATGAGCAGCTCCATCCCACTCTTCAGAGTGTGAAAACCCCTATTTAAATAATTTGCAATGTTGTGGGTGTCTAATTATTCTGAATGTTGTTTATCTGTGCTTGTGTTCCCTCCCAGTGCAGCTGGCATTGCTGTGTCTGAGCTGCCTGCTGCAGCAAACAGCAGAACAGAAGACTGAACTCACAGCAGGAGCAGCATCATCCAGGCAGTCAGAAGGAGCTGGAGCACTGCATCCAGCTCTGGGCTCGCCAGATAGGGAGGACATGGATCTGCTGGAGTGAGGCCAGAGGAGGCAATCAAGATGATCAGAGGGCTGGAGCACTCTGCTATGAGGACAGGCTGATCAGGTTTGGTCAATCTGGTCACCTAGTTGTGGCCTTCTGTATCTGAAGGGAACCTACAGAAAAGATGGAGAGAGAGAGAGACTTTTTAAAGGACAAATGGTAACAGGACAGTGGGGAATCATTTCAAATTGAAAGAGAGTAGTTTAGATTCGGTATTAGGGAGAAATTCTTTACTGTGAGGGTGGTGAGGCACTGGAACAGGTTGCCCAGGGAGTTATCTTCTGATAAGTAATTACTGATAAGTAATCACTGGTAAGTAATCACTGATAAGTAATCAGTCATGCAGTGAGACTCAGTGGGCCATTAGCAGAAGATATCTCCCCGGAGGAAGGATGGGGAGGTACAAAGAAAAAGAACAATGCCCTACTGGTTTCAATGGATGGCCCATTAGCAGAATATCTCCCACAGAGATCAGGATCGCTGCCCCACCTGGTCACAACAGATGGTGATAGAATGGATACCTTGATCACATCCTGTACTGTAACCCAAGACAGCATTGCTGGCGTGATTGTTACTAATGGGTTACTTTGCATGTAGATGCTTGCTGGGGGGAGGAAGTGCGCCTTATAGGCCACTGCTCCTTATATATGGACAAGTCCTGTGGACTTCCCAGCTACCCGGAAGTGCACCTGATAACCCGGTGTGTGAAATTACTGTAGTTGAATTTGCAGACACTTGGCTGAATTGAAAATTTAATATAATTTCACTGATTCTCTGCATAGCTAACACACATTTATTTGAGCAGAGAAGGGGGAAAGAAAGCAGAGATGGGAAGCCCTTACCTTAAAGTTAATCAGATTGCTTTTGACTTAAATTCCTCTAGGAATGCTGAATAGGTCAATAGGCATTGTACCCCAGTAATTACCAGAGAAGAAACACTACACTATTAAAAATAATCAGTGCCTGGGACTTATTTCTGAACATTTGCTTTATGTGTTCATATAAAATGGTCTGAACAATAGTAACTAACATGTAATTATAGGTATTTAAAAGCCGTTATAATGAAACAATTGCTTAAATGTGAAATCAGACTTTTAAAATGAATACACATTTATTCTCATTGTAATTTATGATAATTCTGGTTGTAATCTCTGACTAAACAGAAGTTTCTTTCCTATTTTCTGGTTGATTCTAAGCTTTTGAAAACCGAAGAATGAAGTGCTTCATGCAAACTGTGTATGCCTCTGTTTATTATTATTATTCTTATTGAAAAGTTATGGATATAGGGAAATTCTCATCTGTTGAAATGGCAAGTTTTGGGCACACCTTTTAACGAGATGTCTTTTACAAAGACTTCTCAGGTTCTGGCTGTGTATTTGCAGCAGAAAGGCTGAGGTATCCTCTGATGGCACAGTCATCTGTGCTGGCTTTATGAGACCACAGGTTATGCCTTGTGATTGTGGTTATCACTCCCATTAGTCTGCTTAAAGACTTTACTCAGAGAATTTCAATTTCTAGCAATTGTGGACCAAGAAACTCCCTTTTCAACCTATACAGAGAATATAGGAGCTTTTGTAATCCCCTTTCTTGGACATCTTAAAATCACTCCATGGACTCCTTATGGGTTTGGAGGCTGCAAATTGGAAGCCCATAACTTCATTTATACATGCAGTGAAGAGCATTGGTCACACCAGGGGAGCTGCTGGGAAATCAGGCACTTCAGGGAATAGTGGTTTAGCACTGGGTATTCACAGCCATTATCACTGTGCTTTTCTCCTGTCCTCTCCCAAAGCCATGCACACTTATTCCAGCTCATGCTTATGGTAGACAAAATTCTATGGTGAAGTATAAAACATTTCATATTTTTTTTTGTTTTCTTTTCTGGCCAGAGTCATAAAAGTAAGATGGTGTTCATGGGGCACCCTCTAACAGGTATGTAAGAACAGGCAATTCTCATAAATAGATGTGTTTACTTTTGTGGAACTGCAGCTGTGCAATTAACACAGCTCCTTTTCTGGGTAACACTGAGGTCACAATTCTAACCTGAAGGGCATTGTCACTCCCTTGCTGATATATATATATATATATATACATGTTTGTATTTATATATGTATGTAATATATTATTTATTTATCTATTTATTGAAAAAGATTGCAACTTGAGCCCAAAGTGACAGACAAAATGTTGTGGTTTTTTTTAAAATATATTAATTTGGTCACAATTATGTCTGGAAATGAGCATAACAGATGTGAAACAACTTATTGAATTAAAAAAGACAGCTTCTTTTTGCAGCCCTCAATGGATCACATTTGAGGTTGTTAAATCATTAGCAGGCAGCAGGGAGACTGTAATTCTGCTTTTGTTCAACCTAACTGCTCCAGTGTGCAACCCCTTTTCTCCTCACGTTGCCACTTCTACTTGAGTTGATTACCAACATGATCTTTGAATAAACCTACTGGTTATACAAGAAAAGATGAAAATCTGAGTAAAGCTGTTAAATCTACGTTTATAGAATTATCTCCCTGGACTTAATTATCACCATCCTGCTGCATGCTCTGATTCTACACTTGCTTATCCCTTTATTTTATTCTCTTGTTTGATAATACAGCTTCTCATAATCCACACAAGCCTTGCAATATATTTCACTCACTTGCTGACATTTCACTTTGTTGCTGATATTCATCCCTTGGTATCCCACATGCCTGTCAATTAATCAGTCACAAGTCTGCAGAGTGTTATTACAGCCAGGGACTAAGCACCCAGCTTTCAAATGAGGCAGCATTTATCAATTCATGTGACTCTCACTATGAAAAAAGAGAAATTGTATTCTGTCATTGCCAGCAGTCTTTAGGATGATTAGACTGCAAGGCAAACTTTGGGCCAAATCCTTCTGGATCTACTGGAGATATTTTTGAACTTCAGTAAGTTTTGTCTTCTTCTAGCTTTAGCTCTTGTGATCTACTGATCTCATGATTTAAAAAAGGCTTGGAATCCTGTCTGACCTTTAAATGCTCTTTTGAAAATTATTATTTCCATGAATTTTAAGAATAAGAACTAACTGAAGCAACTGCAGAGATAATATGGGCTAGCTTTTCTTCAGACTATGGAGGAAATGAAAAACTGAAAAACACTTTTGGAAATCCTCCCCCCTATTTTTCTATGCACAATTTCATGCTTTCCATCTGTTCAACACACTGTAGGGGTTTTATTAATGGAAACAGACAGTTTCTTCAAGAATGTGCAGGCTTCTGTAAACTAAGAGCAGTGATGACCATGGTTGGAGTGTGAGCTGCACAGCACAGTGTGACACACCTGAGACAGGGTTTTCCTTCTGCTGTGTGCTCCCACCAGGCTTACCTGTGTCAAAGGTGAAGCCAAGAAAGCATTTCTCTCTCCTGTAAGAAATATCAGTGTATTCTGCTTAAGAGAGCAGCTTCCCAGGCAGTGATTTATTTTCTGATCCCACTCTCCACTCATCCATTTGTTATGAAAGCCTCAAGCTCAGGAGACATTACTGGCTATAACTGATCAAGGGTGTCCATGTGTAGCAAACAGGTTTTTTTTAGTTATCTGAACATTGATGTTCCCTGTCCTTGTTCTGGAGCAGTGCCATAATTAATGGTGAAATATATATTTCCCCAGAATACATTCTAACTGAGCTTCATCCAAGGAGTTCAACATACGTTTCTGTGTAACGTGCATTTCATGAAAGAAATGCTGTGCTGGGTGTCTAAATGTGAGGCGGAGTTTAAGGGATATAAGGTATATAAGCCCTCAGATTTATGAACTCGGGAGAGACTGCAGAACTTTTGCTGTACCAATAGCTTGCAGTGTCTAAAGAGATGGAGTGACAGATGTGTGAGTACTCTGATGATATTTCCTTATTGCTCCTTAGCATATGCAAAGCCCACATACCTGCTAATGACATAACAAGCAGGAGAAATATCTCCAGTTTTTCATTCATTAGTGTTTCAGCAAACTTCCTGGCAGACTCAAGATCTGCCTGGCAGGTTAGGAGTCAGGGCTGGCTCTGAGCTGCCCAGATGTAGAAGCCGACATCAGCATTGTTATTCAGGGGAGGAACAGCGAGATTTTGGATTCAGGGAAGGCACAAGTGGTATGGGAGGAGAGCTCAAGGCTTTTAAGAGCTTCATTCCTGTGCTGTTGTTTGAGGGAAAGGAATGGACAGATTTTAGGCCATCCACCTTCACAAATACACCAGCACAGGTAGGTGATGAAATGGTCAGCTCTGTCTGCACTCAGGGCTTAGTCTTCTTTCAGTGAAAGATTAGTTTAAATATAAATTTTTCTAAGCCAAATGTGAGTTGCTATCATTTTCCTCCTTGTCTGATAGTCTAGAGCAATTTTTTTTGGTCAGAAATATAAGAAATGTCTAATTTTTTTTTTTTTAAACTTAATTGTGAAATGTCTTTCTCAGAGGGAATGGTTTTCAAACTAAATTCCTGTTCTGGAAGAAGTAAAAGGAGAATTTTATTTGCATCTTTCTAATCTGGGATACATTTTCTGACTGGTACAGTAGTAATTTCTGAGAAATATGTGATCTCTAGTTTTTATCCAAATCACTTTTCATTCAGGTGCATGAAAAAAAGCCAAACCTGAGACCTTTGAAATCTTGCAAGACAAGAAAGTAATTCCATCCAGACCTCTTTGGCCAGCCTTATACGATTTACACATTTACTCTTGATGGTATTTGATGAGTAATGGTACTCAAGGAATCTTTGAGCCCTGGCTACTGTAGGGGTGAAGGGGTGCAGGGAAGATCGGTACAGAAACCTGAGGCAAAGAAATGTCAGTCATGAAATTGTCAGAGTGAGAAAAACTAGATGTATAATTAGCAGAGATGTAATCCAGATCTCTAAAAAATCTTAAGTGTCAAATTTGTGCCTAAGAATTTTTATCTGCTTTGTACTTCCTCAGTCTGGTTTTAGGCAGGGCAGAAGTGCAGCCTGAAGGGAAGTGGCAGTGGGGTGACTGTCAGCACTGCCAGCAGCTGCTGAGGGCTGTGTGTGCTCCAGAAAAAATTGAAGGGCAGAACTGGAACCAGACTTGAGAGTCAGGATATGTACCTGCAGGCACAATTATCTGTGTGTGCATACACTCATGCATGCAGCTTGTGCTGGGCTGGTTGATTGTGGAAGCAGCAGCTCTGCTGGCACCGTATGTCTGCTGAGCCCTGCAGCAGAGATACACACAGAGATTCTGCTTTTGTTACACTGCTCCCTCAAACAGCACAACTAATCTGATAAAAGCATATCTGTACCTGCTCTAGGGGTCAGCAGAGCTAAGCTCTGAGATACAATTTGTATTTACAGTAATTTCACGACTAAAAGGTGCACCCTTTTGACTAAAATTTTGATCAAAACCCAGAAGTGGCCTTATAGTCTGGTGCGCCTTATATATGGACAAAGTTCGGAAATTTGTGAACCCAGAAATGCGAGCCGTGGCAGCAGCCACAATGGCAGCCGCAAGCCGAGCCGCGTGCTGCAAGAGCCACAAGAGCTGCGGCAGCCGGCACTGGAGTTGGGCAGGAATGCCGGGGCCTGTGGCATGGGGGGGTGCCTGGGTCTTCCTTCAAGGGCTGCGCCGATCCATGAAAAATGTTTGCAAATTGAGTACCTGCCAGTAAACCCCACGATGGCATGATTCTGTTACTAATTCCTTACTTTGTTGCGTGCGAATCCTCGCTGCAAAAAAAAAGTGCGCCTTATAGGCCGGTGAGCCTTATATGTGGACAAAGTTTGGAAATTTGCTGACAACCCGAAAGTGCACTTTATAATCTGGTGCACCTTATAGTTGTGAAAGGACTGTACTTATTTATTTAACATTCATAAGCAACACAGCTGTTCCAGCAAAGCTTTTGCAGGACAACCTGAACACTGGTAAAATGACTCCTGCACTTCTAACCTTTGCACAGTGCAGTGCCATATTTTAGGCAAAGCTCACTCTGTTTTTATTAGGATATTCAATGCAATGTAATACCGCAATCTGTCAGACAATAAAAATACTATTTCCTCCCCAGGCTGTATGTGTTCTCACCTGTTACAGCAATATTGAAATGATGCCAGTTGCATCGTGTTTGTAAACAGTGCCAGATTGGAACTGCATGCTCCATTCTGTAGGATCGTGTCTGTTGTGTGATGCGGGCATCACTCAATTAACCAGCTCCCTTTGTTTTCCCTGGATTTCTCCTTGACATTTATTTCTGGGAAGGCAGATCCTGCAGGCAGCTTTATTTGTGGTTCAGGAAAAAGACACACTTCAATGTCCTCACACCATATTTATCATCATCTTGCCTGCCTTGCAAAGGTAGCTGCAAATGTTGTGATGGATGGAGGATGACTTGACCAGTTTTGCTGTGGTTTCTGTAAGTGCTGTTCTCCATCTTTGTGCAAAGAGATATAGTGCAATTTCTTGTGGCTGTGCCACAAAACAGAGCTCTGATCTGTTGGCTCCTCACTGTCTGTGTAAATAACTATTGCCTTTTAAAATAGATTTTTCCTGATCAGATACTGAAGTTGCTGTGCTACAGTGTTTGGCAGTGATTCAGAAGAGAGCCTGCTTCTCACCCTCCCACCCCTCTGGGGGCAAAAGTAGGGCAGCACCAGGTGGGCTTGTTTATAGGTTAAATCTCCAAAATAATGTAGTTGCAAATTAGATATACATATCCAGGGAAGGAAATATTAAGGATTTCACATTCATAGAGAGCTCTGTCATTTAAACTGAAGGTAAGACTTCCTTTTTTATATTAATGTGATTTTGGACTGTTTCCAGTGTATTATCATTAAAGGGACATACTGTTAGGTAAGAATGTAGTTGTGCTCCCTGAAGAAGAAAGTTCAGTGTTGTCATCTCATTTGTTATCCCACTTCATTTCTTAGATTTATTCTGTCCCCATCTTCCTCATGCTCCTTTTAAACAAAGCTCCAAACAAATGAGTCCAGGTAGACATAATTTTCCTCCCCGTTGTAAGTGGCAATGTTTCACTGGTGCCTGTGGCAAGGAGGACTTTCTCAGCCCCTTCTCTCCTCCTGTCTCTTTGGGAGCAGAATTCACCGTGGGATTGGAGTGGTGGCAGCTGGCCATGGCTGGAGCGTGCTCTG
>VRYO01002297.1:77656643-77669806 GCA_009812075.1 Sialia sialis | reverse complement strand
TCTAATCTCCCGCTAAAGGTGTGGCACTAGGAACTCACTTTTTCTCCTTAATCAGATGAATGAACATAAAATGTGACTGTTCCCTACTGACTGTGTTGTATTAAGAGCTGCAAAACCCCCAGAGATTAAATAACATTTCTAGAAATCAATCTCACTAGCTACTCACTACAGTTTTCTACCTCCTCATATGCAGTGAAGCTATAAAAGACTAAAACTGGAGTAAACAAAGTCAGAAGATGAATATTCTGTTTTCAGACACCGAATTCCATTACTTTTTTGAGTAGAATGAGGAAATAGTTATAAAATTGCAATGAAGTATCTTTGACAGCAGGAAAATAACGGATATACATTTTGTTTGTTCTTTACTACTGTTTTTTAGAGAATGAATGTTCTCTTTTCACTGTAAGGCTTGGTCATAGG
This sequence comes from Sialia sialis, assembly GCA_009812075.1. NCBI lineage: Eukaryota > Metazoa > Chordata > Aves > Passeriformes > Turdidae > Sialia > Sialia sialis. The sequence goes on along the minus strand of VRYO01002297.1, from coordinate 77,669,386 downwards.
TTTTAACAAAAATAGTTTGAGATCAGCTGTAATGCAGCAGTGTCTGCTTACAGCCAGAAAATTTCTCCTCATCAAGAGACATAGCCATGGAAGAAATACTGATCTCCTTCAGCTAGCAGCTTTAGAAGATGTACCTTTCAAGATATTTGGTAACATAGGAGGATCTGTGGAGTAAATTAAATAAGATTATAGATTTGGATTAGCCCCTAAGCCTGCACCAGAGCTGGGCACAGCCCCTTTCTTCTCAAAAGAAGGCTTCATAGCCAGGCCTTTGCTTATCTTTGTGCCCCAGTGATCCAAGCAGATCAGGTCTGATGGAGAACATCACAGCCAGGCTTGCTCCCATCACTTTTGAAAGGTTACTCCCTACATCTGTCCCCCATGTGTTGCCTGATGTGCCTGGTGACTGTTAAGCAGGAGTTATTTTTACTTCTCACTCACTCAAAAAAACAAACAAATAAACAACTACCCCCCAAAATCAACAAAACCCAGGCTTGTCTAAAGAAAACAGCAAAATGTCAGCTGTCTCATGCAGAGGGTAACTGTTGGTGAGATGCCCCTGTGCACAGTCAGGCTCGTGGCTGTGCAGGCACTGGGCTCATCCAGGCAGATTCTTTAGGTTCATCTGTTTCATGTAGGCACAAACTCATGCTCTAGACAGGGGCTCATTGTGCTGAGACTGTCACTGTGAGTAATGGCTGCTCGTGTGATAACTCAATGCAACTACTGGATAGCCAGTGACTTACTGAGGCTTTTTGTAGAACAACTGTACAGCACAAATTCAAGTTTTTATAAATGGGGACTGGTGTCTGTTGTGATAAATCAGATTACTTGTTTTGCCCTGTACTTCCAGCATATTCAATTTGCACCACAGTAAGATAAACTTATTGTGATTACAGACTTGCTTTTGTTGTTGAGGGTGGCAAAGGTGAAATTCACATCTAATGATCTTGTTTTCAGGATTCTCCAAAAATTTCTCCCAGCTGTTACAGGAGAAGCCACCTGGCCAGCATGCTGCAGGACATGAGCTGAACTCTGCTGCCTTCAGGAACCCCATACTCTGCTGCAGGACTGCCTGGTCCTTGTGAGGACTGAGTCTCACATCCTATGGGTGCATCCTTTGCACCAGGTAAAGCAATAGTTTGCACTGCTGATTCTGGAGCTTTCTCCCTGAGTGATTTCTCAGGCCTTTTGGGACCAAAATGCAATGGACACTTACGATAAAGGATCAGAAAATTTCAGCAGCTCTAGACAAAATACTTTCTCTTCCCACCCACATAGCCTTTCTGTAGTAAGCCTTACCCATTTCACTCTAGGTTGGTGTCCCACAGGTGTAAAGTACTGGTTCTCTTCAGCTCCATCTCTGAGGACACATCTAGTGAAGTGTTTTTGGTACCCAGTACAAAGTGTGAAGACTGCATGTAAAGTTCATTGGTGTTTCTGAAACTCATGTTGACTGTCTGATTCCCAGCCCTCTATTTGTCACAAGGTAGTATGTGCTCAATGACAGCACAATAGACTACAAAGTAGCTTCCATTTTTTTATTTTTTATTTTATTTTTTTTATTTTATTTTTTATTTTTTTCTTAAAGGAGAGGGAGATTCTTTCCTGGTATTCCTCTACAGTTCTGCACAGCCTGAAATTAAATTGCTAGAGCACTGCCCTAAGAGGTTTTAATTTATATTTCAACAGTTCAAAGTAGCAGTTACTAAATCTTCTATTTGGAGTAAGCTTAAGATTCTTAAGGTATTTTTAAGTCTCTTCCTTGGACTGTGGCACATCTGTGACTTGCTCCTGTGGCAACAGATGTCTGACCCATTGCAGTGACAAAATCTACAGGCACATTCAAAAAAACCTGAAAATAAGGGGGTGGACATACCAATACAAAATTTTCTTAAGAAGGTTAGTCTGAAGAATCTCACTGCACAGCCATTCTGTGGAGTTACTCTTTTTCTACCTTTGTTGTATTATTTTTTCCTTTGGTATGAAAAATTTATTTTGGTGCAGGGACAAAAACAACCCTTCCAATGAAACAATGCAGAGCAATGCTGATCTGACATCAAAATGACTTTTGATATGAGCAGTTGAAATGCTAAAGGTTGTATTTCCAAAAACTGAAAGCACATGTTAAGTGCAAGAACATTCACCTGAGCATAACCAGAGTTTCCTCAAGCAGAACAAAGAGGCAAGCTTCAAGCATCTGTCTGATTAGAAGCTACAAGGATCTGATTTTACCACTGAGCATGCTGTGTAAACATGTGAGCATTCCTTTATCTCCCTTTATATTTTCTGTGTTGTGATCTCTTTTCCTTCTTAAGATGTTTTCTGTGTCTTTTCTGGAAAATAAAAACTCCAGTCTCATTACCCAGACACCCCGCTCTGTGAATCCCACGGGGTGTTTCTCTTTGTGTTGGAAAAATCAGCTGGGATGATAGATACATGTACAGTATGTTTACTTTAAATCTAAAACCCAAACCCAAGCTGTTCTTAGACCATGACCATTATTCCTTGAGAGTCACTTTCCAGATTACCCTGGGAGCAGCTACAGATGCCCTAAGTGCTCCATGACATTACAGAGAAAGGAGCCATGTACCAGGTGCAGGTTACTGTAAAAAAGTGACTTGGTTGCTTACAAAAAAGAAAATTATAGCAATTGAAGTTATGAGGCAGTCATTGACCTCCAATACGGTGTATCTGACTCCCTTAATGCTTGACAAATGGTTTAAGCTCAGCGGCTGGCTTTGGAGGAGTGGACCATGTACTCAGCCCAAGCATTACCCTTTTATCCAGAATAACATAGAAGTTAATGTGCTACAATAAAAAGCATCTGCTTTATTTAATGACCCATATCAGCATGTGATTCCTGTCTTTAGTTATGAAATGCCAGCAGTTTACAAGTAGGCTGGTAGTGTGCCTGTTATCTTATTTATGAGAGAAGGAAAGAAGTGAGTAAGAGCTATAAACTATTTCTGGCTATTCTGGAATTGTCCTCTTCTGACTGGGCCTGGCATGGTAGCCCCTGGGGAAACTTCTCATGCCAAGCAGTAATCTCCTCCTTGCCCCTTTTCCTGCTCTCTACTATTTAAAAACCTTGTGTATTTACAGGTAAAATGACAAAACTGTTTTGGAAGGGCTCTGGTGTTGGACTGCAGACTCTGCAAAGCAGCACTGGAGCTTCCCTCATGTGATGCAGATGAGGGTGAGTCATTCAGAGACACTGCTCTAACACTTGCCACTCGTCTTTGCTTCATCCTCTGCCATGGAGAATAAAAATGGATGAGTTCTGCTCTTACTGTCCAGAAACAAATCTGATTAATAATTAATAGTGATTATAAATAATGCTACTTTATGGAATATACTGGAGCAGATGAGGTCAGTTGCCTACATTCACACATTCTCCTCATTCCTTTAGAAAAGTTATATTAGAAGAATGAGGTACAGTAAAATGTAATTACTCAGCAAGTGTTGCTAACTGGAAAATAACACGATGAAGTTGTACTTTTTGTATTTAACAATGAGAGGACTTCTCCACTTCACATATTTCTCTAGCTTGTTCTTTACAGCTTGTTCCTTCAGACACTCCTTTATTGTCCTTTCTGGTAGGGACTCAGTTCAGAATAGCCATGGCAGAATTCCTAGCAGGTATTGCAAAGCTACATAAAAAGTGTGATTTCTGCAAAGTTAGTTTTCAAACTGTAGCCTGCTTACGCATTTGTTACAGCTCTAACGTGGGGAAAATGGAAACAAAGGTTTTCAAGAGACAATTGGAAGTAAAGTTCATGACACCATTGCTTCTCCTACCTCATCTGAGAGGATTAATTCAGTCCAGATTATTTCTTTAATCCATTTCCTAGCACATTTCTGTGCCTGGCTGTGCTGTCTGGATGGAGGAGGAGCAATGGAAAGAGGGGGTGGCCTTTTCCTCCCAGTATCACCAGTGATGCTGGGTTCAGTGACTCTCCAGCCAGAGGGGGCTCCTGGGGACTCTTTTGGCAGTGTGAAGTGTCCTGCTGATCCATGAAATGACTGTAAGTACACAAACACATACTCTTCCTAGGTGAGTATGTTAATGTGTGATGTAAGATGAAAGTTGGCTAAAAACATAAAGTAACATCTACCCTAATTAAGTATAAACATTATTTCCTGGTAAGTTTTTTTTACTGTTAAGCATTTTCTCTGGAAATCTTTATGATGTTCTCTCTTTACATTTTGGGGAACTGAACTCCTTTTTTTCTCCATGTCTTGGGTTCCAATACAGGATGTGATAAAAGGTATCTGTTCTATCACCCTCTGTTGAGGTTGGGGGCAGTGATCCTGATCTCCATGGGAGATATTCTGCTAATGAGCCATCCATTGAAACCAGCTGGGGCAGTGTTCTTTATTTCCAAAGGGGATATCTCCTGTTAATGGCCACATTTTATAAACCAGCTGGGGCAGTGTTCTTTCTCTTTTCACAACTCATCCTTCCTCCAGGGAGGTATCCTCTTCTAATGGCCCATTGAGTCCCACTGAGTAGAACTAATAAGATTACTTCATCCCATTGGAAGTTGCTCCAGCCAGGGGGAAGAGCCCAATGTTTCTCACCAGCATAAAAACAGGTGTTTTGGGACACAAAGGCAGCCCTTGGAAAAACTGGACTTTTCCACATCATCACTAAATCTTCAGAGGGAAACTGCACCTTCTACAGGAGCACTGCTTCAACTAACCACATTTGGCACTGCAGGAGGACTTTAGTCACCATTTAATCGGACTTCTACCAGCACCCTGCCTGACATGGTGTCAGGTTGTATTCTGACTTTGTCAGTGTTTGGAGTTTGTTTCTTTGTAGTGTTGTATTTCTACTTCAATTTTCTTAGTAAAGAACAGTTATTGCTAACTCCCATATCTTTGCCTGAGGGCCCCTTAATTTCAAAATTATAATAATTTGGAAAGAAGGAGGTTTATATTCTCCATTTCAAAAAATTGTTATTTCAAACCATGACACTCAATTTTTGCATTTCTATCAAACAGGCAAATATATTTCCTGTATGCTTCTCTTCCATCTAATGTCCTCTTTTTAATTTGTTTTTCAGCATGCTGCAGTCCCCATGAAAGTCTCTTGTGACCATTCATTGGACCAAAGTCCAGAGCTGGTTGCTTTCCATCAGACTCCTGTTGGCCTCTGTTTGTATGCTCACTTGCTACATTAAGTAGACAAAAGAGTTGGTTTTTTTTTTGAGTCGTTCTTTATCTGTTTCCCAGGTTCCCAGAGCATGGTAATAAAGCTCTATTAGGTTACTCATTGTTTTTAAGTAGCAACATGCCCTGTTCTTCAGTGACTGGAAGCGTGATAGCCTCAAGACAAAGGAAAACAAAAATGCAAACCACTATGGTGACATGACCTTGAAGGAGATCCGCTCTATCAGAAGTTCTCTCTAGCCCTTGTGTATAAGTAGGGCTGCTAGGAGCAGTACAAATTGTGTGTTTATTTTCTGAGTTTTTCTCATAGTGCCCAAGGCGAATGATTGGAATTTCATTCTCTCATTGTTAACCGTGATATCCAGAATTCATGTCTTAAAGGGCAGTTTATCTCTGGAGAGCTAATATATAAAGAAGTGGTAAACTCTTACAGGGTAGTTTCATTTCCTATGTGTATATAGATTTGGATTTAGTTTTGCCTATTGCAGACGAATTTGCTTTTTTCCCTCCCTAAATGTTTTCTTATTTCTCTTGCCCTGGATATGCATCTGGAGAGGCCTGAAGTGAATTTTTTTCTCACTTTCGCAACACAAAATCATTAAATAAAATCTGGATTGTGGTGCCAAGTTGAGCCCCCACTTACATCTGTGGAAGAACACTAAAGGCTCAGAGAAAGGATGTAGCCTGTGGAAACTTCAGTGATGGAGGGTGTGTATGACTCTGGATTAACTCAGGAGCTCTGGGTTAACTGGTGTCAGAAACATCTATCTTCCCATTTGTGAAATGACAATCTCATGTAAATCACAAAGACATGACAAACCCTTCAATGCTGCTCAGGCAGAATTGGTCTGTGAAGCTGAGTTGTTTTTTAAATAAGGTTTTGTTAGAGACATACTGAGACCCCACCCTGAAGTGAATAAAACTTTCAGGCAGATGAAGAACACTTCTTAAATGTGAGACAATTTCCCCTGCAGCATGCAATATTTTACTGTAGAAGTTATGGTCAGTTGTAGATATCTTTTAACTATGTTATGAATTACCTCCGTAAGAAAGATGAATGTGAAATAACACATTTCCCCTTTCTCATGGTCATAGGTCCATAGTTTCAGGGTAAGAGGCATGAAGGCAAGGACACTGAGTATTTCTTTCTATACACTAAAACTTTTTTATAGTTAAGGTTTAATGTCATCCATGTCAACATAATTCTATTATTCCAGTGGATAAGGAAGAGCCTCCATTGCTCTAGAGTCAATCTTACAGGGAATGAAACTATCAAGCAGCACTATTGCCATAAAGTAGACCTTTGATCTTCAAAATTTTAGTGGCATGCAGGGTTCATTACAGAAAAAGGAATTATTTGTGAAGTTTAGTGAAAATAAATATTAGTAAGCTTATGGAGTTTTGGTTTCTTTTGGGTTCTTGAACAGCACAGAATTGCTAGAATATTTTGATTAGTGTCTAATTCCCAAAGTAAACAACTGGTTTGTGCTGCAGCATCAGAAATCAGGTATGTAAAGCAGCAACAAACATGGGTTTTGTTAGCCAGGAGAGTGCATATTCAGGCATCTTTAAGGCTCCTTTAAAAAAAATATAAAAAGTTGTTTAAACCCGCGTACAAAATCATATCAACTCACAGGTATTGGAACTGAAAAATGGGAATTTGTAAACTTCTATATCTATGAGAAGAGCAAAACTCTTGTGGTTTTGACTGAGAAATTTATTTTTGAAACTTGTGAAAAAGGTTACTATTAGAAAACCGATTTACTTGTAGCAGACTCCTGTGCCTGGGGAAAACTCTGGTTTCTCAGACTCTCAGATTATTCTGGCAATGAACATTTTTCTGCCCAGAGATGCAGGGCTTGTGAATCTAGCTGAGCAGTTGTGGTTTTGCTCAGCTGCCAGCTGCAGCTCAGGAAAGCTGTTCTTCCCTGGTTCTGTTCTAATCCATTCTGCACCAGCTGCAGAGAGGGAAGAGCAACTTATGGAGAATCTGAAGGCTGATCTCCAAACAAATTGAAGCTTTAATAACTGAAAATGGAAAGGAGAGAGGAGGGAAGGTGGGAGGAGATTCTGCTGCCTCTCTTGTCCATCAGGCTGGGATTTGGGGCTGCCCTGCCTTCCCCAGCAGAACTGCAGGCACTACTTATCCTCCTGCCAAGGGGCATGGCACAGTTTTGTCTGTGTATTGATAGCTGTATTTCTAGCAGGACATGCTGACATTCTCAAAACTGTTTCTTATGAAGAGAAAATTAATTCATGACTCAATTTTCCCTGCCCATCCCAATTTAAACTTATCAAACTTGTGTGTAAAACATCACAGCCTCATGGACATTTGCAGGCACAAGTTTTCTGAAGAAAATAGAAAACCCTCTGAAAATTGCAATCCTAATCCATTTTTCTTTAGCATAATATCTGCTTTGATAATGGCTGTTCTCTCATCAATTTTCATCTATGGAGAACTGAAGCAGGTAAATGTATATTGATCTCTATTAAATACAAGTGGTTACAAGTTGCCACTACAATTTGAGTAGAAATTTTTTTTTAAAGATTAAACTATGTTGACTTTACTTTGTTGAAAAGCAGTGGTAGCCTCTGTTCTGGGTGTTCTTGTCCATATGAGTATAGAACTACTGCACTCTGGTAGCACTGGAGTAGATAAGTTTCACTTGAAATTTCCTTTCTCATTTGTATTCAGGTACATTGCATATAGTTAATGGTGGCTGATACTTGGCTGCTTCAGAAACAAAATGAGAAGCTAAAATCTCAAATTTTCCATATCTATTTCAAGTGATTGAAATGACAAGGACAAAAATTGCCCTTTTCTGTGGACAGTGGAAATAACAGATTTTTTGCTACTTAGTTTATTGGATATCTGAAAACGCTTTTTAGATATAGTGGCACAGAAATCATGGACATGACAGATGAAACCCCACCAATCTATGTCTCAGACAAAACTGCAATGCTAAAGGACAGTTCTGAGTTTGTGCTCTGTTTCACGTCTGATTGCAAAGAATGCTCAGGGCTGTTTTGTCATACACTGAATTGTGGTGGGATCTGAAACCAGTGGCTAAGGAAGAAAGGAAAAACTTCATGTAACTGCATTGGTAATGTGAACAATGGAATTAAGTGAACCCTCAGCAAGTTTTCCAGCTGCACCAACCTGTGTTCAGTGTTTGACAGCATGGAGGGAAGGGAGGATGTCCAGAGGGACCTTGTCAGGTTTGAGATGTGGCTCTGTGCAAACCTCATGAAGTCTAACAAGGTCAAGTACAAGGTCTGGCACCTGGGCTGGGGCAATCCCAAGCCCAAGTACAGGCTGGGTGGTGAATGGACTAAGAGCAGCTCTGAGGAGAAAGACTCAGGGTGGGTCGTGGTTGACAAGAATCTGGACATGTCCCAACACTGCACCTGCACCCCAGAAAGCCAGCTGTGTCCTGGGCTGTGTCCAAAGCAGCAGGGCCAGCAGGGTGAAGGGGTGATTCTGCTCCTCTGCCCTGCTCTGGTGAGACCCCACCTGCAGTTCCAGCTCTGGGGTTCCAGACATAAAAAGGGTGTGGATCTGCTGGGACAAGTCCAGAGGAGAACCACACAGGTGATAAAAGGGTTAGAGAACCTCTCCCATGGAGACAGGCTGAGTGAGTTGGGGTGCTCCGTCTGGAGAAGAGAAAGCTCTGGGGACATCTTATAACAGCTTTCCAGCACCCAAAGGGGACTTTTTAAAAGGTCCTGTAGTGATAAGGCAAAGGGGAATGGCTTCAAAACAGGGCAGAATTGGATTTGCTATTAGGAAAAAACTCTTCACTGTGAGGGTGGTAATCACTGGAACAGGTTGCCCAGAGAAGCAACCTGGAAGTGTTGAAGGCCAGGTTGGGTTGGGCACCAAGCCTGCCTTCGGCTTGGATTGGAACTAGATGGTCTCCAAGCTTCCTTCCAACCCAAACCATTCTATGGTTTTATAATTTTAACTTTTTTTAATCTTTATTTACTCTGTGAAGCAACTGATTGTGATATAATATAATTTAGTAAATGCTGAAAGACAGACATAGATGCTGGCAGTGTCCTGTATCAGCACTATATTTAGGGGGATAATTTGAGTTCAGTAGAGATTGCTGGCAGGTGCATGTGTTCATATATTTGTAATGACTTTCCTAAAGGTGTTATTTGGTGTGTTTTTCCATAATTAAGAAGTCTACATGTCACTGTTTTTTCTAACAGCATATTCCAGCAGAAAGCACTTTTCTGCCTAGAATGAAGCCCATCCCTAGGAGCTAACCACTCCTTCGAATAACAGAGGCATTTCAACATGTTACAGAGTCCTGCATATTGGCTAGCTGCTTCTCAATTAAAAGATTTACGATCTATATGGAACAGATGAAAACTGGAACCACCAGCTCTGAACTATTAAGGCCAGAGTGGATGCCTTGTGCAATCAGGTAAGGTCAGTTGCTATGTGCCATTGGAAAAGAATAGATTCCATGTCATTCAGATAATGCACTTCAGTACATTCTCTTAAAACATCCCAGTTTCCAGGCAGCCTGTAAACTCTAACCATTTCCTGAAGCAATTAACAAAGCATAATGCAAAGCAAAGCAGAGATGAAAACCAAAGTGAACTATTGACTGTAAAACATGGAGTAAATCTCATGTCACTTCTCGCTTAGTCATAGCTAAGTGCTGTTAATCACCTACTCTTTGTTGCCTTGTCAGGTGAATGGCTGAGATTTTAGGTGATTTATATGCCTGTTGTTCATTTTGCAATGCAAATGCCTGGAAGTGCATGTGTTTTGCTGCCAAATGTCAGCTGGGAAGAGGTAACCTGCAGCTTTTTTGTGCTCTGGAAGTGCCTTGAGCTCCTCTTGAGTCATCTCCACAGGAGATTTGACCTTTTTCTAGTTTGTTCATAAGCAAATGGCTGTGCAAGTACCACCATACTGTTGGAACACCTCATCTGTCCAAATCCTGCACTATAACCCTTTGTACTGTAAATATTTCCTGTAATATATGACCAAGCTCTCGGATCATGAATCCGGTAGTATTGGCATTGGAACTTAGAGGACTGAACATAAGCATTTTGAACAGCTAAATTCAAATGTGTTCATTTTGGAAGAAATAGACCTAAAAGCAGAGTAAACATTAGCCCGTGACTCTTGTGTGGACAAGATGGATAATAAATAATGCTCTTGAAAAGGAAAAAAATCATTTCAGTCCTTCCATTTTTCTTACACAAGTACTGTTGGGCCACATTTTTCCCTCTCTGACTCGTCTAAGGGCAGCAAGTAACCTAAAAGATCAACTTTCTGTTTCAAAAGTACCTCTAGCACAACTTAAAGCAAAGCCTGGGTGGAAACGTAGGTGTTATATATATGTTTAGAAACTGCTGTTAATGTTGTTAGATGCTAAGTTCAGATTTTACACAAGTAAAAGGAGCTTGGCCTTCATCCTGCCATTGGATAGAAAATCCCTGTAGCTGCTGGATGTAAGCCTCACACTGCAACCACCTAGTGCCACAGAAATAGCTTTCAAATTATTTATTTCACCAAGAAGCTGAAAAGCTCAGTGGCATTAAAAAAGGGATATTTTTTAGCTGTAATTACTCTTTCGGTGTTATCCCTTGAAGTACCTTTACATCCTGAACAAATACATTATGATTTAATTTTTAAATCAAGCATAATCACATCCTAATATTTAGGGGTTGTGAATCTCCACACCTTCATAAATATTCTGAACAAATTTCAGCTTGCCTTTCTGGATTCTAATTTCTTTGCAAGCCACCAGTATATATTGACCTCTAAGTCTACTGTACTGAGGGTGTCAGTGACTTGAGAAGTGTAACTTCCTGACATCTGCTGTAGAGTCCTCTGTATAATTTCTGATCTTTTTTCCCCTTTCCCAAAGCTTTGTCAAACCTTTTTTTTTATTAATCTGTAGTAGTTTTTCCATGTTCTTAAATGTTTTATAATTCTTTTTAATCAGTCTTTTATACAGCAGTATAAAAGTCACTTGAATGATATGTTCTCCAATAGTCATAGCTTGGCTCAACACTAACAGGAAAAACAGGTCCATAGATCTTTCTACATCACCACCTATTTATTCTTTTCTCAGACCTGACCTATGGGATAGGCTTTATTTATTTTCCTATATCTGAGCAGCAGTGCCATGTACCTCTACTTGGTTAATAAGTGTGTGTGACTGCAGAACTCTTCAGTCATGCTTTGATTGTGTTTGTTGTCAAACTTTTCACTTCACATTATCTTTTCATACACATTAAAGGTGAATCTAGGCTACACTGAGGTAAACCTGAGGCCTTGCAGTGACTTCAGTGAGCCTAATTTCTGTCTCCAAGGGATCACCCAAACTTTTATATGAAATATGTAAGTTGGGCATACTTTTGTCTGTTATCTGTTAAGTAACTTAAAATTTATTATTTAAAGCATGTCACTCTGACATCTGGCAAATATAATGTCCAAACAAAAGACCCTTTTATTAAGTTAGCTCTTGCTATTCAGAGTGGCTGACTCTTACCCTTCAGAAAAGCTCTCTTAAGCTTTTCAATGGGTTCTAATTCTCCATTGTAGCTTCCTGCACCATAGAAATATATTTTATGAAAGTATGCTTTCTTCACCACTGACTGCTGGGATTAAATGCAGTAACGTTAACCCATCATTATGCATTTCAAAACGTGTCAGATTCATGTACCATGTAAGGAGACTTTCCCCAGTTCATCTGTATAGAAGCAGTTCATATTTGTTCTGTGAGTCATTTCTCACTTCTGAAATTCATTCTCTGCTATGTGCAAAGGTTGTGTTAGGTTTCTGCATGTGGTTTCAGATTTATGGCTGCAGTGGTATTGCTAATCACAGGAGAAAAGTCTGAGATGGAAAAAGGAGTTAAGAATTGTTGGCAGTTCTCTGAGAAGCTATATTAAATCTTCAGATATTAATCATTTCAATGAAGAGAAAGAATATGAAGTGCTGTAAGAAAAAGGTTAGCTAAAAACAAATTCCAAGTGTAATAAGAGAGGATGTATTGTAAAGAATTAAAGAGGAACAAAAGAAAAAATCCAGAAAAATTAAGACATATGAAGATAAACAAAACAAGACCATGTAGTATAATACATATTATATATGTGCAACAACAAGGAAAAAAACCCTATTCGACTCAGCGAAGAGGAAAAGTTGTGGACAGATGAAAAATAAAATATGGAAATATTTAAATCTTTCTTAGCTCCATTTCTGAGGTTATCACTTGACAAACTGCTATTTAGACAGGCAATAACTGGATGAAAGCCCAGGTTAGGCCAGTTGGAAGACAGATGGGAGAACACTTAAAGCAGTTTAACAAATTATCTGGATCATAGCACCTGTGCCAGGATATTGTAAAAACTGGCTGAATCAATCACAAGTCATTATTAATCTTTGAGTGTTTCTGGAGGGTAAATGAAATTCTGAAGGAATAAGAACTTGGTACCTATTTTTATCTTATTAGGAACAAAAGGTTTTTATTCTATATTCTGGAAATGAGAAAAGAAAGTCTCTCCAAATATTAATTTTTATTCTCTCTGGATAG
>VRYO01002297.1:77638701-77655643 GCA_009812075.1 Sialia sialis | reverse complement strand
CTTCCAGGAACTGTGTAGGCACATTTGACCCTGCTTATAGGGAATAAATTGATTATATTGTCTCACAAGGATCCTTTCAGGTTAGACACCTGCTTTATTATTATATCATTATTCAAAATATCTATTTTGAGTGTTCTGTCCTCTAATTATGCCTCCTCTCTTTTTGGTTTGCAATATGCTGCTTTTGTGTGGCAGCCTCTTATTTCTCTAAGTTTATGATTCTTCAAGCAGAGACTCAGATTTTTAGCAGCACCTGCTAATAAGATTTAAATTTGTTGGTACCTAGATGCCTGTTACAGACCTTTCTCTAATGATACTAAAAATAGAATCGTTAGAAGGTTTTTGATTTTGAATACAAAACTTACTGCAAAAGAATAGGGTTTTGTTAGAGGGGTGGGGAAGTAAAGTGAGTATTCTCATTTTTCTTGATGTTGCATAGCAATTTAGAGAGTTTTACTCAGCATTATAAAGTAGTGTTTTATGTTTAGCTTCATTTACAATAGAAAAGTCCTAATAATGGCCAGGGTGCAGGGTAATTCCAGCTTGAATTACACTGATAAAAGTAGCACCAGCCTGAAATTTTTTTGGTGCTGGATTTAATTCACATATAGCAAGTCTAACACAAGCAGCACTTAAAGAATTCATACCATGCAGTTCAGGCAATATATTTTGACTAAGCCAAAGTGTGAAAAAATTGTCACCATCCCTGGAGGTATTTAAAAGATGTGTAGATGTGGCACCTGGTGACATGGTTTAGCGGTAGGCTTGACTGTTCTGGGTTAATGGCTGGACTCAGTATTAAAAGTCTTCTTCCACTGAAGCAATTTTGAGATAGTGTAATTCTGTATGTGAGGGCCTCTTTTTCTCCTTTGGTTTATCTTCTATCTCAGCAACACCTAAATAAAACCAAAAAAATATGTTTTAAAAATCTCCTTATACCTCTGGAAACTCAGCTGTAATTATACTGTTGTTATGATCCAAAAGATAACAATTAAATAAGGGTCCTTGTACAAGTTTTGATATTGCATTATTTTATTAGGAGTTTGAAGTAGCCCTTCCTTCCTTCCTTCCTTCCTTCCTTCCTTCCTCCCTTCCTTCCTTCCTCCCTCCCTCCCTCCCTCCCTCCCTTCCTTCCCACTGCAAATATATACTATAGAACATGGGGATGATCAAAGCAGCTTAAGTTCAGATACTTCATTTCCTTGCCAGCAATTTATAGCAAAGCAGATGTGTATGCAAATTACACCTCTCTTAATTCCCCTGCTCACTATCTCAGTCAATTACTTTAAAATAACTTAAATCTTTAAAACATAAAATGTGATGAAGAAGCTTTAATGTTGGATAAAGAAGGTGTCAGTAACTACCCAACCAAGGGCAGGACTGAAACATATGGTCACATTTTCCCAGCTTTCATTGACCTCATGGGAGCTCTCAGTAAAAAAATCAATGACAACGGCTTCGATGTATAAGAGTAGGAACCATGTGCATGTGTGTTAGAGGTAATAAGATGTGTCTTGTATTACAGATGATTTGATTTTTGGGTAAATATATTCTAAAGAGTATGAAAATCGATGTTTTCTCGGTCTGAAAAATGAAGCAGAGACCTTTTAAATGCAAATGCATCCAACGCCCTCTACCCTCCCCCCATGCTTCTACGTGGAAAAGTACAGAGACTGAAACATTGATGTCCAAGCTTTTTCATATAATTGATATTCCCCCTTGCTTTGCTCGCTTATGTAAATTTCATTGCACAGCTGTCTGTGTAGAAGCCCCTTGTATTAATGTACTCCCACCTTCCTCAAAAGTTACTTTCAAGACCATTACATTCAAGACCAGTCTCTCCTAAAGAGACCTGCCAGAAGAGGCACTCAGCAGCCTTGACACATAATTGTGAAGACTTTGATTTCATAGACTGGAATAATTTGTGGTTTTAGCCTTTCATTTGGCAAGAGCTATTACCTGAGCTCTTCTGTCCGCAGTTGTTAAAGGTGTATTTTTAAGCCATGATTCCTCAGGTGGCAGATGGTGTGGTTAAAATCATGCTGAGTACTGGCTACCTTCAGAGAGAAGGGTGAGAAGGGATACTAGAGTATTCCCAGAAAACCTTTTCACACCGTGGACAGGAAGGATTCAGTAACCACAGGAGATTTTGCTGTGGGAGCAGCTGTATTTGTGTAAGTCTCCTTGCCTGGACTCATGTCTTGTATTCAGGCTGCTGGTGTAAGGCAGATGCACCATGAGCCTAACAGTTTATTGCTTTTTTTCTAACTTCTTGTTAAGTCACTGCTTTCTAGGTCCCTTAAATTCGGTGCCATCTTTTTCCTGTCTCATTCCTTTCTTTGTTATCATAATTACAGCTGGTTCAGGAACAAAATATTTAATGTCTTTCCTTCCCGCAGGACATTGAAAGTATTGATTTAACATGTGCCTTATTGTGTTTCTTTTCTTGTTCAGGGTTTATTGGAAGGCAGACTGGTAGCTGATACATGCATTTTTTCTGTTCTTCATATGTGAGACCCTGATAGGACACATAAACAACAGCTAGTCTGGTTTTTTTCTACAGAACAAAAGAATGTTGCCTAGATATATTCCACTTATATCTCTGAGTACAATAACCTTCCTCAAGCATTTATATACGTTGGGAACATCCTCTGAGTAGCATTTCCCCACTCATTCCTTCATATCTTGTCTTTTAATTTCCTGGATTTTATTTGCAAACTGTTTGACAAGAACATTTTCCCCATACCTGGAATATTATTGTTGCACTGCTACTTTTAAATCCCACCAGGTTCTTATGAAAAAGAGATATATTTAGAAGCACAGCCTAGTGTCCAAAGAGGGTCTTTTCATTGATATGTCATCAGCCACTGTTTCAACAATAGACAGAAAGGCTCCCAGGAAAAGATTTTTAATAGGAAAAATCCTATCCTGATAGAAAAAACTTTTGAATACTACAGTGTCCATGATTTACACATTACTTATCTCCCTGAAAGGGTGTATGAGTAGAGTGTCCTCTGTAGTTGTCCTCTATAGCATTAAGCAAAGCAGTAAAAAGAGCACTTTCAGTGTTCTGTACTATGTATGCATTCTTTTAGTACCTTTACTCTTTATTAACCTGTACCTTTGCTGTTTATTTTTGGCTTTTCCCCCCTCATTCTATTGTTTTCCAGTGAATTTATGCATGTACTCATGTGTTGTCATAACTTTGCCTGTTTTGTTCTCACATCATGTGTGTTTGAAACGAGTGAAATGTAAAAGGAAAGAGCAAACCTCTGTGGCAGGTTTTTCCTTCACATTATTTCAGAAGAGAGTAGTTCATTGCTATGCTAATGGAGAATGTGTGGCACAGGGTAATTGTTAAAAATATTCCCTGCAGACATCCATCATCTTTTATGGCTGAGCACTCAGTATTCTGCTCACAGTCAGGATGTAATTCACTCTGGGCAATAAGACACCGAGCTGAATGCCACACTAATTGCAACAAACCTCTGCAGTGTCTAGCCATGGAATAGAGTCCACTCCATAAACCACTGAGCTCGGGTGTGAGTGCTGCCGGTAACGTACTCAGCTCAGGAAGATCAGCTGGGAAGTGAATTTGTGAGAGACAGATGGGTCCCAGAAACTCTGATTTCATTCTAACAGGACTGATTTACTCAGAGTGGGCATAGCATATATTTATAGAGTGAATAATGTGTGCATTAAGGATATGGATATAATATTGCTCTACAGAACTGGAAAATGTCCATCTTCTGGTCAGAAAGCAATTTTGTATTATCCATGAAGCCAGATCATAGTTATTCCACATGGCCTTAAAATTTATGAGTAGAAGCAGAATGGTCTACAAAACCTCGTAACAACTAAGCTACACAGACCTGGTTTTCCTTTTGAACACTTAGATGAAGATACTGAAAAAAAATTATGAAAAGACCTCTTGAAACTCCTTTTGTAAATGAAGGGGTAATATAATTCTGAACTACCTAAGGGTGTTCTGTGACTAGTTTAGTGCTTTTATTGCACATTCAAGGTTCTCCTATAAAAGGCACTGCTATGCTCAACTGCTGAGTATTGCTATTATTAATGAAGGACTATAATGGTTCTAAATTTAGAGTTATAGTTCAATATAGAGTTTAAGCTCTTTGCTGGGGTTACAGCCATGAGGGTCTGCACATAAGCAGTCCCTGTCAATTACTGACACTGACATATATAAGGTGGTACTTGCTTGTGTCTCATCATTTTGATTTGAAGACACCATACCATAAACATTCAGAATGCTAAAACCCCAAGAGGAGATGAACATGCTGATAACTTGATCATAAAGCTGTCAAAGGCAGATAACCTTGAGTATGGCTCCAAGCAGGGCTTTTGTGAAACCACAAGCTGAACGTGCCCTTTGAACACTGTAACATATATTATAGTCTAAATCTTAAATATACACATCCTAGCAAAAAAATTCTTCCACCCTATGAAAATGTTAAAAATAGCACCTTCTACTCTGCTTTTATATGCTATATATTTAGAACAGCCATCATTTGAAAAAGTGAAGGGCAACTTACTTATGTCAGCATTTAAGACTACCTAGAAATGTGGGGGCAACATTAAGAATTTTTGTTTGTAGTGCTTGAAATATTTATTAGGCCACACATGTTCATTGGTTCTTTTGTCTTAACTCCAGTGTACACAGTCCCTGATGCTGGTTTGTAATATGAAATTCCTTTAGGGTGTGGAGAGATGAGTTAGCCCTTCAGAAACATGGGCAGCTGGCAGGCAGTGATGGCACAGTGCTCAGCAGGGAACAAGAGCAGCGGGAGGGGGACACAGGCACCATGGCTGCTGCCCTCATGTCCAGCATGGTGAGGAGAAGGTTGTGCTCAGGGAAAGTCTGCCTAGGGGGTGTAATTCTGTACAGCAATGCATGCTCTGGAAGGGTCAGACAACCTCCCATTTAGCACAAGCTGTGGGATATCTCAGGGTTTCCTCCAGCTGTATTTTCTGCAGATCTGCTCTGGAACAGCTCATATGGAATTGGAAGACTAACCTTGAAAATCTTGAAAATGTGGTTAGTACTGACAGGGTGTCACCCATGTTCTTCCAAATATTTTCAAGTCCTACTTAAGGTGGAACTAAAATGACCCTCCTATGAGAAACACTTTGTTTGATGGGAGTTAATGCACATGAAATATAAAACATAGTGCAAGGGTACCGCATATGCTTCTCCTGGGAAAACAGCTAATGAATCCCTGTTTTGTGGTTGAATACTTTTTGTGTTGGATCAAGCTCTTGTGCAAAGAAGAGATACCTGCCCTTCCATCCTCTAATTTATTAGAGGATAAAAAATATTTGAATAACACAGATACCATTCTTCAGTAAAGTTTAGACATACTGTTGACTCACTTATATCCTCAAAAATAATTACATGCATTTGAAAACCACTATCTTTCCCCATAAAAGAAACATTTTTGGGCTTATTTTTTGACTTATTTAATAAGATTTAAATAAGCGCTAGTGTAGCACATGCACACAGCAAGAACAAAATGCTGTCACAAAAGTGATTTCCCACACAGGAGCCTGCTGTTACAATTTCTTTGCTCTGCAGGCCCATGTTGCTGAAGAAAACGGGAATCAAGCCTAGCTCTTTGCTATCAGAAAATAGATGATTGAATTATTTAACATAAGAGAGGCTGAAGTGATATGAACACAAAAGGCCAGCAAGTTTCTAGTCTCCAGAGACATTTGTAAATCCTGTATCCATGAAAGTGATATACTGTTTATCTAGGTCAGGCTGCCAAATGTAATACATATTTATACATCTTCCATTCCAGGCTAAACATCACATCAAAAATGTCATCAGGAAGTATGAACAAAAATATAGTGATAGTACCCATTAGCTTTGTGCTTACATTCAGTTTTTCTCTCAAGGTTGTCCATTTTCCATATTTACTAATTGGTAACTGGTGGGTGATTTCTCCCTGTCCTTATCTCCACCCATGAGGGCTTCATTGTGCTTTCTCTCCCCTGTCCTGCTGGGGAGGGGTATGACAGAGTGGCTTTGCTGGGTACCCAGCATCCAGCCAGTCAACCCACCACAATATTTTATTAGAATCAATGTCCGTAAAGAGGGAAAAATTGTGGGGTCAGGCCAGGGACAGACAGAAACAGTCCTGCCAAGAAATGGAGTGCCCTATTTCTTGAGGAAACCAAGGATGTGATTTTGTGCAGGTCTTTACAACCTTGTCTGTCTCTTTTCCCAGGCTACAATTTGATCACTCTCCAACCTGCTTCTTCTTCAGAAGGGAGAAGAGAATAAACAGCTGTGAGATGGCTATAAACCCTCCATAGTCTCTGGGGAGCAAATAAGGCACAACAACCCCTCAAAATTTGGCTGCAGGGGACTCCAAGCCCTTCACATCAGGACCACCTTCACATGTCACAGCAGTGGAACAGCTTCCTCTTCCCTCTCACACCTTCATTATCCACAAGCACGGCCAACATCCTAAGGGTCACTGAGCTGCAAAATCACCTAGAAACAGGATATGCCGAAAAGGAAGTAGAGAGAACTGTAAATAAGGAAAAAGACAAATCCTTAGGTGAGAGAATGCCCTGGAGGGACAGAATCTCCTGGTCTCTGCTACAAAACTCCTGGTGATTGATTTTTCTCACGTGGCCATTGTCTGGAAAGGTCATATGTTTTAGTACTTGACTGAATACATTTAAGTTAAATGCTCAAAGCTGCTGAGAACCCAACAACTGCCACTGAAAGTATTAAAAAACATGCTTAGATAAGCATCCAGACTCTGGAAAATAGAAAAGTCTGTAAATAAGGGATTTATCCAAATGTTGACGTTTGCATCTTGGATTTTTCTGACCCTGTAGTTATTAACTGTGTCATAGCAAATTTGCACAAAGTGATGCTGTCTATAAATCCTTAATTCTACTATTCATTAACTTTTAAATCCTTGACTTTGCAACCTGACTGATTCTTCAAAAGAAATGTCTGTGTAGTCTTGGGTTTTTAGAAGGCAGACTAAAATAACAGAAATTTTCTCATGAGAAATTATCTGTTGACAGAATGAGAGCCTTCTATCGCAGAGATCTTTGTGACATCAGCAGCAGAATAACTGATAGCAGTATCAGATTGTCATCACCTGTTTACCAGCAATAAAGGAGAATGAAAAGTGCCCTTTCCAAGGTGCTTTACAGCCCATGACTCAGGTTTGGGAAATCAGTACTATGCTTTGCAACTTGAAGAGAAAGATCCTTTGGTGATTTCTTATTTGCTACATCTATCATGGTCTTTCCATCAGTCCTCTGAAGTCAGTCCTCTTTCTTAGCTAATCTCAGGTTTACCAGCTTGTCCTAGGCCTTTAGCCATTACTTGTCCTAACCTAGACCTTCAACTGTGTCCTTATTGTCCCTGGTTTTGCATCAGGTGGTAGTCTTCTCCTTGCTGCCTGGGTGCCAGAGTTGCGGATGTTCAAGACCGTGTCCTGAAATATTGTTCTTGTGAAAAAGAGGTTCTATAAGAAAAGCCTGACACTCTGCTATCTCTGGATATGTCCTGCCACTGGTAATTCTACCATGAAAGCAGTACAGTAATTTCACGATTATAAGCCGCATCTTTTTCATTGAAGAATCCAGCCTACCCCAGTAGTGCGGCTAATCATCAGGTGTGGCTTATTTATGGACAAATCCCAGCGAAATGCCAACCCGGAAGTGAGAGCCGGCCAGGGAGGGTGCCTGGGGCTGCCTTTAAAGGCTTGGCTGGTCTATGAAAACTGTATGCAATTTGAGCACCTGACACCAAACCCCACGCTGGTGCGATTCTGTTACTAACTTGTTACTTTGTCGCACATGGATCCTCGCTTAAAAAAAAAAAAAAAGAAAAAAAAATGCAGCTAATATTCAGGTGCGGCTCATATATGGACAAATCCCGTGCTCTACCCGGCTACCTGGATGTGTGGCTTATAATCAGGTGTGGCTTATAATTGTGAAATTACTGTATTTTCCCATTTCCACTGAGCTGCCTCTGTTTGTTTGGTCTCTGTAAGTATGGGACATCTGATATAGCAGCCAAAATCTGTGAGAAACACAATATACTTGGGAGCTAATGTCCTAAATTTGTTTAAAAGTCAAGCTGTCCGTGTGAGCTGAGACAGAGCCAGTCTGCCCTGCCTCTTGCTTTCCTGGGCATCCTGATCTACTGCAGCACTGTGGGAGGAAAGCCAGTGCAGTGAAGGGAAACATTCACTGTCCTGTTTCAAAATAAGGCGCAGGAAAATGTCAAAATGTGCTAGACCACCCCAAAAGAGTGACTCCTGAAATCTTTGCTTTAAACATTCCTTGTGCTGAAAAAAGCAGCTGCCAAGCCATTTGTAGGCTTGATGTCGAACAGTGAACTTAGGCTGGGAAGGGGAAGATCATTTAATAGTGACACCACATAATTTGTTGTTACTGAAGTCCATATTTATCCTATTAATAAAGAGTTTGGCATTAACATTTTGTGTAAATGAGGATAATTTATTAAGTGAAGAAAAAAGAAACTAAGGAAAAGAGATTGCTCCAGAGGGCAGAGAAATGTATCACTGCAAACATACATAATGAATGCAATTTATAAAGCACTTTTAATTAAAAATTTTAAACTTGAATTATGTCATTTGATTGCAAAAGTTGAGTATGTTTAATTAAGCCAAACTTCTCAGTTGATCTTTATACACAATTTAAGAGAAAATAACCATTATGTTTATAGCTGTCTCTTCGTCATTAAGAAATGTTTTATTTATAACTTACCAAAGCGGTGAAAGCAAAACATTTGGAATCTGTGCTTTTGTCCACCAGAATTTCCTCTGAATTAATTTCCATCTGTCTAGGCCTTTTAACAATGATAGTTATTCTTCTTTATAGGACTGATGAATAATACTAATTCTTGTATACTGCTTTTTATAACACACTTGAATAACTTTCCCTTGGCTTGGGAGGATGAATGCTTATTGTCCTTCTTCAAACATATGCTATATATTATTATATGTTTAAAGACACACATAGCAGAGAAGCATCTGCTGCAATGAGGAGTTGTCTCTGGATGGTTATTTGCCTTGAGCATTTAATGAAGATGGTTGTCTCAGCTGTGTCCCACAAAACCTCTGGTTTGTGTAAGAACTTGTGGCACAGAACAAAGAAAAACTGCATTCCCAGCTTTTGAAAACTGACGAATTTGAAAGGAAACTTGGTACAGATGGTAAATACAAGTGCTTTCTATCTTACAGTTCTCACTGTGACCAAAAAGTGCCCACCTGAGATGAAGCCATGGACAGCTCTGGGAATGATCCATCCCCTTCTCCTTCATTATAAGGTTCAGTATCAACAATGGAGTTCTGAAATTTGGAATAGGGGCTGGATGTCCAGTCAAGAAATCAACTTGATATTGCTTTGAGATGTTAAGCCTTAACAGAAGGTACAAAATGTGTTGTACTTCAGCAAAAGCTTACCTGGGGTTTTTTTTGGGCATGTGTGCACTGTATCCACCTTGTTTGGTTCTTTCTACCTAGTAAAACAGACTAATTTAATCAATTTTTGGATAAAGATGGTATAAATTGTCTTTAGTAGGCTTGGGAAGTAGTAGGTGAGACACAGAATTCTGACTCATCTCACTTACTAATATTCCCTCCTCCTGATTCCACACGAATTTAGGTACTGAATTGTTCTCTGAACAGTCTAAGTTTAGGAGGTAGATCTGTGAGATTTAGCTTTGAAAATTCCTCTTGCCAGGTTTAGTAGAACATAACACGATAGCCTATAGCAGCTGTGCAGTGAGATTTAGTTAGGTGACTCTTCAAAAGCTGAAGAGCAAAGTGACCAAGTCTATCCTAGGAGTGCCATTCTGTACTCTCCAAAAAACCAAATTAATCTCTAACAATTTTTTTTTTTTTTAAGTGAATGAGCAGAATTTATCCTTCAAAAACTTTTAAAAATTACAAGTAGATTAATCCACTATTGAAATAAAGGTCTTGTTTCTATGTCAGGAAAAGACAAAAGGTGCTAGACCTTGCTAATGCCTGCAAATGTATTTTCTACTGATGTAAAATAGAAGTTGCATTTGACCACATGAAAATGAAGGGAGCTGTATAAACCAAGAAAAGAAGAGGGCTCCTGAGAATCTTCCACTAAAGTTTGTGAATGAGAAAATTTATTGTCTAACCTCCAAATTAGAAACCCTCTGTGTAGATCCTTGGAGTTTGCTGTTTACCATTCATGAATTGCTGAAGTTTGCAGCTTCTTTCTGAGACATTAAAGTCAGGATTTCTCCCAAAACCATCTTTTTCAGTTTTAGTTAAAAATGATAAGGTTTATTTCCCATCTGTTTTAGGACCTTTATCTTCCCCACAGACATAAAAAGGTTTCAATTCACCAGTTTGCCTTCCTGATTAGCAGCAGTTCTGCTTGAGTAATCTCACAGCTTGAAGAACTGGCATAAGAATAATATAATTTCATTTAGCATTGCAAATGTTTCTCCCTTTTTTCTTCCACGTGGGTTTTCAGAATCAGGGAGCATTTTATGCTCACCGATTTCCCTCCTACATCATCATTTTGCACTGTCAAGTGTGCAAAGAAAGAGCTGGAGAGTTGTTTGGTCCTTTTATAATGCCGATAATGACATGCTGCCCTTTGTGAGACTGTCATGTTCAAGTACAGGATCCAACACCTTCTGAAGGAAGCTGCCAGCACTTGTCTTTGAATTGCTTTTCCTCTGCTCAAGACAAATGCTGACATTGCCTTTCTGACTTTTGTAAGGAGACCACAGTCTCAGCTGCAAGAGCTGAGAGGAGCAAGTGAAGCATGAATGCACTCAGACACTGCAAAGACTGCTTATGCACATTTCAAATCCTCTTCCAGGCCATTGCCCTGAAGTTTTTCGAGCACTTTGGTTTTTAGTAACAACGTTTGATGTGAGGAGATTTTTTGGGGTTACTTCTACCTTGTGCTTGTGTGTCAAAGATGTGTGTCTTGGTGTGTTTATCTTATCCTTCTTCCTGCCATGGTCACTCCCAAAGAGCAGAGATATATATCCCAGTACCAAAAAACCATCATAGGAATTGGAAATATTATCATTGCTTGGAAAGCATGATTTTGCCATCTTGTCCACAAAGAGATGGAATTTTTTCTCTCACCTTCTGTTTTATTTCTTAAATCTCTGGCGTTTCCAGCTGCCAGGAGGTGGTGCTGATGTACTCCTCTTGCTCTGGAGCCTGTGATGCCTCTGAGCCTCTCTCACAGGAGCGAGAAGCAGCTTGATTTTGGCAGACATACAAGCTATTCGATTGCGGTATTTGGTTACATTTTTACATCAGTTAAATTTCATGTCACTGAAGCTACATGCTAATATTGTGCTTCTGTATTGACTCTGCTGTGAGGAGGAGCTGGACTGCTTGTCTTCTGCTTTTAAAACACATTGTACCACCTGCCAGGTACCAGGTTCCTCTTGTGCAGGGCACCAGTCTTGATATGCATAACTCCCTAAAAGAAGCATTAAAGATTAAGCAGCCAATGGATATGAGCTGCAAGTGTAAGTTATGTTGTAAATGCAGCTGGCTCAGTGATGCACCCAAGTTGGAATTGCAGTGCATGGGAAGGATGGTGATGTTTCCTTGGTACCTCCCCATTTTGCTGTCCTCCCACTGGACCCAGAAATTCTGTCCAGCACATTTCACCCGGTGAAGCAGACAGTATTTCAAATTGATAAAACCAGGATCAGCATGATCTTTTACTCACCTTAATCATCCTAACTTCATCTCCCAGAGTTAGAGCCCATTTTCTCCATGTCAATCTCATATCTCCTTGGCCCTTGCTGGACTACTGCTTCGGGCCCAGCTGCTCTGTCACAGCTCCTTAGGCTGTGACTTCAGACACTATCTGCCTTCCCTTGAACTTCTGTGTGATTAGGAGGTTTTTGAAGCTCTTGTTTGTGTTCTGCACACTCAGCATGGCTCAGAGCACCAGGCTCTTACCCTGTGGCTCCCATCACCTCCTGCTTGCCTTATTATCCTGGACCTGGACTGTCCTGCTGTTCAATGGTTGCTCTCCTCTTTTCTGCCCTTTGAGGACTAACATAAATTTATAAAAATTCCCACATACTTGTCGAGCTTATTCTACAGAGGCCTGGTCAGTAGTCCACATCCACACTGTCTGGCACAAGCAGAGGGGAAGTGATATTGAGGAGCTAGTGATTATCTGGTTTATCAGCTCTTTAGGTTCTCCTTAGACAGTCTTTGACTAGACCCAGCTTGCATTTCTTGGTGTGCTGTTAACTTGTTCCTCCCTGTGGTTTTCCTTCTGTGTTTTTGTTGTCTGACATACCAGATCCTTCATTTAAATTTTCTTGTGAAGTTTTTCCTATAGGCAGAACTCATCTTTTGGCTGAAGGTCTGTTTCACAGTCCTGCTCTGAGACTTCTTGTCTGTATTCAAAATGGCATAATCTGTAACAAATGTAGGATGTAAGTAAGTTAAGAATACATTGATCTTTATTCCTGTCTGTGAGTGTTTGATAGGCGAAGAGATATTCAGAGAGCCAGTGCCATAAAACTCCTGTGAGCATGAGAACTAAACTCCTGCTGTTAAGCCACCAGTATAAAAGACTTGACCTCATAAGGGCAGATAAATGTGCATGTCACATAAATTCTCTCTCTGGACACTACTGCTCAGATTCACTGCTTTTCAAGTACTTCGGAATTTCACATATGTATTTTTTTCTTTCACATGAAGGGCTTTCTCAGCATGGCATCATGACATTTACTCCCTCCCTCTGTTGCAAGTCTACACCAAAGTTAACTGTAAATTCAGCCTTGCAAGTAAGTTTAACTTGTAGAAGAATTCATACCCTCAAGGAAATTTATGGCATTTTCAGAGGTTTGGCTCTCTTTCAAATGGCCTCATTTAAAAAACTGGACTATAAGGCAGTCTTGAGCAGTGAACCTTTCACCTCATAACCTTTCCTGTTTCTGTGCTGATGGAAAGAAGCTGATGCTCTGATTATTTTCATTCAGAAATCTATGCAGAGATAAATACAGGAATGGAAATACCAAAGGCGTGGCCGTACAACAATCCATTTCAGTAAAGTCTTCTCTACAAGAATGATTAAAGAACTGCATCCAGGATCAAGTAAAATGTGACCATTTGATTGCCAAATAGGAGAGAGACAAAATCACCATGATTGATAATCTGCTGAAATCTAGAAGAATTACAGTATCCTCTGGGTTTCTACTTCAATGCAAAGAAATGCATTTGAGGGTTTGAGGTTTTTTTGTCTATTTTTTTTCTTTTAAAAAATGTTTAAATTCTTAAAGGCACTATAAGTTAGTTATTCCCCTGCCCCTCCCCCAGCCCCTTTTCTCCCATTGCAACAGAGATTTCTTTTTTCAATGGGATTTGGTTGAGTAAGTGCAAATAGCTTCTTTTCTCTTGTGTCTGACTCGCTCAGATATCTCCAAGCAGTTATTTCAGGAAATACTTCAATTAAAACAGGCTTACTTTTTTCTTGGCACAGTTTATCACCAGATCAAGTTTTTCAAGTCATCTTGTCAGGCTGTCTCTAATTCTACTATGTAAGGCTGCTGAGAGTTACTCCTCTGTAGCTCACCCCAAAAAGAGGTGTTTTCAAGCAGCTTTCTCACTAAGAAATGGCAAAGCTTTCTATCCTTACCCTCTTGCTGGATTATGTTGTGACAGTCCTGTGTTAAAAATATGCCTCAGATTGCTTAGGGTCAGGCTTTATCTTGAAGTATGACAGGAGCACAGAACAGGATCTCTCCAGAACGAGTTTAGTATGTCAGTTTATTTTCTGCTGAGAGACCAGAATAAATTAGTCTGATTTACATGAGGGGAATATTTAGTTTTGATATCAGGAAAAGGTTTCTCTCTAGGGTAAATGCAGCATGCATAGTCATAGAGTGTCTTTGTTGAGCTCATGCAAGGAAATTTGATGTGTGGGAGTCCAGAGACAGGGGACTGTGTGTGGTACAAGGAGGGATAGGGTTGATCAAGTTTTCATCCTGCTATCTGCCTCTGGCTTGCCCAAAAGTTCATTGATTAGGGGGACTTGGGTGACTCATTTTGGTGCAGTAGTGGTCTGTTCTGGGCCAAAGTCCTCTCAGGTTGTCCTTACCACACGGGTCCAGGACTGCTGCAGAAATATGCTGGGTTGGTGCAGCTCATCCTGTGCTTTGACAAACTGAGCTTTCTGCACCTGAACCTTGGTACTTGCATGCCAGGAGAGGTGTAGGGGATGTCAAACTCCCCTATCCTCAGAGAAGGATGTCTCACTGGAGGATGTCCTACAGGACCCCTTGGGCATCTTCTGGGCTTACATTCCTATGATTACATTACACAATAAGACAGAAAAAAACTAAAACTCCATAAATATATCACCTATGACCCTGGAAATGGTAGTTTTGCAGAACTGCTTTCCAATGTTTTCCATTCAAGGTGTATTGTGCTGTTCATTACAGTATGTCAGAGTGACAGTAGCATTGTTCTCTTATTTACAGTTCTTCCTTTCTCTTCAGCAATGAAAATGAAAAGGAAATCAATGCCATTAAAGAGAATAATGACAAACTCACCTCCTGCAAGGTCTGTGCTCTCACATTTTTTTTCCTGAATTCTCATCTCTGAATGTACTTGAACAAATGCGATGGGAAGAATGGAGGAAAACTGCAGGAAAGCACTACTGCAAAAGAGAGAAATACTGTGGTAGGCCACTGGATCTGCAAAAGGCCGAAAACAATCCCATGTCCTGCATCCCCTCCACACCCCTGGCCTTTACAAAAATGTGCTATGTGATTAGAAATGTCAGGGAGGAAGAGCAAGAAAGATCAAATTAAGTGACACAGGAGGCAAGGGGAGCTAGTACAATTCAGTAGCAATCAAACAACATTCAAGCTTCAGTAACACCATTGTGTCTTTCAGTCAATCTTTGCACCCCTCTGTGAAGCCTCAGATCAAAGAGCTGTTAAAAACCCACCAAGGGAAGTTCTCCATCAGGCAGCAGCTGTGGTTTCTCACAATTTATTAAGTCAGAGCAGCACCTAACTCTGAACTGTGCCAGCAGGGCAGTATTTCATTGCCCTTTCTGTGCAATTCCAAACTAAAACCCGTTCAAGAATTTCCAGATTGTGAGCAGAATTTGCAAGCACAACATCTGGAAACCACTTTGGCTTTCAGAAGAGAGAAGGCTGCAGCATGACTATATTTTCTGCAAGAGCCTTATTCCTCTATGCTGCATTGCTCAGTGAATAATATTGACTCCTCAGTTCTTCCAGAGTGTGAATTTTACTGAGAAATGAAGAAACAGGGGTAGAGGGCAATGTATTTATCCAGCATGATGCCTTTGCTCTAATGAGTGGGGCAGCCATACAGCACTTACTGTTGCTGACTACAAAGGATGAAACAAATCTCATTTGCATATCACTCTCAGGGAGAGTTTCATTAGTGAGGTTCACCCTCTTTGTACTGTACCAGTCCCTACTTCTCAAGCAACCCCTACTGGGCTGATGGGAAGCAATTTAGATGGGCTCAAAAGCAGTTCAGTAAGATGAAAATTTTCAATGGATAATTACAAGGCCAATATTTCATAGGTCTGACTGCTTTCTAATTACCATACTTTGACTAGATCAGCCTGCAGCCAGAGTAGAGCCCATTAAGGAGTAAACTATACTAAATTATGTAGTAAATACTGTGAGGTAACTTCAACCAAAGACAGGCTGCCTATGTGTGATATGACTTGAAGGTGGTATAGTTTGTCTGGATGAAAGGAAAGCTAAGCTAAACTAAGCTGAAATGAAGAAAGATGCAGTGGCAGCTGTGAGTGTGACCTGGGACCTGAATGCCAATCAGCTGAGAACATCAGGGCAGAGAGTGTTGGGTGTGGGCTGCAGTTTGAGATTAAAAGAGCACCTACTGCAAATGATGGTCCTGGCCCAGGAGCAGAGTGGTAGATTTTGATATGGTTCATGATCATTGCAGTAACAAAGTTCAACTGTGGGTTCCTGACCTGCTGCATTCACTCATGGAGTTAGGATGTCTATACTTGCCAAAGGAAAGAAGAGCATATAAGGGGCTGTTCTATGCAAAATTTTTGTGTTTGTGTGAGATAGAGAGAGGGAAAAAAATGCTTTAGTTAGTTTATGCTGCTGATAAAAAAATTGCAGTTGGCCTCTCTATCGAAAGCAGACTCTGCATCTGTTGGTGCAATCATTTCATTACAGCACATTCAGGTACCATTTGGTGAGGCTCCTGAAGTACTGAGGTTGTACACCTTTCAAGGGGATTGGTTGAGACTTTCCTAGTAAGCACTGCATCCTGTATCCTCAGCACATTTCATACATCATAGCTGACTTCCCCTGGGCCAAAATATTTTTGCTTCAGCTGCATTACCTAAGAAATACACCCGCTCCTTTATGTAATCAGCACCATCTCTACAGAAGGGTAAATAGCTAGACATTCACCTGATGCAGCAGATGTTAAACATATTTGCAAAATGGCAAGTAACGATTGAGAATTAGCTTTGCAAAATCCTCTAAAATGTTATAAAGAAATAAAGTAGGTGACAAACACAGATTTATGCAGTTTGCTCCCTTTGTGAGCACTTGTTCTGCTTGTAAGTAGCAGAGTACTGGTTAGTCTGCACATAGGAGTGTGTATGTACTTACATGGTTTAAAAGCTATTTCTCCTGAGCTCCTATGCAACCACTCTGTGTTGATGTGTATGTACACACACCTTAGAGAAATACATTCACAAATGCAGGGATAGATTACAGTAATTTCATGATAAGCCACACCTTTTTCATTGAAGAATCCAGCCTCCCCCAGTAGTGCGGCTAATCATCAGGTGCGGCTTATTTATGGACAAATCCCAGTGAAATGCCAACCCAGAAGTGAGAGCCAGCCGGGGAGGG
>VRYO01002297.1:77585689-77637776 GCA_009812075.1 Sialia sialis | reverse complement strand
CGCTGGTGCGATTCTGTTACTAATTTGTTACTTTTGTTATACATGGATCCTCGCTTTAAAAAGAAAAAAAATGTGCGGCTGATATTCAGGTGCAGCTTATATATGGACAAATCCTGTGGTCTACCCAGCTACTGGGACATGTGGCTTATAATCAGGTGTGGCTTATAATTGCGAAATTACTGTACTTGCTTTGTGTTTGAGTGTGTGGTATGTAATGTTGTAAAGGAGGAAAGTAGAATCACTTGCATGGTGCTACTGCTTTTGAAATATTGCTACCTTCAGAACACTGCCAGATTTTCAATTTGATGGAAGACTTTGCTGAGGAGCAAGATGGGAGCCACCACCACCTTAGTGGTATCTTGTTTCTGTGAGAAGAGATATCTCCTGGGTCATAGTATCTGAGCCTAGCAGTCACTGGCCACTGGAGAAAAAAGTATAACCTTGCCTTCTTCATTGCTTTGTAAACTTGTCTTGTTGCAAGTGTGAGATCATACTGTAGTCTTACTCCCCCATCTCCCCATCACTAATATTCTTCACATGGGCCGTGCAGTGATGTGCTTAAGAGCTTGGCTGTAATTTCACTGGAAACAAGCTGTTATGTTCCCTTTTCATACAATAAGTCATTCTTATTGCAGAGAATGTGCATCTAAATCTATCTACATCATCTTTATCTAAATCTATGTAATCCGTATCTATATATACACTGCATGTAAATCGACATTTACAGCATATATAGATATGTGATCTTTTAGGTATGTGCATATGAAATCAGTGCACAACTGAATAATTTTGTAAAGACTGTGCATGTATAATTTTAACACAAACAGTTATAAATAATACAAAAATTATTTCTGTTCTATAGTATCTGATGTTGGTTTGTACTAATGGATGATTCCATAGGACTTTGGAGGTATGTGTATTGGGATACATCATGCAAACATGTTTACCTTCTATAACATGTGATTGCATGACTATATGTAGTATGCCATCATTCTGTAATGCAGTGGTACATACACTTTTAGAGTGACCTCTCCAGACATCAGGCTAAGTAGTTCTCAGCAGCTGGAAAGTTGAAAGCTAAGGCACAGCATGTGCTATTTATGCAACACTGCTACTATAGAAGAGAAACCTGATGTTTAAAATCTGTAAAAAGATGCTTCAGCAGCTGTGCTACCAGCCAGTAAGAGTGGCATTCCCTTGATGCTTCCTTCAGCCACAGAGGACTATAATTGAATAGCAAGTGAATCCTTTGCTGCCTGAAGCATCCAGGCAGCAGACCCAGAGGTCCTTTCAAATCAGGACTTCACAGTTCTTCCTAGTCACAGGAGATGCTGATGCTCTTCTGCTGCAAAACTGCAACAAAACACAAAAAATTGTGCAAGGAATGATTCAGGAAGACCAGCGTAGCAGAGAAATACAGACAAAAGAAGCTGGCTGTCTTGTTAGTATATAGTAACACAAGTAATACAAAAATCATGAAGACTTCACCTTTCTTTACCATAGGGGTGTTACTGGCCATCTCACACATGATCCTACCTCAGCCCTTTCAGAAAATAAGGGGGTTACTACTCTTTCTTGCCATCTCTGCTCTCAGTCTTGTGTTTATATACATCTTGTCAGGGGATACCACTTGTCACTCAACTCATTTGCGTCTGATCAGGGGTGGGAAATCTCTTGGTCAAATAAAACTTATCTACTAGATTTTACTGTATTTTCCTTTGTCTTATATGGCAAATCATTATTTACAACCAAGTCTACCAAAGCAGGAGCTCTGTCTACCCTGCTGGGAAGGTGAGACTGGCATTACATTGCTTGTGTGTTGAAAGCTGGATATGTTCCTAAATAATCTGCCTAGTTAGATACCTCACTGTCTTTGGGAAATGGATGAAAAAGGCTGCTTTTGTTTGGCTGCATTATGTGTTGTACATATATAAAAGGTTGCAGGTTGTACAGTGGTGTGGAATCAAACCATTCTTCTTTGTTCTTCAAAATATTTTCTAAGTTTCAAGTGTAAGCTGTGATTCTCTAGCACTTGCATAAAATTTGCAAAGAATGGGTTTGCGAGTCATTTTTGTTTCAGCATGACTTAAAATCTTTCCTTGACCAATTGGTTGAATAATTGGTATCATCTATTAGCTTAATTTAAATGCGAGATGATCAATAAAACAGGAAATTCTGTAAGCACCTTGTGCTCAGAGAGTTCAGGTACATAGCAGAGGAAGTACCTCTGATAAAAGGCTGTGTTCTTAGATGAGAGTTTTTTTATTACAGTAATTTTACGATTATAAGCCACACCTTTTTCATTGAAGAATCCAGCCTACCCCAGTAGTGCGGCTAATCATCAGGTGTGGCTTATTTATGGACAAATCCCAGCGAAATGGCAACCCGGAAGTGAGAGCCAGCCGGGGAGGGTGCCTGGGGCTGCCTTTAAAGGCTTGGCTGGTCTATGAAAACTGTTTGCAACTTGAGCACCTGACACCAAACCCTGCGCTGGCGCGATTCTGTCACTAATTTGTTACTTTGTCACACATGGATCCCCACTTAAAAAAAGAAAAAAAAAAAAAAAAAAAAGAAAAAAAAAGTATGGCTTATATTCAGGTGTGGCTTATATATGGACAAATCCCATGGTCTGCCTGGCTACCGGGACGTGCGGCTTATAATCAGGTGCAGCTTATAATTGTGAAATTATTGTAATTCCTTTCCTGGTTCCTCATTATCCTCCTAAGGACTAGTGACTGCTAGATACAGATCTCTTAAGCCTGTATGATTATTTTTGTTTCAGTTTTGGTCACAACTTCTTGCAACACACCAAGATAGTGACATTCTGTTCTCCCTACCCAGAGCATGGTTATGAAAGAGAGAGGAGCTGAGTCAGACTGAGCACAGAGTGGTCTCACATCCACTGACATGGCACAAAGCCTTCTGTGGGGTCTAGCAAGACCACAGCGCTCAGGGGCTCAGCCATACTACTGTTGGATTAATAACAAGAAAAAGAACAAAGAGAACAAAGAAAAATGTGTTTTCCAGATGCTCATCTTAAAGCTGGCAGAAAACCCTGTTCTTTCCTGGTTTTGAAGAGAGATTTTGTTGGGTATGACAGAGCTGTAGCTGCTCCTTATAGATAATAGAATTAGATGTGTGACAAGCTCTCTATTGCATCAGTCTGCTTCAATCTTTGCAGGTGGGTTTTAAAGATGCACCTCAACTCATTTACTTCTCTGCATGATCAAAGATTACCCAAAGGATTTCTGAATTTTGATTCTTTGCTCTATCAGATATTGCCCAAATCAATATCATTTATTTCTTCTCTGCCACAGAATTTCTTTTTTACTTTAATATTTGCATTGTGTACTGTTTGAGTTTGTGCTTTCAGGTCTCTACAAAAGCAAAATAAAATGGCATTTCTGCCTGATTAGTGATCCACCATGAATATGATTCTAATTCTTCAGTTAAAAATGTGAAATGAAATTATTAATGAATCTATATAATGAATCACTGCTGTGCAGGTATATTTTATTAGCTAGCCCAAAAATACTCTGAAGTTGTCAAGTCGGATTCTGACTTAGTAGACCATTTCTCAGATTCACAAAAAGTTCCAGTGACTAGCATCCCGCTATGACAGTTTTTTGTTTCTGCGAGTAGACAACAAACAATCTTCTGTTTTACTGGGACAGAGCTCTGCTGTGCCACCCACTGGGGCATAGCCTGCCCCTCATCTCTTCTCCTGACCTTATCTTTGCAGGGAGCTTGTCAGATTCCCTGCATCAGGAGGGAAGTGACAGGTCCAGATGTGCTCCCTGCTCCTCCTCACTCTCCATTTTGGGTGGGTACCTCCCACAGTCCTGGTGCTGTGTCACACCAGCACTGAGATGTACCTGTGATAAAATGACTGACTGCTAGGACTCAAGGACTAAAAATTTTCCAGGTCTCACCAGAGCACACAAGCTTTATCACCATATATTTAATATTTCCAGCTTCTCTGAGATGGAGAATGAGTTTTTGAAGTCTTGCCTGAGTATCAGTAGCCCTGCTTCAGATGAAGAAGGATGTCTTCGGTTTTTAGGCAAGCCATTGGTTTAATCTGAAAGGCCCATCAGGTTATTGCAGTGTCATTTCTTCAAAAGCCACACTCAGCCATTCTACTGGAAGGAGAACTCTTCCTCTATTTTCCACAGGAAAGGAAAGGAAAGCAAATTTTTAAGCGTGACTTTGAAGAACACTAATTCACTGTTCAAATTTTATTTTTGGGATATTGCACACCCATAAACAATTGCTCTTGGATCCCATTTCCTATTTTGTTGAACTACTTATGTTTAATGGAAGTCACACAGAGCTACATGTGCAACAAGATGCCTGCATGACAGAAAATATGAAGCATTAGAAAGATTAATGTAATGGTAAAATATGTAGAAAAATAACAGTCCTTTGCATGTACGTTGAACAATTGACTTGCTCATTCTATAGTAGTTGGTTGTATAAAGTAATTTATGCATAAATCACTTAGGTCAGCCTGACTTCTGCAGTGATGGGACATAATTGATCTTTAAAAGTTTTATGAAAGACTCACAGTCTGTGAAATAAAAGTAAGTTATTTTGTTTAACTTTGTATTCTGATCAACTTCCAGGTATATCACAATATTAGAAAAATACCAGTTTTCTCCTAAAAACTTTTTATAGATAGAATTAGTAAGTATATAAATGTATTACAGCAAAAAAACCCCACCATGATATTTTTCACTTTGTATTTGGAATTTATGAAATAAAATCCGACAACATTGTGATAAATGGATCCACTTCCAGGAGGAATTATAGTAATATTTCATCAGCATCATACCTGAGTTGCAAGACTCTTCTTTCAGAACAGCATTGGACAACTCAGACAGTAGAAACCTCTGGGTCTTGTGACTGTGGCCTACCTGCCTTTTGTTTAAGAAATTGGTCAGGCTGGGATAAATGGGGAAATATTTCTCTTGTTTCCATCATTTGGAAGCAAACGGAAAAGGGAGGAAGAATGGGTAGAATCCTAGCGCTCTTCCACAGGTCAACATGGGTCTCATAATTCAGCATAAATACACTACAGCAGTGAACCTCTTCCTTCTAGAATCTAGGAAGGCTCAACAGCCTCCTGAGCCACTGCATCTGTCCCTCAGTGCTCGTGCTGGTACAGCAGCACTAGGCAATTGAGCGTGTCCTTGTGACAAAACAAAGACATCAGTTATTACTGCTGAGGGATTCTGATTAATGCACTCACGGTAGCTGCTACTGTCTGCATTTTTAATTAAAGCACCAGTTTCTTCACCTCCTTTTGCATCTTAGTTTTGAAAAAACTGTTCAAGAACTGAATCTTTCCCAGGCTTTTTATAGTAGGAATTATAATGAGAAGTCCCTGCACAGCCACCCCTTTATCCCATCAGTTGTTTATTTTTTAATATATGTCAAATAAATCTTCTGCACATTTTTCAAAGATGGTTAATGTTTTGAAATTGGGAAAGCAGGCAGAGAGCTGTGAGCCAGCCTGGCAATGGCTTTAGCTGTGTATTATATATTTCGATGTGTAGCAGGCTTGAACTGATGAGGGAGATGGAAACTGTTCTCAAGGCCCATGTACTTTCATGGACATGAAAAATAAATTGCTCAACCTTTTAGGAGAACATCATGTGCTGCAGTGGCTTGCCTCATACCCTAGGGGCAAATGCAGGAGCTCTGGTTGTTTTTGAGCCTGCTGGGTTTCCAATGGTTGTGCACAAAGGCTTCTGATGATTCATCCTCTGTGATACTCCCAAATCCCTCTAGGTCCTCCTGATGTCCTGGTGTCCAGCTGGCTTATCCTTAGCTCTCTATGTCAGGATGAAAGAAGTAGGATTGAGGACTCTAAGGAGGATTTGCTGTGCAAGTGAAAGGGAATGATGTCAGACCTAATATCCTGCAAATGGATCTTGAAGGCACTGCATACAATTACTATAAATTATTGAACCAAAGTGGTAAAAACTACACTTAATGCATTGAGTAAAACAGAATGAAAATAGCTACTCTCCCCCTTACAATCTCTCTTATTTCTGTCACAATCTAACACAGAGTTCCCACTTCAGACAAAATTATAGCAGAAGGGCTATTTAGCTTAGACAGGGGTCTGTGTACAAAAACATCACAGCGTGTGATGCAGGGTGATTGGTTGTAACACGGATAGTTTTGTCTTTGGTTAAACCTTCATGCTGTCAGATGGTATTTCCCTGCTTTGAATGGTAATTGTCTTCTAATGTTGTTAGGCAGCTGCAATGCCAGTCTGATAGCTGTGTGATTTGGGATACTTGCTATGCCACTTGCTGCTGCAATAAAGTAATTTTAATTTGGTAGATTCCTGAAAAGGCTTATTCTGTGTAAATGATCTAGCCAGGCATGTGAGTAGCATGCCCTCCACCTTGCTTTCCCAATGAACCAATGCTAGTTGAAAGAAGAAACAGAGGATTTTCTATAAATCTAACTCGAGAAAGTCTCAATAGATCTCCTCTAAATTCATACAAGTCCAGACTTGATGTCAGAAGGAGAGTTCAAAGAGACCTGAAGTATCATCATATTTGGTGACTCAGCTGTGGGGAAAACAGGTGATGTCTCAGTAAATATATAGGATGAATGACACTGAAGGCAGGAACACGAGCTCTAGGGGGATTGGCAGATTAATAGGTATAA
This sequence comes from Sialia sialis, assembly GCA_009812075.1. Taxonomy (NCBI): domain Eukaryota; kingdom Metazoa; phylum Chordata; class Aves; order Passeriformes; family Turdidae; genus Sialia; species Sialia sialis. Next base: position 77,631,089 of record VRYO01002297.1, on the reverse strand, counting down.
TTATCATAATTGTACGGGAGTCACTTGAGTCATGACACTATCTGTCAGATAAGTGCAGATCATTCATAAGCCATTGAATGTATTCAAGTAGCCTGTAAAGAAGCTTCCAAAAAGGACAAAAAGGAATTGCGTCAAAGAGCAGTTTCAGCACAATTACAGTAATTTCACAACTATAAGGCGCACCGGATCATAAGGCGCACTGTTTTTCTTTTCCCCCAGCGAGGATCTGCGTGCAACGAAGTAATGAATTAGTAATGGAATCGTGGGATCACGAGCTTTACTGGAAGGTGCTCAATTCTTCACGGATTGGCGTAACCTTTAAACGCAGCCCCAGGTGCCCTCCCCATGCCGCGGGCCCCAGCACTCCCGCCCACCCCTGGTGCTGGCTGCCATGGCTCTCGCGGCTCCTGTGACTCCCGTGGCTCTCACGGCTCCCACTTCCGGGTTGACAAATTTTCGAACTTTTTCCATATATAAGGTGCACCAGATTCATACGGCACACTTCCGGGTTTCAATCAAAATTTTAGTTGAAAGGGTGCACCTCATAGGCACGAAATCACTGTACATGCAAACAATTCTATAGTTACACGTAAAACATTTTTCTGAAAATCTTTCTTCCTTCTTTGAATAAATGTTGAGGCTGTATAAACACTGGATTAGCTGTTTGGAATGATTTACCCCAATGATTTTAGCATTCTCTCCAACAACCAGCAGAAAAATCGGAGGCCTGTCAGTTTTTAATTTGATAAGATCAAGCGATCTAGGACAAGAAAATGGCTGAAATAGATGGTAATGTTCAGGCTGTCCTCCCTGCTCTTGGGTCCATCATACTTGTAGTTGGCTTTGTCACAACAGGGCAGTGTAACACATTGAGACTGCTGATTCAGAATTTTTTTTTTTCATGGAAAGGTGTTTAGCTAAATTAATGAGAGAATTGGCTTGGCAAAGAATGGCAGTCAGAAGACAAATCACGTGTCCTGTCGCATAGGGATGGAGAATGGGACAGACATGTCTAATTATTGCCCAATTCTGCTGCTGTGGGAATACCTTCTTGCCAGCCACATGCTCCAAGCAATGATCACATACACACTTCACTGCTCAGGTGGGTGCTTTATCATGAAGAAGCCTGAACTTTATCTTGCATCTTCCTTCAGCTGCTGTCATTGACACATTTTGTTGTTTACTGTGGTTGAGACTCAGTTAAAACATGACAAGCTTTGATAGACTAAGTCAATTGTTTTTTCTTTGCTTGATAATACCTGCTGTATTTTGCAGTAGTCTGTAAAAAATGAAGGCTCTCTGCTTATAGTGAGAACCAGGCAGAAGAGAAACATGACACACAGAAAATGAATATTGTTTACAGATTTAATAATGTTGGCTCAAATGTCTGCATAAACAGTTCCCTTTCGACTTTTGTCAGAATCATAGTCATATCAAATGGCTTTTGTGTTGTACCTTGGGTAAAATATTCACCTCATGGAGTTTGCCAAAACTTTTAAACAGAGGTAGAAATATTTATGATCCACCAGAGATTCAGTAAATCCCAGAGGAGCTGGTGCCTTTTTGAATGCAATGACTTTTCAGCCTCTGTTTTCCAGGCTCTACTCTACTCTCTAATTTGTTAATTTCCTCCACACAATTCTGGTTTTGTTCTGCTGAGCTGGTGCCATGGGAATGGACTGGCTTTGCTTTCTGCATGGGTGGGCTAAAGTTTCCCTGTAAAGTGTGGCTGGGAGTCACTGACACAACTGCAGCCCATGGCCACAGCATCCCTGCAAAACATGTTGTTGTTCTCACTTTACAAATGGCTAAATGAACACTGAGGATGAAGGGATTTGCCTAAGGCCACATAATAAATCAGTTGCTTCTGTGGATTAGTTACAGCTCAGAACTTCCCTGCTGCCAACCCTGCACTCAGTCCACCACTCACTCCACTGTTTGCAGTGCCACGGGGATTGTTTTTGCTCTACTAGTTTAGAGGACATATAGATGGTCCTGCTCAAGACATAAAATAATACTACTGCAAATTGTTTTAAGATACTTTGCTGCCCTTATGCTAGGTAGAAGATCTGAGGTAAATGGTTTCTGCTTGCATGATTCTTGACACTGTGAACTTTATGTCATTGCACATTTTAAAGGCATCTTTCTTGTAATGTGAAGATTAACAAAATTGTGCTAGCCATGCAAATCTGAACTTCTTTCCATAATTTTATTCAGACCCAAACCCTAACATTATATGCATCTTGACACATAACCCAAAAGCTAGGGTAAAAGTAGGTCTGTCCATTGTGCAGTGGGGGATATTTAATATCTAATGTTAACTTGCTGATGAAGATTGGCACAGAGCACATGCTTCCCCCTGGAGATGTGTTTATTGCTTGGTCTTTGGTGTAAATAGTACAGCCAGCAGTGAGTGTTTGGACCACTCTGCACCAATACAGCTGTGGTTTTGCTCCAGCAGCTGAGGGGGATTGCAGGAAAGGGTGTGTGTAAGTACTTGAACTGGGAGCGCTTCTGTCTTCAGAAACCAACAGAAATGTGACATGTACATGGCGTAAAAAGAAAGGCAGCAGTCAAGGTGGGAGCAAAGCTGCCTGTGACATGCACTGGGGTATCTAAATAGAGCATTTCAGGAGTAAGGAGTAGCAGGGAGAAGCCATAGAGGCAGCAGAGAATAGCTGCAAGGCAGACATGCACAGCAAGCAGAGGAAGGAAAGGATTTGCCCCTGCAGGGTGCTGAGCAGCTTTGACGCCTGCTTGAGTTCAGAGGTAAAAGGGAAAATCTTGCAGTTATAGCTATGCTTCTGCATTTTCCTTCTTATAGAACTGCCATTTCTTTGTAATTCTAAATTGGTATAGCTTTCTGATCAAGTGTTCTGACAAAGCTCATCCAGAAATCTACAGGAAAAAGGGTGACATTTGATGCTGTAACTTTTATTGCCCTACTAAATAATAGAAGAGAATTTTTCAGCCCTGTAACAGTTTTCTTGGCTGGCCCACATAGGAATATCAGCTCTATAATCTTTTTCTCCCTATGAATGATATTATTAAAATATTCAATGTTTTAAGTAGGATTATCTTCATAGTACAGTAATTTCACAATTATAAGCTGCACCTGATTATAAGCCGCTGGTCCCGGTAGCTGGGTAGGGCACAGGATTTGTCCATATATAAGCCGCACCCGAATATAAGCCACACTTTTTTTTTTTTTTTAAAAGCGAGGATCCATGTGTAACAAAGTAACGAGTTAGTAACAGAATCGCACCAGTGCGGGGTTTGGTGTCAGGTGCTCAAGTTGCAAACAGTTTTCATAGACCAGCCAAGCCTTTAAAGGCAGCCCCAGGAACCCTCCCCGGCCGGCTCTCACTTCCAGGTTGGCATTTCCCTGGGATTTGTCCATAGATAAGCCGCACCTGATGATTAGCCGCACTACTGGGGTAGGCTGGATTCTTCAATGAAAAAGGTGCGGCTTGTAATTGTGAAATTACTGTAATACCTTTCTTTAAAAGGGCTCATCTTCAGGTCCATACAAATATGTATTTTTTATTGTGCACACATAACACAGCTACTGAGGCTTCGTGATTTTACATACAGGATAGAAAGACGTTCACCTGTGTCCACAAAGAGTAAAATCTTCAGGCTCTTCCTCGCCTCTGTTTCAGTGAGTGGGATGTGAGCAGGGAGGGTGGGATCAGCCCCCTGAGCAGCCATGAGAGAAGCATGGCCACGAACAGAAATTACGCTTACATTGTTCTCAGCTGGAATGATGTGTGTTTCTCTGTGTTCGCAGATGAGTGGTTATCCTTAAACTGTTGTTTGCAGCTTTTTTCATAGCAGTGAGATAAATCAGAGTGCTGTGTGAAAAGCAGCACCCCTCACACCTCTACAGACTTGTGACACTGTCAGGGTGGTTTTGTTTGTCAGTGCATGGAGGCAAACATACACAGTTTCTGGCAGATGTAATCTTGCTCTGCAGTCCTGCTTTATGCAGAAACAGAGTAGTCTTGATTTCTGTTGGCTGCAATATTATGAAATGTCTGCAAAAGAGCATGAACTAAGCAAGCAGATGAAAATTCCATGTGGACAGTGTATACAAAGTGAACATTACAGATGTTTTCCCCTTGCAAGGTGATGTATGGTTAGTTGCACAATAAGGTAAGTTATTTATTCATGAGAGGATTGAAGGACTGTTTCTTCTAGTGTGCACAAACTTCTGGTTTTGCACAGCTGAACTGGAATGTATTGTTGGCTGCCATTGCTGTGAAACTGTGCAAATCCTTAATCACAGACACTTGAATGGAATAGGTTATCTGTAATCTGGAGACAAAACTTCTTCAGCAGAAGATCTGCTGTCATTAAATATAGGAGATTAGCTGACATAAATACTTTTGGGTAAAATGTCTTCCACTGCACCAACCTCAAGTGCATCGTACGTAAGTGCAACCCTATACAGATTAAAAATGAAAAATATTTAAAAATAAGCATATGGAGCTACGAATTGTCATGTTTGGAAGTAGTGTAGTTATGCTGTTCTGTTAAAAGCCATGCTAATTTCGAACTTTACAGTAAAAGAAGTACTGATGATATAAATATAACATCAATTAGATGTCTTTTTCTGTTACATATTATAATATCTGTATTATATAGGATAAATTTTAATAAATTGTGTACATTTGTTGCATGCCAATTCAGTTTATACATGAAATATTATATTAGCAAAATGCCTGCTTCAGGTGGGAATGTCTAGGGATCCCACTGTGTGGTTATTATGCTTTTTTTTAAAAAATAAAATTTCTTCAGAATTCTTTACTGTTTATTTGTTGATAAAAGTATGAAACCAGGCTGAACTGAATATAGCTTTCTAAAATATCTAAAATATCTAAGAACCTCTCCCATTACCAATTCTCAAGACAAAATTCATGTCGAGGGTTGAATGCAGGCAGCCCTCTGGCCATGCATGGAGCTGCTGACATGTTTAGATTAAACTTTTTTTTCCCTTCAGGGATGTAGCATTGTCTTTCACTTCCAGAAAATATTGTGTATTGCCATGGCAGCTCACTGCTGGGCTACTCTTTTGGAATGACAAAGCAGGGAGGTTGGAAAAACAGCTGAACAAATGAGTTGCTCTTAAAGCCCAGAGCTCTCATCACGGGAGCATCACGCATCTCTCTGTCATTATTTTTATTATTATTATTATTAGCCCCAAAGAAGCCTGAGGTATATACCAATGCAGTTAGTACTTTCAGAGCCATTGATACTTTTTTGTCAGAGGCACTTCTCTGTAAGTGTAATTGTTCTCATGGTGGTGAACAAGCTGCAGTCAAAGAGCCTTGAATACTGGACAAACTGAAATAACAAAGCAAAAGAGAAAAATTTTTTTTTGGTAGCTGGAATGAAGAACGTATCTTAAAATTGCACAGACAAAATAAAATGTAATGAAAGGAATAAAACAGAATAGAATAGGATAGAATAGGTAAGTAAAAATTATCCACATATTTATATATACAGTAATTTCACTATTATAAGCCGCACCTGATTATAAACCGCAATTAAAAAAAAAAAAAAAAAGTGAGGATCCATGTGCAACAAAGTAACGAGCTAGTAACAGAATCACACCAGCGTGGGGTTTGGTGTCAGGTGCTCAAGTTGCAAACAGTTTTCATAGACCAGCCAAGCCTTTAAAGGCAGCCCCAGGCACCCTCCCCGGCTGGCTCTCACTTCCGGGTTGCCATTTCGCTGGGATTTGTCCATAAATAAGCCACACCTGATGATTAGCCGCACTACTGGGGTAGGCTGGATTCTTCAATGAAAAAGGTGTGGCTTATAATCGTAAAATTACATATTTTTTCATCCCAGAATGAATAGTTCTGTCAGCAGGGGTTGGAATCAGGATCATGTTCCCCATGTGCCTTCCAGAATCAGAATTCCCCTTTTTGGCTCTCTATATTGTTTCCCAGTTCTTTGCATTTTGCTGCAAATGAGACATGAAAAATGCCTTTAGTTTTGTGGAGGTTTTTTCTGTTTTTATGGAAGCACATGCAGCTGTAGCAAAAGGAAGGGAAGACACAACTCCTTCCATTGTTTTCCTGTTGTAATAGCCATTCTGCAGCAAAATAGAGAATAAAATTGCTGGGTACTTGTTAGATTGAGCATCTTGTGGGCTTGGATTCAAGGATATTCACTTTGGAAGAAATCATGCCCCTGCAAAAGGTAGGCTTCAGTTAATAGCCTGTTCAGGCACAATGACAGAGTTTCTAAGCAGTAAAAGAAGTGGGCGTCCGTGTGCAAGATTCTAGTCAGAAAATTTGAGGGGTTTATGGCATTTCAGGCATACAAATGTTATTTTGGATGATAACCTTACTGATTTATTTTTCTTTTATTTTCTGTACTTTGCAGCAAAGACAGAATTTCCTGCCATGTTATGTGAAATGCCTGCTTACATCTGCAAGGCAAGGGCTGTTTGGATTTTTTTTTGCATTGAGGTAGCAGCACACACATCCACATTTCTAGAATACAGTACTCAAGTCACCCTATGTCAAGTTGCATAAATACACTCTGCAGAGAAGGGAAGGTGACAGATTCAAGCAGTCTTTTATTATAGAAGTATGAAACACTTAGTCTATAGCCTTCAAAAATCTATCTTCGGGGTCTAGAAAGGATTGCCAGTTTTGCTTAAATTTTCAAGGTTGGCGAGCTTTTCAGAAGCATCACTTGCATGCGTGTAATAAAATCATTATTTTAATCCTGGAATTATTCAAGCTGCTCTTTTATCTCACTACTTCAAAATTCTTGGGTTTGATTGTTATGAAGGAATGCTCATTAGTCTAGTAGTTAAATTTATGACAATTATTGCATTGTTTTATTTGACAAGAAAATTCATTAATAGCATAAAGAAGTTTTCTGTTTCAAACTGAACAAGAGAATTCAATCCTAGATGAAAAGCAAAATGAGATATCTGTCATCACTTGTCTTGATCTCTGAGAGCATGTTTTGATCTCTGAATGTTTAAAAAATGCATACCAACAATACTTCCTAAATAAAATGAATGGGAATCTAAATTTATATTACTAGGAAGCAGCAGAAGTTTTCCATATTTAAAGAACAGCTTTCAGTTTCAAATCTAAATAACAGCTACAGCAGAAGAAAGGCAAAATGCAAACACCTTGAAAAAATAAGTGCAGTAATTTCACAATTATAAGGCGCACCGCAGCATAAGGCGCACTTCTGGATTTCGAGCAAAATTTTTGTCAAAAGGGTGCGGCTTATAGTCGTGAAATTGCTGTAAATCTAATAAAATACATGGCACTTGTTTGACTGTCTGGGTAAAGTTTCAGATATTGCAGGTAAGCATCTATTGACAGACAAAACCCCTGCAAAACTGTGAGTCCCTGACTTACTAGCCCTAAATTGTTACCCAGCATTCAGAATATCTGGTTCTGGAAATGCAGCTACAGAGAGAAATAATCTCTGTGGTTTCTAGCTGTGAAACAATCCTAAAATAAATTCTTACAAGATTAGAAGGACTTCTCTGACACAGCCCTTTTTTCAAATTAACACAATGACTATTGTTTCAGTTAAGATATTGCATTGTTTGCTTTGCTTCACTCCCTAAAACTTGTTACTCTCTGAAAGAAAGCTGAGCAGTGTATTACACCAGCTACAATATGGCTTGCACCATGGTCTGGCATGTGGGGTTTGTTCATCTCCTTGTTTTTCAATACTTAACCTTATGACTCAAGAACCATTATGTGCCCAATTAACTTTGGTTGATATGCTCTGTGTGTTTTAAGTGTGTAGGGTTTTTTCCCAAGAAAAATTACTTTTCTACAAACCTGAGATGATTTTATCTGGCACAGGCCACCCTGAGATTATTACCTTACCATGGGTCAAAAGAGAACAGATGTTGCTACTGAATACAGGGTCAGGAGGGACAGATTTGGTTATGCAAGGCAATAATACCTTAGCTTCTGTAGAATTGAACCACATTCTTGAATGTTATTCAGGGACCTCTATGAGATAGAAAGATTCTAAATTATCTTGGCCTACCACCTTTATTAATTGGAATTACCTTTTAATGGTTCTCATGAAATTCTCAAAGTTAATGCCTCTAGTTTCTTTTGGCCAAGAAACAGTTGAGAAATCAGACTAAAGATAAGTGCCCTGTATATAAAGCAATTTATTTTTGCATCTTCTTGTTTGTAAAATGTGTTGCTAGGATGACAACACTTCAAAATATATTTTAAGAATCTGCAGATACAATTTTTTTGGTTTTTCAATTTCTGTTCTTTCAATGCAGTATTTTGAAATAGTCATTACCTGATCATTGTTCAAATTTCAGTGAGATGGTCATTACTTGAAATATAAATGTAACTTTAACATTGTACATTTGTTTAGAAAGCTGCAGTTCATTGTATTGTCTGAATTTATGTATTGATTCAGATTTTTGAAACAGTAAACATTCATTTGAACCTAGAACTTTTGACATAATATAGAACTTATCATAAATGCAGAACTTAAAGTCACTCCTGCTGAAAAACCATTCCTTTGAATATTTTTAGTCTCAACCATTCTACTATGTACACAATTCTGAAAAAAATAGGGTTATGCAACATAATCTGGAGGCCATCAGGCTATGTCAAGGTACAAGAAAAGTAAGAATTTTAAAGGTGTGGAGCCTCCCCTAAGAATGGGCTGGATCCTTCTCCTTTACTTTCAGCCTTTAAAGCTCCATTCTGATTTCCCCTACTATATACAAGTGAGTAAAGGTGGTCTTGGAGATTAGACAGTGTCCTTGAGGAATGCTACAGTTCATTTGACAGCCTAACAATCTAGCTCTACTTCTAGGCTACTCCACCATTGCTGTTTTTTCTTTTGGCTACTTGTAATTGAAAGAATGACTCTGTATATAGCGCTGTTTCAGGATTCTTTCCAAATAGGTGCAAGGCTAAATATCTTTCCTTTTGAGGGGAATGGTGTAAATGTAAACACCATCAGTACAGAAGTGAGTAGCCTGAAGAGTTTAAGAACAGTCTCATTCCAGTCATAAGTAAACGAAAATCTGATTTCTTATCTGTAATAAGACATCCATCTGGGAAAAAGTTGCAAGACACCTTCAGACTTTCTTTTTTGCCTCTGTGAAACTTGGATGAGAAGTGTCAATATTATATGTAATGAAAATCTGAGCTAAAAATATAATAATCTTTTTAATGCAACAAAGGCTAAGCACATTAAATGGTGTAATAATTTGTCACCCCAAGAGAATGTGTGTGAAAACTCGTGGAAATATGATAATGGATTCTGATGCTGATGTATGAACCTTTTCCAAAATGTATAACCTTTTCCCCTCCCTGCAAAGAAACTAATGAATATTACACATACAGGAAATAGAAGTGCAGTAATTTCACAATTATAAGCTGCACCTGATTATAAGCTGCACCTCCCGGTAGCCGGGTAGACCGCGGGATTTTGCCATGTATAAGCCGCACCTGAATATAAGCCGCACTTTTTAATTTTTTTTTTTTAAATTTTATTTTTTTATTTTTTAAAGCAAGGATCCATGTGTAAAAAACTAACAAATTAGTAACAGAATCGCTGCCAGCTGGGTTTGGTGTCAGGTGCTCAAGTTGCAAACAGTTTTCATAGACCAGTGAAGCCCTTAAAGGCAGCCCCAGGCGCCCTCCCCAGCCGGCTCTCACTTCCAGGTTGGCATTTCACTGGGATTTGTCCATAGATAAGCCGCACCTGAATATAAGCCGCACTACTGGAGTAGGCTGGATTCTTCAATGAAAAAGGTGCGCGGCTTATAATTGTGAAATTACTGTAATCCTTGTTACAAACATGTTTTTTAAAATTTGACTAACTGCTTTCTCTTTTTGTTTAACTGTCTTTGATGTGCTGGGCAATGAAAATTGAAGACATGCCTCCTGAAGAGGGAGTGTTCTCCCCCACTGCAGACCTCTTTGCATCCATTGTAATGTCATGCAACTGATCTGTAGCTACAATTTTAAAGAGGCAATATACATGCCTTGGGTATGTAAGCAACTTTTCTCAATGAGGCAATAGTGAATCTCCACTTCAGAAGTATACCCATGAGTCCCAAATCCTTGGTGTACCAGAACCGTGAAATTTCTCTATGAGACATGTCATAAAGCAAGTGATGAGACAGAAGTATAGATTATTAGTCTAGAACTTGCCATAATGTGTGTGAACTTGAGTAAGAACTGTTTTTTCAGAGTGCAGTTTAAGCTTTGGACACTTGCTTAGCAATGGAAAGCTTATCAGGCTCTCCAGGTGGATCGTTTCCTTTACATAACAAAACAGCAATGAGTCATATCTTCAGAAAGTAAAAAAAGAAAATAGCACTAAGCACATAAAGTTTTTGTGATATATTCTTAATTGTGAAGATTTTTATGAAATGTTTTATATTCTAACTGAATGCATAGAAGATATTTCCTGATTCTAAACAAAAAAGCGCTCTTGAATTTTAAGTATTTATAATTCTTAAAATTGTAGGCAACAGAATTAGTAGGCAACAGAAATAAAACAACTTAGTATGAAGAAAAGGCAAGTAGGAGGTTTTGTACCACCATTATCCTACATGGCAATGCTGATTTACAGTTCCTCAAGGACTGTTTAGTCCTATAAAGATTTTCACAGAAGCAGAACACATTATTAATTGCAACAGTATTTGAATCTTAGCTCAGCTGACGCAGCTTATGTTCCCAAAATGACGTTTTTTCTTTTTTGCTGTTGTTTTGTTTCTAATGAAAAAAGTGTCTGTAGGGTCTCCTTGTCCAAAATCACTATGGTGACAAAACAGATCTCTGAGCATAAAAGCGTATCTGCATCAACCCAACTGAACAGGTTACATGTTCAGCATTGAATTTCTGTTCTAGGCTGACACCAGGGGAACAAGATAATATATTCACATGGAAGTACAGACTGCTGCAGACAAGACTAACCCTTCATGCTTGGCCTGTGGGGTCCTTAGCACTGCAGAAGGGAGAAGGTATCTTATTAGCAATGCTTGTTAAAGTCTGCTTGAATGCAGAAATATTATAAAATCCATTCACAGCTGTACCCAAAAAAGAGAAGGTGACTTAGCAGAATTTACTTCTTTTTACTTCTCATATTGGAGATGAGGACAAAGTGAAAACTATATTCATAGAGTCACATATTTTAACCTTGAATTGGTGTCTTTCAGACATGAAATCTGTTTTACTCTATAATTCAGAGCATACCCACCTACTCTCCTGCTGAATGTTGTTGTGGGGATAGCTATTTTCTTTTTCTGTGAGAAGATTGTTGAGCCTGTTATCTTTGGCTGAGTGTGTAAGCAGCTTTGGAACCACCGAGAAAGGAGTAGAAAAATGAACTCAGTGCCAGAGAAACTATTTAACTGGGCCCTCACCTTGTGATTTCAGCTTCCTATTCTTGCTCTTTGCTAACAGACTCCTTTTTCCTTCTGCCTAGACTTGCCCAAATATCACTTCTTAGTACCACTGATTTTCATCATTTGGTTGAGGGTTGGCTGGCAATTGCAGAATGTAGATAATTATGTCCTGGTCCCAGGAGTAGCTTAAAAAAGTGGAGATGTGGAAATTTCTATTTTTCTTCCCCTTTCCTTTCTGCTGAAAACTTTCTAAACTAAGGATGTCCATCCCTAGAGGGAATATTTCTCAAAAAATATAATATAGATAATGCATCAACTTGAAATAGAATAGCATAATAAAACTGGGGGAAGAATATTCTGTAATAGAATGCAGGAAAAGCAGTGACATGGTGACATTATTCATATAGACAAGCACTAGTGAGATGGAAGTTTAAAAAGATGCCTCTTGCTGTAGGCATGTTTTAGTCTGCTGTTCAGTACAGTTTTCCAGTGGTTTTGTTGTTGTTGCTGAAGAACAATAGTAAAAATAGCCATTAGGATCATAGGATAAAAAGAAATCTTGTTTTTTGTCCCCTCTGAGAGACTTATGATGACTCACCTGAAATAGGATCAGTTTGGCTGTGTACCCAACAAGTTGTCTCTCTGCTGCAACCGTGTTTTATTTTAGAAGTGGTAGGTTCCTGCAAAGGTGTCTGTGCATGTGCGTGGGCTGCAGTGACTTTAGAAAACCAAAAATAGTTATTTATTCCTTCAGGTGTCTAGGTTCTGACTTTTAGTTTGGCACTTGAAATCCTGACTGTTGCCCTCTCAGCCCCGTATTTTCTAGCAATTAGTTTTCATGCTCCTTTATTGGGTTTTTGCCAATGGACAATGTAGTATTTCTCCCAAAAGAGAGATTTTCCATTTTCTTTTGCTGTTTCATTCACTCCATGTGACAAATGTGGTAGGATGCAATGTGTGAAGTCTTGTCATCCTGGTTCCCCATCCCTTGCTCAGCCTCCTACATTTGCACAGCTGTAGATTCTTATGACTCCAAGACAGCCCACCTCTTGCTCCTTTCATCCATTTCATCTTCGTTTATCTCCTGGGTAAATGATGGCAAAAGACTTCTGATCCCTTCTATTGTAGTTATTCCCCTTCTCATGTCCTCAGAATCACATTTGAGGACAGAATATTAAGACTAGACATGCATGCAAGTTTTTATTTAAGCCATTTTAGAAACCTCTGTGTTTGAATTTTCCTGCATCTGTTACCACTAGTATTCTTTAACCTTCTTTTAACTTCTTTATTTTGCTAAGCATGTTGGAAGTTTCACTCTTCCAAGTTTGAAGGGCTTCATTCCCTTTTCTATGCTCTTTTATTTTTTTTCCCCCAGTATTGAGAAGGAAGTAAAAGAGAACCAGAAAACAATACTTTCAAGTTTTGAGTGCCCTCTCCACACCTCCAAAGAATCTGAGAGCCCAGAGAGACAGCTGTGGAGATTTGTTTTCCATTTGATCAGGCTAAGATCAGTCAAGGTGAGCAAAAGGTGTTTGAGAAATAACCCAAAATTTAAACCATGCTTTTATGTGAGCTTTATTTTTTCTTTGAGGATTTATTTTCTTTAATATTATGAAGGACCAATAGTGCTGTCAACTATAGAAGATTATATCTTGTGGTGCAATGGGCCAAGTTTATAGGATCAGAAAGGGCATGGTGAGGATTTTTTCCAGTTGCATTTTATCTTCATAAATTCATAGCATCAGCTTTCTGTTTCCATTGCATTCTCTCCAGTAGAGGAACAGTCTACCCCTTCTGTATCCTTCTTCTGCTTTCTAGCTCACAATTTCAGATGAAAGACAAGTTCCTGAAAAATTCACTGATCTCTACTGGTTGTCTTTACTGGAATTCAGCACCAATGATTCATCAACTTTGGTTTTGTTCAGTTATCAATGTCATAACATTTTGCTGCTTGGAAATAATGCAAATTCAATCAATAGCATGTTAAAGGAACTTGTACAGTGGACTGGTTTCTATTGATTTTACTGAAGATTTGACAATGAGAGAAGTTCAAACATAGTATGTATAGAATCTGAGCACAGAACTATCTCAGCAGATTAGTGGCATACTATGTGTTATGGCATGATGATATTCCTCTAGTGGGCTAACTCTAGCTGTATGCCAGGACCGGGGAGAGAAAATATAATGGAGAATTCATGTCCTGGGATAAGGACAGAGAGCTCACTCACCAAACACCATCATGGGCAAAACAGACTAGAATCAGAGATATTAAGTGAATGTATTGCTAGCAAAATCAGAGTCAGATAATGAGAAGTAAAAACAGATCTAAAAAAAATCTTCCACCACCCCTCCCTCCTACCCAGCTCTACCTCCTCCCCCAGTGGTGCAGGGAATAGGGCTGACAACCGCAGTTCATCACAGGAGTGCTGCTGCTCAGTTAGAGGAGTCTTTCCCCTGCTCCTTTGTGGGGTGCCTCCCACGGGAAATAGCTCTCCATGAACTTCTCAAATGTGAATCCATCCCACAAGAGACAGTTGTCCACAAACTGCTGCATGGGGTGCAGCTCTTCAAGGATAGGCTGCTCCAGTGCGGGCCCCACATGGACTCACAAGCCTTAGTAAGAAACCTGCTCCAGCATGGGCATTCCCACAAGTTCACAGCCTCCTCTCAGGCATCCACCTGCTCCTGTGTGGATCTCCTCCAAGGCTGCAGGTGATCTCTGCACCCCCATGTCCCTCCCTGGGCTGCAGGGGCACAGCTGCCTCTCCATGGGCTGCACCAGGGGCTGCAGGGGAATCTCAGCTCTGGCACCTGGAGCATCTCCTGCCCCTCCTTCTGCACTGACCTTGGTGTCTGCAGAGCTGTTCCTCTCACTATGCTCTTCTCAGGCCTCAGCTACATCTGCACAATAGGTTTTTGCCTTCTTAAATATGTTATCACAGAGGTGTTACCACCATTTCTGATTGGCCCAGTCTTGGCCAGCGGTGTTTCCGTCTTGGAACAGCCTGGGATTGACTCTGCTGTCCATGAAGGAAATCTCTGTCAGCTTTTCACAGAAGCTAGCCATGTAACCCCCTCAGTACCAAAACCAGGCTACACAAAACCAATAAGATTCTTAGTCTCAGCTCGGTCCATCTCTGTTATAAAGATAACACAAAAATAATGATTGTAGAAGAAGGAAGGGAGACTGGAATGACTTGATATTTTTCATTTAGAATCTAGGATTCTGGAAATACTTGCTGGTGAGGGAGGAGCACATTAATCCTTTTTGTATGGGGGAAATCCTTGAGTTTACTGGGTCCAATCAGCACCATGGTCTGAAGGATTTCTACTTCCTTCCACAGGAGCCAAATCTGGTGGCCATGGGGACTGATGTGCCTTAGTTCCTAGAGGAAAGGAAAGAAAACCAGATGCTTGAACAAGCTTTGGACTGAGTGCACTACAAAGCTCCTGTTCTTCTTGTCACAGAACTTACTCCAATCCCAAATTTTTATTTTTCTGCATTGTGAAGCAAGCTAGGAGCTAAGTGTTGTCACAGTGAATGCTGCTATTTCTGTCTTGTGTGTTAGCTGGGAAAACCAAAGCCCAGTATCCATTATATTACACAGCTCTCCAGGAGCAGTCATTCCAACGTGACCACCAGATTGACCAAATTTCTTCTTGCTGGCAATGCTCCCCTGGAACAAAGCTGTTGCTGTGTTTTATGGAATCTATCATAAATCTTCCATCTCTTTGTCTCCTCATTCATACCCTATGTGCTTTGCAGAAATGAACTTATGGGACTTGTAGATGTTTCCCCATACATGGAGCATCTTCCACAGAGTCTTGTTTCTTTACAGGGAGCAGAAAGACTAAAATTATGTTTTCTTAATCGACAGCAGTAATCACAAATGAATCACTATCAATGTATGGTGATAAAATTCAATGGGAGATAGGTTGCAAATGCTGTCCTCTATTTTTCAGGTAGCCTCCTTGCTTTGAAATGAAGTAATCACTTCGTTTGGACTTACAGGGTTAGGGAATAACCTAATGATGCTGTAAACTGGAAGGCATCCATGCCTGTAAAACATTATTCTTTTTCTCAGACATTTACAAACATTAACTCGTAACCTCTCACTACGACCCTTTGAGATGCTTTCATCTGTGTTTGACAGAGTGAGAAATAGATAAAAAAGCTATGAAAGAACTAAGGAAAGGTCAGAAAGTGAAATTTGTGAAAGCATGTACATCCCTGTTCTATCTTTCTAAGTCACTGACCTTCCCTAAGTCCCACAAAGCAATCCATAGTAGTTTTACTTGTATCTTTAATGTTTCATTCAACATAGTATAAGACCATGAATAATGAAGTTTGCACTATACAGGCAGGGTAGCTATTGATTTACACAAGGATGTCTCATTTATTAATCTGTAAATACTATGCAAATATATGTATGACAAGAAATTAAATCAATGCCTGTCACTTCTGTTTTCAGACAGCATGCTTTCAGGAGTATAAATTTGACATTAATATTAGTTTACAGGAATGTACTTTCTGATAAAGCAATGATTTACACTGGTGTGCAAATTGCTCATAGGAGTGGAGAGTTTTTGAAAACAGTGAGTGTAACCTGGAACTGCTGTCCCAAGAGTGCCATTTTATGGATGATCTTAGATCCATTCATTATGTGGATTGTTAAAGTATAATAAGAAAAAGGGAAAGCTCACTTAATTTTTAAGGTCTTGCGGATGGTCTCTATCTGAAAGGTACAAGAATGAAACATTAGAGCTTGGTAGAAAGCATGCCGAACAGAGAGCTTTAGCTGGAACTCAGGGACAAAAAGAGAGTTTGCAGCTCTTGGAAGAAGAGGCAAGAAACTCAGGACTACGAGGTTGTCATGGGGTTATGCTGGAAGAAATATAGAAGAGTCACACCTCAAATAAACTTAATCTGGCCACTGCTGGAAAAGACAATTATTAATGTCTGATGAATAAATAATAAATACATCAGCAAGAGAAGGAGCACTTGTCTTTAGTTGAATGTGGGGGGAAACAGTGACAAAGGATGAGAAGAAGGCTGGGATATTTAATGCTTTCTTTGCCTCAGTCTTTAATAGTGAGAGCTGGATACCAGGCCTCTGAGCTGGAAGACAGGGATGGGGAGCAGAAAGAAGCCCCATGATCCAAATGGAAATGGTCAGTGACCTGCTGCACCCCCTAAACACACAGAAGTCTGTGGGGCTGGATGGCATCCACCTAAAGGTACTGAGGTACTCCTGGAGCTCAGAGCATTCTCATGGCTGCTCATGACTTGGACAGGAGCACTGTTGGTGACGGGAGGCAAACACCTACAAAGAATTCTAGAAAAAAAATTGGGATGTTCTTCTTTGCTCTTGGCTGGATAGCTTTGTGCATTTCCCTATTTTCAGAGTACCTGATAATTTCTTGATATAAAGGGGCACACTGAGAATCAGTGGTCTCTATCTGAGCAACAACTATTTTGGTGGAAGTATTTATAGCTTTTACTCACTGATGTATTAGGAAACAGACTTTTACCATATCTGAACATGTCTGAGTTTGAGCATGATCTGATACATATTTTTTGTGAGAAAATTAAAGTCATTTTTATAGGTATCAATTTAGATTCAATGGAATATCTGCTAGAGGAAGGCGTATGATAGAAACACCATAAGCAAATTCAAGATACTCGTTCTTGAGAAATGTATGGTTTTATTTCTGTAAGTTGTTTTTTTAATCTTTAATTTAAAATTAAGTTTTCACCTTAGCATCTTTAGATGTCGTGAAACAAGAAAGATAAAAATTATTGATATTTAACTGGAGATTGTGGTTTGAGCATTCTCTGCATTACTATGAGATGGAAATTTCATAAGAAAAAAACCTCAAAAAACCCCCATTTTTAAAGCACAGCTTTGAGGACTCCAGAGCTTCAATTAAGCATTCAGCATGAACATCTGCAGGTTTGAATCTCAGACTTCCCTAATGCAATGACCTCATTTCTCTACAAATTGGTCTCTGTACTCAGCTGGTTTTAGGTTAGTTAAAATCAACCTCTCTCTGCTAAGTTGTACTTCAAAAATTCCTTTAGAAGTTTTCACACTGAATACATTTCCACCTGTCAGTTCACATGAACCCATTCGTATCTTCCCAGAACAAAAAAAAGTCTGAACCAACCGTTGATGGAGTTTTATGACTCATTGAAGCCCCGAGCTATGTGAAACTGGCTTTAATTTCTAAAAATCAATAATACGTTTAAGGTGTGTGTGCCTCTGATAGTCTTACCCCAGTGAAGAAGCAGATGTACTCAGTATAACAGGTGAAAATAGATTTTCATTCCATTTTAGGCTGAAGTACTTTTTCTGAATATAGCTCTGATAGCAAAGCTCAGTTGTTGGGTTTAAGTGAAACCATTGCAGGTAGCTGAGCCTGCTGCAATGGAAGAGAAAGACAAAGCCCTTTTGGCAGGGTTTTCAAAATTAAAATTAAGACTTTCTGGAGGTGAATCACTTCCTGATGAGCTGATAATTCTATGAAATCTGTTTGTTTCAAATATTGCTGGTGTTATATGGAGCTCATTGTATGCCATAGGAATTTGCTGGTGTGTGATTCACAACACAATTTCCTTCCCACTGCAAGCCTTTTGTGTCAGAGAAAAGAGATAGCAATTCATCCCTGGGTGTGTATTGTCCTGTTTAGACCACTTTGGAAAGCTACACAATGTCCTGGATAACACATCTTGAATGATAGGTTTTCACAGCTTTTTTTTTCCAGATTTTGTGAGCTTCTCATGCAAACCTAGTATAAAAAAATAAACATATCTATTTTATCAATATTCTACCACCCCTGCAATGAAAAATACAACAAGAAACATATATATATATAAATGTAGACATTTCAGAGGTCTCCAATTGCATTGTTCATTCCTCTGTTAAACAATGCAGCACATTTTTGCTGTACATCCTTTACTCTTTTCTTAAAAGAGTGAGGATTAACATCCATGTGGGCTGCACTCATAGAATCACTTCGCCCTTGGTTATCTCTGCAGTAGTTTTCAACCCTTGGTTAGACCTCTCTTAAACCATCCCTCTTACTTTGCTACCAAAAAGAGGTTCTTAATTTGCCACATTTGTCAGAATTTACTTTTTAGTCTGCCAATGACTTTGGCACTTTTAATTGATTTACCACTGATTCTTCTTTACTAAAGGAACGATAATAGATCACATGAGACCACTGTACAAGGGAGTTGTGCCTCTCTGTAGAATTACCTCTGGACATTGTGGAGGATCTCAGTCTGTCTGCAATGTGTACTTTTTGGTAATTAGAACAACAACAAGGCTAATAGCAAAATCTCTTGATACAGCATGAAAGCATTGCTTTTCTGAGGTATTTTTTAGGATATGTTTTAATTCTTTAGTCTAAGTGACATGAAGTAATTGAAGAAACAGTGAAAAAAGACTGAAGCTAAGCATTGTATTGCTGTTTTTAAAATGATGTTTGACTGTCTAATCTCCAGATGTCACAAAAAGAACAGTGCTGTTACAGCAAGAGAGAACTAGTGTTTGCTATAAGGAAGATGATAAACAGTTTTGACTTGAGTCCTGTGAATATATGTTTGCATAGGAGTCATGGAAATTCAGAACCTGCTGGAAGAGTCACATTATAGAGCTGGTTTGGAGCAGAGTTAATTTCATGACTCTATTAATCTTACTTCTGAGCTTGCTTAAAAGAAGCAAACTTGCAAATGACTTTGAGTTCTGCAGGAAGATAATTTTAATTTTATGGGGCACTTTTACTCAGAAGTGGGCGTTTTGCAGCTGAAAGCATATGGTGTAGGAATTCTCCCTGTCTGTCATGGGGACTGGATGATGCC
Source organism: Sialia sialis (assembly GCA_009812075.1). NCBI lineage: Eukaryota > Metazoa > Chordata > Aves > Passeriformes > Turdidae > Sialia > Sialia sialis. The sequence continues at coordinate 77,611,833 of VRYO01002297.1, read as the reverse complement.
AGCACACTCCTGCCTTCAAGTGCTCTGGCACTCTGTACAGTTTCTGCCTATTAGTAATGTACTTTCTTAGAGAAGTACTCACTATAAGAACCAGATACTGTGAAAATCTTGTTACTGGATCCCAGTGAGGTTAATAACTACTCTGCAATACCCACTAGCCTCTCTTAGTCAATAATGCTCAAGAGTTTTAACAAAGATTGCTAACCACCTTCTCAAGGGCCTCTGAAAGAGCTGTATATAATTTTGTGTACAGAAAATACCAAAGATATTTCCTTTATTGTTTTAACATTTATCTTGCAATAAACCAGCTAGAAAACAGAGCTGTTTCTTTAAAAGCTTCAGACCTCCTGAGGTTCAAAATTATGAAGGCTTTCAGCATCAGTTCCCCATCTTTTGCAATAAGTAGCAATTTTAATCATGCATATTTGTGGAGGCTTCAGGTCTGATCATTCAATGACATTTTTTGCCTACTGGTTCAGTCATATTTTTTTACAGTAGTTAAAACCAAAAACAAACAAAAAAGTTCCTCACAATCATGACCTCGCAATAATATCAGACCTTTCCTTTTCTACTGAAATAGAAAAATGTGGGTTACTAGTAGAGGAGGTATTGTAGCTTACTTAGATATAGGGTTGCAAAGCAAATTTATTCTTGCTCATATCTTGGTACAGTTTGTGTTGGGTAGTTTTTTCTGCAGGTCTGTACGCTATCTTAGTCTCCCTCAGACTATGTGACATTCACATGATATAGTGGAAAGTATCAGCTATTCAGTTCCTTAAATAAAATCAGAGGACCAAAACGCATTACATAGAGCAATTTCATGACTATAAGGTGCACTGGACTATAAGGCGCACTTTCAGGTTGCCGGAAAATTTCTGAACTTTTTCCATATATAAGGTGCACTGGACTATAAGGCACACTTTTTTTTTGCAGCGAGGATCCATGCACAACAAAGTAACGAATTAGTAACAGAATCGCGTGATCACAGGGTTTACTGGCAGGTGCTCAATTTGCAAACATTTTTCACGGATCAGCGCAACCTTTAAACACAGCCCCAGGCGCCCTCCACATGCTGTGGGCCCCGGCACTCCCGCTTGTCTCCAGCGCCGGCTGGCGTGGCTCTCGCGGCTCGGTGGTTTGACTCCATAGCTCACACTTCCGGGTTGGCAAATTTCCAAACTTTGTCCATGTATATAAGGCGCACCAGATTGTAAGGCGCACTTCTGGGTTTTGATTAAAATTTTAGTCTAAAGGATGTGCCTTATAGGTGTGAAATTACTGTACATCCGAATTAATAAAATATATGTTTTATGGATACACTTAACTCTTCATTTCTCAATTAAGAATACCAAATGCTGTGATATCTGTAGTGTATCCAATTTAAATTTGTTCTTAAATAGGAAAATTTGTTTACTTCTTCAATGGGTATTTAATAATGGCTAACTGATGATGGAGTTATTTTCTCTCTTTTAGAGTTAGCTAAATCTTGCCATTATTACTACCTTTGGTTACCTAACAGTAACCAAAGCTGCTTTTGCAGATCCTGGCATTCATGTGGTGAATTGATTTCACCTGTACCTTTGAAGTTTTAAAATCAGTATGAATTTTTTGTTCTCTCTTTTGTGCCAGTAAAACCTTTCATTTATAACTTTTTTTAGAAGTGCTACAGTCAGAAAAATTACTGAGACCATGATTTAACTGCAAACGCTACCTGTATATCTAATGTGTCATTGAAAAAGCAACACCTATACCCTTTCCTTGATTCTTAAGGAGCACACATCTGTCTGCTACAATGTCTGGTAGATGGTAAATTGTGATTGCCATTAGTAATTTCTGTTGGTGGTGTCAGAATGACTCATATAATTATCTGGAAGTACAGAGCAATTCAGCACTTATACTAAACAGAGAGTATTTCAACACATGTTAAATTTCAACAAAATCTTTGAATTAATCAGTTTCCTTTATGAATTAGATAGAATCATATACCAAAGAATATTAGTGCCAATTTATGAGTTTAATTGCTTTTATTTAAACAGCTCTTATTAATTTTGTCTTGAAAACAAATCTGAATGCAAATACACTTTATAGAAAATGTTGAACAAATCCTCTTTGCTTCTTACATGAGGATTCAGCCACAACAAAAAGTCATCTACATTCTGGGAGAGAATAATTTTTGTGCATTTTTCTCTAACGTTCATTCTCACTTTTTGTGCCTACTGAAACGGAGGTTGAGTAACAAAGACACCATACACAGCATTCCAATTATTACTGCTCCTGATAAAACATACAAGACTAATTTTTGACCATTGACCTACATGCTTCTGTCTTTAGTGATTTTAAATTCATCTTTACACAAGGGAGATCTTTTATTCTGAGGATATCTCTGTCAGAAGATGTTGACATAGTAAAAGGGTGGGCGTCACAACACTTTCATGGGATTCCTGAAGCAGTTTGTTTAGGGTTGCATTACAGCTTGCTGTAGCAAGACTCAGTTGAGATGTCAAAAGTGCAAAATGTCAGGTCCCATCACCAGATAGAAAGACACATTGCTGTCACCTTTGCTGCTGCTTGCATGTGCATATGCACCTGCTGGGTACCAAATAAGTACCTCATTAACCATAATAAATAAAAGATCAGTAAAAATCTCCAGCAAAAACTCCTGTACATGTTTCAGTTCAGCTTTCCCTGGAAGTCAGGAAACATTTTGTCTTATAAAAATTGGTACCAAATTTCCCCCTTTCAGTGCTAATTACAATTCTCTGTCAGTTCTCTCTCTTTGTTGCCTGCCTTCCCTGCATTTTTGCCTGACCAGAACCTACAATTGCTTAAGAAAAACGGTGTTGTCTTAGGTACAATTGCATGGCTGCTGATGGTAGGTGATACTGGTTTAATCATCACTGTTAACTAGTTAGTTGCTTTACTGGTCTTTCTTTGGAGTTTGCGGTTGGTAAAGAGAAAAATTATAAAGCAAATATTGTGTTTAATGAGCAAGAAGTAAAAGTATTTTGTAATTTTCGTAGCAAGAACAGAAAGGAAGTTATGTAGTTACTGTTTCCTGCTGTATTTCCACACTGAATAAAGCAGCCGTGCTATAGATGTTTCCACCAATGTGGAAAACAGATGACTAAGTAAAATGGATTATTTTCCTCTTGCACTGATTTCAGTGGCACTGCTTATGAAAGACATTTATAATGAGCATGAGGAAGGGTGACAGAATCAAGCAAAAACTTGTAGTGTCACATTAGGTCATGGTGCATCTTGAAGACAGAGATCCTCCATTCAAGGGAGACTGGATTTTAAATTCTTTCTGTTATTTTTAGTGACTCTTTCTAAGCTAGGGCATGTTTGAAAAAAATTGCTTGTTTTAAAAAATCATGGGTAGTCAGTACACAATCTGGCATAAGTAACTCTCAATTAAAATAAACAGAACCCTGAGTAGGAGGAAAAGAATTCAAAGAGGAGCAACTTAAAAAAGACATGAAATGAAATTTTAAGCAGTCAGATACTAGTGCAATTAAAATTACTAACCTGGAATTAACATTCTGCTAAGGGAAATATAGTAATTTAGGAGACCAGATCATTTTTGGTCATATTAACAGTGTCACATGGTCATGAACCATTCCCTTATCTAATATAACACTCTTGCAATATGGAACACATTTGCCTTTTTAATTACTTAGCTGTTAAAAAAAATTACACTTTTATTCCCAGTGGATAGTTAACAAATTGTGACTTTTGCTTTGCTTCATTAGAATTGGGTAAACGTGACCTTGACATACTTCTTGGAGCTTCATCAAATGCACTTACGGCAGAGGAAGGACTTAATGACTGAATTGCTGGGTGAATTCTCCAGTGTTCTCCAGAACCTTGTAAGTGGCAGATAAATTTTTTGTCACTGTGTTTTCCTGTTGGCTTTTAACTTTCATACTTCTGCTTTTTATGGGGCAACTCCAGTTTGGGCACATTAAAGGGAAAGGTATTATGGAAGTAAGATAAGTGCATTTAAGAAACTCAATCCATATCTACCTTGTGATAAAATAAACTGAACACAAAGCATTCTTTTCAAATTTCTGCCTAGAGTTGGTACTTAAGAATACAAATTGGCAAAATAAAATCCCAAATGTTCTAGGATAAGATGGTTTATGGCTTCCACAGTTTGTTTTTTTCTATTGCAATCTGAATAGAAGAAAAGAAGGAATGCCGTGCCTACCTATTTTAGAACTATATATATCAAGAAAAAAATGATTTCATGCAATTATCTCTTAAAGATGCTGTTTAAGAATTAAGCTTTTAACTCTGCATAAACCAAATCTGGGAGATCTATGAGACCACCCCAACAGAATAGTGAATGTATGTGAATGTGCCATGCTATGGACTTTCCAGATTAGAAAAAGAGCTTCTTTACTGCAACACAGATTCAGGTTATCCTTTGACAGGACTGGAAGAGCTTCTCCTTGTTTTATGGCAAAGAACCATGTCCTAGCTGCCTCTCTCAGGCTCTCCTGCTGGTATCAGAAAGGAGCACACAGGTTTGATGGAGTGAGATTCAAGCCCTGTTCACCTTACATTGACATCAACAACATATATGGGTTCTGAGATGTGTCACGGGTTTGTCAGATCAAGGTGTTTCTCCCAGGAACATCTTTAGATCCCTAGGTGTTATCTGATGCGGAGACTTTTGCACTCTACCTCATTTTTTTCCCCTTCTAATTTGATTATAAGCAGCCACATTTTCAAAATGGAGATTGCTCTATTTCTGCCTTCCAGATTTCTGTGGGAGTGCGCACGCCACCTACATGCTTCATGTGGCAGTGAAAAGATTTAGCAAAGGCACAGCTGACATCGGGGATACAGCGCAGGCTTCATGAGGAAGTTCTGCTTTAAAGACTCTGCCAGGAGGGCAGCCATATTTTGCCACAGTGAGTTAAGATAAAATAAACAAATGCTTTGATTTCACCAAAAACTTGACTTGTACTCTTGATTACTGTTGAAAGCAATTGGTGATCTGTAGTAATTTCAGGATTCATCTGGAGGAACTTCTAATAAAAAACAGTGGTGCCCTAAGTAGTCTTAACTCAGTTTGACAGATGGTAACAGGCAACAGCTCCTACCACAATTAATACCATAATTAATTAATCAATAAATCCCTTCAGTCCATCGACTGAGCTCAAGCAAACCCCAATTGTGTAAGTTCTGTGTTGGAGTTTGTGCTGGGCCGTCATCCTCTGTACCTGTGAGCAGCTCTAATGCTGTTTGTCACTGGCTGCTTGTGGTCTCCTGTCCAACCAAAACTCCTCTATATGCAGCTTTTATTATTTATCATTATGGAGGATGGACTTCTACTCTTAAGCAGGCTGTTTGAGTGGCCAGTAGCACACTCTGTTATTAGACTGTGTTGACCTTCTTTTACACAGAGATTCATAAACCACTATGTGCAGAACCTGCTGCTCAGTGTCCTCATTTACTCCACAAGAAATGCTTTCTCCTTCATGTAGCACAGCATATCACACACTGACACTTCCCTCAGACCTATCCCAATGATTTTATCATTCCCACCATAAGAATTATTATCTCCTTCATGTAGCACAGCATATCACACACTGACACTTCTTTTCCCTCAGACCTATCCCAATGATTTTATCATTCCCACCATAAGAATTATTATTATTATTTTTAATTTTAGTGTTGCCAATTAAATCATATTTCCCCTCATCCACAGGAATTTCCATTTCACTCTTCTTTTTACACTGGCATTCGGTATCCAAGAGACCAAACAATTTCTTGATTTTGCTGGTTGGTAATAAATTGATTGTGGTGTCCCTTTCCAGCCCTCTAGTCTCCAGCCACGGCTATGCTTCTCACATATATGATGTGAGCTCTTCACACAGACCTAACAAGCTTTTTTTGCTGCTGTGAAAGGAAAATAAAACATAAAGAAGGGAAGTCACAGCAACTGTCTTCTCAGTGGCAATTTTTGCTGACTAATTTAATGATGTTCTTGCAGAGAAATGAACAAAATATGTTCTGTATCTCTCTTGGTGTCCCATTGATCTGCAATAGGGACCTTCTGTGTACTTCTCATTTTTACCATTCTTGTGCATTAACAAACAGGGAATCAGATTCCCCAGATTAATTTTCAGTGAGTTTATTTAATAAAAATAAAACGTCTCCAAGTAATAATATTTGTTTTGGGGTTTCTAAAATGTTCAGGTCTTCTGAAGTCTCATTTTCCAACTTTTCCTTGCAACAGAAAGAGCTGGAAATATGTAGGGTTTTTTTCCAATGAAAACTAAGACTTTCATTTCAAGAAGTGGAGCTTGAAGAAAAATACTATTATCAGGAGATAAATAGCAACAGTGGGGAAGCTGGCAATTCTGTTATCTTGTGTGCATCTTAGGAGTCTTGGCAATCACATCCCAGCTTCTTGTTCAGAAAAGTTTGGTAGTTGACCAAAACAGATCTTCATGTCAGTGTAGCATCTGGTAGCTTGGTGAAACACATTCAGCTTGCTCACTTCCTACCTGAGGTGGTCCAGAACCATGAATGTTGCTGAATAAAAATACTGAATTTGGACATTTTTGAAATCTGAACAGCAGTTTTCAGTTCTAGATCTGCATTTCAGGCATGAAATTTGGATCTGAATTTCAGTTTGCATGTCCAAACTGATTTAAGTCAATATCCTTGCTACAAACAGATCTAAATCTGTGGGAAGAGAAAGACACATCTGAAATGCAAATGAAAATGCTGTCATTCTAGCTCTCCCTAATGAAAATTCAGACCCTGCAGTAAACCCACACAGTTTCAATGCTGTTGAAGAATGTCTCTTCATGGATCATTGGCAGCTATTCCCTGTAGGAGGATGTTGGTTCAGTGGCAAGAGAAAGTGAATGTCCAGCTTCTCCTTAACACTCCTTGTCATGATAACTCTTTCCTTGTCTATTGTAATTTCAGGAAGTTCTTTACTCTGGCTGAGCAAACTGTGTTACCACTGTGGAATGACTGATTCCAATCCCAACACTCTGCATGCACATTACTCATGGAAATGTGAGAGCTGATTTACTGAGAAGTACACTGAAGCAGATTTTCTCTGCTCAGTGACGGTGCAGGTGAAGGAAACCAAAACACAGAATGAGGGAAGTAGGATTTTTATTTGTGCTGGGGACCTGTACCTATGACTTTGACAGTTGAGGGTGCTCTCAAAATGAGCCCCAAATCTTCTGGCCTCAGCAAGCTTTTATTGCTTTAGCTCTGATTGATGGGTTCAGGGAACTGGAGCCTGAAGATAAGTCTTTAATGGATCACTAAATAGTGACTGCCAAGCAAATTATTGTGTATAGGTTTTAGAAGTTGTGCTACCTAGAAGACAGCATATTTCAGGAATGAAATTTTATGCTGAAGGGAAAACAAAACAACAGCATTTTCAGTAGTGGTTTTAATGGCTGATTCGTTCAGAATGTTTACTTGCTGCTGTCTCCTTTCTTTGTTCAGTCTCCACCTCATCATCTCTCCTTTGTGCCGTATACACCTTAGTAAGGTCATTTCATTACCCTTCTTATATTGTCTTTCAACTTTAAGATTTTGTTTCCATAGTTAATAACTCTAAAAAGAGTATGGATAAATTTATTTTTGAAAGGAATACTCACAGATGTCATATAAGAGAGTTATTCTTTATGTGTGTTTAGACATTTTTATGAAGAAATAGCTTGGACACTGAATTTGTGACCTCTTTAGAAGTCACCTTCATAAACATTTAATGTGAAACATTTAAAGGCTTAATATAGCTTTTCTGCACTGGGGTAACACCCACAAACCCAGTTTTTGCAGCATGCTCACAAATCATTTATCAGGACATGGAACCTATTTTTAAAACAGTATTAGTGTCCAATACCTATTTTTGTGTTGAGCATATGTTGAATTGCCCTGGACAAGGATTGGAAACAATTAAGTTTAACAACTGCAATAAAATCTCAGGTATTGCTTGTCTATGAATTGTTGCTATTGCTGTGTAATAACAAACTGGAAACAGGACATATCTAAAGAACTCACAGTCATTAACCTCTATGTTAACAGGTCTGCTTAAAGTTCAGAGGATGGTGGGTTATGCTTTGAGCAATTCTGTGTGTGTGTGAATTAGATTGCTTCTTTGCCATTATTTTTATTACCTCATTTGTATATCAATGGTTTATTCAGTTTTATGTGATTTATTCCTAATGCAAAATTGTTGCCACAAGAAAACACACTGTTTCAGAGTTTAGAAATGTATAATGGTGCACTTTAATGGCAATGCACGAGAAATATTTTTAAATGTTTAAATTTTAAAAAGGCCGCAAACCACAATTAAATATGCAGGTATAAAACAAATTTATGAAAGGTTTTGAATAAAAAAAAAAAAAGCCTGGTAAAAATGTGAAAATTTAAAAGACAACTTTCCCCCAAAAACATTAGGAAAACAGAAATCAGCATTTGGTAATAAAGCAAAAATTAGAATTTGTAAACTAATTTCAATTTTGTAATGAAATACAAATGGCACATGTATGTAATGACGCACATGACGCTACAGATTTTGGCTTAAAAATGGGCATGAAACTGACTTTGATTAGCTAGAGAAAGAGGAATATCTTGCTTCTGCACCTGAAAATATGTCATGTTTTGGTTGCTAATGGTAGTGTGAATTCGGATGAAAGAAAAGAAAAGGTTACACAGTCACATTTCATTAGGCTAACAAAATACTGAAAAGAATAACACACATTTTCAAGGGTAGCATAGTAGACTTCTGGGTACCTTAGATGACTTCTAGCTTTATTTTGCTTGGATAGGCATTTTGTGATCATTACAAAGCCCTCATAGCAATGAAAGTGCAGAGTGAAATAAGAGTCTGAAATGACAATTGTTAGTTTGCTTGGGATGTCTTCAAAAGAACACAGAGATACTGGGGTTTGCAAATTATTATCCTTCAAATTACAAAATTTGTCCATAACAGAGGAGGAATAAGTCCCATTTATAGCCAGGAAAATGAATCAAAACTTATTAAATGAATAGTGATGGACAAATATATCCTATATAGTGGTCATTTTGCTTATAGTGGTATATCATGTTTTATTATCAAATGTACTGGGTCATGTGTTGTCTTCTGTGTTAAACCCCCCAAATCATAAGATGCTGTTTTAACTGGAGTAAGGATCTTAGAAAATAAATGTTTAGCTTAACTTTGCTGTCAACATGTACCAGACTGAAATCTCCATGTCCTTGAATTAGTCTTTTCATGTTTGCTGTCTTCTGAGGAGGAATAAAAAATATTTTTAGTGCTAGGATTTCTGAATACAACCTCATATTCCATAAGGGCTCCTGAAGCATGGATACAGAAAGAAACTCTTCTTAGGCAGCATAGAGAGGTGAAAAGATTAGTGGTGTCTCTCCAACAGATGCGTCTGAATATTGCAACTTTGACCTAGTCTAAGCTCTCCCCAGCTTCATATAGAGTCTATATAGACAGAAGGAAATATAAAATTACATCAGAGTCAATACTGGAGAGTAAAAACTGGGAGTACCAGAGAGATATTTTTTGTGAAATTCAACTCCTTTGTTTCTCTCCCAAACTGTTTTAACCATTCTGTCTTTATAGCTTTTTTAGTTCATACAGGTAGACTCATTCCTGGAATGGGCATACAAGCTATTGGCAGATAATTGATGTGTCCTTCTGAAGACACATAAAACTGAAATAGGATATCTGTTGGATGCACACCCAACTTCTTCAGGCAACAGGAAAGAGAGCAAAACTCCTAATAATGCATATCTGGAAATGTGCAGAGTGATATTGAATGCAAATAACCCAGATGGAAGACTGCTTGGAAGGAGATACCTTGAAATCCTCTGCAAGGAAGTTTAGGCTTATATGAAAACAATCACCAAAGACAGAAGAGAAGGAGAGATGCACAATTGAAACCTGACAAGATACAAGAGGAGAGTAAGATGATGGTAATCATAGATGCCTTTTTAAAATACAGCTAACACAGACTTTAGTTAGAAGGAGAATTGTCCTAAGGAAACCACAAAGACAGTCAAAAGCAAGGAAATCTGCACTGAGATGGAGAGTAAGCATGGCATAAGATGAACTGCCTGACGAATCAGTGTTTGCACATAGCAAACATGCAATAGAAACAAAGCAAGCAAGAAAGCTGTGCTCACTCCTTAGGGGAGGAGAGATCCTCTGATGATAGGTGGTGAGTTGCTTGACAGGAGATAGACCAAAGCTCCTGAGTAGACACAGGTGACATATTCTTCCAAATTTTACCCTGTCCTGATCAGATCAAAAGGACCTGTTTTTGATTCACTGATTCATTTTCTATTTGCCTTTCATCATCACAGGAACAAGAAGACATTGTTCAACATAAAATGTATGAAAGACTTGAAATTCTGATAGGACTGAAATTTAGTACTCATGATGTTCATTATTACTGTTGAAAAAGGCTTCAAATAAATGCAGCTATAAGTCTAAGATTAGGGCAGCAAAATGTGCTGTGAGAAATCTTGTCTTGGTAGTTTGGACATGTGACAAATGTGACAGTAGAGACGAGACAAAATGTGTAGACGAAGTGCCACTGTTCACTAGTACATCCAAATTTCTGTGGATCTCTGATAAGGCAATAGTGTGTGGCAAATTCTGACCTTCTGTTTCCTCAGAGGAATGAGTTCTTTATGAACTACATAAAAGAGACTTTGTGGCCATCTGGGATAAATTGCACCAGCATGCCTTTGATGATTTTAAAAAACGATTGAACACATCCTCAGTAGTGGCTATTTTATACTGTTTTCCAGCTCCCCAGGCATAAAGCCATTTCTGTTGCACTGAGATGGCAAGAAGCTCAGAGCACACAGTTTCAGGAAGCTGCAGAAACTGATGACCAACATATCAGTTTTGATGATGCATTCCCTGTTTATTCCAAGAATTTCAGTGAAGCTTTGGAACATGTTTTTGTAAATATCTTATTCACATGTTGGAGAATGATAGAAGACAATAACCAGGCTGCCTTTAGGATGTCAAAAACTTCCTCAAGAGTTCAAATACATGACTGGGAACCCCCTAGTTAGTAGTAAGTGTTCCTGGCATCTGCTCACCTGTGCATGCCCCAAAATGCAAATTTGAAGTGTGTGGCTACATTCAATCTGGTTTGTTACAGGAACAGTATTATGTCTGGATAAACATTCTGCATGAGAGAATCTTGTCCTTTTCGCAGCAGCTCCAGGTCTGTGCAGAGCTGTGTGTTTTAAAAGGTGCTCGGTAGCTCAGGACAGTCTCATGGCATCACATGGACACCAGAATAGTAAAACATCAGGGGCACACTTATTTCAGCTTGCACTGTTTTACTGGACTGCCCTTAGGTTCCTCAAGGTAGACAGGTTTCTTCTATCCAGTCACACTGCCACAAGTGACATTGAATATGGAGTATGCAGGAAAAGTTCCAGTATGAGCTCAGGACTGAAAATTCCCAGAGACATCAGGCTGGAGGAGTGAGCATATTGCAGAACTGGGGGACCAAAATGGTTTGAGAAGGTCCAGTGCTGTCCATCTTCAAAGAGAAAACCAAATTGCTCCCAACCATGTTTCTGTCAAATGCTTGTGGCTTGCTAGCTGTGCCTGCAAAAAATCCAGCTGTTTCTCAATGGAAATAGGGCTGGGCAGAACCTTCTTCCTCACAATCCTGTTAGCACTGCAACCTGCATGAAGTGTTAAATGAGAGTCTGGATCTGCTCGGCTGAGACAACATTCTGTATCACAGCAAAAACCTCTGTTGATTGGCTTGTGTGTGCTTGCATGCAGGTGGTAAGCAATCCAAAATTACAGCTACTCTCCAGCCTTACCCTTGATCAATAAAGAAATCTGGTCTTAAGGGCATCAGGAGACCATTGGTTAATAGCACAGAAATGGGCATTATGTTTGTGTCTGTGGTTGCTCATACTTTTTCACAGCGGGCTTCTTTAGTTACTGTGCTGCATACTGGGCACACACAGGCCCATGGATTATTGGTGACTCAGCTTTAAAGAAATTAGCTTTAGCTTGTTTGATCTGGTCTTTCCATCTGCATGGGGGACACCCTTTCCAGTGATGTAGTTCAACAGTAACAGATTATTTTTATACTGAGCTATTTTTGAAAGGCATTTGATAAGCTAAAACCCCATCCCCTTTTGTACCCAGTTTAGTAATATTCAGAACTGAAAGGGCTTATATACTGTGCTAAAACCCTCCACTTAATGTGCTTATGAAATGTGCAAACACACTTTGAAGAGAGCCAAACAGCTGAAGGCCAACTGTTCTTTTCTCAGGAAAAATAATTACATAACTCCATGTATATGTTAAAAAAGGGCAGATGCAAAAGTAAGAGTGACAGAGATGATGTCTTTCAACCTGAGATCATAATTGATTTAACAGATCTAAATATTTATGGACTGTGTTACTTAATAGAGAAGAAGAAAAAATTGTGTTATTGGAAATTTTAGAAAAAAAGACACCTAAAATTGTACCTAAGTTGGTACCTGATTTTGGGAGAGGTAGAGTACCTGGAAACACTGAGTCCCAAGGCCTTCACACAACAAAATATGAATGCAATTTTCTTTCAGGTAAGGTTCACAGAAAATTTGCTACATTTAAGACTGACAGTTTAAAAATCTACAATAACTGTGTATGAAGTATCACAGACACGTTGGTGTGCTCCTAAACATCCCTGTGTATCTGGCAGTTTCAAATGTCGGATCTTTGCTAGTCCATCATGTTTTGAAGATGGGAAACTCTTGATCAGCTGTTTCATTCAAACGGTGAATGATTTAATTTGGGGAGTTTGAAAATAAATGAAAGCTGTCTTTAGATAAAACTGAATAAATGTTGTCTTTGCACTTAATAGAATTACCTCTTGCTGCTCAATGTTACCCATCCTGACTATGCAGTGGCCTTTTATTCTGTTCTCTTTTCATTAATAGTCTATTAGATATTTTGCTTTCAATTCAAGTAGGATGGCAGTTGATTTGGGGGATGAGAAGAAGAATCCAACCAAGAAGAATTTCAGGCAATGTATTGATAAAAGAATAAATCTCAGTCTTGTTTGTTCGCTTGTTTGTTTATTTCATTAGAAAAGACTGCAGAATATGCTGGCTAAATCTAAGTGTGAATTACGATCTTCTCTCAGCAGACAGAAATTCTCTTCTGATGTCCAGTTGTTAATTTTTAGCAAAGTTGCCAGAGTCAATTATCTCTGTGCCTCCTGGCTAGAGGGCTTGCCCTAATTCTCATGTTAGCTATCAGTAGGCAGAACAGTTGAGATTATCTCCCTTTGGAGTAAATCCATCCTGCTCTTCTTTTCTGGGGAAAAAAGATGCTACTTGCCCTTGGAGTGGAGTGGAGTTCTATCTTTAGCTGGATGAAATTCAAGCATAGGTTAAGGCTTAGAAACCTAATGCTTCCCGTTGCCTGGACTCTTCACTGCTTTGCTGTTGATTTGCTTGGTATAGGTGATGTTAGGGAGAGCAATTGAATACCTCTGGGAATCCTTTACTAGTGTAGCAGCAACTTTCTCTTGGTAGTGAGCTGTAAAAGCATTGAGATACAGCTGGCTGAATAGTTGCAGGTGATTTTAACACACTTTAACTATTTGCTGTTAAAAAAACGGAATTTTTTTCCTCCAGGGATGGTATTCTGATGATAATTCAGAAAAGGTGATAGGTGTATTAGAAATGTAAACTATCCCTCTATTCTGCTTTTTTAATAATAAAACTTTAATTTGATTTTGAAAATGACAGATGTCTTGGATACTTCTAGCCTTTAAAAGACTGTAGGTAGTTTCTGATTATAAGGATTCTAGTTACATTAATTTCACGATTATAAGCTGCACCTGATTATAAGCCGCACCTTTTTTTTTTTTTTTTTTTTTTTTTTAAGCGAGGATCCATGTGTGACAAAGTAATGAGTTAGTAACAGAATCACACCAGCACCAGGTTTGGTGTCAGGTGCTCAAGTTGCAAACAGTTTTCATCGACCAGCAAAGCCTTTAAAGGCAGCCCCAGGCGCCCTCCCCGGCCGGCTCTCACTTCCAGGTTGGCATTTTGCTGGGATTTGTCCATAAATAAGCCGCACCTGATGATTAGCCGCACTACTGGGGTAGGCTGGATTCTTCAATGAAAAAGGTGCGCTTATAATCGTGAAATTACTGTAATAGTCAATATAAGGATAAACAGGTAATCCACATTCATCCCATTTCCCAATGGGAAACTTAGCTCTCACATACTATCCAAAACAGTTGTACATTATATGTACTATTAAAGATCTTCTGTTCTTCTGCTGTTAGAAGCGGTTCCTGCCTAGACAATACTCACTTCTAATGCATTTTGTTTTATGTTTGAAAATGTAACTGAAACGTGTATGTGATGAAAGGTGATTATGTGAGTGCCTAGAAACCCCAAAGAATAAGTACATATTTATGTTTCCATTAGTGAATTTTGTCATTTTGTTTTCCTCAATTTACAGGATGTAAGGAGTGATATGATTACAGTGATCACATGTAAGTGTTCTGAATGCCTACACATAGCACTCTCTGCCTTGCGGCTGGAATTGCTGTCTGAAGAAGGATTTGAACAGACTTTGTGCTTTCAATACCACTTACAAAATTTTGGTGTCAGTAAGCAAAATCTATTTTTTGCTGCATGATTGTCAAAATTATTTTTTTCTCTTTTTGTAACTAGAAGATTTGAAACAAACAAAAAAAAGGATGTGTTTGGTTCTAATGAGATTGATATTAGTGCTTTTTTCATGGTAAAATAAAGAAAATGCTTCATACATTACTAGCTGAGAAACACTAGATGCACAGATGGGGACAGAGATTATTCTCTTTGATAGGATACACAGTTGGCATGAATACGAGAGCAGTTTGGGAACTGAGGTTTAAATTTATTCATTGTGAACATTTGGTTACTTATTTGGGACTCTGGTGATAAATTTACAGCATGTATTAGAACCTTTTGTGTTTGTTTGAAGCTTGGGGAAGTTGGGTTTCCATGCAGACCTTTATCTTTATTCAAAGCAAAACCTCCCAATTTTAGCTGTCCACAAGACCTTCCAGTTGTCTGAACTCCTGCATGAAGATCTCAGTGTGGGATTCAGCTATCCTGTAACAGCAGCTGTGCTACTGAACTGTGTGAGATTTGCTGCCTGGCTTCCAGTAGCCTCTCCAGGAAGAAAAGATCCCATGTGGAAGTGTCTCACATGTCCTGTGGCATCTTGGACACACTGTGGAGTTAGTAGCTGGATCTTGGTCCCAGCTAAGGGGGAGCTGGAGAATCATTAATCTCATCCAAAAATGCTACCACTTATATTCATGGCTCTCTTATAGATCTGTATTATATAGGTTACCATTTAAATGCATGTCTGTCCTATAGATCTGGTATAATATTTCCAGTCTGTGCAGGTTTTGCCCATTGAAGGTTGGCATGGGCATTTATATTGATCCCTTTGTGGCTGGCAAGCCCAGTATCTCTGTAGGCATTTTAGATTGTATTGGCTTTAGCTATGGACCAAAGGAAGCTTGACCTCATATTCAGACTCATGCTTTGGAAAATCTGATCCCTTGGGAAGAAAGAAATAACATTCTGTAAACTAGGTTTGTATCCTTATCAAAATGCATTTCTGCCTTCTGGAGTTCATATGTGCTTATTTCTAACATTTCAGAAAGGACATGTTCATTCACTGCTTCTGGTTTATTTTCCAGCACAATCCAGGCTGCATGGGCAAAACAATTATTAAAGGTGGGCTACAGAGTTTTTTTTAAAAACAGTTTGGGACAAAATATTCGTATTGCCTTTGTTTTCTTTCCCAACTAAAAGATTTTGCAAGTGCTTAACATATGAAAGGTGAAGCGTTAGAACAGAGGTCCATTGAGCTTCAAGTTCTCTTTCTGGCAGAAATTAAAAAAATGCACCATATCACAGTCAAACATGGTTAGTAAACTTCTGTTTTTGTTCCCATTAATCAACAACAAATTGAAATTAAAGGGACTGTGAAAGACAATGTAAAAGACTGAAGCTTTAACATGGAAACAAAAGGCTTCATTCAGCACGGTTATCAGTGTTTTCCTTCTATATTCCACCATACATCATGATCAGGTTTTATTTGTAATGCAGCTCTGTTTCCTTGTAGTTTGAGTATCACTGAGAAGAAACCATTGACTGGTCCTTGAAATCTTCAGAAGAAAGATATTACTTGCTTTTGGAGAAATTATCAGTGATTTAATTCTTGGATTAATTCTTCTGTAGTACGGGTTGAAACCTTGTAAAAAGTGCTCACTTCAGCCCTGGTAATCCATTTTGTGGAGGGTCCTTTGCAATTTTACTAGAGTTATTTTTTCCAAATTCCCTCAAACACTGTTAGACTGAAATATTTTGTTTTTGTAAAGAACCATGCCCTGTATATTCTTATAGTCCTATATATTCTTATAGCTGTTAGCTATTACATTAGCTGATCATAGTTTAACTACAGTTTTCATAATCTATTAATAATGAATATTTTATTTTATGTGCTGTATTACTTTGCCAAAGGAAACTGCTGTGAAGTTAATTACTGTGCAGGTTTTCTTAAGCTGAAAATGAGAGAAATTGCTTTTGCAGCAAAATTTATCTATAGAATTTGTTGTGTCATTACAGGATAATGCCAACAACATAATCCCTCAAGAAAGCAAAGCAGTTCTCGGCCTTGTCCTATTGTTAGGGTGACTGATTAAGCACTTGTACAGCTGAATCCTAGCAGGGCAAAAATCTGCAGCTTTGTAATTTAGGCTGCATTCAATTGAGAAATGAATGGTACACTTCCACAGTATTTGAAATATCAAGCCTTCTTTCATGTTTGTATTTCGGCCTCCTCAGGTACTAATGCTCATTAAAAAATATATTCTTTCCACACATCCAGCCACTCCAGGCTGCCGTGGCTTTCTGCAGGCAAAATTCAATGGAGGAGGCTCTTTTGCTCTCTACTGCACTCCAGGGATTTTCGATGTTGGCAGCTGCTATGTTTTTGGAAACTTCAATCTGCTCATGATGCTTTCAAATGTCTTTTTGTTGAAAGCCATTTGAGTCCAATATAAAACATATATTTCTACCATTACAATTGACATAGGTTTTAATTTCAGACTGAAGGAACATTGATTTATCATTTGACTTTTCATAGTGCTTTTATAAAGGCTGTGTTCTACCTGCCCTTCTAGGAGAAGGAGCACTTTGTGAGGCTTTGGGGAAGAATGGTAGATGACTTCAGTACTGAACTGGGTCCTATGTGCCAAGAACCTCTCTGTCAGCACACCTCAGCCCAGCACAGCCAGAAGATGGGCTCAGCTGCATCTGGACAGGGTAGAAGGGAAGGAAAGAATTTTTGGTCAAGGGATGGCTTCCTGAGAGCCTTTTTCAGACTCTGTGCAGACTATTCTCTGTTCCAATTCACAGTACTCATCACAGCTGAAAAATTGCATAGTAGGCAGCCTTTAGCTCTCTGGGCAGAAGTGAAAGCTTTCTGTCACCACAGGTAACTCTCCTCCTTTCATGTTTTAAAAATGCAGAAATTGAACCATCTTTTAGATGATAATCCTTGATGATCAGTCCACCCATTTTTCCATGGTGAGCAATACTGGGTAACCTCCATTCCTGTATATCCATTGCTTTTGGTATTCAGGCAAAATCACTGGATTTTTCTAGGTTAAAAAATACACTGAGTTGAAGGCATCCCAAATATTATCTCCATCTTTCTCTTACATGAAACTTTCTTCATTAATGACAAGAGAACTCTTTTTAATCTTAAAAGGTGATTTTTATGGAGGAACTGTGCTCAGATTGATGCTTTCAATTGACAGAAGAATTGCAATAATATTGTACTTATTCATCATGCAACAGATCTTCATAACAACAACAAAAGAAAACATGAAGTGAATAAGGTGATTGAGGAATTCTATATTCAGGTGGGGAAAGGCCAATTATTTCAGGCTCCTGATGACACTTTTAGAAAATACATGGGAGAATGTGGTTGGAGTCCTTCTGCTGGTACAGCCCAATTAAAGCTTTGAGATCTGGGGGTCTGGGTCCAAATTTCTTGCCTTATTCTTCTGCTTCATGTCAAATCATGAAAAAGAACAAGTAGAGTGGCCCTGTGCCCTCCATTTGTGTTGCTGTCATCTGCTCAGTATGGGAAATTAAGCTTGAACTGTTCAAAATCTGGACTATGTGAGGATATAATGGCAGTATTTGAATGTACTTAGTCAAAGTTCTTCTCAATCATGCAGCATGCACTCCCATTGGTTTGAAGTCAGAAATCTTAAGTTGTTAAAAAATTATATGCAAGCTCAATCAGCTCTTCAATCTAGATTTTGAATAGCCAACAGACCAGCTTCCAGTGATTTCAGACAATTGCTTCGCTCACGCTGGAACAGAATCACTGATAAATGTTTCCAATTTTACCCTTCATTATGACTTTTCAATGCATCTTTAACTTCTTGGAACTGGAATTCACTGTGTGCATTTGATTGCAGTCCACCGTCCTGTGCTGAAAACCCCTTTCTTGGTATTAAGACTCTCGGTATAATTAGAGACTATTCATGGCACCTAGAAACACAAATCCTTTTCCAGATGTTGGTACCTCCACAGCATTGCTTATAATTTTTTAAAAAGAAATTTGCTGCATCTCTCAAAAAATTCAGACAGTCTATTACTGCTGCTGCCTTCACCTTATTAGAGCCTACTTTCAAAGTCTTTTGACTGAATTCTTAAATGGAAAATAATTAGGAAAGGCAGAGAAAATTCAGTTAAAAATATTTGCTTGTGGATTTGTGCATCTCACTGCTTTTTTCTAATGAGAAAACATGACAAGAGATAGTACTGATGCATTAAGAAGAGAGAAATAGTATTTTTCAAATGATAATAAAAATTCTGCAAAGCTTTCTCCAGCTTAAAACATGGATTTTTTTCAGCAATTAGTGCCCATATCCTACTAGGTCTGCCATGATCTATTTTATTGTTTACAGAAGAAAGATTCTGCAACAGACTGGGGCATGGCAACCTTAGATACTTCTCCTAAGACCTCTCCATTTATGTGACAGATAATTGGGGTGATAGAAACAGGATCACCACTCTGAAAACTGACACAGGGCTGTTCCAGCTCCTGCAGGCCCAGGAAATAAAATGTCTCAAAGTGGTTTCAGGCATTTCTGTTCTGCAAACAGCAGCTTTGTG
Source organism: Sialia sialis (assembly GCA_009812075.1). NCBI lineage: Eukaryota > Metazoa > Chordata > Aves > Passeriformes > Turdidae > Sialia > Sialia sialis. The sequence continues at coordinate 77,592,585 of VRYO01002297.1, read as the reverse complement.
TGCCAAATGTGTCACTGAGAATGGTCTTCCTGCACAGGGCAATCATTACAGCAGGGCAGAGTTTCCAAGTGCCACAGCTGTGCTGTAGGAACTGTTGTCTAGATATGTGTCCTGTTGTGGGGGTGGAAAAGGTCTTGTGGGGGGAAAGATGATACAGGGCTCTCTCTGGATGTCCCTAAGTTTTATAAAGCACCAAATGGACACCAAATAGATTTTCCCATGGTGGGTCACAGAACTCATCCGTGGAGAGATTCCCAGCATTTGAAGGGACATATAATTTACTCTCATCTACTGTCATATTTTTTTCTATTTTTTTAAAGCATCTATTTTAATATCATATAATCATAGAATACCCCATTGGAAGGAACCTCTAGGATCATACGATCCAAACTTTTCTGGCACAAGCACAGTCTAGACATGATCCAGGACTTGCTCAGCCAAATCTTAGAAGTGTCCAATATTGGGGAATCTGACACTTCCCTAGGAAGATAATTCCAATAGATAAAGTTATGAAAAATATTCCTCCTGTGTTCAATCAGAATCATCGCATGAGTAAATTTTACCCATTGCCCCATCTTTTTTCCACGTGACTTCTTCTAAAAAGGCCTTTTAGCCGCTCTTTAAATACTGGAACGTGGTTATAAGGTCTCCCTTTCTCTTCTTAATGTTGACCAAACCCAGTTAATCATACTTTCCTCATACGGCAACTTTCCCAATCCTTGGATCATCTTTCTCTGGAATCTCTCCAGGCTGGAGACTTTATTATGAAAGAAAAAAAAGTGCTGGCAGGATGCAAATCTCTTGCATTTGTGCAGACATATGAGCAACTCTAGAGATTTCTACATCAAAACTGATCACAAATGATTTCAAAACCATCTCCTCGATGGCAGCTTGACTCCCTTTTGTGCTCACAATGAAGCAGGTCCAATATGATACAAAATTCTTTAACTGGTTGTCTCAGGGAAGACTTGTATGGGAGGAATGATATCACAAAATCAACCATCTGGGACAGGTGACCCAGGGTTTATGGAAAATAGACTGTTCTCATATCCTTCCGGATGCCAGGACCTTTGTGCTCATGAGGCTTTGCCAGGAGTCCCACAAGTACTGTCAGCTCAATTTTCTGCATGTTTGGATTTCCATCAACAATTTGATCTGCATGTGGTCTGCAGTTGAAGGTGTGTCATTCAATCATTTCTGTGAGCATGCAGGGTGAATTACCTGTGGGTTTTATGGCAGATGTAAGGATACTCCTTGGGTGTTGGGCTTGGTCTTGCCAGGTGCTCATCTGTTGTGGACTGATCACATCTCTGAGAATCTAAATTTTGAGCTGTAATGAAGAGCAAATAAAACATCTTTCTTAGGAACGTGTGGAGTGAGCCAGGAGCATCCACCATTCTGGGTCAGCAGGATGATCCTACACAGGCTAACTGTGGGGGAGAGTCATTCTCCAAGATCTGAGAGCCAGCATATGGACTGCTGCAAGAAGGCACAACTTAGTAGTCCATGCAGAGAAGTTAATGGGATTTTGGCAGGTTACCAACATTTACAATATTACTTTAATTCTTTCTTACCATAAACTGAACTGCTGGCAACTTGCTCACAGCCTGATCTTGTTTTAGATAGTGTCTGCTAGTTGGCTTTTGAAATAAGAGAGAAGTATAAGAGTTACAGAGCATTAACCCATAGGTTTCTGATTTTCTTTGGGAAGTACTGAGTTCTCAGTGGGCTTTGCAGACTGTGGGCTAAGCACACTGTGGATACACATAGATTCCAGAGCTTTGTGACTGACTTGCACTTAAGCCAGGAAAACAGCAGTCTTTGCAGCATCGCTCTTGACATTGCACTTATAACCCCTACTCTTGTCCTGCGCTGATCTGTTCAGTTCTCAAATGGTTTCTCTGGACACCTTATTTCTACCACATATGTTTTTCTCTTAAACTTTTTTTACAACATCAGATATTCCTTAGGGATATCTCTATCACAGGGACTGTGGCTTCTTCCTGGAAGTATTTGCATCTTTGTTGGTGGTGGTACCTTGGCATGTGCCAAGAAAATGAGGATTTATATAAAATTCTGGAACTTTTCTGAAGGGTTCAATTTCCTTCCTCTTACTCATTATGCCCCAATATAGTGGTATTGTGCTTTTGCCACAAGAAGAAATCAGTCATCAACTTTACCAGGGGTGGTCAAGACACAGGGGACAGACACAATTTCTATGTGACTATGGAGAGGGGTTGGACTAGGTGATTTCCAAAGGTCTCCTTTCCAGCCCTAACAATTCCGTGATTCTGTGGTATCAACCTTACAAAGATATCAGAAGATTCTGTGGCTCTGTTGTCTTTAACTCTTTACCCTTCTTAAAATAGCACTGCTGCCCTGACAGCCTACATAAACCGGTTTGAATTTAGTAGTGTTCTGTGTGTATCCTTACTGCAGGAGTATGCCCCAAGGAATAGACCAAATCCTCTTTGGACTATGGGATGTCTCTAAAAGACTGACACGATTTCTTCCTTGACTCAGAATGGTATGATGAGTTGGCTGAGTTACTGTGCTGCCACGTCCACTCTGGGGGGGTCTGGCAAACATGGCATAGGACTGCTTCTTCAGAGAATGCAGGTCAGATAGTGTGAATTTCTGCCTATTTGTAAGAAAATATGACTGGAGATTATGTAAAGCTTAGTGTTTTAACTGCTTATGTAGCTCAACAGACAGAGGGATGTAAACACACTCACTCTAAAATTGCAACATTAAATTACTCCCTATAACAGTCATTGGTTTTGATTTTTAGAACTCATACAACATATTGAAACAATAGGGAAAAGCCAAATGCAGAATAAAACTGAAGCTATAAATCTGCTGAAGTTATCAGAGTTATTCTGAAGCTAATTATAACTGTATGCAAAGCAAATGAAGTGAGAACTGAATTAATGGGGACTACTACCTCCCACAAGCTAATGAGGCGTGCTTTATACCAATAGCTCTTGAAAATGAAAAATTAACCACGAGAAAGAAAGAAAGAGGAAGAAAGAAAGAAAAAGAAAGAAAGAAAAAGAAAGAAAGCAAGTCAGAAAAGCAGTAAGATCCCTGCTGTTCAATGTTCTCCCTTGACATGCTTTTCTAAGTATCTAGTGGGCTCTCAATTTTTTTTACCTGTCTTGATAGGCATTTTTACAGCCACTGGGCTAAAGAGAACAAGAAAATCCTGTTGTTTTGGGGAAATTTCCCCCACTCCTCCTTGGACATTTTCCATGATATTTAGTTTTAAATCTGTGTGCCCAGTACTCTGTAGAAAGAGAGACTGTTGAGTTGGCTGAGGCTGCTTCATTTCTTTCAAGTATGTGACAGAACTTTTCAGCCCTGATGCAGAAAAAGCTTATATTTTTTTCCTCCATGGCTCAGTTAAGCTGGAGTAGCTTGCCTCGTGGTGAATTATTTAGTCTGAAGAACATCCTTAGCCAGCATAAACATCCTTCCCTGAATGCGTGGGAAAGGATAGGCAAAAACTCATGACTGACAGATACTGCACTTCTATAAAATATAAAAGCCCACTATAACTTTCATAAAATCAGAAATCTGTTATACACTCACTGAGCATGTGGGGAGGTGTCCTTGAAGTTGAGGTGTTGGCCCTGAGTAGCTCCTCTGGAAGTTGAGTGAAAGAGACTTCTGTACACCACTGTCATTCTTTGATCAGCTCCTAATCTATATTGCAGTAATTTCACAATTATAAGCCGCACCTGATTATAAGCCACACATCCGGGTAGCCGGGTAGACCACAGGATTTGTCCATATATAAGCTGCACCCAAATATAAGCTGCATTTATTTATTTTCTTTTTTTATTAAAGCAAGGATCCATGTGTGACAAAGTAACAAATTAGTAACAGAATCGCGCCAGCGCGGGGATTCGGTGTCATGTGCTCAAGTTGCAAACAGTTTTCATAGACCAGCCAAGCCTTTAAAGGCAGCCCCAGGCACCCTCCCCGGCCGGCTCTCACTTCTGGGTTGGCATTTCACTGGGATTTGTCCATAAATAAGCCACAGCTGATGATTAGCCGCACTACTGGGGTAGGCTGGATTCTTCAATGAAAAAGGTGGAGCTTATAATCGTGAAATTGCTATATTTCTTTGCTGGCTGTGATATAGGTACCTTTATTACTGTGCACTGCCTTATAAACCTACTAGCAGTGGGATTTTTTTGTTTATCCTGTGTAGTAAGGAGTCTGTTAAACTCTTATGTCAGTTCTCCTTGTGCCTGTTCAATAAATAAATCATGTTGTAACAGACCTGATTGGTCATTATTAAGAACTTGCAATTGAGAGACATTTGGGGTGCTGGCTGCCTCAAACAGAGCTACTGCCAGAAATCTGAGTCAACAGCAGGACTTGTCTGAGCTCTGGTCTCCATTTGTAACAAAGTATAACAAAAAACAGTTGTTTTAAGCTTGTCTTCTGTGGTCAACTCCACCTGCTCCCCATTAGGCTTTTACTTCTTTCTTTTTGCATTTCTCTATTTAATTTGGTCTGTTGTACTCTTTTTCTTTCATAAATCAAAATCCCTATCTTTTCTGTGTTGCTGTGCATCTACAGCCATATTTTTGTCTCATGAAATGGGATATCTTTGCCACTCACTAGAAAAATACTAATAATGAAGTGTTTGGATGAATATCTTTTTAGAAAATCTGTAAATCTGTGCTTTAAAGGGGCTGCTAAAGTGTTCCCTCTTTTCACTGAGTAGCATATATATCTACTAGTTTTTATTTACACAGGGAAATTTAATTTCAAAAGCAATCAGAGCTTTTGCACAAGATCTTATTTAATAACACAAGCATCTAAATTCAGGATGTTTCCTTGAAGTATATACCATGTTTGAAAGGCTCTCGAATAACCTGGAGCCAATATTGTTGTGTTGCATTTTTTTGTTAAATCAAACTGGAAATTAAATGCAAATGACAAAATAGAAAGTAATAGAATTGAAAAGAGATACATTATAGCAGCATGGAGGTAGAAAAAGCATTCCTGTCTACAGGCTACCACAACTCTCCATTTTCTTACTTTGAATATATATATACACATATATCTGTATGGTAGAGTCTAATAATTAGATTACTAAAATCATCTTTGTACCAATGAAACAAATTTTAGCAATTATAAGTTGCCCAAGAACCCCTTTTTCTATTCCTTATATAACTACTCAAAATGAAGCTAAACTATTTCTGGAATTAATTTCATGTAGGAAAGAGGGTTGAAAGGGAAATGGCAAATCCTTCTCATGGGCTACAGCTGAGCAATTCCTGACAGATTTATATTAAATCTGTTTTTGAAAATGCTGAACTGAAAAACCCAGTACCTCCCAAAATTTATGAAATATCCCTACTGGAATCACAAATTATAACAGGGCTTGATTAGCCTCACCTCTAGAAAGTTTTCCCAAGGTTTAACATGTTAATACTGGTTTAGGTAAAATGAGAAAGGATGTTTTAGTGCCCAATCTTTTTATGAAATACTAGTAACACCTGAATAGTTATTTAACATGCCATTTAGTTTCCTCTCCCCTCTGCTGTACTGTGCTTGTTTGCTCATTTGTGCCCACTACAAACTCCTTTAGTGTTGTACCCAAAGACGTGAATCGCTGGAAATTCTGAAGAGAAAGCTGGCCATGATCCCCTTGTTACGCCTTTCCCAGAAATCTGGCTTCTTCATACAAGTCACAGCTTATATGCAATCAGATTTCCTTCAGAAGCATCTTGTTTGCAAGCAACAGTTCTTGGCTGGATATATTTACTTTGTATCTAGCAAGATATCGAGTTGTTTAGTCAGCTTTTTAAATGCATGTAAAGTTAAGAGGAGGGTTTTATTTGATTTATTGGCTCTCACTTCCTAATTGCCACTTCTTCCAGCAAAAGACCAAAAAAAGGGAGTCTTAATTGCTACATTGTAGAATTAGTTTAATTTAGCTTAATTTAATTAAATACAAATGTAATGTCACTTCTCTACTCTTAGAGTATTTTATTTTTAGACTTAAAAAATAATTTATGGCATTAAGGATAGAGGTCCACTTGTGACTGCTGTGTGAAAGTAGAACTGATAGTTTAAAAGGTGTGAAAATAGCAGTATTATTTACACGTTTGTGGGAGTGGCATTCTTGTAACTGAATCATGGTTTTGCAAGGTTCTTTATCACATTACTTATGAATGCATGCACAGTGACATTAATTTCATTATAACACAACTTACATGTGTTTATTTATTCCTTTTCATCTCTTCTGTCACCCTTCTTACTACACTTCTGTGACATATTAAAAAGAAAGGCTAAGCAATCTTTTTGATGGGGTTTTAAACAACAAATTTACTGGTGCTGGCTCTGACTGCGGGGGAGATGAACAAGAGTCATCCTGTTCTTCCAGCAGGTTCAAGCTCTCAGCTTAAAGTTTTGTACATTGCTAACCTTAGCCTGGGGGAAAGCCTTGGCCCTATCGATAGAATTGAGAAAATCAGTTTTATTTGAAGACCGTCTTACTGCAAGAAAAAGGCATGGATATATACAAGCAACTTTAATTAAGGGAAAGCGTTATTTCTCCTCTACAGTAAGAATAGCTCTAATTGCCCACTGTTTTATTAGAACCATAAAATAAAAGTGTAATCAGTTTTACCAATTTTTAAAATTAATCTGAAATACTACTACAGCTTTTAGATGTGTGTCCTCTCCTTCACAGAAGCAATACAGTATTTCATAGTCCAGGGAACAACTTTTGAATAATATGCAGAGGATGAAGGCATTTCTTTACTTTTTACATTACTAATTGCAAAGATACCAAGATGTATCTCTTTACCACAACATAAATATTATATAAGCAGACAAAGAGTATTACAGTAATTTCACGAATATAAGCCGCA
>VRYO01002297.1:77569482-77584689 GCA_009812075.1 Sialia sialis | reverse complement strand
GAAATTACTGTACACTCTATTATGCTTTCTTCCTGAATTTTTTCCTTGAATTAAAACTCCTGTGAAAATATTTTAATCACCTACATATAAATTCTAAACAAGATATTTAAGAAGCTATTAGTTCCATTTTCCCCACCCTCACCATTTGCTTTAAATGCACTTATTATTTTGGGACAGTTCTTTGCTTTAAAGAAATATTGGCTTATCTATGAGTCAATGTATTTCTCATAAATAAGTCTGTTAAGGTATTTAACATTTGTAAGTGGTACCTTTTTTATTTACAGACCTGAAAAATCTCATTTTCTCCTCAAACAGTTATACAGATAATATTCACCGCATCATTTAAGTAGAAATAGCTTGAAAATTATCTCTAAAAATACAAAAATTGTCATTTTTCAGATATTAAATTCTAAAAAATCTGTCAGAAATGAGCAATTAATCTTGCATTTCCAAACTCAGGAAACTTCAATTGAGTTAATGTTAGTGGAATGTGGGTGTCCAGAAAAATGAAGAAAAGAACCCCAGACATTTTTATGACTGCTCATACATTCTGCTGTCAGTCCAGTTCTAGATAAATCCTCAATGTTTTTTAAGTGTTATCACACAGATGTGTCTCAAAGCTTTACCTTGCTTGCTGGTAAACTTGGATGAAAATAATAATATCATGTGTCTGTTCTGGTCCTGTCTTCTTTATGATTTTATACCTTGACCGTCTCTGCAAAGGAATCACTGTAGAGGATTCCCTAACCATAAATATATTGGAAAAGGTATTATTAAATGTGTTTGTGCTTTTTGATATGTTGTACCAAAACTATTTTTTCTTTTTTTTTTTCCTTCCAACACAAGGGTTTTGAAGTATGTCTTCTATTTTAAATAGCCTTCTTTACTTTGTTGTTTAGTCATGCTGGCTTTATTTGTGACGTTTCTTTTGCAGTTTTGGCTTTGTTGGTTTGGGTTTTTTCCTCTATAGAAGTTTTTCTCATTTTTAAAGTAATTATTTTTAAAATTAAGCAGCACTACAATGCCTGTATAGCTTTTTTTATTTCTTCAACAGATAATTGATACTTATTCGTCAGGGGTTTTGAAAGTAAATTTAAAATCAGGTTTGCAAAACTGTTGTTTTGGCTGAAATGCAGTCTTGATTTCACACTTGAAAAGTTGTTTCTATCCAGTCTATGTCATAGTAGAATTTCACAAGTGGGTTTTTTCCTTAGCTTCTAATGACCCTCTCTCAGTCAGTATCACTGTTCTAGCTGAGGGATCTTGATACTATATTTTTACTATTTTGTCCTTTAATTTCTGCATCTATAAAGATTTTATGCTTCTTGTTATTCACCCATTTACCTGATTTGATGGCTGTTTACAGATGAAACACAACCAAACCAGGATAAAGCATTTTTGAAATAAAACAGGCAGTGGAAAAGAAGTTAGTCAACATCTCAAAGTCCCATCATTTTTAGATGACAGACACTTTTAATAGAAGCTAGAGAAGGCTCACAGAAGGTTGATACTAGAGTTTAATTGCTAATAGAAATTGTAGCTGTAAATATCAGTACCATATGCAAATGGTGGTAGTGTAAGATGTAATTCTTTATATTGATATTTACTGTTTTCGTATCTCTATGTTTCTTCAAAACTTATCCAAAATTATCTAAATATTCTTAAAGATACCTCTGCTAGGGGGAGATTCCAGGCAAAGCAGATGATAAAAATATCAGTGGGTAGACCAGAGAAATAACCTAGAAATAATTTTAAAAAAACATATAGGAGACATAACAAAGATATGAGAATGGTAAGCAATAGATTTCCTGTGCCTCAATTCTCTTTAGTCCAGAAGGGAAATAGGAACAAGTCTTTGAATCAATCCTGTTACTCTACTAACTGGAGAAACTGTTTCCCTGTTTCTAAAAAGATCCCCAGAAGCAAAGAAATGAAATACACCAAATTAGAGGACCTTAGAAGAAGAGCAAGCTAGGAAAAAGTTGGTTCTTTAGTCAGTCTCTCCAGTCCTCTGGGATAGCTGGAGAGTTTTACAAGCAAGAGTATGCTTAAAATCAGGGGAGGTAAGAGGAAAACTGAAAGGTTGAAAATACCTTGAGCTCTTTCAAATAGATAACAGTAAAATTGCCTGCTGTTTCCTGCAAGTGAAATTGAAGTGCTTTCTTGCTTTCAAATTTAGCAATATTAGTGTATTACTCTCAAGAAATTGAAGCTTGAATGGAAAATCCCAATGTAAAATGCTGCTTTCAGTTCCCCATTTACTGGAAAGGAAAAAGTGTTTGTCTGAGACATCTCCACTGGAGTTCTCTGATTTGTTAGAGCTCTTAGTGGAGATCGTTTACCTCACCTTTAAGTTCTGCTGTTATCTTCCTGTGACACAACAGATAGAAACAAAGAGAAATAGAGGAAGAGAAGCAATGTAGGAAATATGGATTTGTTGACATTTACAAGACTTAAAAGACTAATATTTTTGTCAGCAGTTGTCCTGGTTTAGGGGACAGGTGTTGCCAGAGAAGGGCAGGAGCCTTTCCTAAAATGGAGAATGAAAAAATCCCCTCCCTCCCAGCTTACTATAATTTGGAAATTAAGGAGCTCTCAGGCAGAAAAGTATAGGTTTAGGAATAACAGTTCTTTACTGATATATCTACAAGACAAACAAGAGGAGCAGCTATAAAAAAGACAGCAATAAGACAGAACAAAACTCAATCCCTTTCCCAGTCCCAGACACTCTTCTCCACGCGGTCCCGGTGGGGAGCAAGGCAGGTCCCTCACAGCAGCAGCATGGCAGGAGCAGGGAGATGAGGCAGAGCCGTGTCCCAGGTGGGAGAGAGAAGGTTTTGCTCACCATTTGTGGATCCTGGTGCTCAGCGCTGTTCTCAGAAGCAGGAGGTGGTAGCAGTGCAGGGGTGCAGGCAGATCTAAACTGCAGAGAAGAAAAAGAACCTCTCTCCTCCGTGTTCCAGCCAGCAAGTGTCCCCTCAGGGAGGAAAAAGCAACCAAACCCCCAACCACCCTCAAACCTCCCCCCTCCACCAGCAATCAAGCCAGCCCCCATGCACATCCTTTGTCTTGAGCAATTAACAACTGCAGTGCCACCCTGCTAGCCCTTTAACATGATAATGGGAAAAATTCTCCACCTTTTTTACCGAGGGAAAGAGTAGATCCACACCCCTCAACCCCAACAGCAGTCCACACTGTGGAAAAATTTACTGTGGAAACATTTACTCTGCATGCAGACTGAATTTACCCCTCTGGAATCACCTCATTAGTCTTAGCTCCAGTACTTTTTTCAGTTGAGGGCCCCTCAGCAGCATCTCATTGGTGTGTCAGCTCTCTCTGGGCTCCTCAGCAGTTCAGAGGTGATGGCACCATGCTTGCTGGGGTTCTGCTGGGACACAAGGCAGCTTGCCAGCACAGGGTGTCATCTTCAGCTCTTCCACTTGTGGTGCTGTGTTAATTGCCATTTTCATTAATGGCTCCAGGTTACAGAACTTGTTAGGAACTTAGAATTGCTTACCTCTATTTGTCCTCACAGTCAACGTGTTCTGCCTAAACCTAAATCCCTGTAGAATCTACACATTGGGTAAGTCCAATGGGAAGCAAAGGCCAGCATGAACTTTATGGAGCAAGGCGTTAGAAGTGGAATAAAAAGCCCACTGCAGTGGATCTTCTGTTTGCTGAGTTTGCTAAAGGATATTACAAAAAATGCACCAATTCATAATAAAGTTTAATTGTTTCCTACCCCAAATTTTAGCTCTGGAAAATACATGTATATTTAAGTATCCAAGCAATAATTTCATATTTCTTGTATAAATGGGCTAAGGACTGTATATTTATAATGAAACTCTGTTTCCACTAAAATAATCTCCATGAATAAGTTTAACTTTTCCCATTCCAGTCCAGAAACACCAACTTTACCTGTCCTCTTAATTATGAGGATGAGCAATGATCCCCTGAAGCAAAAAGGAGTTACTGTATGACATTTGATGATATACCATATAATGTCTCAGAGGAGACTGTATGTCAATGTAATTCAGTGCTGCACATTTTCTGGTGCGTATGCATTGTGAAGTGATGAAAATTCATTCTTCACTTTATCAGCACAGGTAAAAATACATTTGTCAAGTTACAAGGGGGAAAACATAAATAATTTAAGATCTATCTTCTTAATACTTGCCTAATTTTAATGAAATTTAAAGATAAGCACTTTTTTATTAAAATGAAAAACTCATGAAGGAACACTCTTCCAGCCTGATTCTTAATCAAAATTGGCTATGTTCAATTAGTATAAAAATGTATTATATATCTTTTTATGTGTACATTCAATGTGGTTATCGGTAAAGTAAAATTCTGCAATAATCTCGGGCAGATAAAATAATTTAATATCTGTCTTTTTAGAACAGGATTAGCTATTATGAAATTTAGAGATAGAGCAATTTATTGAAACTATAAAAATTATTCATAGTATAAACTGTTTCTGTTCTGATTTGTCAATCAAAATTCAACTTACTTGGTAATCTTCAGAAGCAAATCATCATTATTTGGTTTCTGCTTGCATCAGTTGAAAAATCTTATCTTGGTACTCAAATTCTAAAGGATCTAGTTAAAACACAAATATTTGCATCTAAATAATATATTTTTTAATATTGTCTGAGCTCTTTTGCTGATCTCTGGCTTTTCCCAAGCACCACTATATAACAAATTCCTTACAAAGGCGTCTTAATCAGGCGAGCAGCTGTGGCAAGCAAATGAAAGGGACAGAATTTAAAGAGTCTTAGAAAAAACAGTGTTACAAAATTATTTCTTCAGTCATTGAAATAAAGCACAGGAAAACTACAGACTGGGTCTACTTTGCAGCCAGTCAGGCCCTACACAACAGGAGCTGCAGCCACTGGGATGGCTTTAGTAGTTCACTGCAGATACAGGCTACATCTACACAAGTTGGGTTTACTTGGGTTATCTAACAAACTCTAAACTGCATTACACAGGAAAAACTTTCTCCTTAACTTTGAGGGCCTCTGTATCCACTGTAGCCCTGGTGGTAGAGGCAGAAAGGTATCTACAACATATGTTTAAACATGGTTCAGATGGAGATTATCTGAATTTTTTTATCAACCTTCAGACTATTTCATAGCAGAGCAGAAAATCCATGAAGACTCTTGCAGTCTCCCAGAGGATGTCTTGCTATAACTCTACAGAATTAATTTTGGAATATCCACAATCCAGTAATGAAGCAGTGAATGTTTCTGTCAAAAACTACAACTGCTTTTCTCTACTTAATATTTATTTTATTCACATAAGATATAAAGATATTGGAAATAAACTGTGAGATAATAATCAAAGAAATCAAAAAATTTGGACTTATTTCATTATCAAAACTCCTCAGCTGCCTAATAGGAAAAGTGTGTTATGCTCTGAAAAGTATGGTTTCTAAATACAATTAATATTTTCAGAAATCCTGTCAAAATGGTAAGAGTTACAAAGCTCTTCTTAATTTATAGGAACTTCACAGGGTAGTGCTACAGCTCCATCAATGCAGCATGGTGTCCAGTTTAATTGGTTCCAGTGGCTGCATCTATAATATTAAACTGTGAAGAGTTAGGGAGTGCAACAGAGCGCATGTACCCAGCTTCACAGCATCCAGCCCCTGGCAGGGTTTTGGCCTTGGGTCAGCTCACAGTCTTCCAGACAAAACCCCAAACCATGTCTGAGCTTTGGCATGGGCAAAGGAGCGTTCTCAGCTGGCATTTTGGAAAAGCTCCCATGTTCTGGGGGGTAAGTACAGTAATTTCACAATTATAAGCCTCACCTGATTATAAGCCGCACATCCAGGTAGCTGGGCAGACCACGGGATTTGTCCATATATAAGCCGCACCTGAATATAAGACACACTTTTTTCCCCCCTTCTTTTTCTTTTTTTAATTAAAGCAAGGATCCATGTGTGACAAAGTAACGAGTTAGTAACAGAATCGCACCAGTGTGGGGTTTGGTGTCAGGTGCTCAAGTTGCAAACAGTTTTCATAGACCAGCCAAGCCTTTAAAGGCAGCCCCAGGCACCCTCCCCGGCCGGCTCTCACTTCCAGGTTGGCATTTCGCTGGGATTTGTCCATAAATAAGCCACACCTGATGATTAGCCGCACTACTGGGGTAGGCTGGACTCTTCAATGAAAAAGGTGCGGTTTATAATTGTGAAATTACTATAAGTCTAGTTGCGTGGATGCAATCCACAAGGTCTCATTCCGTTAGAGACACAGAGTGCAAGTCCCTGCTGGGGGTGTGCAGCTTTGCAGCTTCTGGTGCTCAGCACAAAAGTTGTGGCTTCCTGCACTTGGTGATTTTACTTCTTATACTGCTTTCTGGAGTCCCACTGTGCTTGGTAGACCCAGGCTGACATTTCTAAATTCCTGTGCTTGTCAGGCAGTAGGTCTCTCTCCCTGCCTCAGTTTCTTACTCACGCACTGTGAACTGTAGCCATCACATTCTCCCACCGTATTTTATAGGTTGTTTTTAGACTGAAATCACCTACTGAAGAAAAACGGGCTCATGTAATATGGTGTTGTTTTAGAAGCTGGAAGCACACACACAGGACACACAATAGTAGATGAGTTTTGTTCACTAAGGGGATCTCAATGCAATCACAGACAAGTATTTGTGTATTTCCTTTCATAAGTTTATGTTTGTGTTCTCTCTGCTCCAAGAGGAAGACTGGCTCAGAACTTCCCTATCTGGTCCATTAAAACATTCAGATGCAAAGAGAGAGCTGCACGTTATTTGCTCACAGGCCTGCGGTATTTGTTAGCTCATATATTCCCTGTTCCTCTCCTGGTATTTATTGCCTGCTGTAATTTTAAAGCCCATTTCCACAGGGTCTTGTATTTTGTTGCCTAAGAAGATTGAACTGCACATTCACCTGTCACCTGTGAGAATAATTTCCTCAGTTACTGGTTTAATTTTTTATTTTCTATTTTAGATTTATTCACCACCAGCTTACTCCTCTTTGAACTTGCACATCTTGCCTTGCATCTCACTTTTGTTCCTTCTTGATCCATGTCCTTGTTGTATGTAGTTATGCTGTGGAAGCACCTGAAAGCTCAAAACATGTCTCGATGGAAATTTCAAAATTCTCTCGGTAAAAATGCTGATTCTGTTAACAAACAATTATTTCTTGTCATTTGGTCTCCAGAACAATAAAATGTAGATCACTGCTAAGTTGAAATTCTGGAGAGGAATGGGTTTAGTAAAGCAGATATTATACCTGAGTTGCAAGATATAATATGATGTTGATAGTGTTTAAAAAAATTTGTCAGTAGTTGTTTAAATGTATTTTATCATTTTTAGACCATAGGCAGTTGAATTGGTTTATCTGATTTTATCTTCTGAATTGTAGCCTGATTTCCCACAAATAGATTTTGTTTCCTCTACTCAGCAATGCCCAGAAGAACTTGCTATTTGCTTTTGTTCCCCAACAAGGTTTAGGACAGTGCCACGATATCTGAAGATTTCTTGGGCAAAAAGACCAGAGGATCTTACATTTAGGGTTCATAAAAGGTTACATTATTTTTCTAGGAAAATTATAAGTGATCTCATAGCCCTCCTTTTGGAAATGCATTATACTATATGCAAAATAAAGTCAGCATATTTTCTTATTTAGCAATGGCTCTTCCATGTCAGTCAGTGAAGGCTTAAGGTAGCACATTCTTTTTAATAACAGAGAGTGAACCCAGCAAATACAGCAGAAGACACATTTAGTGACAGTAAGTTGTGGTTTTTTTTTTCAGTGTTAGGCAAAATGCTGCAGCTTGTTTGGTGTGCCTACATGGACTAGGAGTTTAGAGGTTATTTCTTTATTTCAGGGTAAAAGAACTAAGAATGGCCCATTAAAAGTTCAGGTGCCAAATTATGTTCTGGTTAGCTAACTACTGACAAATTAGGTATTAGTTGGTGGTCCTAAGTAATAGCTAAAAACAATAATTTACCCTGTCTCATATATTCTGTCTTGCAAATAGGGAAGTTAGTTCCTTGCTCTTTCATAGACATTGAAAAAATCATATTTATTGTACATCTACAAGGATTTTTGAACACAATCATCACAAATTGGTTTTGCACATTTGCCAAAATAGCAGGATATTAGTAAGGTTCAGTCAAGTGAGGCGTAGCTTAATTAGTGCCATACTGAATGTAAGACAATACATCCACACTTGGCATTTAATATTGGTGTCTATCTGCGATTTGTTGTTTGATACGTAGGCAGAATATGCTTGTGATCCTGCATGGACCCTACTTTTTCTATCAAATCCTTGGTCTTTGAACAGTCTGTGCTATTACATGGCAGTACATATTGTTGGGTGAGTGTTACAGGCAGGTAACATGCTGTTGAAGCATGAATTAGTTTACCAAAATTTATCATTATATAAATATATGTATACAAAGAAATTATGGACAAACCATATAACACATAATTAGATGTTGAAACTGTCCTTTTCACCACATGATTCTGGAAACTGTCCATAATATTGCCCCAATACAAAGAGTGACTTTCAAAGATGTAGGTGAACATTTTTGAACATTTAGCAAATCTGAAATTTAAATATTGTTTGATGTGACAAATGGGTGAAAATAAATGACAGTTGACCCCAAGTGTATAAAAAAAGAGATGATAATATCTATCTAGCATCATGACTGCTTTTTATCTGTGGCTTTCAAAGAGTTTGCAAAAGGAGGTCATGAAAACTTCAAAGGTGTTTGGAATTTATTCAAATGTGACAGAATGGAAGATTAGTCATATTTATATTCTACAAATCTGAAGTGCTGTAGAGGATAACACAACTAAGACTTGCCAGCAAGGAAAGCATTACAGCAGACAATACTCACAAAATACAAAAGCGAGAAAGCATGCATGTTGTTTATCACAGCATCTTCTGCGGATATGGGTTTTTTAAAAATTTTAATTTAACATAATATACCTGTTCATGTATTTGTTTATCTACTAAGAGAGATTAAACTCATTTTAAAATATAAGCTAAAATAAATATCCTTTATAAATCAGGCTTAAATGCCAAAGAATGTTGAATATATACTTAATTGATTCTTGAATTCTGAAAAATGATACATAGTAGTGAGTTGTGAATTCAGAATTTTTACCTCAGTGCGTGCTGATTGCATTAATAGTGGGGACCCTTATCAGAAGTTACTAGAAAGGGGGGTTTCCTTTCTCTCAAAAATCTTGCTTTACAAAAACTTTGTTCTGGCCCAAATAATTCTAAAACAATGCCATTGATGCCATTGATTCATACTCAGGTAAATTATCCATTTTGATAGATGTGAGCTTCCCCGACAGGTATTTCCACAGGCAACTTCTGAGGTGGGGTATCCTCAGGATTCCAGCTGCTTGGCATTACTGCTCTGTAAATCCTGATCAGGGTATCCAGGCTAACTGGAAGTAGAGAGATAATGTGGACTGTTTGTCACAAGATAGACATTGCAGTCTGACTGCACATCCAAGTAGACAAGAGAAAGAAAGAAAGAACAAACCTTTGTTCTAAGACAGGTAAATAAGGTGCAAAAGATCAAATTCCACAGCTGCTCTTATTTCTGTTGGCTGGATAGACTAGTTCATGCTCACATGCTTTTATTAAAAAATGAATACAAGCAGCATTACCCCTTCACTCCTTTTTTTTCTCCCCCTTTAGTCTGTGTGATTGTCTTAGCACAGGGGACTTGGCACATGTTCTGGTCTGGAGCCATTCGTGCTGTTGCACTTGCCCCAGTCACAGACCACACTGGAGGCCACATCCTACACCAAGCAGATCACCATTCCACAAATTGGATTCGATAAACTGCACTAGGGCAGTGAATCCTGGAGCCATTTGGATGGGATCCAGACCAAATCCTCTTGGACCTGTTTGTTAGATTTGTTGGGGATTTACTAAAGTGAGAGTGTTTCACCCAGAGCAGTTCTGACAGCTCTAGTGAGTAACATACATACATACAGAAAATGACTGAAAGAGTTTCATGACTTCTGGTTTTAAAATATCTTCCACATTTTCAGCTCTCTTGTCTATTTCTCCCCAGTACAGTATATAGGTAGAAGTGCCAAAAAATCTCTACCCTTTTCAGCAGAAGTCAGTGCAGAAAACAAAGTGCAGAATTTTAAGGCCACAGATTGTAGTAAAAATTGTTGACAGTAATGAGGATGCAAAAGTTAATGGAATTGTTAGCAAGGGAATAATTGGTGCCTACTTCAGCTTCTTACACATCAGATTCTCCCTGTTATTTGCAAGTGTGCTTGACAGTCATCTAACTTAGTTTAGTGCAGTGAAAAGCCATGCTACAAATACCAAACTGGCTCAAAGATATGTACTTCTACATTACAGCTGTGAGTTATTCTCTGTCCTCTTACTCTGGTGATGGGTGAACTAAGATATGTAAACATTCTGCTTCAGAACAGCATGAAAAACCTTGTGCATTTTTATAAGGGACTAAAGGTTATTTCAAACCTATCATCTGAGGGATGCTGTCAGTTTGTATTTACCACAGGGGTTTCTGGATTCTTAGCTCATTTTTTATGGTTGTCAAATAATTTGGTCTACATGTGAAGATTTCCTATAGACACATTCACTAAGGACAAAACCAGCTTGAATCCTTATGTGGTTATTTTCCCCCCATAGTTTTCTCTCTCTTTTTTTTTTTTTTAATACAAGCCTTCTGATACTATTTTCTGGTTGCCAAATTCCTATTCTTTCCTGCTTATGGAGCTTGTATGTGCAACTACAGGATTGCACTTCATTCCTCTTGGTCAGCTCAAATAAGTCCCATTATTGCATGAGGCAAGCTCTCTACTGCTTCAAAGCAGGTTCCTTTGTACAGATTCTCTGTGAAATTTCAGTATGCTTTTCTTATTTATTTAACTGGCATTAGTCATCATGTTGGGTGCATTCAAAACATGAAAAAATGTTCTGTATTCCCTTCCTTCCCATTCTTTATTATCACTCAGACTAGGACTGAAATAATTCTGCAAGGATTAGCAATGGGTTGCAGGGCTGTTAAAGATGTTACCTAACTTTGAATGGAGAACAGCAGTCAGATCTTGCTCTGATGACCAGAAAGGATATCCTCCTCTTCATTGAAAGCATAGAGAACTTAGGAATTTACAACACAGAGACTGCCTCACAAAACACTTTCAAATTAGGGAAAACATACTTTGCCCATAGTGCTGAAGCATTTAAAAAATCTTGGCTTTAGTGTCTCAGTCTTATGCTAACATAGCAGTCCATCTCCTATTGTTTTGTGCACAGCTGAACTTCTAGACTTTACATTTTACACTGGAAAATGCTAAAAATAAATTTTTAAACTGGAGTCAGCAAGTCCTAGATTTGTGAGGCCAGAAAACATCTGGACAGCAGCTCATGCCTTCACTCCCTGAAAGTTCTTTATTTGAAGATCCAAAGGTTTTCATGGCTTTGATTACACTTAAACTGAAATTTTTAGCACTTTTCATTTAATTAAAAAAATATTTTCACTAATATAAGATACATAGTAACACTGAAGTAGTGTTTGGGGTACCCATAAAGAATATATTTTTTCTATTAATATTTTTCTATTGATATAAAATTCAGTAGCATGGGACACTGTACTGATATAGCAGTTGCCATAGGAAAAATGTGAATATTGAACAATATGAATATAGAATATTAATATAATAGCTGCATTATGCATTAGTCAGTCTGCAATACAATAGTACTATTCATAAGAATGGACCTAGTAGATTAAATACTTGATGTAAAAAGCAAAAGAGAAAAAGACCAGAAAAGATAATTTGTCTTGAAATTTCTCTGATAGTACATAGATATCTACACAGTTTCTCAGCTGACTAATTCAAACATTGAATTAACAGGAGCCAGGACAAAGATCTCTTTTTTTTTGGTAGCAGTGATCAACTTAGTGCACCCAGAATATGAACACACAGAAGAAAAATGCAAAATTGTTTGCACCAAACCTTTTGTATATATTTAAGCACATGTTTAGCTCTTTTCCAAAGCAGAGAAAGACTTAGATTTTTCTCCTATGACCCTTTGGTATTGATATCTGTCTTTTGACAGTTTTAGTATCTAGGAATTGATTGGAAGTTTCAATTTCAGTGTGTCTTAATAACTGGTAAATTTTACAGTCAAGATGGGATGAACCTACTGCTCTCTTCTGGCTGCCTGGAGAAAGTTAAGTGTGAATACTTTGTTTAACAAGATTTCCAGCTCAGGTGGAATTTCCAAGGGTCAAGCAAGGCAAATGTCTACAATAAGTAAATCTTTCTGTAGCAGCACCATTTTCATGAGTTCCTTACTAATGTGCGGAAATGAAAAGTCAAGCTCTCATATAGAACAGACAAGGATTTGCATTCTCAGGCTTTATGCATTTCCAGCTATCATGCATATTTAACATTGACTGGCCTGGCTTGCAAACAACTGCAGTCAGGTTAAGCCTGTTTCTCATCAGAAATTTTCAGGTGTATGGGTTTTTTTTGTTTTCTTTTGTTTGTTTGTTAGTTAGTTAGTTTGTTTTTGTTTGTTGTTTTTTTTTTTTAATGCTCTTTTTGTTTATTTGTTTGTTTGGGTTTTTTTTATTTTTTAGTTTTTTTAGCAGGCTCTGCTGTGCTGCTCCTCCAAGGGGTGGCACCTGACCCAAGGGAACCCAAGGCTCATGCTCTCCCCTTGGACAATGCCCCTCTTCCTGTGAAACTACCTAGTTCTTCTCTGAGGCTACAACCAAATCCTAAATGCTGTCTCAGGATCTTACAGAAGACAAGCTTATACCTTTTTTAGAATCTGAATTTTAAATCTAATCATTAGCTCTTAACATCCTCAAAGAGAAAAATAGATGACACCAGTGTTTTGTATATCCATAAATGGATTTCATAGTTATCCACATTCATAATAGCATTTTAAATATTCTGACCTTTTTAAATTTTTAAATATACCATATCAATAGTTTAGTTTTAAATGCCTCTTTTTTTGCATAAAGTGATAGAAATATTTTTCCACCTGAAAAATCATATTTCTGGAGTAAACACCCTAACAGGGTAGTCTGTCAGATAGAAAGCATTCAAGAAATTGTTCACCAGTTTTTGCTTCAATGTAGCATATAATTTTGGTGATGTTATTTAGAGATATATTTTTACTTTGAGAAAGATAGTATTTGTATGTCATCTCTGTTCTTTAGTTATCTGTCTGGAATTAGTACTAAAAATCTCATTTCACATTTCTTAATTTATTTAAAAAACCAAAATGCCATCCATCTAGTGTTGAATGTTCATTGTTTGGGGGCATAAAACATCACTCCATGATAGCTTCTAAGATGAGCAGAGAGAACTGACTCAAAATGTGGGGCCGAGGTTAGAAGCTGTGACACATTCACACTGACAGAAAGACTGAAAATAGTAAGGGAGATTAGAAAGGAAGAAAAACATCCTAGAAGACTTTGACAAAAACATATATACCTTGTTCTCAAGTTTCATGTAGTACTCCTGTGAGAAACAGGACTAGATAGGACAGAAGCTTCTCAGAAGGGATAGTTGCTCTTTCTTACAGCAGCTGCTCAAGGAGAGAAGGTCACAGGAATGGCTTGGCATGAGAAAGATGTAATCAGGGAGGCACAGCAATGAGATGGGTGCTTGCAGTTAGTACAGATGCTGACAGGCTACTGGAAAGAGAAGGAGACAGAAAGGCTTCAGGAGTCATGGAGGCTGGAAAAAGTATCCCATGGGTCAGAGAAGACTGGGCAGATTTTGTTGCATCTCAGGCACACTGTGAGTTAGGCAGCTGAAGCAGAGTCGCCAGAGGGGAAAGCCTAAAGTATCCAAGAACAGCATGGTACAAAATAAGAAGCTATTCATATTTTACCTGATACAATTCCTTAGAGTATTTTTCACTTAAGAGTGAACTATGCTAGTTTATATTCTAAAATGTAACTCAAGTCTTTTTTGAATTCAAAAGCCATTCTGGTCTTCCAGGACATCGCTTATCTTTTACATCTGTGGGTTTCTAGCCCCTGTAAGAGATAGGAATAGCTCAAGCCTTCCAGATAAGGACATCCTGGACCACTGAGATTAATATTGCTCTCAACCTGGCAAAATACAATTCACTTCCTTCAGGAGGACTCCGAAATATTTGGTCTGGGTTTCAGTGTGTGTTGAGTTTATGTGGCAAGTGGATAGTGGAGGGGAGAGGGTTGCAGGTGTGACCTCTGTTAGAAGATTACAGAAGCAGTGTCAGAGTCAGAAGCAGAGTCAGTGGCAGTAGACTCCAAGATGGACCAGCTGCTGGCCAAAGCAGAGCCAAACAGTGCTGTGTGGTAACACATTTGAGAAAGTGTTAACAAAAAAGGATAAGAATGTGCAAGAGGAACAAGTCTGGAAACACCAAGGTCAGTGAAGAATGAGTGGAGAATGAGTGAAGAAGGTGTTTCTGGTGCTGGAGCAGAGCTGCTGTTTCAGCCCCTGGTTGGACCTGTGGCCCTATGGAGACAGGAGCCATGCTGCACAGTGTGGTCCTGAAGGACTGTCTCTGAGAGAAAGAGCCTGTGATGAAGCATTCCTGAAGAACTGCATCCTGTGGGAAGATCTCACCTTGGAGAAGTTCATGAAAGACTGTCTTCCTCAGGAGACACCCCATGATGGAGCATGGAAAGTACATGGTGAGGAAAGAGTGTCAGGAGGAATGAGCAGCAGAGAGGGTGTGTAATAAATGAACTGACTGAAACATCTGATCACCATGCTGCTAGACCTCTCAGCATGAAGAGACAGAGAAACAGAGGGCAAAGTTGAACAGGGAGAGAGGGAAAGATTGGGGGAATGTTGGGGTTTTTAGAATTTTTTAGCTTGTTCTTATTTCTTGTTTCCCTACTCCATTACTGACAATAAATTAATTTGCCCAAGTTGAGTTTGTTTTTCCTGCAATATTATTTTCCTGTCCTTATCTTGACCCATGAGCTTTTTGTATGTTTTTCTCCCCTTGCATCGTTAATAGAGGGGGAGTGATATAGCAGCTTGGTGGGTACCTGGCAACTAGCCAAGGTCAGAGATCTACACAGCATGAGAATGTCAATACTTATCATCCTCTTAAGAGAAAGCAAGAAGGTCATGAAGGCAGTGAAGCAGGCAGCAGCAAGGGGAGTTATGTGGAGAGCTTTATTAACTTACAAGACTACAGTAATTTC
>VRYO01002297.1:77514939-77537282 GCA_009812075.1 Sialia sialis | reverse complement strand
GTCTTTGCAAAATGCCTCTTATCTTTTTTAAAGAGATGCATAGGGACTTAGCTTTCTCTGCTTCTAGGATGGCCTACATCATTTACCTTGCAATTACCTTTGGCATGGCAATAAAAAAAACCCTTTTATGCACAAGCCACAGGCAAAACTCGTGGCCTTATATATTTACCTACTGTTCCTTTTCTTGCCTAAAGCTGAGATGTTAAAATTGACCTGAGTCTAATTCTGAGTTTAAACTGAGATTTATCTGAGATTGATTTTGTTTGAGTTTGGTTTTAATTTTTTGTTTGGTTTGGTGTTTTGTTTGTTCATTTTTGATTTTTGTTTTGTTCTATTTTGGTTTTGGGTTTTGTTTGGTTTTGGTTCTTTTTGTTTGTTTTGTTGGTTTGTTTTAACTGCAAGTGAAAAGATGAGCTTGTGTTTACAAAGCAGTGAGGCTGCAGCAGATGAAAGTACTCTGTTATCAGAGTCTGGGTTTCAGATTGATATCTCTGGGACCTAAATGTAAGGTTTATGGAGTTCTTAAAGGGGTGCTGTCTTCTTTTTTTCTTTCCAAATTACTGAAACAGTCTATAATTTCCTTTGCATTAGGAAAAAATTCATGTTTCTTCCCAGGTGTCCCAGCTTTAAACTTTTCTTTTTTCCCCTTCTTATTTCTATGTAGAAATAGAGAAAATTTTAATATCAGTATTCCTTGACGTGGGCCCTATTTTCCATCATAAATTTTATACTTAGAACCAGTTAATAATCTTCTATGGTAATTTTTCAGCTGTAGCCATCTATGAAGTAGCTGACTCCCAAAATGGATCATAATTCTGGAATAATTAATGAAATAGCCACTCAACCAATCAAGACACATCAGTTTGTTAAGATAGAAAGGGAAGAAATGCCACCCTTCTTTTAAAGGGATTCTAAGATTTCCCCACATTGAGGTGTAGCTGGATTTATTCCTTTTTAATGTGGTTTGTTGAGTTCTTTCTCATCTCTGCCTCTTCTCTCTGAACATGCTGCTAATGAAGGCAGGTGTGGTGCAAGTGAACAAGTTTTCACCATTTGTTTTGTTACTTTGGCATCAAAACACACAGTGAAGCCTTTAAAATGAAAACCCATGAGAGATCCGAGGAATGCAAAACGAAGAAATTACAGAAAAAAAACCCCAAATTCTTCTTATCCTATTAAACCTATTGGTTTTATTTATAGCAATAGAGACCCAAATGTAATGTCTAAAGAACCAACTAAATGCAAATCAGAACACAGATGAATTTTTATTTCTAAATTATTTCGAAATAGGAAATAATTCTACTGCACAAATATTTGCATTCAATATAAACATATGTTCAGAGTTCAGCTGTGGAAACTCTAGGAATAAGTCAAACCACCAAAGCTGCTGAAACTTTTCTGCTACTTTTCAAATGTGCAGTTTCTGCCAAGTCTTTCCCTAACAGCCTGTACAAAACTGGAGATTCAGATCAAAAAACAGATGTGCTTGGGCTGATGTGAAGTTTTGTGCATATCCAGAAGTCTGTCTGCAGCAGAGAGAATGTGCCACTGGGCTGCCTTTTTGGAAATTGTATCCCACACCCCTGTTTTTTTCTACCTCAGAGATTGCATGTTCTCTGGACACTTTCACCGCTCTGTACCTTTCTCCAGAACAGAAAATCACTTGGGCTTTCCATTGCCATTTGAGCATCCTGCTTCTGTAATTGGTGAGGCAGGGACCAGAGCAATTGTGTTGTTAATCAAATATGGCCAGGCAAATTTTGAAAAGCATAGGTAATTGGACCTATTTCTGTGTTAATAATTTCAAAACACACAGGAGCATCTCCAGAAAAATAATTGAGAAAAGCTAGTACGAAACATCTGAAAATGGTGAATCATGGTATTCAGTGATTTTAGGAAATGGTTATAGAGGGGAAAATCAAATTTCCCCCTATGAAATAAGAAAATCAATGCACACTATAAAACCTGGAATTTTCTTTTAAACCTGCATTTTAATGATGTTGAAATTTTTAATGCTAAATGTCATATCTGTAAAAGTGGTAAATTTCAAGACTCTATTATAAACTTAGGGGACATTTACTTTGGAAATGATGTATGACATGACCTTCAACTCTTCATAATTTAATAAGAATGCAAAGCTAACTAATTAGACTTCAAAATGACAGATAAGTGCTGATTATAATACCTTTTGAATAGAAAATAGAAGGTTTTAAAAATAAGTGTTTTAGACAGGTGGCAGAATTTTGCTACTATTAGCAGAAATACAGACAATATCTGCTAAAAAGAATAATTCTCTCTTGGTCCAACCAAGAAATCATTCTCAAGATTTTTCTTTCAAAAGAAGAAGTAGATGCAGCTCTGTCTGAGTCCAAGACAAAAAATAATCTTCATGATTTCTCATTTCCCAGTTAAAACCTTGCTGAAAACTTTGGGTTTATATTGTTATTAAATTTAGTAGTTTTATTATATGAGGCATCCAATTTTTCAAACTACAATAACTTCACGACTATAAGGCGCACCTTAAAGCCTAAAATTTTGGTTGAAACCCGGAAGTGCACCTTACAATCCAGTGCGCCTTATATATGGACAAAGTTCGGAAATTTGCCGACAACCCGGAAGTACAAGCCGCAAGCCGAGCAGCGACAAGCCGTGAGCTGCGCCCAGCCGTGAGAGCCATGCCAGCTGCGAGCCGCCAGCAGCCCAGTGCTAGGGGCGGCTGCAGGTTGCGGGAGAACAGCGGGTGGGAGTGCTGGGGCCCATGGCACGGGGAGGGTGCCTAGGGCTGTGTTTAAAGGCTACACTGATCCATGAAAAAATGTTTGCAAATTGAGCACCTGCTAGTAAACCCCACGATCGCGCAATTCCATTACCAATTCGTTACTTTGTTGCACCTGGATCCTTGCTGTAAAAAAAAGTGCGCCTTGTAGTCCGGTGCACATTTTATATGGGCAAAGTTGGGAAAATTGCCGACAACCCAGAAGTGCGCCTTATAATCTGGTGTGCCTTATAGTTGTGAAATTATTGTAATTTATTTTTCAGAACAAAACTTCATTAAGAACAATTAGATTACTCTGCAGTTCATGTTTCTACAGATAAACTTACAAAATGATTATTCAGCTATTCACTGTGATGAGTTTCTTGGTTTTTTACCATATAACAAGTTCAGAAATGTATTTGTTAAATTTGGATAAGTGTGCTTTTAGATTAAACTAAACAAAAAACACAAACTAAAAAAGAGACACTATCGGAAAACCACACTAAACCCAAACCAAACAACCCTATTAAAACCTCTCATATTTATGGAGGGACATCAAGCAGAGAAAAATAATGAAAGATATGACGTGATACTCTGCAATCCTACCCTTTTGTAAAATATTCGGTGTTTGTATTGGTTTTGCATGGCAGATTTTGTTACTGGGGGATGCAGGGTGGCTTCACTGAGAAGTTGCCAGAAGCTCCCTCCATGTCTGACAGTACCAATCCCTGGCAGTTACAAGAGGGACCTGAGCCCATCAGAGATGGTGATGGAGTAACACGAGGAAAGGGGAAAAGCTACAGTGCATGAGTGATTCAACCAAACGAGAGTGGGGTGAGAACATGTGAGAGGAACAGCTCTGCAGACATCAAGGTAAGTGAAGATGGGAAGGACATGCTCCAGGCACTGGAGCTAAGATTCCTCTGCAGCTCATGGACATCCACAGGGATTCAGAGATTCAGCTGCAGCCTAGAGAGCCCCACACCAGAGCAGGTGGATGCCCAAAGAAAGCTGTGGTCCTATGGCAGCAGGCTCCTGGAAGGATCTGTGTATCCATGGGGAGAGGAGCCCACACTGGAGCAGGTTTACTGGCAGGACTTGTGACCCCACGGGGACCACAGTGGAGCAGGCTGATCCCAAAGGACTGCACACCATGGAAAGGACCACCCTGGAGCACTTTGTGAAGAACTGCAGTCTATGAGAAGGATTCAGTGTTGGAGAAGTTTCTGAAGGACTGTCTCCTATGGGAGGGATCCCTCACTAGAATAAGGGGTGAGTGTGAGGAGTTGCCTGAGAAGGAGCTGCCAATATGTGATGAATGACTGTCCCACTGGGCACCTGGGTAAGAGAGAATTTGAGAGTGAATTTCAGACCAAGAAGAAGGGAGAACTAGGGGAAAGCTGTTTTTAAGACTTGATGGGTTTTTTTATTTTCTCATTACCCTACTAATAAATTAAAGTAATAAATTAAATTAATAAATTAAATATATTAAAGTAACTTTAAATAAATTAAAGTAACTTTTCCCTTAATCAAGCCTGTTTTGTCCATGACAATGACTGGAAGGGATCTCACCCTGCCTTTATCTTGATCCATGAGAATTTTGTTATATTTTCTCTTCCCTTTTCCAGCTGAGGAGGGGAATGGCAGAACAGTCTTTGTGGGCATCTGGCATCCAGTCAGTGTCAGCCCACCACAGTTGCTCCGAAAATTTTAGACTGATTTGTCAAGTGAAGAAAATATTGTACTGCTATCTTGGTTTGCCACTCTGAAATCCTGTGATGATCAATAATGCTTGTCTAAGTTCTTTATGAGCAGAAAAAAAGGTTTGTCAAAGAGCAGAGACCAACAGTTTTAGGGGGGTTTGATGTTATTTTTTAGAGCTTTTATTTGCTGTTGTTATTTTTGAGTTCTTGGGTTGTTTGAAAGAGTGCTTTGTATTTACCTTGTACTTTGTCTTTCAATCTTGTAGCAGGTAATTTTTGAATTTTCTTTCCTATGTCTTGTTCCACACAGGAATTTGTCAGACTGGACTTTTTGGATAGATATTTGCTACTCCATTACATTTTTAGTTTTAGTGTAATCTCCAGTGCATTCAAGAGGAGCAAAAAGGAAATAAATCAGAATGGAGTTTGGGAATTCAAAAAGGAAATATATCAGAATGGAGTTTGGGAATTGGCAAGTGGTGGGTTTTCTAACACTTACTGGACTGACAGCCTGAGAGGGATTTGCTATCTTGCTTTTTCTGAAATCTGTTATTTTGCTATAGTGCTGAAACTAGACACAAATGGATATACGGGAAATGTCTATGCAAGAAAAGTAGAGTAAGATAATTTTGTAATACTCATCAATGCACACGAGTTCCTCTACAAATTTTTATATATTCTATAGTAACATAAGCCCACAAACCCATAACCCACTAGTGTCAGATATGATTTAGTTTTCTCTTGTAAACAAACTCAGTTTGAAGAGCCCACCATAGGTCTCTGTACATGTTTTCAGAGTCCTTGTTTCTATTGTATTTCTCTCCTACTGTGACCATGCAAACCTCTTTTCATCTACCTTCAATTTGCTACTATCCTTTTCCTCTTGTCCAAATTAATTCCACAAAGTATATTGCCCACTACTTGCATCTTCTAATTTATTCCCCTAACACCAAGTTTTCTCATGAAAAGGCCCTCTTTGGAAAATCCCAAATCTATTTGAGAAGTCACTGAGTATATATACACTGTAGAAGAATTTATACCTTGTTTTGCCCCTAATTATCCCAATCTCACACATACTGTGTTCATTCCTGTACTTCTCTTTGGTGCGAATCATAGAATCAGAGTATTCTGAGTTTGAAAGGAGCCACAACAATCATAGAGTCTAGCTCTTAAGGGAATGGTCTGTATGGGGATTGACCCCTCAACCCTGGTGTTATTACCACTGTGCTCTCATCTGCCAAAAGTGTTTCTGGAGGTAGCTCCCAGAACTGTGTCCTGTAGAGATGTTTTCTGACACAGAGACCCTAAAAACTTCACAGCCCTCTATCTGTAGCCTAATACTAGAAGAACTCTGGTTTAGAGCCATGAAATGCGAATCTCAGGAGATGTCACATTATTTCATCTCCAAAAGCTCACGGAAAACAGTTAAAAGCTTTGTGTGACTACCTCAGAAAAAGAGACTCAAGCCAAGAATTAGGCTGTATGGAAGTGGTGAGTCTTGTGGTGGTGCACCCCCCTGCCCTTCTTCCCCTATCCTTGGGCCTGACCTCAGAAGCTCCTTGACAGAACTGTCTAAGCAGTGAATTGCCCATAGGCCCTACCATGAGCCGTGAACCTTGCCACCAAACTCTGCAAAACCACATTTTTGCAAATTCCTGTTAATCCCTGCTTTTGGCAATACTTTTGATGGCGTTTCTTTAAGCAGCCAAAACACACATTTGGTGACAAAAAGGATCTGATGCCCAGTCTGTCCTGATTGACTCTGTATAAGTTGGTCAAAAATGCAGATAACATACTACAGGAAGTATCTTTATCTGTGTAAATAAAGGCATTGCACCCCGTAGAAATCAATAAAGAATATTTAATGTGAACAAATAAAAACTCATGCGAAGTCAATTACCACCCTTCCCCAATTTTTCACAAACTTATTTTGTGACTTGTCATTCTCTAGACCATTTCCTCATGTCACCATCATCATACTGTACATATCCTGTTCTTGTCACTATGTAATTTTTTCTCCATATTTTGCAATAAACTGCATTCTGCAGCAAAATACCTAGTTACAATTAACTGAATTCTTCTTCATACCTAGAATTTTGCAGAAAGGGTGTGCTAATTTGTAAGTTTTACTAACACATATCTTAAATCTTTGAAGAAGATATTTAAACCAGGTTTTGCAATTAAATATATATAACTTTATTAGTATCCCAAACTATTAGAAGTAAAAGAAAAAACCCATAAAACAGTCTCTAAAGCCATCCAAAGACATAATAAATATTTATTTTTATTTGAACTGTAAAAAAACCCCCAGCACTCAGCATCTTTAAGTGATATTTCTACAATAGATTCAAGAATATTTTATGTGTACAGTCCCACTGGAAACATACAAAAATAGTTAATCCTCATTTGTTCATATAGAAAAAAATTCTTGGTGTTTGCACAGAGGTTATTTGAAAGAGTTTTATGCTTATGGACTTAAAGTCACTTATGGACTGAAGAATAAAAGAAGGAAGATTTAAGATGAGTAAGCAAAATGTGATCACCGTGGCAGAACAAATATCAAAGCAATACCTCTGAAATTTGTGGGAAATGGACAGAAAGGAATGAAATATTGGGAGACTGATGAGCTAGATATGAAAGGAATGAACAACCTATAAGCCATCTCAAATATCAGCAGGGAAACCTAGAATTTGAACTGCAGGTAGATGACTTCTGTAAAATATAGTAAATTGTGCAAAGAAATGACAAAAAAAACAACCCAGCCATTTATAGATGGCCTTCTCAACTCATGAGTCATTAGGTAAAATTATGTTGTGGTCTGTAGACTAAATTTCTAAATATAGAAACTATATCAAGATTAGAGAACCCCTCCAGTAGGGATTAGTGAGATGGGATAGCACTCAGGGGAATATTGTATGCTCTTGTTCCAGCCTTACACTTCATCCAGATCTGCTGATGCTAGAGACGTGGTACTGGGATGGATGGCCCTTTAAAAAACACAGTATGCTTATTCTCATGCATTCAAGAGGTGCAATTGTATGAGAGTGTGCATTTCATTATGCTGCTCTGATGGTGGCTTGCCACCTGAGAGAGGTATATAAGTGTAAAGGTGTGTTTTTACACCAGCACAACTGCATCAAGTGGAGAGGAGGGTGGTGAGAGCATGGCTTTATAGTGTATTTAAACTACCAGTGATAGATTTCTTTCTTCTGTTTGAAAAACAGTTGCAGAAAAACAGCAATTGTTTCTGCGAACATTAATTTAACCAGGAAATGTAACACTTGATGTGTCACGAACAACAGCTTTCACAGGTCACTAAGCCCACCCGCCTCAGTTCCTGACTTTGCATGTCAATTAAGTCACCTGTGCTCTTTTGGGAGGCAGTATTTATCACCTCTGATGGGCAGCTACAATCACTAGAGAAGCGGTAGCAAACACTTACAGCAAGAATGATAATAAGAGGCTTTTGGAGGCTAACAAAAGCCAGTAAATGCAATTTACTCCCATCACACTGCTCTTGGCTTTTGATGTCTTTAAGTCACAGCAGATCCTGCCTTTAATCTCTACATGTGTACCTTTAGCAGCACTTCTAAGGCGAATATAAATTGAAAGGGTAGAAATAGGGGAAAGAGGATGTGATTTAGAGGCTCTCAGGATCCCGGGAATACTAAATGGTTGTTTTACATAAAGCAACAGTGCACATGAGCAGCTAGATGACTAAAGGGAGACCCAGATAAGAATTACAGCATGGGTGACGTGTGAGCTGACATGGGCAGGATGCTGGGAAAACCACAAAACTGCAGCTGAAATACAAAGAGTAAACTCATTTTTGTTCCCTCGCCAGCTGTGGGATGTCTGAAGCAGGATGTGGACAAAGGGACAAAAGCAGAGATGCAGGCACCAGGGTCCATGCTGGAGATCACCCAACCTTGTGGTTCCTCCTGCACATCGGGGGTTCACACATGTGTAACGTACCACTGTGCTTTAATCCTTCCCACAGCAGGGCAGGGGCCTCACGCATGTTGGACAGGATACCTCTACATCTATCACAAGACTATGCTCTCTAAAGACAGATGCTATACTTGTCAAATATGTAAGACTAAACCACAGTTAGTATGATGTACCATATTTTTCAGACTATAAGGCACACTGTAAATCCTAAAAGTTGATCAAAACCCGGCAGTGCGCCTTATAATCTGGTGCGCCTTATCTAGGAACCTTGAGTATTGAAAGGATCTCAGAACAATTTCTGTTTCACATTGCACAGCAACAAACGTGAAGCTTGCAATGGAATGACTGTGAGCAGGCGCATACATGTCCCTTGGGTCCGTCCCTCCCGATTTTACAGTAAAAGTTGCGAAAGTTGTGCGGGGATCAACACTGCATAAAAAAAAAAAAAGTGTGCCTTATAATCTGGTACGCTTTACATATTAAAATAGTTTGGAAAATTACCGTTAACGGATACTGCGCCTTATAATCAGGTGCGCCTTATGGTCGTGAAAATACCATATGTGTTCCTCTTGTATGTGTTTTTGTTGGAGTGTGTTTACCATCTTCCTTGTCAATCTTCTGTTATTTTCCCACAGGTAGGAATCTTTTCAGCCTGTGTGGTGAAGTGGCATTGTCAAGGCACTACAGAACAAGCAGAGGTTGAACTCATCATTGCCTGTGCCAGCATAGAACCCAAAGCTACTCCAGAAGTAAGGAGGCAGGCCCTGGATATCCAGCCATTCCCAAGCTTCACCATGAATGCTGTCATCCAGAGGCAGTGGGATAGTTAAACGCATATTTACTTGATAGCTGGTTTCCTAATAGCACAACACAATCTGTTGCAGTAGTGACTGAAAAAGATGAGGGTCAAGTGGAATTGCCGTCCTGTAAAAATAGCAATGTCTCTTACCAGTTTGTTAAGATGTTTTACTAGTGTACACATGTAAAACTAAGTTGTTTTTTTTCCCCCTTACAGAGCAATATAGGACTACCTGTTGAAATAAAAAAAAGATATTTTGGATGAAGTCAGGAACCAAAACACCAAAATTTCAATTTCAGAATAACATATTATTTAATGTTGAACAAAATAAAAATAAATTACTGGTTCGCACATTATTTCAATTGACATAATGCGTCACGTTAAACATCAACTTCACAGTTTTGCTTCAAAATCAGTGTTAAAAATATATTCTTTTTTCCCAAATAAAAAAAAAAGCAACCCAAAAAAACCAAGACCAACACCCCTTCCCCCCACAAAACAAACAAACAAACAAACAAAAAACAAACAGGAAAATAAGTGATACAGTTTTGCCTAGAACACAATTTTTTCCTCTCTGCCCTTGGATGCTGCCCCGCTGCACCGTATTGTGCTGGTACAGGGTGTCAGGAGCATTCTTACTGGGAACACCACGTACTCTGGCTCTGTGTGTGTTTCTTGGGCTTACAAAAGTCATCTATCCAAGTAGCCTAACCTTTACCAATAGAAGTGTTATTTCTCAGAAATAAGAAAACTGATTTTAGTAAGAGAGATTTCTGATTTTTACTGCATAGACCTCCAACAGAGCCATGAAGATAAAATTTAGTCACTAAGGGCCTGACTTCTAGTTTGGCTGGTTTGATTCTGTGATCTCTCTTCATAAATATTATACGTATTTCTAAGAATTTTTTTTGGTTTTGTTAGAAATATTTTTCATACTTCAATGTTTGATTCTTTGGTCTGTGATGTGTTGTCAAAATTTTTCTGCATTCTCCAGCAAATGTTTATTGAAGAAACAGTTATGTTCAGCAGCTATTAGAAAGTTAATGTTATATTACAAAGTATTTAATTAAACAAGAAAAAAAAAGAAGCAGGGTTTTGTTTAATTGCATTTTATAATTTATTCAGATGATACTGATGAAGTATATATATTAGGAAATTCTTGTAGGCTACCTTCCAATCATATTAAGGACTAGTTTATCCTTCATAAACAGCCTTAGAGGGTGGATGTTAGTTTGCAATGATGTTTTGATTGCATTATTATACTGTCAAAAATATAAGCTTGAATGCCATATTTTTTATTTTTACATTTTTTAGTGGGTCAAGAATTAATGTATATATCTTATTACAGCTGAAGTGTCAGTCACTAGTCTCATGTTTAAAAACTTTCCTTTATGGATCATCCAAATGCTCCTAATTTGAGAAATGAGCAGTGTTTGCTTCTGCAGCTTTTTTCTGCTCTGCTGAAAGAATTGGTGATATTAATGTTTTCTGTTAGGAAAGGACAAGTAGGAAATAGCACCCAAAGTCTGCAAATTATATTAATCGTAAGCTAAAATCTATAGTGCTGTCTCAAAGAGCTATAAGAAACCCTTTTGCTTCAAAGAGTATCTATTTGATTGCTTAATAACCAAATTACAAACCATCTTTAATAGTAGAGCTATTAGTGAGAATGGCAAGTAGTCAACAGTCCTTAGCATGAGGTTTTAAACTTTCAGATTAGTTTAAAAAAACCTCTATTACAACTGTCTTACAACACTTGAACCAAATTCCCAGGGGTGCTGAGCATCCTGACAGGTGTAGCTTGTAGAATTCATGTGAGTCTTGTAGCTTTTCAGACCCTTTTCTTTCATCCATTTGCGGGGAATGTCATCATATTTTAAAAAGTATTTAACCCATTATATTTTCCCGCAGAGGCATTCTCTCTGTTATAATCATGACCTGAAAATAGAAGGGTGTAAGGCCTTGCTGTGTGACCTGCCTCTGCTCCTTTTCTAAATAATGAATATTCACGAAACTAGTGTTATCCCTGTTGACTAAGACAGGTGGCCTAACATGAAAATAGACTGATGGCAATATTCTAGTTTAACTTTTGAAGCTGCTGCTAGCTGGACATCCATTTTCCTTTTAGAGACAAATAATTTCTGGTATAAATGTAGACACATAAGTACAGTAATATCACAGTTATGAGGCGCACCGGGTGATAAGGCGCACATCTGGGTGGCATGGAAGCCCATGGAATTTGTCCATATAGAAGGCACACCGGCCTATAAGGCGCTTTTTTTTTTTTTTTTTAGCGAGGATCTGCTGCTGGACCTGCCCCTTGCAGCTGCCAGACCCCCACCCTCAGCTCACACTTCTGGGTTGGCAATTTGCTGGAATTCGTCCATACACAAGGTGCCCCGGGTGATAAGGAGCCCTTCCGGGGTAGGCTCGAAACTTCAATCAAAAAGGTGCGTCTTATACGCATGAAATTACTGTAAGTGTTCTACAGAGGTACCCCAGTGCTGGTGAGTGATAGCAGCAGCTCCTGTGGCACTACAGGACCGTGTGGTTGTGTCTGTTGTGTCACATCAGCCTGCACAGGTTTGCAGTACCACTGAGGAGAGAAATGTCTGTGAGCCTCCAGCTCCTCACCATAAACCTCCACTTGTCTCCCAAGATACTGGTAGCTGGGAGGAGTAACTGCAGGGTTCTTTTTTTTTTCCCTGTATCACCATGGAAACTCATGAAGATACAACAAAATTGAATTGCAATTCCTTCCCTGTACTGACTGTTGTGACAGCACAGAAATGTCCTACACAAACCTTCAAGTTTTGAGGGTGTTGGTAGGCCATGGTGCTCATGTTGACCTCCACCTTCTGGCGCTTGGAGCATTGATCCTTGTTTATGGTGAAAGAGGACACTGTTTTCTTGTCTGTGGTGAAAGAGGACACAGACCAAGCTGCTGTCTGGCTTCTTAGTGATCCAGATGACATTTACATTCAGAGAGCTCACAAGGAACGCGGCTGTTCTGAGAATAACTCCAGGGAATCTTCTGCAGCTGATTTGCATTCAAATGCTGGCAGGTGGAAGCTAAGGGGAAAATCATGAAGGTTTACACTTATTTAATATCCCCAGAAAGTGTGACCATAACACGATCGTGCCACGGAATACTCAAACAGCGCTGACATTCAAGTGGCACTGTGGTAATTACCCTCTGCCCTAATTGTTCATAAAGCTGTCCAGTAGCCAAGCCACTATGCATCACTTTGCATTGATGCCAATTCACAAAAGTCTAATTTTGCTATATTTTTAGCCTCAGAACTTGAATACCAACTAGAATCAGTGATTCAAGGAAATCAAGCATGAATTCCTAATGTGTTCAGAGTTCATTCACTCCTGAGTGAGGTAGCTGAAGTTGTCTTTTCTAATACTGCATTAAACTCGTGGGAGGAGAAAAAACAGTGAGAATGGGTCCCCTTGAAGTGTCTGCTTTTTTATTAGTTTATATGAATCTGATAAACTGGAAAGGTATTTTTGCATTTTAAGCTGTTCTTAATGGATATATTGTTTCTGCTAAAACCCTTTGAAACACATAAATCAAACACTATAGAAATGGAATTCTAACCTCAGCAGATAGAGATCTAATAGGTTTCTTTTAAGTTCTCAATAATGTATTCCAAATAAATTTTTTAAAATATTGGGAAAATTATGCTTATTTTCTTTCTCATACTGATGAAGTGTCCCTATTTCTTGTTTTTACAGCTCAGGATGAGAATTTCCACTGAAGTACTGATCTGAAGCTATACTTTTCCTCCAAAAGTCTCTTTATAACTTGTCTGAATCTGCTAAAAGTCTTATTTTCCATGGTTTGGGTTTTCTCCCCCTAGGAACTGACAATGAGTTTCATATCTCTTATTGCCTGAATTAGTTAGGTAGCCTTGTAGATTGACACTGCTGCTGTACTCTGCCAGTCACTGAATATCACCTCTGCTCAAAAGCTTAAAGGATAGTACTTCTGATGCTTTGTTCACACTTGTCCTCCTAGCTATTTACAGCTCAGCAGTTCTGCTATCTGCACCATCAACTCTCCTCTTCTGATCTACATCAACATTCCTTCTGCCTCCTTTTTCTGCTGGCATCATAGTGCTCTCCTCCCTTCTGCCTTGAAAGCTGTCCGGTCCTTCCAGCATGCCTGGGCTGTTTGTATCTGTACGGTCAGTAGGGATTAGCACTTTGTCAAAATGTTCCTGCTGTCCTGCTGGCTTTTCCTTGGCACTTGTTGTCAGTCTTTTTTTTACTGATTGTACCCTTGGTTTGTCTGTGCTTCCAAATAGCTTAATGTTATGCATGTCATTTATATAAGGTTTTTTCCTTATTTTTAATTGAGCCGTTTATATTCCAAAAACAGCTACCTTTTTTTTTTTTTTTTAATGTCTCCTTTCATGGTCTGTGCTGTCCCATTTTTTCCCCATGAAATGCTTCTTTTATTATTTGCCCTGTTGGTGTCTTTAAGAACTGTTTGCGATTTGACTCTTGCTTCCTCAAATATTGCTCCTTACCTCTGGAGAGGTTTCTGTAAAGAGATTGGTCCTGCAAGGCACTGTTGGAACAGTTCTCATACTGCTTGTCACAATGAAATGAACTTCCTGTTACATCCATTTCTTTTTTTTGTAGTTTAGTATGAAATTCATATTTTTTCCATATGTAGCACACTATCTTAGCTATATTAAGAAATTCTATAGGCAATGCCAATCAACACCTATGTCATATCTGTCACATCTGTCACATCTTTGACACTGACCCTGATTTCTTGGCTTTCCTAGTTATTATTTCCATGACTGGCTGTAATGTCTCATGTTCATATTTTCATTCATCTTCACACTTAGACAGGCAACTTCCAGGTTTTGGAGGCAGTTGTGGATCTCAAGCCAACTTGAAGATGATTTGAACATCTAAGTAGGTAAGAGAGTTATCTGATTGAAATTCCAATAGGTAAGAAGGAGAGGAAGACACTTGAGAGAGCTAAAATGGATCCAGTTTGAACACAGAGATTATTTCTGACTGTAGCAGTCTTTTATAAAACAGGAAGCGATGTGCTATGAGACAGGATGAAGAGTTGTTTTTGTGAAGAAATGCTGCACAAGCTATATTGATAATTAGCAGTAAGTGGAACAAAAAATGACCCCTTAAACAAAGCCTTCTGTTTCTTCTCACCAGAGAAAACTGAGACACAGGTTTAACATGCTTCATGTCAATATTTTAAAGCCAGAGAATAATGCTGTAGCTGACAGAGACAAGTTCTTATGGGCATTCGTATGTGCAGGCTGCATGCAATGAGACACAGAGTATATTCCAGGAAATGGAATAACAGGGGACAAAAACTGAATTTTCCTCCTTTAATCAGGCGTGGAATCAGAGTCTTTCTCACTGTCAAGCCATTCTTTACATCCACAAGACACATGCTGTGAAGAGAGATGCCTCTTAGAAATACCCTTCTCAATTTAGTTGTCTTCACTTCTTACCAGTTGTCACTGTCTCCCTGTCCTGTTTCATAAAGGATTCCTTGCAGCTCCCTGACATCTTACTGTCCTTAAAGCTTACTGTAATCTATAAAAGACAAATTTATTTTAAGGAAAAGGAAATGTTGAAAGCCAGCTGTGTTTGCAATGTTTCCTTTCTTCCCCCCTTAATTCGATAAATGACCTTTGTGTTTACCTTCTGTTTACAGAGCTTCACTTCCCTGTGTGCTATTGCTTCCACCAACCTAAGAGCATTTTGAAGTACAGCCCGTACTTACTTGCCAGTGTTATTGAGTATATTCAATTAAATACTAAGAGAGAATTTCAGCGTTATCTCTTCTATGTTGCTGAAATATTACCACTGTTGCGCTTTCTAAAGTTCTACGGCCAGATATTAGGAGAGAAAGGATTTCTCAGGAAGACTTCGGTTTTCACCTAACCAGGAAGATAATATAACACAGCCTTGCCGTTGTGAATGTTCAGCATCAATATGAGCAAACTACAGCTGTTATTTTTGTGGATAAAACTAAGAACAGTTAGGGATATGCACAAAGTATATAACATTCACCAGTGATTATGTTCAAAAATAAAAATATACATGAGGTTTTTTAAATTAGGAAACATTTCCATGCAGAATACTTCATTCTTACTGAAAAACAGAATGACAACTTTTAAAAACAACAAAGCTCTCTGGAAAATCAGCCTACAGTATTTTAGCTTCAAGCTGCTGGTTTTTGTTTTTTTTGTTTCTTTTTAATCTGAACTGTTATTTCTTTCACAGCTGTTTCCAGGAACATACATAAAGCTTCAAATACTTTATGTTAAAGTGATAAGAAACACCTCTGTAGAGAGAGAGATATTTTGGAAGAAATTGTTGTTTGGTTTATCTGCATCAGCTTCCTTGAAGCAGTCCAAAAAGTCATGCACATATATGCAAGGCCACAGATAGAAGCAAGGACAGACTAGTTTCACTATTTTTGAGTGCTGTACTTCAAAAAATACTGTGAATTGTTAAAAATAATTGGTTTTGTAAGGTACAGTGTTGATGGAGATTTTTCTAGAAACCATTCTCATCCTGTGACACTGCTTCTTACATGCCTGTATTAACCTTCACTGTATTTCCTTCACTGCCTCCCTCCATTCCTTTCTTCCCACCTTTCCTCTTTCCTGCTTTTCCGGTTTTCCTATAAATTCACTATAATCACATAGACCATTAGCTTTGAGTGAAGTAATACTATTTTAGGGAATAGATGGAAACTTCTCCAGAAGGGAATGATATTTCCATAGAATGCATTTATGCTAAGTCCTAATTTGCACAATACTATATCAATATTATTGATATAATATTTTGAATACTCTGCTTTAGAATATCAATTTTAGCATAGATTCTTCTAATAGTAAATCAGCAGAGTTGAATACACCATCACCATTTGTCTCCCAGTTAAAGGACTCCAGTAGATTCAGAAAGGGCAGATTTCATGGTACTTATCTGTAGAGAAGTAGATTCCAGAGAATGATACAGCAGGGATCCTAAATTAAATGCTAGAAAGTTATTGGAACAATTTATTAAGCAATCAATTTGAAGGTACCTGGAGAACAATAAGGTGGTAAGAGACAGCTAATATGGATTTGCTAAGAGCAAATAATAACCAACCTGACTAATTTTCTTCTTTGACAAGATAACTGGTTTAGAGGACAAAAGAAGAAGCAGAAGAGGCGATAATTCTTAACTTGAGTAAGGCTTTTTATAGTATCCCCTATGACACTTCCAGGGAAATATGTTGAAATTGCACATGATGAAATTACAGTAAAGTTGCCACACAAGTGGTGGAAAAACTGTAGTAGGATAGTAGTTATCAATTGCTGCCTGTCAAACTGGAAAGGTTTATCACATGCAATATGACAAAATCCTAATCTAAGTTCAGAGTGAGTCAATATTTTCACCAATATTTTAGAGTGCTGGAATAAAGAGAAACCATTTCTTTTCAGCATCATGGAAGGCCTTACAAATGTCTTTAGAGGCATGAGTAGAAGTTAGCTGAGCTGAGTAGCATGAATGATGCTGCTTCCTCCTCCAAATTTCCTCCACATCCTCTGCTATGAAGTGCCTGTGATGACAATGCATGAAGTTCTTCACTTAGTAGTATTTTTCATCTTTTGCACTCTCTATCTCATTATTATTCACTACATTTAAGTCTATTCACTTTACATTTAAGTCCACTCACACATCTATTTAAAAGGAAACCTGAAGCAAGCTCTTTTTCTCCTTTTTCCAATGCTTTTCTTTACCTTTGGATTTAAGAGGTGAATTGATGTCAGCAAGATGGAATCCAACTGTAAAATAAAAAAACATTGAGGTGGAAATTGAATAAATGGAGAAGGTCTTTCTATGCAGGAGCTCCAGTCCTGTTGTGTTATGATGCAAACTAGTCAACAAATATGGCAGGTACTTTTCCAAATAGCAGGAATATCATATTCTAAATTATTATTAAGAGTATCATATACAGGGAGATAATTATTTTGCAGTAGCAGTGAAAGATCCCTCAATTGCTGGGTAAATAATTTTGGTAGCTGTAAAACAGCTTTCTATTTAATGTATCATGTCAGAAAGAAATCTATCACTGCTATTGTTTCATGTACTTTGACAGCCAAAGTGTAGTCTCAGATAAAGTCCTGTGCCAATTTTATGCATCATATTTTGAGATGCAGGCTGGAAAGAGTTGAGAGAACAGCTAAATTTGAAAAATATGATTACCAAGGAAAGATGGAAAACATTCCGTTTGGCGAGTCTGTACAAAACAAGGCTTTACAGAGAAGATAGATGGGATCATATGTAAAACATTTTTTATGAAAAGACTGTCTCCACATCTTCTGAACGCAGGAACAAGAAGGAATTTGAATTAATTAGCAGTAATGAGAGTTCACATCAGAATCTTTTCTTGAATAAAAAGCACTAATCTTTTTTAAAACATGCATAGGAAATTTGGGAAATCCATAGAGCTGTATATCTGCGAGTATGCACAGTGGGAACCTGCACCAGCCAGAGAGATCAGGATGGACTCTTGACTTCAGGGAGCGAATAAAAATTCCCGTTTGAGTTGCAGCCTGTCAAGGTAGTCTTTATTAAGCATGAACTAGAACTAGGAACTCTAGGTGAGGAATGCTTAGATCTTCTAGGCGAAAGTTAAGAATTTTCAATTTTCTCTCAATTTCCCTCTGCCCACGCTGTGGGGGAAGCTTTACTCTAGTCTTGCTCCCAGGCTAGAAACTTTCAGTGGATTCCTGCTTAGCAACATACTTTCTGTAGCCCCTTCCGGCTGTCCTGGAAAGTATCCTGTTTTCTTCTCTTTCTAAGGCCCAGCTGTGGACTTTTTAACCAGATATATTATGTCAGGCCCCCTGGGTCAAGTTCTTGCTGCAGCCTCCCTAATGGCTATGCCTTTCAATCCCCATGTGCTCCATGTTATACTCAGACAGCTCTCCTATCTCATCATACACAATTTTTCCAGGGAAAGAACTTCCCTCCAGACACACTCAGCTGACCTATTTTAATGTAATATGACACACAATGAACTCTGAAGAACCTAATTATCTTTAAATGGTAGCAACTGGATAGATAAGTAGCTGTAGGAAGGCTTTAGGTATAGCTGATGGTGCCAGAAGCAAGGTGGTGAATTCACCAGAGCTCCACTGCTGAGTGTTTTTGGCTGAAAGAGTTTTGCTGGAGCCCTCTGTCTGAAAGCAGGGTGTGTTTGTGTGCAGCTGCAATTCTCTTTTTGGGCTTATAGGCATGGTGCCAAGTTCCCAGAACTCTTAGACTGCAAAGTGGACTCTCCTCAGGT
This sequence comes from Sialia sialis, assembly GCA_009812075.1. Taxonomy (NCBI): domain Eukaryota; kingdom Metazoa; phylum Chordata; class Aves; order Passeriformes; family Turdidae; genus Sialia; species Sialia sialis. Next base: position 77,518,731 of record VRYO01002297.1, on the reverse strand, counting down.
AATGTTCAGGGCTATGCATATTGATCTGATGGGATTGTTCACTCGGTATCTGCAACCACAGCCTGAAATTTCCATGACAGCTTGGTGCAAAGCGTCTGAGACTGCCTCTCATTTGCTCCATGTTGGTGTCAACAGGTGCTTTTAACAAATAGGAAGCTGTTAGCTTTCTGATGTATTTCTCTCATTCCCCCACTAAAAAAATCCTTAGGAAGCCTTTTGGTGATCTTGTGGCTTGCTGGGCAAGCCATCCTAGCTTCCAGGATTATGCTGTTTAGGAAATTAATGACCTTGACAACATTTAAAAAATGAGGCTTCCTATGAAAGATGATTTACTTAATGACAGCATTTAGTGTATAGCTTAGATGAAAAAAGTCAAACTCTGAGCTTAAGTGGTTTGGCCAATGCTGCTGAATACATTTTAATGTGGTCCTTGTTTGCACTAGGGTGTCATGCTACTTGAAGGAGTAAGGCAAAATTAAACTAGTGCAATTTCCTAAAGTAGATGAAGAATTTCTACTTCTGCTTTTATCATGTGTTCTGTCTTTTCATGCACATGCTAGGTAAGCTATTAAAGCAATAAGAGAGAGAAAAAGAGACAGATAGTATAAGCACTTTGAGAGTATTACATGGATGGGGCTTTTAAAGAGCATGCTTTAAAGGTTTAGAATATGAGCACATTGCTAAGCGCCAGTTGCTGTGTAGAAACTCTTCATGTGCACATGCTCAGCCTTCAGTTACTGGGAGGCAGCCCAAGCCATGGTGACTTGCTTTAGTTTTTTGAAATTTTGCATGTGTATGGGAGCAGATACCACTGGCTGCTCAACATGAAATTCTTTTGACAGGAAGTTGAACAGGAAATTCACGCAGATCTGCTGAGTCTATGTAGAAGCTTGGTTAGCCCGGTCCAAATCAGCTGTGAAACAAAACAAGCAACAACAACTTTTGTAAAACTACTCAGCAAAAACTGTCCTTACAATATGAAGCCTTATAATGGAATAAATGCAGTAATTTCACAGTTATAAGACGCACCTGAATATAGCCGCACCTTTAGGTTTTTTTCTTTTTCTTTTTTAAAGCGAGGATCCATGTGCGACAAAGTAACGAGTTAGAAACAGAATCGCGCCAGCGCAGGGTTTGGTGTCAGATGCTCAAGTTTCAAACAGTTTTCATAGACCAGTGAAGCCTTTAAAGGCAGCCCCAGGTGCCCTCCTGGCCGGCTCTCACTTCTGAGTTGGCATTTCGCTGGGATTTGTCCATAGATAAGCCGCACCTGAATATAAGCCTCACTACTGGTGTAGGCTGGATTCTTCAAAGAAAAAGGTGCAGATTATAATCGTGAAATTACTGTATATCCCTTCTGACACCCTTTTAGAAACAGTACTGATCTCAGAAAGATCACCTAAAGACAGAATTTCTGCTCTCTCACACTTGTTTTATAAGTGCAAAGGCCACTTACTCACATGACTCTTTGTGCCTACAAAGATTGTTTCAGACAAAATAGTGTATGAATACCAAAGACTACATATGTGGTGATGTTATCTGGAGGAAGACTGCATTCCAAAGCCCTTGAAAAGCCATGTCCAGGCTACTGCCTACCTTTTCTTGCAAACTTTTTATTGCTGCCTGTTGAACACATTTCATATCTTGTCTTTTTATTTCTTGTCTATTGAATTATTTGCTTCCAATGGTCTTTGTTCGCTGCATCTTTTCTAGAACAGAGAAGAATCTCCATATCACGGACTTGAGTTTATATCTGTAGCTACTGGAGCTAAGCAGATATCTGACTGTGCATCTGAGTATGCACTACTCACTTTGGAAACTAAGAAGTTACTAAATTATAGTAGGAGTGCTTATTCTTCAAATTCCCTCCCAAAACACATCTGCAGAATGGATTGATCAATCCCCTGCTGAGATCTGCAGAGAATCCATGGCCTCAAAGTCAACGATCTTCAGGGTCTTTTTCTTTCGTGCAGTAATTGCTAAACATGAACTGGTTAAGTTAAATCTAAATGTTCAACTACGTTTTTACCAAGCATTTATGATGTTTAGCAATTATAAATGAACTATGATGAACACACTTTTAACTGGTCAAGTCCTTTTAAAGAAAACATTTAAAATTATTTTCCATAGCTGTTGAATCTTTTTCACAAAAGAAAAATCGATTAACAAATCTTGAACATTTTCTAGGTGAAATTTTCATTTTTAATTTGTATTAGATAATTGCATTTTTAACCTGACAGCAGGAAATTGGTTTGAAATCAATATATTCATACTCTAGTTTACAGATAAGATGTACAGTAGGCAGAATATTCATGTATTGATATATCAATCATTCCTCAAAGTCTTACAGAAGTATAATGTTAATGTTGTTTTGTAAAACAACAATCTTTTTAGGAGGTATCTACTGTAAATGATTTGGGAAAAGTATATGAATGAAACAAGCATGAAACACTGAATTCTCTTTCATGGTCCCTACCTTACAGTGTAGGTCTCCTCATCTGTGTGACTTCCTGTCTGCCTACTTAACATTTATGTTGAGAGGAATTTTTTTGTTGAAAATATGTATTTTGCAGATGTTTTCCAAAGTTACCCTTTCTGTATTAACAACACTAAGGGGATTTATGTTAGTGGTGGATGTCTCCCTATATCTGCTATAGCAGCCATTTCCTGGAATTTTTGTGCAACAGTGCTTTTGCCTAAGATGAAATAGACATAGATAGGAGATTTCTGAAGTCCTGCAATCTCGTTCTACCTCTTCATATCCTCCAAAATGTATTCTGTACTCTTTGGCTACCAAATTCAGCAAATTCACCTGATTTCATACTGGATATGGAGTGCTGACTTGCAGGTGTCAAGTGAAAGTCCCAGTTTCTGTGCTGGCTCCTGGAACAAAAACCTTAAAACAGACAGAATAAATACATCAAAAGGCATACAACTCTGCAAATTGCAGTCTGCATCTTAGAAAATTTCTACTGTTTAAAAAAAATCACCTAAATAACGGATTGCTTTGCTCACCTTTCTCCTTCTGAAAATCTCCTTTAATACAATATTTGTGTGTGTTTATATGAAAAATGTGTATATAGATTTTATATTATACAAAAGCAGTGGTACTTTAAAAAGACACTTGAAAGTAACCATTTATTTTATAGTCCACAATTTCCATAGTGGCAGCTCGTAGTGACTATTGTGTGCCACTGATTGTGTCTTTGAAGAGTGGAATTGTTGAAGGTCTGGATGTCTGATAGCTTTATAATTGTCCTTGCTGCTGAAATCCGTGCTTTGACATGACCTTGGTTGTTACATACTGTGTTAAGGTAAGTTTTACGTAGAAAATTATAATTGTGAGCAAACTATAAAGTTGTTTTCCATCTCTTCTCAGGAAAGTATAATAGTGATTAAAGATTTCTCCTGATTTTACAGTAACTGATATTGATTGGCTAGAAGATGAAAGCATTTTCCTTATTTTACCAGTTTAATGCATTTTTAGCAGTGAATCAGACAAGGTTTTCTTGATGGTTTTACTACCTGTGTATGGTATTTACTGTGTGTTGTAGTACAGTATCTGTTTCTTCTCCACTTTCTACTATAAGAAATCCTTTCTTTGGAGTATTTTCAAGTCATGAATAAGTAAATGAAGCAACAAAATATTTTGGACACTTTAAATTTTCTTCATATAAGCAGTCAAATGTACCAAAGGATTTCAATACAGAGATATTCAGTGTTCCGTCCAAAGACAGGTGGATAGACAACACTCAGATTAGTTATTATTCATTCATAAATAAAGAGTACAGT
>VRYO01002297.1:77488839-77505153 GCA_009812075.1 Sialia sialis | reverse complement strand
GGATTCTTCAATGAAAAAGGTGCAGCTTATAATTGTGAAATTACTGTAATTTAACCAACAGTTTGCCTTCCTATCTACTTAAGACATGGTCAAATCTAGATATGAATCTACTTAAAGTAATTTTCAGTATGGATGAATTTCTCTAAACAAGTAGTCCTTGCTCTTCCAGCTCAGTCTCATGTCATCTAAAATTCCTGTCACAGTGAAGGTAAGAGACAGACATGTTATATGTACCCCTTATGTGTAGAGATGATGTTTTAAGCCAATCCCCACCCCCCCTCAATATTTGGTGCATTCACCAGTTTTGCCCTTAAAGGAAGAATAGTGATTCTGCAAGGTGAGCAAACTAGGAGGTATTTCTTTGCTTTAGGTTTATGAAGAATTTTGGAATTTGAGCCAGGTTTTCAGTTTTCTGAAGTAGCAGAGAAGGTCAAAGTCATGGAAATTTCATGCCAGCAACTTCCCAGGTTATAACATACAGACAGGTTATAACTGGCAAGGTAGTGTTCTCTGCCTCTTAATGGCTGCTAAGAACTTATCTGTGAAATGACCTTATACAGCTCTATTCACACAACTGTAAAACATTTACAACAGACATTATGTAAAAAAATTCAGGCTCTATCCCCCTAAGAAGTAGGTCATGGGCTGCCTAACTATCTAGTGCTATTTTAGATGAGACAAGATAAGGATATGCTTGTGCTACAGGTGCTACTTTCAAAAATGAAAACATTTCTTGTAGACTTTATGTCTCCAATCCTGTTTTGGATGCTCTATGGCCTCCTGCATCTAATCTTCTGGGTACACATTACCTTGAGCCACTAGTAAGGAATGGGCACATGGAAAATGACTGGAGAAAGAAAGAGAAGTCCTTTAGCAGTATGAATCATACTCTTTCAGATATTGACAAGTAAATGTTGTGAGCTGTGTTCCTTTTCCCATACCACATTACAGAGTCATAGCATCATAGAAAGGTTTGAGTTGGAAAGGATCTTATAGATCATGTAGTTCCAATGCCTCAGTGGGCAAGGACACCTGCCACTTGACCAGGTTGCTCAGAGCTCCATCCAGCTTGGTCTTGAATACTTCCAGAGATGGGGCATCCACAGCTTCTCTGGCCAACCTGTTTCAGTGCCTCACCATCCTCACAGTAATTTTTCTAATTTCTTTCTAATGCCTAACCTAAACTTGCTCTCCTTCAGTTTGAAGCCATTCTTCCTTGTCCTATCACGACATGCTCTTGTAAAAAGTCCCTCTTCCTCTTTCTTGTACACCTCCTCTAGGCACTAGATGGCCACAATTAAGTCACTCATAAACCTTCTTTTTTCCAGCTTGAAAAAATCCAATTCTTTTAGCCTTTTCTCATAGAAAGACACTCCATTCCTCTAATTATCTTGGTGACTCTCCTCTGGACTCTTCAAGAAGTCAATGTTCCTCCTTTGCTGGGAACCCCAGAGCTGGATGCTGTGCTGCAGGTTGGGTCTCATGAGGCTGGAGTAGGGGACGGAGTTTGCTTCCTTGACCACTGACTTTCTCATTTCCAAAAACCTTGGGCTTTTATGACATTGGTGCAAAGCTATTTGCGTCATTTTTTCCCTCATTGTTTCCTAAAACATTTCAATTTTTGCGGACTTGATTGTGTGTCATATTTCCATAAATCTCTTGGCCTAAAGAAAGGAATGTTCAGTCTACCCTGAGTTTCTCCTTTCAGTTCTCTCTTTTTCTCTTTTATCACTGAACTAACTTTAGTTTTATTTACATCATATTAACTGTTCTGTTACCTTTGCTCTCTTTTGTTGTATGTCTTCCTATTTTTTCTCTCTTTTACACATATCCTTTTAATTCAATGTCTTTGGTTAGCACACTGCATCAACCAACCTCTATTTCTCCTTTTTGCAGCCTAGGTATTTTGCCCTAGCACATTGTGCTATTTTTCTTGTTTCTTCTTTTCTCCCCCCTGAGCATTTTTACAGTGTCCTTTGTCTGTCTTTTTCTGTCACATTATCCTGCTTCTGAGCTCTGTTTTCTCTAGAGAGTCATATTGGTATAAAATGTATTGCATGTTATTTATTCTCTACAATTTGGGGTGAACGGACCTGTCTGTTTGTAGAGATGCATTTACACATAGAATCCTTCAATTACTTCCAAATTGTCACTATAATTTCAAGAGTACACTGTATTTATAGTGGTTGAATCCTCCAGTGTTTAACATACTATAAATCTTTCATTCTTGTTTACTTATACTCTGTCATAAGGAGGAAGTATTTGAATTTTCTGCTCCTCATGTGCATTCCTTCAATGCCACAGGGCCAGACAGCAGCCAGGTGAGGATGTGTGAGGATGTGCAGGTGTGTAAATTGAGCACAACTGAGTTCTTAATCATGGAGCTCGCTGGACAGGATGAGTGCTTGGCTAGTGCAGCCAGCAGTACCAACACATGGGAGATGCAACTGGGGTCATCACTCTTCTCCATGAGCTAGCAAGCTGCAGCAGGCACCAGAAAATAATATTCAGTGCAGGCTTTCCATCCTAAGCCTGCTTCAGTTGCCACTTCTCCCACAGAGCAGGTTGGAAAGATCTTACACATCCCTCAAAGCCCTTAGTTGGTGCTGTGTTCTGCAGGGAGGAAGCCCCTGGGGTCTGGGAGAGGCATTTCTCAGGCATGACAGTAACTCAGAGAGGCACAAAAATTCAATGCCGGGTAAAAAATAAATACAGCTATCTTCTACTTGGTTGAATGGCTTTGAAATACAGAGAAATCTACGGTGTTCTGATGGTGTAAGAAAAGTAAAATTTTGTTACCCTGATTCATTGCTGAAGAAGACGTGGAAGATGAAACTGGTTGGTGCAAAGCCAAAGTTTCCTTGAAAATGTATGAGATGAAAATGTGTAGGAGTTGTGATAGAAGGGGCACAAGGTTTACTAGACATAAAAAGGCATAATTAAAATTTTGCCATACCTTCAAAAGCTCATTGGAAAGAGACCACTGGAAGCCGCCTAATCAACTGCCTTACCCTAAAGAAATGGTTTTTGTGGTTTTTTTTTTCCCAATTCTTGCTTTCTAAGATCTGCTCAGCTTTTTGCTATAGACTTCAATGTTTTACTAATGTCTTATTCTACTACTGTTCTTTGTAACTTCAGTTTTTTTCTTCTCATTTCAAGTAAGGCATGTTGTGTGGAGATTAATTTCTTCCTTATTGCTGAAGCCTTTAGGGAATTGGAGACTATTTGTGGAATTCTTTTCTCAAACATTCCTATTTTATGCTAAAAACATCAAGTTTAAGTTTTGTTTAGTTTTGTTGTTGTTTTTATTTGGATTTTTGTTTTGTTTTGTTTGTTTATTTGGTTTTGGATGATTTTAACAGATTGTTCTTTCTGCGTCTGGTGCTCTGAAGTTTTCATAATTGTTTTGTTTCCTAAAACTGAACTCAGGCTCTTGCTGAACAGACCAGGAATGATATAGCAAAGAAAGTGTTTCCAAAGAACCAATAAATTTTTCAGCAAGCTGTGGTTAGCTATTTCCATTTTCACATGCTAGATTATTGTCTGGGCTATTTGTCTGCTCTGTCAACATCATTTTGAACTGAACCCTAGCCTCCACAACGCACACATTCCCACCAGCCTACTGTAGGTTTTAAAAAACATCCAGTCTACCCTGTCATTTTGGTCACAAATGGAGTTGTTAAATAAGGCAAGATGCAAAGCTTTTTAAAGTTAGAATTACTTGAAGTATCACAATTATCACAGTGATTTGTAAACTCTCTGTTTTATGTTCTAGGATCATTAGTACATTCTTTTCTCAACAATGTGATAAAGACTTTTTCACTGGATTTAGTTGTAAATTCCCCCAGGTTATAAGAATCAGCAAGTACTGGGGATGTTTTTGTGGCCACATTTCTCTTTTGTGCTGTTGGAAAGGGCACTGAACTTTATTTGCACTGACCACCTTCACCTGATGATTTGATGTGGATTGAAACAGACTTTGGGTGAAGTTGAGAACATCAGGGCTCCTATGTTCCAGGAGAATTGTCAACTCCTCGCTATTTTTCTATGACATGGAAAACTTGATTTCCTTTTGCCACTACCCTTAACATAAATGCAGCAGTGATGTCAGGAATTGCCGCAGCAATAGCTAAACCATGAGACAGATAAAAGTACATCCCCTGGTTTAAAAGTGCTCCTGAGTAATTTCATTATCACATCTTGCAAGCATCTTCTTTTGCTGTGCAGTGTATCCATAAAGCATGACAAGATCAACTAAAAGATTATTTCAACATCATGTGCAAGGTAAATTTTAGTCAAAATCTACCAAATTCAAAAGAAATAAACCCCAAAGCAAGTGCACTATCTCAAGCATTTTGAGAAGGTTTTCATTGTATTATCTCACATAAGGATATAGACTTCAGAGATATTAGCTTTTCTTTGTTCATTTATCTATCTATAATTTTACATAACCCATTACAATTATAAGTATTTTTATGTTTAAAAGTAGAAATATATTAAAAATAAGCATATAATTTCTATGACCTTTCTATCTCTAATTCCTATATATAAGGAATACTTATAAAAGCTAGAAGGTAGATACCATGGTTTATATCCTGCCAGCAACTAAGTACCACACAGCCCCTTGCTCACTCTTCCCTCCCCTCCATGGGATAGAGTATAATTGAAAAAGGATAAAACCAACAGAGGGAGATAAGCACAGTTTAATAATTGAAAAAAAGTACAGTATTTTCACTATTATAAGCTGCACCTTTTTCATTGAAGAATCCAGCCTACCCCAGTAGTGCGGCTAATCATCAGGTGCGGCTTATTTATGGACAAATCCCAGTGAAATGCCACCCCGGAATTGAGAGCCGGCTGGAGAGGGCACCTGGGGCTGCCTTTAAAGGCTTGGCTGGTCTATGAAAACTGTTTGCAACTTGAGCACCTGACACCAAACCCTGCTGGCAGCGATTCTGTTACTAATTTGTTACTTTGTTACACATTAATCCTCCCTTTAAAAAAAGGAAAAAAAAAAAGTGTGGCTTATATTCAGGTGTGGTCTACCCGGCTACTGGGATGTGCGGCTTATAATCAGGTGTGGCTTATAATTGTGAAATTACTGTAAATTCTAATGGTAAAAGTAAAAAGAGAAAGAGGAACAAAACCCAAGACAGACAATGCACAGTAAGTTGCTCACTGCCTCTGACTGATGCTGTTCCCAAACAGTGACCTGCACTCCCAACAATCTCCTCTGGTTTCTGTGCTGGGCATGACATTGCCCCGCACAGAATATCCCTTTGGCCAGTCCAGATCAGCCCTCCCACCTGTGCTCCCTCACAGCTTCTTGTGCACCTCTTCACTGGCAGAGCATGGGAGACTGAAAGGCTCTTGAATTACAGTAAGCGCTGCTCAGCAACAGCTAAAACATCACTGCATTTTTACCCTTATTCTCCTAAATCCCAAATCCAAAATCCCAAACCCAGTACAGTACCAGCTACTGCAAAGAAAGTCAACTGTACCCCAGCTGAAAACAGGACAATGGAGCAGCATGTCTTATGACTTTATTGTCAGCACAATTAAACTTTGATAGTATTGATACCTGATATTAAATGCCTTTGTTTTTTTAAGCAGCCGCAATCTAGAAAATACAATTGCAGTTATATGGAGAAATGGAACAAAGTAGCAATTATTTTGATTTGACTATCACTGAAATGTGATATTTCTATGCTCTTGTGGAAATGTTTATCTCTTCTTTGAAGCCTGAACATTTAAAAAATAGCTGTTATTTTATTTAATGCAAAGTCTTCCACTTGAGGAAAATTTTCATGGAATATATCAGAGTCTACTACATATAAATATTTGCATTCAGGGTATTTCTTTCCTACTGGAACTGCTATGAAACCATCCTTTGTGGCAAGCCATGACTGTGTTTACAGTGTAAAGTGACATGGGAGATTTTTAATGGAAAAAAGTTAAACCAGGAAATAATTCAATCCAGCTTTATTTTATCTTCTTATATTTCTTGCTTTAGGGAAGTGGAAAAAAAGGCCTTATGGAGACTTGCACATATTGAAAAGTCTGAATCAGATATGTACTAAAGGGATACAGTTCAAAGGCTCATATAAGAAGAGCAAGCATATCACACATGCTTCTTAATAGATTTCAGCTCCTTTGTGTGTTGTTAGTCTTCTCACACACTTATTCTGTGTGTTTTTTTCTTTAATGTACTTCTATGTCCATTAGACTGATAAGAACTTCTGCCTTCTCTCTTCTGTCTCAGACCAATATTTGTTGTGGCTATAAAATATAGATGTTGCGGACAGATTTACTTTGTCATAAGACTATGAGCAGAGAAAAATGTGACCATTTACAGCATCCAGAGACCAAAAGAATCAGTCTTTGAGCATATGGTACAGTCAAAGGTTTGTTTGCCTCATTTGCTGCACAATTAACTGTTGTGTCCACATTTATAGTAACGAGCCAAAGATATTTGCTCTAAGGTTTGATGCCTCCAGAATACAGCTTTTAAGTAAGGAAAAAGCTCTGATATCATTTATTACACCGTAGGACACGTCATCATGTCATGGTTTTATGATTATAATATTGTCATCTTGACTATTGCAAAGACATAGTTCCATAAGAAACAGTTTCATAATATTAATAATGGGTAATTCATTACATCATAAAAAAGAACCCGCACAGTCCATGAAGTGTTAAAAGCAATGAGCAAGTTGTACACTATTTAACTAAAATGGAAGTTTTATTAAATGACTATGAATTTATTGCATCAGTTGTTTACTTAAGGTTATCCAGAAAAATGGTAAGATTTCAGTGGTCTAAATAATTTTGTTTCAGTCAAAAAAGTGAGTAATGAGTTGAATTTAAGCCCTCTAAATCAAGATTTTGATGAGGTTGAATTGCTTGTACATGTACGGCAGCACCAAGAACTGGGAGATCATAATCTTAAATCTGTCTGGAGGAAGAATGATTTGCAAGATGTTTTTGTTTGCTTGTTTTGGCAATTCCCAGTTTAATCATCAGACTGCATACATTCTGAGCCTTTTCTGTCATAGCATGAAGATCTTTCTATGCAAATGTATTAAATCCATGACATTTTCTGCCTTTACTACATGACTCTGCCCTTTTATCATGGTAAGGAGAATGACAATATTCATTAAGAATATATAAGACATTAAATGGTGGTGATAACCTATTGTGATAAACATCACATAAAGATCAGGAAATGACAGTCAATACAGGCCTGAGGAAATCTTCAGGCTGCAGGGTGAGCAAATCTCTCTTGTCTTCCCTCCCTCAAACCATTTGTCTCTTCTCTTATCAGTGAAGGCAATGACAGTAAGAACAGTACAAAAATAATCAATTCCTCTGGCATATTTAAAAGTGTGATTTAAAGGACCTTTTCAGAAAACCTGATTGCCTTGAATATTACATTCATGTTCATGCTTTCAATTTTTTTTTAAGGACTGGGGACTTCACATATCCAAATGCAAGCTCTATTTCAGTACATATCCAAAAAGTTGGATCCAAAAATAAGGACACTTCACTGTAATTGCTTAATGATTCACCATGTTTGCTTCTCTAGGAAAAGATACCCAGCTTGTTTAAAAGTGGTTGTTGTAGGAAGACTATGGATTTGTTGTCTGCAAGTCTTCATGTTTTCTTTGTAAAGTGCATTGGAAAGAGTTTTTGCTTGTTCACAGCTTCTTGCTTTGGTAAGTGATTGCTCTAAAATCAATCATCTGTATTGCCCTATACTACAGCCATAATGTGACTATCATGATGGCATCTCCTTTAGTTCCAAATGCAATTTTAATGCTGTTATCTAGCTTGCTTGTTAGACCCAAGGCTTCAATGGGTATTTTTCAGAAAGGGAAACTATGTCCAGGCTTCTGTCAGCAGGAGGAACCTGACTGGCCTTGTGCTTCTTCTTGCAATTGTAAGGTCAGTGCTTTCAGCTCTCTGTTACCACAGAGCTTGTTTTGTACAGAAAACAACAAGCTCTCAGCTGAAGTTGAACACTGTTAGTGCTAACAAATGCAAATAATAATTGCATATTTTTTTTTCAAAACAGGAACCTTTCCGTGATAATTTGACTCTGTTAAATGGGCACAAATTGATGGGGCTGTAACCTATTCATTTTTATTATTGCCAAAGAACAATGCATGCTGCCTACCACATTACAGAACAAAAACTGTGCTATGTGGATAGCCTCTCCCTCCCAAATACGTACTCCTTCCCAGCCACAGTATTACAGCAGAATCAGCCCTCGTGTTAGGTGCTACATGAATGCCTGAAAAACATCGGAATTGATTTTTCCAGAGTTTCCAGCACAAAACTGATGGTTCAGCTGATGCACAGAGTGCATTTTTCTAATATGCTCTTTGACAGTATTTCTGGTGTTAAAGCCTGCAGAATTTGAAGATGCAGCTGAGGGATACTCTTCAATGCTTCAAGACGCTGTCTAATTTAAATTTATTTTAGTTGATGACATTTCCTTCTCAGTACTTGTGAATCTTCCTTAGGAGTTAAAAACCACACACCCTCCCCTCCCCTGAATATGAGAGAAAGAGCTCATATCATTTGCTGCAGTCAATTGTTTTCTGTTCCAGAGAAAGTTATATACACGCTAACAAAAAACAGTTAAAGATTTTTATGTATCTTACAAGCAAATAATATAAACTAATTTTGGAATATACTTCAACAGAGTGATGTATATTCAACAGATTTTGCTTGCAGTTGGTATAAAGGTTGATGCAATACCACAATTCACCTGAAAATAATGAGTTGCTGCCAAAAACGCACAACTATTTTTTTAAACAAGAAAACCAGTCCTAAATCAAAGTTTCTTTTCCCCAAATCTCTGTAATTGCAAGCAGTTCCCTTACTAACAATTGAAAGGTATTTTCTCTTTAATGGGAAAAAAGATTATGTTTTTCAAATAATATTTAATTTCCTTATTTAATTTATCTGGCATAAACAAGATACAAAAGCTTTTGCTGCCTAAAAACTCCTAACAATTTCTCTTTTACATCGAATTATAGTAGCTTTGAAAGGAAATAATGCATCTGCAGATGGTGCTGAATTGCATGAAATTAATTACTACATGTGCAAGTTCTCAGTAATTAATTCCATTGAGGCCTGTAAAATCCATTGTGAGCTGAATTACATGCTTTTCAGCCTTTCTTTTCTACCTGAAAGTTGCTGTATCATCTTTTAAGCCGAGTTTAAAAGCGATAAGGAAAATATATTAAGTTCATCCAAGGAAATGCATTCACTTTTCTTTCTCACACTCTCAATGTAAAGAAATCAAACTGTTATGGATTGTGTGTTAGTACAGTGAACAAGCATTTCTAGATGTCTTCCTGGGAAGTACAGTAATTTCACAATTATAAGCCACACCTTTTTCATTGAAGAATCCAGCCTACCCCAGTAGTGAGGCTTATATTCAGGTGCGGCTTATCTATGGACAAATCCCAGTGAAATGCCAACACAGAAGTGAGAGCCAGCTGGGAGGGCACCTGGGGCTGCCTTTAAAGGCTTGGCTGGTCTATGAAAATTGTTTGCAACTTGAGCACCTGACACCAATTTGTGTCTGTCGCTAATTTGTTACTTTGTTATACATGGATCCTTGCTTTAAAAAAAAAAAAAAAAAAAAAAAAGGTGCAGCTTATATTCAGGTGCGGCTTATATATGGACAATTCCCGTGGTCTGCCCGGCTACTGGGAGGTGCGGCTTATAATCAGGTGCTGCTTATAATTGTGAAATTACTGTAACTATCTGCTACTGATGTGGACATTCAAAATTCCTGGGATCTGTGTTCAGTACCCAGTCCCTGCAGAGGTTTTAATGCCATAAACACAAAGATCGTAGACCTTAGCACTTACGACCACTTGTACCAAGCTTTTAATGTATTTTTTAAGAAGTTGGGATGAGAGAGAATAATTTCAGAATTCATACCCTCCAGATCCGATGCTACAGGTAAGGCAGACACAACAGTCCTTAGGCTATGAATCCTGGCAGTGCCCAGATATAAGCTGAGTGCTTGACTGATCAAATCAGCAACAGACCTTACACAGGTAGAGGAGACATTAGGAGGCTATATAGAATACCATGGTAGTTTGGAACAAATGCAGAGGATTGAAAAGGATTTTTAAGGGTGAAAATCTGAGGATGGTAAGACTAACCTCACTGTTAGACCTCAACCTACTTTAAGAAGGAAGACACAGACTGCATGCAGAAATTCTGACAGTGATGGACTTTGCACAGGAAGGTGGCTGTGAAATAGCAAAAAAGAGTGGAAAACTCCACTGGTTAATTATGATCTGTCCCCCAGTCTGATGAATTCTGAGTAGTCTGGACAAAGTAAGGACACAGCTCTCAATGAATCCCATGCTATATAAAACCTCTGAAGCCTGAGCCACTCTTTTATTTCCAAGCAGCCATTTTGTCCGGATTCAGTCCTGTGAAAAACTTCAGTGTCATATCAGACTTGTTGTTCTTATGGGGTGTGCACAGGTAGGGATTCTGCTGGTCTATTCTGACTTCACTGTTTGTGACAGCTGGGATGTGCTGGGTGCAACTGCAAGAGGCTGTGCTTGAGCACACACACATAAACGTATGTTGTTTTTTGTAGTTTGAGCCAAAGAACTAGTTTGACCATTCAGACTTATGAAATTTTGAGTCTCTCTAAAATAGAAGAGGCTGGACTGTGATCTATATTTTTCCCCAAGGACAATGTAGGAGATCCCCGTTGCAAACTGAGCAATAACATTTTCTGCACATTAGTTTTCTGATTGTTTGTTGTGTTATTTAATCAGGGAGGTTTCTGTAAATCAGAACATTTCTGATTAACATGTGACTAGAGAATATTGAAAAAACATTAATCAAAAAAATCAACTTTATCAGTTTGAATTGAATTTTAGCTCTTCTCTCGAGATTTAATATCTTTTGCATTTTATGAAATCAAATTTATAGGTGGGGCTAGGTTTCCAGGTGGAAATTCTGGTACTCAGAGTAGGTGAGAAGTAATCTCATATGCTGTCTGCTACATTGCACTGAAGAGTCTGACAACGAAAATGAATAAAACTGTCAGTCTCCAAAGTTGCAAATACACGTTGATACCTTATGTCTGACACTCCCTCAGAAGACTGAAGGTGGAAGGAAGCTCTGAGAAGGGAAGCAGTATTTTCTCTGCCTCAGGCACTGAGGATATGTGACTTGCTGGCCTTTCTAATTTTTGCAGAGCCATGGTATGTGTGCTTCTATAACCTTTCAGTCCAGACAGCAACTGGGTAAATGCCAAGGAAAGCATGATCTGCTTTCTAATCAGCAAACTGGCTATTGCATGAACAGGGACAGTGAAAAACAGAAGGCTTTTTTCTTCTATAACCCCAGTATGATGGTTATAGTAACAGAGAGCATATTGATTCAAGTTTGGTATTTTTCTGCTTATCAGATACAAGGCTCACAAAAATAATTTCTTTTTTGTTGGCTGAATTAAAGGGTAATGATGTGATTGACAGAGATTTAGAAGAACATCACAAAAGTGTTTCAATAACCATCATGAAATACAGTTTGGATATTGGGATTTTGCAGAGACTTCTAGCAGTGGATTTCATTTTTTTTTTAATATGTACTTGATAAAGAAAGTATTCTTGCTAAATGGGACGCATCAGGTTCTACAGCATTATTGTCTTTATTGTTAAAGGCACCTATATGTCACTGTCAAGTTATGTGAGAAGGATAAACAGGGATGTGGGGGTTGGGACTGCCTAAATACAAGTATGTAGTCCCATTTGAGACAGTCTGGTGTATCCAGAATAACTACACAAGCCTGGCATACATGGCAGTGGACCAAAGGAACAATTCCTCTCTGTTGGAGCTGTAGCCAGAGGCCAAGCATTCTCTTACTCTCTCCCTCTTCCTCTCCATCTCTCCCTATCTCTCTCTCTCTCCCCACACACACTTTCTTTTTTTTTTTTTTAATGTTTCTTCTATGAGTGTTCTGTGAGTTTCCCTTGAGACTTCAGGCCTTGCCATGCAGCAAACACCAAATACCTATTTAAAAACATCCCACTCCTGTTTGAAGTATAGCTCCGAGTTTTGTGTACTAATACTGATGTTAGAATTGCTTCATCTCTGTCTACCAATAGGTACATAAATATTTGTAGCACACAGATGTTGGGACATAAATCTTGGTCTTAGCTTCTTACTCTTATTATTGGATGTGTCCTAAGGACACACACTTGAATAATACTTTTTAAAAGGTCGTTTTATACCTCGGTATACTTTTATTTCCTACCCACCAAATATTTAACGAGTTAAATATAAATTGATCAGTGGTTTGCTTATTTCAATTAAAATGTAAAAATATTTGTGACAATACAAATAATTTTTCTAGCCTATCTAGCTAATAGCTTGGAATTGAAAATGATCTAACAGTTCTAACAATCTGACTTTTTTCAGACCTTAATCTTCTTTTTTGTCTCCAATATGACCTTGAACAAGCCATCTAAGCTTCCTGTACTTTGACTCTCCTACCGAAAAATATTGATAGTCATATTTGTCAGGATGATTAATTTGTTTTAATTAGCAATTATCTTTGTTAATATTGGAAAAATGCTTTGAGATCCTTGGATAGAATCTAGGATATAAATACAAAGCATTTTCTGCTAAGAAATCTATTTTACCAGAATGACAAAGATGCAAAAAGAGAGATGAATGCAGATAAATGTCTGTACAACAGGTATTCCTGAGAGGAAGTTAACATTTTTTCCTGAGAGGACTGATCTGCTCATAGATTAGATAATCAAACACAGACGCATTATACCAGCAAGGTGTTTTAAAGGAGAATCTTGGCTAAAAATAAAGATGCTCCTTGGCTATTCTGTAAACATCAGCACGACATGTGAAAGGCCTTGATAAAGCTGAGGATTAAAAAAAAGGCACCAGAAATGTGGGGGTGGCCATAATGAATCATATTTTGCTTTCAATAATACTCATCTAAAGCCAGAAGAGCTACATATTAAATAAAACGGCTTCCTGAGGAGAACCTTCATCTTGATTAAAAACACATTTCCTAGATAAAATGCCTTTGGGTTTACATCTCATGAAGTTGAAAACAGTACCAGGGATTACAGAACCAGGATTGCAGAACCAGGATTCCAGATCTGGAATCTCTTAAACGTTCTAATTTTTTTCTTAGGCATCATAGAATCATACAACTGCTTAATTTGGAAAAGACCTTTTAAAATCATTGGGTCCAATGGAAACTGCCAAGTCTACCACTAAACCATGTTCTTAATAGAATTTTAAATACCTCCGGGGTATTTAAACCTCTTCCCTGACCTCTTCCAATGCTTGACAACCTTCCAAAATATTTCCAAATATCCAAACTAAAACTCTCCTAGCACAACTTGAGGCCTTTTCCTGTTATCTTATTGTTTGTTCTATGGAAGAGGAGACCATTAATATGGAACAGCCACAGCTGGTTTTTTTCAAACAGATGATGTTTTTCTGAAAGTGAAATCTAGCCACTTCATGAATCTTCAAACACAGTATTTTAAGAAATTCCCATAAAAACACATTCATATTGGTTAATTTCCCTTTTTCCATATTGTTGCTACCTGGCCTCCCTGCTGCTCATCCATGTGGTCACCAGCAACCTGGCCATGGGAGATCCTGAAGATGTTAGGAGCCCTGGAGGTGCTTCCTTGATCAAAGGAAAGGATTTGGGGCATGGGGGGGTTGCACCACTCCCCATAGGTCAACACATTGTGTACAAGTTGTGTCTTAGATGGGATACTGGTTTTTACAAACACAAAAAGCCCTAAAACCTGAGAATGACAAAATGCTGTGCCTGTTTGCTGACAGAAATGCAAAGGAGGACTGAGACATGCTGGGACAGCTTGCATCTGGATACCTGCAATGAACAGGCACAAGCTCTTCGGGAAATATTGTCAGGGAAGATAAAAGCAGGGGGGCTGGAGGAAGCGCTTTCTGCATGAAATAGGAGCTCATTTATGGGGAGCTCTTATATGCGGCAGACAACAGGCTGAGGGAGAGCTCATGGGTCAAGACCAGAGGAGAGGTAAGTGATGGTGGCATTGTGGTGCAAGTCTGTGGTCAGAAACCCAATATTCTTGGTGGGTCAGCAGACCAATCCTTCTTTAAATAACTCAGGTAAGTTTTTGGATTGCCATCAATGACTGAGTTGTCGTAGAGGGAGTGCCAGACAGGATGGAGCAGCGGGCCACAAGAACGTCATATGACTAAAAGAAAGATGGAAAACACTCACCTGAGAAGGAAGAGCCTTCTTCAATGGTACAGGCTGGGTCTGCTTGGGGAGCAGATCTGCTTTAAACGGTTGAGGTCTTGAACAGTGAAACACAAGCCAGCAGTATGCCCTGGCAGCAAACTTGGCCAACAGTGTCACAGCCTGCATTAAGAGAATCATGGCTAGTAGACAGAAGGAAGAGACTATCCTGTTCCTCCTGGCATTTGTTAAAACCTTACTCTTGAACATACCTTGTTCTACTCTGCACTGGTGTGGCTACACCTTGAATACTGTGTGTGGTTTTGGTCACCACAGTATAAGAAAGACATTAACCTATTAGAGAGGGTCCAAAGGAGGCCATGAGGGTGGTGAAGGGTCTGGAGGTGAAGCTGTATGAGGAGCAGCTGGTCTGTTCAACCTGGAGAAGACTGAGGGGAGACCTCACTGGAGTCTTTAACATCTTCATATGGAGAAGTGGAAGTGCAGGTGCTGATGTCTTCATTCTCATGACCAGTGACAAGATTCATAGAAATGGCAGGAAGCTGAATCAGGCGAGATTTATTTTGGGTATCAGGAAAAGGTTTTGCACCCAAGAGGGTATTTGGTCACTGGAACAGGTTCCCCAGGGAGGTGATCACAGCACCAAGGCTGACAGAGTTCAAGAAGTGTTTGGACAATACTGTCAAGCCCATGGTGTCACTATTGGGGTGTCCTGTGCAGGGCCAGGAGTTGGACTTGACAATCCTCATGAGCGCCTTCCAACTCAGCATGTTCTATGATTCTGTAACACAGCATCCAATTTTAGGCCCTCAGTACAAGAAACACCTCAACAAATTAGGATGAGTTAGATGAAGTTGCCAAAATATTTGGGGGCTGAGCACTCACCCTGTGAAGAAAGGCTGAGAAAGCTGGAATTGCTCAACCTGGAGACAAGATGGCTTCAGGGGAACAAAACAGCAGACCCTAGTCCTTACACGGAGGCTGTTGAGGCCACAGGCTCTCCACAGTGTTTCCTGGTGGGAGGATGAGAGCTAAAGTGTAAGATGAAAGGTAGGTTTAAATTGTTTATAAGGATAAGCCTTTTCCCCATGAAGATAGCCCAGCAGTGCAGCAAGTTGCCCAGCTATGTTACGTAACCTCTTCCCCTGGTGATTTTCAAGACCAGACTAGGTAAATCCCTAAACAATCTGGTGTGTTTCCATGTCTCGGCCTGTTTTGAGTGGAGGGTTAAACTGGAGACCTACTCAGGTCCTTTCACAGCTCTATTACACTACAAGTCTATGATTCTAATAGAGAAATAGTGAGAATGCCACTTTTTGAAGCTTAAATACTCATTCAGGAAAGGCTTAAAATGACTTCAATTAGTGCCAGGCAGGTATAATTTCCAGTGATTCAAGTACCTAATTTCCACTGATTTCAAAGTGAGGCAGGCACTTTGATGGGTTTCAGGAATTTGGACTAAGGGTTCTTCCTTTAAAAAAAATCCAACCAGCCTAATTGTACCTATGGCAGTTCTCCTTTACTAATCTTTTCTAAGAAAAGAACTGGCTGGTGAGAGGGAAATTAGCTTCCAGATCCTGCAGAACTCTTGAAATAGAAAAAAAGAGATAAATCTTAATACCTGTCCCCAGCTGTACATTCATTTACATCTACTGTCAACCAAGTATTCAGAAAAAATGGTTACCTGGGAGAAACGTTTTTCTTCTGATTTTATATCACAGCATCATGTGCAAAAAGGAGACACATTCACAAACATGGGTATCTGAAAAAATGTATTCTGTCCATTTGCCAGCCTTTCTCCTACAGGCAAAGCAAACCAGTCATTTACTAGGGAAAACAGTTTTCTTTTTGTCATCAATATTAACAGGAACACTTTAAACTAGATCTGCCACTTTGTGGGAGGTCAATGTAAGGAAAATAAGACCAGCAGGAAAATTGGAAGATAGCAGTAGTAAAGCAGAATTTGTTTTCTAGTTACTGCCATGCACTTACCTTAGATACATTTTATTCAGTCTAAGAAGTAACTCTGACACTTT
>VRYO01002297.1:77465427-77480584 GCA_009812075.1 Sialia sialis | reverse complement strand
TGAAATTACTGTATTTTTTAATGGTGAGATTGTTATTGCTATGATTGTTCAACCCTACAGCATTAACTTACTGAAATTTACTTTTTATATTTCTTATTTCATAGAAATACTGTACTTGAAAACTCTATATCCATTGAAGTAACTCATCCTTGTACTTACATCTGGTGTACAAATAAAAGCACAAACACTTGTATTTATATTAATGAGGATTTATGAATTTAGCAATGAAAATAGAATTTCTTTGCATAGAGTGAAAACTTCTAACTACTAAAATTTAAATTGACAAC
Source organism: Sialia sialis (assembly GCA_009812075.1). Lineage (NCBI taxonomy): Eukaryota > Metazoa > Chordata > Aves > Passeriformes > Turdidae > Sialia > Sialia sialis. The sequence goes on along the minus strand of VRYO01002297.1, from coordinate 77,480,297 downwards.
ACCAGTATTTTCATTTTTTTTCCCCCTACATATAGAATTTGGCTTTGTAGAGCCAAATAGAAACTCAATAGAAAATCATATATCACATGATGAAGTTGGGAAAAAATTAGTTACCACTTTAAAAAATAATTAAATACTTGTTAGCTCTTTCACAAAAAACCCCCAAAAAGCCAATAAAAACCCCAAAACCAACCAGAAAACAGAAAGACAAAACAAATCCAAAATACATACAAACAAAAAACTCCAAACTACTAAGAATGTTTGAAATCAAAACTAAGGAGAACAATCCTACACAACTATTTAATTCAAAATAAATGAGAAATTCTTATGAACTCAGGTGCTATTCTGTATATTTTTTCCCTATGGAATTGTAAAAATGCATGCAGAAATAGAATCCAACAATTCTTCTGTTTGGAAAGTTAATAATGCCTGTCTTCTACCTTTGATAATACAGTGATCTAGATGTGAATTAAGCCTGTTTTATCTTGCTATGCCACAAATGTATATACTCTTGTTCCCAGGTGCATATACACTTCTATTTATTCTTCTATTTAGTTATCTAATAATCTTATTCAGTTTTTTCAATTCTTATTGAAGTTTTGTTACTGGATTTCAGAAGTTTCAATGGAAATATCCTTAGAACCTGGAAAAATTCTTGGTCATCAGGAACTCAGAGGGACTAGAGGTGGGTCTTTAAAAGCATAGACAGCCATCTGAAACATAATCCTGTAACGACACTATAGATTTCCGATTCTTTTCAGTCTCCCGTGGGCACTACTAGCTTGTAAACAGTTCATAATCTCCTTATAAAACAGGTTAGCAGGAGATCAGGAAGATCTGACAGTTAAATCAGAATTCCCATTCACATGCTGATGCACATGCAGAGGAGGTTTCTTTGGTGCTGCAAAGCAAGTTCTCTGGCTGCCTTCTAGGACACTTTCCCTTGTTGAGTATGCAGGCAACATTCTCCTGTTCATCAGAAGAATGAAGCAAACCCGATTAGATTTGTTCTCAGTCTGGGAGCAGGAAATTAACTTTGAAAATGATTTAAATGTCTTGACTGGGGAGGGCCTTTTGCCACATTGAGTTCAATAGTTCAATTTGACAGAGTTCTCTGCCAGATTTCTAATGTGTAATGGGTAGGTGTAAGGGATGAAAATGAAGTGATGTTTTTGGACTTATATTAGCTGAACTTTTATATTTCATTTTCTGTGTGTTTTTGTTCTGCTATTATCACAAAAACTTTTTTTGAAGGACAATTCTGGTAAAAAGGCTTATGGCTACATTAGTGTGCAGTCAAGAGTATTTTTGGACACCTGATTGAAGAGCTGGTGCTCCACTGGTGTTTTGGGGCTTTTAACTTTTGACAAGCTTTATTTTGATTTTATGGACTGAATGCTTTTCCTCCTGTTTGTGTATTTCCATCATAGGCATAGGCAGACAGCATTTAGAACTGCTCCATTCATGTTCAGGCACAGAAATTTTTTGTTTAACTCAATTCACTCTATTCCCATGCAGCATGCCAGTTGTGATTAATTTGCTGTACACAAAGAAGAAGCAAGTTTAATCATAGAATCCTAGAATAGATTGGGTTGGAAGTGACCTTTAGAGGTCATCTAGTCCAACATTTATATATATTCAGGTTCCTCAGCTAGTCATGAATCTGATCTGGTCTTACAGTGGGAAGCACTTTGCTCCTTCAGTTCCCATCCTGCAGTCCATTCCCTTGAGACGTGTGGAAAGAGGTTGTTATTTAAGATTGAGGCAATAAAGCTTACCTCAGCCTTCTTGTTTGCAGTTTGTCAGTCTTGCTGATCTCTGATGGGCTATACTTATTTCCACCTTCATGTTCACTCCATATACCTACACCTACGGAGGCCCTTCTTGTTACTCTTTGCATCCCTTGACAAGTTCAGCTCTGTCCACATCTTGACCTTCCTCACCTCATCCCTACATAATCAGGCAGCATTAATATACTATTGTCAGAATAATTATCCTTGCTTTTACTGTCTGTGTATTTCTTTCTTGCTCTTTGATTTGACCAGCAAGCCTCAAATCAGCAAATCAGTCTCTTGCCTTTCTTGTCTGATTTCTTAGAGCTGAAGATCCAGAGCTTTTATACTCTATGGAAAGCATCATTGAAGATCTGGCAGCTCTGTTCTGCACCCTTTTCCTGAAGATAGTTTCTCATTACTGCCTGTTCACTAGCTCCTTGCACATCTGGAAGTTTGCTTCCATAAAATTCAGAGTCATGACTTTGTTCTTCACATAGCCCTTATCCCTTATGTGAACTCCACTACTACATCATCACTGTGGCCGAGACTACCTCCAGTTTTGTGAGTGAGCCCCAGTTAGCTCACTTACATTTGTGACCATCAGTCCTGTATCACATCCTCTGGTAAGGCTGTTTATTACCTGACTTAAGAAGTTATCCTCCATGCTTTTTTAGTACAGTAATTTCGCAATTATAAGCCACACCTGATTATAAGCTGCACATCGGGGTAGCCTGAGTAGACCACAGGATTTGTCCATATATAAGCCGCACCTGAATATAAGCCGCATTCCCCCCCACCCTGCTTTGTTGTTTTTTTTTTTAAAGCGAGGATCCATGTGCAACAAAGTAGCAAATTAGTAACAGAATCGCACCAGTGCGGGGTTTGGTGTCAGGTGCTCAAGTTGCAAACAGTTTTCATAGACCAGCCAAGCCTTTAAAGGCAGCCCCAGGTGCCTTCCCCAGCCAGCTCTGATTTCCGGGTTGGCATTTTGCTGGGATTTGTCCATAAATAAGCAGTACCTGATGATTAGCCGCACTACTGGGGTAGGCTGGATCCTTCAGTCAAAAATGTGCAGCTTATAATTGTGAAATTACTGTAATTTTTTTCTCTGATTAAAGCAATCTACCACATAACCCTAATGAGTTAGCAATAGCAGAGCTGCTTCTCAAGGGAAATGAGCCAGGATTCAAGGGAGGGCAACCATGGTGCAAGCAGAGAACGTGAAATTACTGCCCAGAGCAAAATCTAGCAAGACTGGTGTGGTAATGGGAAAAGGACCATCCATAGTTCTGGATAAGGTGAGATAATGAGTCAGTTTAGGTCCAGCCAGGAAACCTGGGGGAAAGTCTGGAAATCTGGCTGTACTGAAGGACTGAGGGCTGTCCAGAAGGCAGGGCCAGGCACTGGTCCTGCTGCAGCAGCTCTGGGGCAGGGACTGGCAGCCCCAGGCTGGGCTGAAATGTGTCCTGGCTGCAAACAGGGGGAGTGAAGGTGCTGGGGATCTGCACAGGGACAGAAAGTGATGGTAGCACTCTCAGCGGCCTGACAGCTTGACTAAATATCACATTCCATTGGCAATTGTTTCGATTATATCTAAGCTGTTCGCAGTGCTTATTCTCTAAATGCTTCTAGCTGCAATAGTGATTACAGTTTTTAACTATGAATGGAGAATTATCAACATCAAACATTTAATCAGAACTTTATTGAGCTTTAAAGAAAGTTACACACAGCTCCAAGTCCGGTATTTAAGAGCACTCCTCTTTGTGATTAGACTATAAAATATTTCTAATGATATTTCTATAGTTGTATGGTTAGTAATGTAGCTCCATTTTGAAATGGGGTTTAAAAGTGGAATAATCACTTATTATCCAGCTGTTCCTGCTAGTGAATTGTAATACTATGTGCACCACAAAAGGAGCTTAGTCTGTATTCCTTTCAAGGGGGTGGAGCCTGCCATGATAAATTCAGTGTGGGATTTTGACAACCTTAATACATTAGAAAAGGCCCTAAAACAGGAAAACAACATAGATAGCAGTGTATATCTAATATAACCAGATAGGTTCATCACCCTCTACTTAGCCTGCCATGTCCCCACCTGCCAGCTTCTGAGCTAGCATTCTGACAAGGGAGAGGAGGTACTGTGCATGAGCTTGTGGAGATGCAGTACCAGTATTTAGAAAGGGGCAGGGAATGCTTTAGCTGGACTTAATCTCTTTAAACCCAGAAACAGTCCAGCATCCTTTTCCTCTAGTGCTAAACACTGGAAATAACTATTTGAAGAGGAAATTTCTTGTTTTATTAATTTATCTCTTATCCCTTCAATGAAGTAGATTTTCTGTGGGTTGTTCTGTCTTTGTACAACAGATTAATTTTAATGTGTTTATGCTTCACTTGAAAATATAAAATAAAAGAGTTTGTGTGATAGTTAGATATTTTCCAATTTGTTCAATGCTTTTCATTTTAAAAGAGGCACTTCACAGAATTTCTGAGTTGTGTAGCAGCAAAGCCATTTTTACCATTAATAGGGATGAGACTGTAAGTTACACTTTCATATCTGAAAATTTAACAACCAAGCAAAATGTAGAAGGAGACAAGGTTGGGAGGAAAAAAGCATAAAAATTGTGATGTTCCCTTTTGGAAGAAGCATGGAGAAGAATAAAATTTCCATGTTACCATCAAAAGGCGGACAGACTCTTTTATCTCCTCCTGTATGTATGGGAGTATACTGCACCATACTATTGCACAGTCAGATTTTCTTTATGCTTGGAGGATAAAATTGCCCAAGCAAGCTTTTGTTCTAAAGGTGGAACTTTTACATTTACAGACTGAAAGGAGGGGGACATAATTCAACATAAGGGAATAAACTAATTATGGCTGACTGGATCTTGAATATTTATAATGCAGCCAGTAGCAGCTCCCTTTGGGCCCCTTGTTTACCAAGTGTGTTGAATTTACATGCCCTGACAGGACACATAGTTCTGAAATGAACTGTGTGCATAACATCAGACATGGCTGGAATATTTACAGGCTGTAGGGCTTCATTCACTAAGGCCGTGTCTTTCTTAAAAAACAAAAATTTGGACTACCTTTACTGCTGAAAGTGTTTACAATGGATATCTAAAAAGGAAAATGTAGGAAGTTGAAAAATGGGATGTAATATTTTGACAGAAAGGCTGACCTTTGCTCCCCTGTTTATGCTATGTTTTTACCTCAAAACCATTTCACTAAGCAAGGCATTAATCCCAACAGCCTGTCAAACCCCACATCACATTTCTGTCACTTTTCCTCATCGCTGAAACATGATGCAGAAAGTAACATTTTGTCTTTGAGGGTCTGTAGAAAAGCAAGGCTTGCATCAATGGCAGAATTAATGGCTGAAACAGACTGAAATGAGACTGCCTTAGTGTGGGATCAAGCATGACACACCTTCAAACAGGATTTATGAATTATTGTCCATCCAGGTGGCAAGTGAAATCTGCTTTTCTCATTCCCCTACTATCTATACAGTAAATTGCCAGATTTTTATTATACTGTAAATTGATGAATCTTCCTGTGTGGCCTTTTAAAGTAGGGAACACCAAGCAGGGAAAAAGCTGTTTGAAAATAACTTTTGAGAAGGAATACCTTTGAAAAATGTAGTTGCACAACAGATTCAACTGACACGAGATTGTGCTGTCAAAATGATTTTTCACCCAGAGCTTCTTCAAATATAGCTGGACACTGAAGCAAGTGGAAGTCATAGACATCTGTAATGGGAGAAGAATCATTTGTTAAAAAAATCATGAACAATCAGCGCTGATCCAAAATTCTGGGGTGAGGGCTGTATTTTGGAGGCTTTGGCTCATCACACATCCCATGCCTCATCTTCATGGTGGCTCATGAGGATGTCCTAATTGAAAGCCATTTGACTGAAAGCTACGAGGAGGTGCATGGCATTCCAGCCCATGTTGCACATGTAATGAGTTAAAGAGAAAGGAAATAGAGTTTCCTCTGTCTTCTCTTTCATCTGCTCCTCAGTGGATGAGTTGAGGTCCTTGCAAAAAGGGGAATGATCTGCTCCAGATCTGCAGAGTGAGCTTGTGATGGGCAGATATAGCAACTGCTAACAGGCATAGAGTGGTGGTAAACAGCATCTCTGGGGGCAGAGTGAGAGTGAAGAGGGGCTCTGGGGAGTAATCAGCCAGCTGGTGGGCTTTGGGGCACAGTATTGTGTCACTGCTGGCCAGATGCTGCAGCACCATAGCTGTGTAGGGGACAGAACCAGGGACAGACTGCACACAACACACGCTTTTACTGTAGTTCAACAACCACACTCAATGATACTGGACTGTATTTGTACATATGCCCTTGGAAATGTGACTATTTCCAAACAGCCTTCAGAAAGAGTGTTCTTTCGTTAGAGATTTTTTATTTTTCTGGCAATTGCCAAAAGCCCTTCAACTGAAACAAACAACACTCTGTCTTCATGGGTTTAAATGGGGGTGAAGACATGAGATTTTAAACTGATTTTATTTTAATAAGGACAAAGCTGTAAAATCTGACAAAAAATATGTTTATGCTACTAGCATTGTAAAAGTAGCCTGCAAGTTCCTATTCTTGGAAGAAAGTTTGAAATGTATTCACAAAGCAGGAAATATTTTACCACCTCACTCTGTTTAAAATTCTGCCCGTTCCTTCCTGATGCATCAATGAACTGGACTACTTGATAGCCTAAGGCTCAGGCCCACTCAGCACATTAAAATCTTCTATTAGTGGTGGGGGGAAAAGCCAGTCAAGAAAAGATGATGAACATTGCTAAAATTAGTCCTCAAGAGAGAAGAGTGGCTGCCCAGCACAGGTGTGTTGTGTAAAGCTTTTGGTGATAGCATATTTCCCTTATGCTTTATTAATGCCACATATCACACTTCAAATCTGCCAAGCACACAATATGAAATAGTTTATCCAAAATAAAATCAGACCAACAGAATTAGAGAAGTATGCTGGATGAGAAAATGACACTGGGTGTCTCTGTGTTGCTATGTGGAGTGTAACATGCCTCTCAGGTCATCCTGACGTTTCAGTGACAGCACTGACCTGTTGCTGAGGATGTATCTCACATGGTCATTAGACCTAATTCTTTGCACAAAAAAGAGTGTAAATAGTAATTTCCAGTTTAAAAAAGAAAAATTAAAATCTTGCTTTTTGGTTTTTTTGAGAACATACATTCAAAAGAGGGAGAAAAAATGTAAAGTAGTGAAAAACAGAATCATAATCATTGCTCATTGTATATATCTTGACAGCAGTAAAGAGAAAAGCAATGCATGTCTTCCTAATGTCAGAAGTATTAAAGACATGCTATTACAAATTACTGATGTCATACAATATGCCGACAGAGAAACCCTTCTGCATTTCACTGGAAGTGGAAGGAGGTTAGCACTTCTTCTCATGAGGGGGCATGGAATCCCCCAACCATCCAGCATCAGCTTTTTCTCTACCAAATTATATTTTCCTACATAGAAATAGACAACAGTATGCTGTAATCCAGTTCAAGTATAAGGTATTGTAGGTGGTAACCATCCTGTGGGTTCCAATTCAGAGACCTACATGGGCAGTTCTGTTACTTCCTGAAGCCTCAGTTCTGGTTGATGCATGGTAGTAGAGAGGCAGCACAGTGACTTGCAGTATTAGCAGAAAGCTCAACTATTTTATGGAAATAGAATATAGTCCATGTTTTCACTCAATAAATTTTTGTTTATACTTGTTGCTTTGTTAGTCTTGGTCTCCAAAATTTTCGCTCTGTCACCAGTGCATAAAAATCACAAAATTATTTCTTTACTCTCACAATTCATTTCAAATACTGCCCCATTTTGTCTTCTGGTTTATAATAATAAATCTGTTATTCTACTCAAGATTATTCTTTGCGCAAAAGAACAGTGACATTATATTTCACTGGCTATTCCAGCAGAAAATATCAAGCAGAGCAGGTGGAATTGTTATGCTCTCTGAAATATGTAACCTATTGCTGCATTCTGGATTTCATTCCACACACTATACAGGCAAGCTCTAGCATGCCTTTCAGAGAAAATAAAGCAGACAATTGCTTGCTTCTGAGCTACAAAGTATGAATGCAGTGCTTATTTTCACTCTCATTTTGCATCCCAGGAGCAAAAGAAAACTCTTCAATTCATTGCTGAAGTATGCTAGATGTTTGTTTACTTTGACCAGATGAAAGGATAGCATTTCAAAAGTGTGTACCCACACATTCCAATTTTGTAGAGTTTCTGATGCTAAAAGACTCTGTGTTGGCTTTGGGAATAAAGTAAATCATACACTTTCAGCTTGGCTGTTTATTGTTAGAATTCCCTGAACCAACTAAGTGTTTATTACTGCTTATTTAAGACTGCTTTTCAGAGTCCTCAATATGGCATAAGAATATGTTATGTTTGTGACTACGCTAACACATTACAGTAATTTCAAGCAGATAAGCTACACCTATTTCACTGAAGAAGTGAAAGAGCTGATCCTAGGAGTGAGGCTAATCACCCAGCACGGCTTGTTTATGGACAGATTCCGGAGAAATGCCAACCTGGAAGTGCGAGCTGGCTGGGCGGGGAGCTGCCGTGGAGCTGTGGCCGGCCGGGGAGGGAGCTGCCGTGGAGCTGCGGCTGGGCAGGCAGGGGGCGGGTGAGGAGCTGCTGCGGAGCTGCTGCTGGGTGGGCAGCAAACCGGAGCCACTGGTGAGCGGGTGGTGAGCCAGAACCAGTTTTGTGTGGCGAGGAGGCAGCAGGCAACTGGCTTCAAGTGCACGGCAAGGCAGCGGTGGGGGGGCTGGCTTTGAGTGGGCAACAAGGAGGTGGCGGGCAGCCGGTTTTGAGCACGTGGTGAGGGGGCAAGCCGCTGGCTTCACCTGATGCAGGGAGCCGCCGCTGCTGCTGATCAGGCAGGGAAGCAGCGGCAGCCAGCACCGGAGGCGGGCGTGCCGGGGCCTGCGGCAGGGGGAGGGTGCCTAGGACTATCTTTAAAGGCTTTGCTGGTCTGTGAAAACAGTTTGCAAATTGAGCAGCTGACAGAAAACACCGCGATCACGCAATTTTGTTACTAACTCATTACTTTGTTGCACATGGATCCTCGCTTTAAAAAAAAAAGTGCAGTTTATCACCCAGTGCGGCTTATTTATGGAGAAATTCCGTGGTCTTCCTGGCTACCTGGAAGTGCGGCTTATAACCAGGTGTGGCTTATGAGTGTGAAATTACTGTAGTTCCTGAATCTTATTATTGGGTGAATGCTTTAAATGTTGTTTTCTTTCATCTTCTTCAGCTGTGTCATTAGTAATTTCCAGTTTATTTTCTAGGAGGTATTAGACAACCTACTGAGACGTGACACAGTGAAGTTAATTCTCATTCTAAACGCAATATATTTTAAAATCAATTTCAGTGTTTCGATATGGAGAAAAAGTAGAAGCATAGTACCAGACACTAGAACCATACCTACCATACACTTTTAAAGTGCAAAACTTCATGTAAAAATTTTAAAGCACATCCTTATATTTAGATACAAAATATCTCTCCAAGAATCTAAATCCCCTAAATACATAAAAAGGGCAAAATCAACTGTGTAATGAGTGCAAGAAACTGGGGCAATATTTCAAGGTCAAGTGTGTTGACCTTGTGTGTATCATACCTCTTAAAAGTTGCACATTCACTTTACCTATTTTCCTCAGTCGGTGCTTGTTGTGTAGAATAGCTCATGAATACTCAAGTAAATTGAGTTTAAGAATTATGAAGAAGGCTATAGCAAGAAGGTGCCTTTTACCTTCTGTGGCATAGTTGTATACTTACCAAATCATAGAACATATCATAGAATGTTTTGTGTTGGAAGAAACCTTAAAAATAATCAAATTCCAACTTTCATCCCATGGGCAGGGACACCTGCTAGCCCAGGTATCTCAGAGCCCCATCCAGCCTGACCTTGAACACTTCCAGGAATGGGGTAGCCATGGCTTCTCTGAACAACCTGTTCCAGTGCCTCACCACACTCAAAATAAAGAATTTCTTCTCTATATTGTTATGGATCAAGCTGGAGGTTCAGACAAGCCCTGCCTAAAGCTAAGATTTTTGGCAGCAGCTTAAACCTAGATGGCCCACACATAAAATCATTCCAGCTCACAAGTTCTAAGCATGGCAGATCAGGTCTAGTGTAAAATGAGTCATTTATTGAATAGACAGCAGATACTGGAGAAAAAGGATTTAAAAATGGTTACTTACTCCACAGTATTAAACACAATAATTATTAGCAGATTACATAAAACAGTGCATTATCAAGGTTCCTATATTATAGCTAGGAAGGAAACAGTATAGATTAGAAGTCAACATAATTTAGCACCGAAATGACAATAGTGTACACAGTCCCTTAACTTAACCCTCGAGAGAGTAACCCCAAAATTGGTATCCCAAGAGACCCCAGACATTTCCAGGGAATGTGCAGAAGATTTCTGCTTTGTGAAAGTTTGGCGTAGCTTTTCTAGTTTGTAGAATGAAGTGCAGTGTTGTGTCTGTTAGAAATTCCAGCTTATCCTTCTACATTTGCTTCCACAGCAAGATGTTTACTGTCAGCTGAAAACATCAATTCCATGGTGCCAAAATAACTCATTATAAGACAAACTCTCTTGATTAAGTTATTTCACCAAGCCTTATGTGAGGCTCATGTAAGAGTAGGATTCCTTGAGTTATTTCAATAGCTAACAATCAAAAGAGAAATTCCTGGGGCCTGGGGTAGGGGTAGGGGGAGATGCCTGCTACATGTATCTGATATAAACATACAGTAATTTCACAATTATAAGCCGCAACCTTTTCACTGAAGAATCCAGCCTACCCCAGTAGTGCGGCTAATCATCAGGTGCGGCTTATTTATGGACAAATCCCAGTGAAATGCCAACCCGGAAGTGAGAGCCGGCCGGGGAGGGCGCCTGGGGCTGCCTTTAAAGGCTTGGCTGGTCTATGAAAACTGTTTGCATCTTGAGCACCTGACACCAAACCCTGTGCTGGAGCAATTCTGTTACTAATTTGTTACTTTGTTACACATGGATCCTTGCTTTAAAAAAAAAAGAAAAAAAAAAGGGGCTATGGACAAATCCCGTGGTCTACCTGGCTCTAGCCCTCTGATCATCTTTGTGGCCTCCTCTGGACCTGTTCCAACAGATCCATGTCTTTCTTATGCTGAGGACACCAGAGCTAGACACAGCACTCCTGGTGGGTCTCAGGAGGGCAAAGTAGAGGGGCAGAAACCCTTCCCTTGACCTGCTCCCTGTGACTCCTCTTTTGATGCAGCCCAGGACAGTTCTGGCTTTCTGGGCTGTTGGGTGCACATTGCTGGCTCATGTTTTGCTTCTTGTCCACCAACACTCCCAGGTTCTTCTCAAGGATGTTCTCAAACCACTCTCCAGGCAGCCTGTACTTGAGCTTGGTCTTGCTCCACATCTATGCAAGACCTTGCATCTGGCCTTGCTGAACTGCATGAGGTTCTCACAGCCCCACCTCTCAAGACTGTCCAGGTCTCTCTGGATGTTTTCCCTTCCCTCCAGCCTGTCAGCCCCATTGTACATCTTGAGGCTGTCAGCAAACTGCTGAGGGGGCACTTGATCCCACTGTCCATGTCACTGACAAAGGTGTCACACAGCATCAGTATTAACCTCTAGGGGATGCCAACCATCACTGCTCTCCACCTGGACATCGAGTCATTGACTGCAACACCTTGAGTGCAACCATCCAGCCAATTCTTTGTTCATCTCTTAAATCCATGTCTCTTCAGTTACAGACAAAGATGTTTGTCACTGAGTAACAGTGTCAAATATTTTGCATAAATTTAGATGAGCTTTAATTAAAAATAAAATATGCCTCATCCCCACTTTTAATAGTTTAAAACCCAAGCACCTCATAGGTGCTGATTAGCAAGATACTTTTCTTCCTTAAGACACTTGTTTTCTGTTGAGGAAGTATCATAACATGTACATGTCAAGGCACAAGAGGAGAATTATAACTTGGTATCATACAGGAGCTGCAGCCACTAAATAACTTCATTATCTCCTATGTGTTACATTATCTGTTCAGACACAGATTGGTTGTCATAGCCTTACATATCCCTTCCTCATCTGTTTGCTGAGGATCCAAACCAATTGCCTGAATTGATTTTTGTTTTGTAAACATCATGTAAACATCATGTTTAGGCACACTCTATTTACTTCTCATTTGATTGCATGATATGGCATACTTGGAACAGTCAAATCTTATGCAAAATCAGAGAATGCTACAAAAAAAAAGAAAAATCTCTTTCTGTTTCAATAAGAATGCTGTGCTGTGCTGTTTTAGTGAAAATTCCTGAAGCATGAACACGTTGTTCAGACGGAGTTTTCTCAAAATCTGTGCTTTGGCAGAAGAGGCTGTAAATGAGATGTGATCTTTCTGTCTGAAATATTTAAAAGATTTTTTTTATGGTCTCTGACACCTCCTGCCTTGATAACTGAAGTACAGTCAACTAGTAACTAATAACAGTGCTAGGTAACCATCTGGGAATAATATTTCTAGGTTTTGTGTCTATGAAAAATAGATTAAGAGCATCTTTGAAAACCAGTGTCAAAGGAAGAAGAGCAGAAGATTCACTAATTCAAATTAGCTGAGTAGAGGGTGTGAGTGAGCCATGAGACAGACCACATGGAATTCAGTCCAAAGGTGAAGCTCTGTTAGTGGCTGGTAGCAGAAGCACAAGGACAGTATCTAAATTATGGCAGACACAGAAGGATCTTTCCTTTAGTCCACTTGCTTTGGCAAAACCAAATATCACTATCTCACTAAAGGAATGTGTTATGGTTGTTGGGTAAAGCAGTTTTCTGACAGTCATAGGAAATTGTGTTCGATTCCTTCTCACCACCAGAATCGTGGCAAATTCAACATTTACTCAGGTCCACAGCCTTCATTGCCATTTCTACCTGGGAGTAGTGGCCAGAATCAAATAGATTTATTTGACTGATACCAAAGATGAGACAGCTTTTCAGGCTAGTACTGTGATAGCCAAAGAAATTCTATGTGCAGCTCTCTTCCTTGTTCTTCAGAACTTAACTGAATCAGGGATCTCTAAGCAGATATTTTAAGGGTTTTGTACAGTGTGTACTGTTGGTATTGAAGTGGCTTTAATGCAGAGAAAAGCTTTAAAGATTGTTCTGATTTTCTAAGTAAAACAGAATCCAGCAGCTCTTTGTGAGGATAATTACATGCAAAGGGTTTGTCTGAAGTGTGTTTCAGAGAAATAAAATACTCCTCAGATAACACTTTATGGTCTGCATTTTTTAGAACTTTTAGCTTCTCTGAGCGAGCTGCTTTAATCAGAAATAGGATTATGTAAACTCTGTGCTTGAGAGATCCCATTTTTAGTACACAGACAGAAATTATTCTGTTTAATGTTTAAGATCACTGAAAAATATGAGCATTACTCAGAAAAGCAGTCTCATGGACCTTCTTTTTCTTAAGACAATAAAAGTAAATTTGGCCAGATTTTACTGAGCATTGTTACCAAGTTTTAATGATCCATGGAACATTAAAGGAGAAGAGAAACAACTGAAACCACTGATAACACCATTAGACTTGGGATAAGAAATAAATAAGATGAAGTAAAATTAGATCTTTCTTTTAGTAATACCCAAGTGGCAATACTCAGGACATAACTAAGCTGAACTAGAAAAGAGCATATGAATACAAGAGTCTGAAAATTGCTTACAAGGAAAAAAAAATGTTTTTAGTATTAAAGGCAAAAGCATTTATGCAACATTATCAAGAAAATTGGAACATTACTGCTTTTAGCATAGCGAAAATGTGAATGAACGTTACCAACAAAAATTTTAGCCATGATGTTTCATAAATTATTTTTATTTCCATTAAGACAACATCAGCCCTAAACATGTGCTGTTAGCAATCCATTTCAGTTCTGGTCTGCTACAGTTAGAGCTTCTGCAGGTCCAGTGTGCATCCTAATGGCTGAGAAATTGGGATTTAATGAAATACTAGTGTATGTGAATGAAAAAATTCATGCAATTTTGGGAGAGGTAGATGCAATTTAATTTAATTTTTCTTCTTGTGATGTATTAAAAGCCATCTAAACCACCATAAGATTGCCTGCTTGGTATTCTGGACATTCAAATGATGAAGAGATTCAGTTGCAAGAAGTTTTGTGCTTAAAAGCAAATTATTCCTTAAGATCAAAATGATATAGTATCTGTCTCCACCCTTCTGCTGATCATGACTATGGCTTGCTAATATGGCTTTCTTGATTAATAACTACTACAGCTTTAGATGTAATTTCAAAATACTGCTTTGGTCATTCTAAATGATGACAATAATTGGAATGCTGCTGAAGTGCTGACTGATAAATCAGACTAGGTTGGCCTTCTGTGTAGATCTGGGTAGGATTTTTACTGGTAGATGTTAGGAAAACTCTCCTACTTAATACAGTATTTTTATATAAAAAATAAAATGTGTGTTGAAGTCTCCTTAATGTGAGGCAGACTTGGCAGCAATTTGGATATGATATTTTGGAAGATGGTATTTGTAAACAAGTATGATACAATTTAATTATACAGCCATTATATCTCCTAAAATGGCAGGCTTTGTCACTAAATCAGACTGAATTTATTATCTTGTGCTGAAGCATAGGAGTAATGTCCTTATTTCAGATCTCATGATATATGGAGTTCAAGAAGGAGGAACTGAAAATATTGAGTCATGGGTATACTAATTTTGCTAGCACCCTCTACAGACTAAAGTGTTGGAATTTCAGAATTTAGTAGGTCAGAATTTTTAATTAAAAATAGAGAGAAATTGATTATTATAAATGTGAGTTCAGAGTTTTTTTACTAGGCAGCTTAATACTTCTTAAGACACAAAGCATAAAAGAGCATAAAAGTATCTTATGTGAAAAATCCCCTTAAAGATCCAAACCTTCAAATTTTGAAAGGAAATCTTATGGCATCGTTAATGTTGACTGTAATAATTATGATAAATAAATACTCAGTAAGAAATATGAAATAATATAAAAATATTGTAAGGAGACTGAACCCTAATTGTAGTCTTC
>VRYO01002297.1:77451102-77464427 GCA_009812075.1 Sialia sialis | reverse complement strand
AATTACTGTACATGAGTCTGGGCTGCTCCTGGCAGAGCAGCACAGGCTACTTTTCCCAACATCTGTCTGGTTGACAGGAGAGTTTCCTTCCTTTCCTGTGTTCCTAACTGGAGGGCTTGGGAAATCATCCCTGCGACTCCTTTTGGACAACAGACCAAATATTCCCCTTCTATTCCCCTTTCTATTTTCTGTGCTCAGATGAGTGGTGAATAAAGACAACAGGTCTCATTGCAGGGAAAAAACCAAATCCAAACCAGTCATGCCTGCATGATGGAATAAGCCAGAAGATCTCCCAGGATGGGGAGTCAGGAATCAAGGATTAAAAAATAATTACAGCAAGTGATTCAAGATGCAAGATGTTCTCAAGAACTTTCTCAGCTTCCTTTTAGGTATTGATAGGAACTGCACTTGGTAAATCTAGCAAAGCATAGTAAGCCTTTACAAAATAATTTTCCTTAGCTAAGGCTTCTGGCACTTGAAATGGTAAAAGGGCAGCTATAGTTTAGCTCACAAAGCTGCTACATTTTATTCAGAATGCAAGAAAATGTGGAGAGTTTTAAAATAAGTAACAAGAATTCAGCATTTGGGAACTGGATTATACTAGGCACATAAATTCTGCTTTTTATTGTTCGGCTCATGTCTGAGCACTAAATATAAATAGGGATGCAAGGTAGTTTCTTCTGTCCAGTGAATGGCTCAGGCCATTGTGCAGGTAATGAGAACAGTGTGGGATATAATTCTGGAATTGCATCAGAGACTGGTGGCTGATGTGATGAAAAGAAACTCCCATCTTCCTGGTCACTTTTGGACATAGGTCTCTTTAGCCTATGGAAAAACTTTGCTTCTTAATGTAGTCATGCAGTCCTGTAAAATTTCAGAGTCTGGGCACAAAGGATACTCCACTGATCCTTACCCCTCACCTGCTTCCTCATGTATTTTTCCTGTTGCAGATATTGTTGACCTGCCCATGGATCCTGGTGACATGCAGCCAGTCAGCAATGTTTGGAGCCCACGGGATGGTTATATTTTTAATATATGGTCACAATATGGCAGAAAGGTGCCATAGCCGCGTGTGGAGTCAACAGCAGAGTTATGGGTGCGAAGAAATGTTTCTAGGAAGTCCATTTACAGTAATTTCACAATTATAAGCTGCACCTGATTATAAGCCGCACATCCGGGTAGCTGGGTAGACCACATATATGGATTTGTCCATATATAAGCCACACCCGAATATAAGCTGTTTTTTTTTTTCTTTTTTTAAAAGCAAGGATCCATGTGTGACAAAGTAACGAGTTAATAACAGAATCGCGCCAGAGCAGGGTTTGGTGTCAGGTGCTCAAGTTGCAAACAGTTTTCATAGACCAGCGAAGCCTTTAAAGGCAGCCCCAGGCGCCCTCCCCGGCCGGCTCTCACTTCCGGGTTGGCATTTCTCTGGGATTTGTCCATAAATAAGCCGCAGCTGATGATTAGCCGCACTACTGGGGTAGGCTGGATTCTTCCATGAAAAGGTGCGGCTTATAATCGTGAAATTATATATCTCTGCTGCAGTTTAAAGCAGCAGGTAATCTTCCATCATATGAAAATGTGTGTCAGTGTCATGCCATAGACTGGATGCAACATTCTTTTTTGTGTTTGGAAAAATAACATTCTTCTCAGCTTCAGTGATACCGATGCAAATATTCACACCATGGTCTTTAGCTAGGAGCCTCAGCTCACAGCTCACATGGATCTCAGAACCGCTCACTCACTCCCAAAGACTTCTGAGTAATGGAAAAAACCTATACTGGCCAGTCATGAGGCCCTGAGCACCGGCTTGCAATTGTCTCTAATGGGAAACTTTGTTGTGGTACCTGCCAAAGGTCTGGGCCAAGTGAGCTACCACCTGTCAGCGCCAAGACCCAGCCCATGGGGCAGGACAAGTTCAGGTCCTAGCATGTTCTCAGCAATGTAGAAACCCTTTTCACCAGGCCTGATGTTTCTGGCACAAAACACCATGGGATCAATTGAGTTTGCTTTGTAAAGATTGAGTTGGCACTTGTCAGTGAGCTCAGCAACCTCTAAACTGGAGATGCCTTTCATGCACCAGTAGTTCCTTCCTTCTACAGCAGTCCTGAAAGGGGGCTGACTATGGCCAAGGAAGCTTTCGGCATGCAGACAAATTTTGTTCCTTCCTATTTGTATGGATAATTTGTCTTGAGACCAGTAATGATAATAGTGTACTTGTTATCATATTCTTTCACTCCCAAGAAAGCTATTTTTGGAAGGTAATGTGCAGCTCAGACTGATGGACCATGCTGCCACAGTCTGATTTCAGTCAAAGGATTTATCCTTTGTATTCCCACATCCTCTTGTCTTTTTCAATTCTACCTAACGAGAATGCTCTTGTAGCTAAAGGCAGGAAGAAATCTGTCACGTACACAGCTCTCCCTCCAGCATGCCTTCCCCCTCTCTCTCTCCTTTAATTGGGCTAGAGAGAAAACATTTAGCAATTTCTCTCCCCCTTTCACCTCGTTAGGCTAACGATGACATATTCTGTTTCCAGAGTGTCTGTAGGAGCACAGTGTAGCAGCCACTGCTCATTGTTAAAGCTGGAGGAAGAAAAAGCTGGTGGCGTGATCCAGAATTTATGTAGATGCATGTAAATGAGAAGATATTTCCTTGGGATCAGATGTAATACTTCTGAAGTGAAAAATCAATGGGGAGAATTTCAGAATCTGGCTTGGTGGTGTTTAGAGTTTCCTATTATCTTATAATCTTGGTGTTTTGAGTGCTGATATTATCTTATAACCTTATTGCTCCTAATGAAGGTACATTTTTCCTCTGGTACATTGATGCAGACAAACCTTGGGCTTTTTACATAATTTTTTCAGTGCTTCAAGATTTATTTTGCCTGATTTATTCTATCACTTTTCTAGGCTGTTTTTTTTTCTTCTCACTTTTATCTATTATGGGTTTGTCAGCAAACAAACCCATGTGCAATAAATTAAAAATTTTTTCCATACACATGAAATTAGAAATGTTCTCTTTCTTTTTATACAGCCTTCCTACTTTTTATTTACTTCATTTGTTTATTGCCCTTCCTTCCCTTCTGCCTGCCTGCCTTTCTTTTTTCACTTTGGAAAAAGGTAGTAATGAGCTCTAATAACATCTCTATACTTCAGTTACCGCTGCTAATTGTAATCAAATTTATCACCCTTTTAAAAATTCTTTTTATTAGCATTTAAACATTCTCAAATCCTAGTCACATTACTACTTGTCTATAGAGCTAAAAAAATATAAACTGTTAATTAACCTAAAAACAGTACAGGTTTCTATACACCAAAGGAAAATTAGTTTTAATTGCAGATTTGAATAAGATAGACTGAGGTCACAGAAGAAACTGGATTTAATTCAACTGCATTTGCAGTAGACTGAATTATGTATAAATGCAAAATGGATATATTCAATAGTCACTGCCTGCAACTCATTTAATGGAATTATTAAAAAGCAAAAGTTTCTATAACTTCGAATCCTGATATTTAGTGTGTCTATTGACTTCCATCAGAAATGTTTAAATACTTCAGGACACTGATTAGTTAGCAAAGCCTCATATTATGTCTGAGAGTGAGACAAATAATAGGATCTTCATACAAAAGAAAAAACTGAAGCACAGAGTAAAAGTAGCTACTAGAACTTCACAGAATCACAGTTGTCTCTAAAATAAACTAAAATTGAAAAAACCTTGGGTGAAACTGGAACTCTATGTGGGTCACATGTAGCTTCTCCTTTAGAACACCATTGGTTTGATCCCTTTTGTCTTCTTCCACCCCAAGCCAAAGCTCACAGGCTCTTCTGCTGGCTTTGGTGTCCCTGAGGATACCCTGGGGAGAGGTACCACTTCCAGAGAGATGCCACGGTGATGTACATCCTCAGACATTTCAGGCAAATGGAGCATCAGGACCTGACTGTGTTCCCAGGAAATACGTGCAAAAAAGGATGGTTTAAGTGAAGGATGAGCTGAGCCCAGCATCCCAAGCCAGCAGAGTTTGCAAGGAAGTCTGTGTGCAGATTCAATCACTGGCCTCTCTGCCAAGACTGTCAACAAAGGTGCCAATTAGTGCCAGTTGTGATGATGATTTTTATGATGCCAGCACCTGTCCACTATGAACTGGACCGTGACCACCCTCACATTTCCCATTAGATGCTGAGCAGCTGTCAGGTGGTAGCAGAGCTGAATGATGTATTAGCTTCTGTGCACACCGGTAAGTCAGACAGGTTGTATTGTCTCTAAATGCCTTTCATGTCAAATTATTTTAATGCCTCTTTAATAATGCAACTGACTTTGTTCCTTTGATTTTAGTCTGTTTTCTAGCTCATGGATTGTTACTCATATAATACCAAGTAACATTGTGTGACAAAACAAAACAAATTCAAATGCAAGTATAACAAGAATTTGAGCTGCAGGCACAAAAATCACACTTACAAAAATGTACTTTTAGTGGCAATAAATTCTTCAATTACAAACATATCTGACTTGCAGCACAATGTCAGCTTGATAAACAAGAGACCTGTACAGACGAGTGTTTGCAGTGGACATGTAGTTATAATGTATGCAGACTTGAATACTGTGCACCAATTCAGTTTGGAGAACAAAAGCAGCTTTTTATATGCAGATACAAACCAGGTATGCATGCACACGTGCTGAGATGCTGACCAGGAGACCATTGCTCCTAGGGGAGTTAGTGTCTCACACAGCCATTGTCCCAAACAGGCACTGCCAGGAGCTGAGCTGTGCACACAAAATGTGCTGTGCACACAGCATGACCTCCAGCTCTGTGCTGTGCTCTGCACATCCTCTGCCTGCAGGACAAGCTTGGCTGGCTGACTGTGATGAAGCAGTCTGTGGCCAGCTGCCGTCGGGTCACACCAACTCCTTGCCTTTATCTAAAGAAGCAGCAACAAATTCCATGTGCATAGCCTTTTATTTATTTATTTATTTAATTCTGGACATTGAAAATGATTAATAGAGTTTTTTTGTTTTAGGAAAACTTTACAGGAACTCGGAAGACTGAAATATTGGGTAACCTTTACATGGATCTGCACAGGATACTGAGCCTCCATGGAGCCTCATTCAGTGGTGCATCTGAATGGATGTAAGATCATCTATGCTAACCTTTTATTCTTTAAAGTGTTGGCTGCAATAAATGGTATTTTAAATAATATTTCACAGAGTCTGAGTGTCCCTGTTACTGGGATTACAATGAACCAGCAACTAGTGGCACAAAATCCTATTTGTAGGAATGTGTGTGCTGCACATGGTCTGTTGTGCTTCTATGTGTCTCTTTCGTGATCTTGCTTAAACATGACACCTTTCCACCAGCCTCATCTCTTTTTGTTTGTTAATTTTGTTCTGCTGTTAATTTATTGAGTATACCTCACAGAGGATTATATGATCCTTTTACTTCAAGATGTTCTCATGGGTTCATGGGCACAATATTTTATGCGAGACTCATATTCACCATCCTCACTGAAGAAAGACTACATGGAAATGCCCCAAACCCACATAATTTATTGAAGAAAACTGAGAAAAGAAGATGTCTCCTAAAGTTCAACTTTAAGCTTTTGTATCAGTTCATAAGATGCACTTGATTATGTTGGTAATTTTTCAAAAAAGAATAACTGTGATAATGTTGTGAAAAAAATCCATCTTATAGAATAACCAAATAAAGTATTCCCCATGTTAAATACTGTGTGACACAGCAACAACATTTTGCATAATCATAAGAAATAAAAACATGTAACAAGACCCAGTTCCTTCATCTGATATATTGGATGGACTCTCTGAGAAATCCTGGAGATATTTGTGTGACTGCACATGGAGCCTCCCCTCAAAATCCCGGATTCTCTATTCAGTCATGCCCTAAACATGATCCTTAAAAAATGGATACAACATATATTTCATTTTTTTTAATAGCAAAAGTATATATGGTCAGAATTCTTAGTAATAAAAATTCACAGATTTATAGTGTGAATAATAATTAGGAACTGAAAAAAAATATTTATTATTTTCTGTATGCTGCATGTTGGATGGCTGATATGTTTGGTTAGGAAGCAGAAAAGAGCTATTTGTAGTCATTTCAGTTTCAAGGACTATTAGCTTAATAACCAGGGACTTGATAAAAACTTGTATCTGGTGCCTTGTTTTCTAGGCACACTGAAAACATTAATTTCCATAGGCACTTATGAAATGAACACCCATTAGGGACTTTTGTCTGTAGTATTGCAAATCCTTTGAAGTTTCTAAACAAATTGCACATTGCTAATGTATTGAAAAGCTATCCTACTTTATAGCTGCAAAACAAAGGATGACGAATACATTTATAGTCTCTAGTGGAAAATAAAATCACATAAAAAAAAGAAAATAGAAAAACAAGTATAAATGTACATATTTATACATTCACTTGAGGTACTGAAAACATATTTTGGATACGGTCATTTTGTTTCTCTTGACCAAAGCAGAATGGCTTTTCTCAGCAAGATGTTTCATGTAATGTACCACAGAGAAGTTTTTTTTCAAATGTTTTCTCTAAATGGTGTGGGAAAAAGAGGTTTGATATGATTACTAACTGTAAGCTTGTGCAAACCCATGTAGGTCTACTTCAGTGAGTAATACTTCAAGACTTTTATTGCTGGAATAATATAAAATGTTTTCTTTAATAATTATTAATATCTTAAAAAATATAACTTGTTACATTCTTAGGTAATACCAGATTTATCGTATCTCATGTGGACTGCATATAAGTAAGTAATACAGGGGCATGCTATATACGTAACTTTTTCATTTTTAAGCACTGCACTTGTTCAGATGCCATAATAACATTTAACATGGACCCTGATGGTATATTTTAGTGTTAAAATACAACATCCAGTTCTAGAAGACGTTTGCTCCCTTTAGACCTACAAAGCAAAAGGAAGAGTCTTCATGCAGATAACGATTTAAGGTAGGAAATTCTGACATTTCTTGTATTGAAACAGCCTATTCGATATACTGCAAATTCCTTTGCCTTCAAAAGAGTTCCATACCTTCAGAGACTCTCCAAAGTAGGACACACAAAATGTGTTGTGTGTTGGAATACATTATCTCTGTTCTTAGGTTATTCAAAGAGAAGCTGAAAAATCTGTATTTTCAGCATTGCTGATGCAGCGCACTATTTGTTGCAGTTCAACACATTATGCAGCAAATCTTGGTGTACTGTACACCTGCTGTTAACATACCTTCCTATGTTTAAGACTAAAAAATATTAATGGAAAATGGGTCATACAAGCAAGAAAGTTGTAAAGGATTTGAAACATACAGCATGCATGCTGGCTCTCTGCTTGGCATAGGTTTTTGGAATCTAGACAGAATCCAGTCGGACCATTAAAGCAGAAAGGGATTTATTTTGTGTAGTTCCATCTTGTTGCAATCATAGAAAAGGAAGAGAGAACCTTGTGCCATTTTCATTTCTTGTTTAATATCTTCTTCACAGGAAAATGCTTCCAGGATATTAAACTCATCTGTTCTTTTGGATAATAAGGATGTAATGTACCATTCTGACCTTTCCAAATGCTGTGTTTCAAATTACTGTTCATTAGGGTTTTTTTCCCTTCATCAAACTCTCACTAACCTGTAAAAACAGAGTGAAATAAGATGTAGTCAATACATAGCATATCAAGCATGATCAAAACATAACCACACATTTGTATAGCTCAAGGGCTACAAGAGATATTAACACTTTGTTGTGCTATATGATTGCTGTGGTCATTAATAAAAAATGATATTTGCTTAAATTATTCACATGCTAATCTAGAGCTGCAAGGTGAATAACTTTTATTTGGTTCAAAGTTTAATGATGAGAATAAGAAAGATTCTATTTCTGATATCCTGTAGAAAAGTTTCAGAGATGAAGTCATAAGAGAACTGAATTATAATCCTCTAATGAAAATGTCATTAAATGACAAAATATATATGACTGAGAGCCAGATTCTGTTAATCTTATTTTCATTTAGATTCAGAAATAGATATGAAGGGCAGATGAAATGATGCATCATTGTCTAGTCCACTCCTGCATAGTCCCAAAATGTTATCAGCCTCTGTAGCTTCTGAATGAGATGTAGCACATCTTTCTAAGAGACCCAGATGGCTCTAATGGTTGAAAGCTCTCACTGCTAATTTGGTGATGGGGGAACAGACTGGAATGCTTGAATTCAGCTAATTACACATTCCTTCCTTCGAAATTAGAGGGCTCTTTACCATCAGGAATACTTTTTGCCTGTAGGTACCTGAAGGCTATAGTCAAGTCACTTCTCAGTCTTTTCTTGACTGAATTAATAGATAAGAATTTATTCACTATTTCACTATTGGTACATTTTCCTGTATTTTTTTTTTTATTATTTTATTTTCAGAATCATTTTCTGTACCTCTTTTTGACTTTCCATACCTATGTCAACATACCATAAAGGTGCATGGCTTCCCAGTAAATTTGAAAAATGTGGAAAAAGCGCTAATTTCTGAATACTATTTACTCTTGCAAAGATTATATCTGTCACCAAACAGCATCCCATTCATAGTTCATATCCAACTTACGTCTATAATGACACCGTGTCCTTCTCAAAACCATTATTTTTCTGACTAATTCAGGGTCAAAACATACTTAAACCTAAATGAATTATTAACCTACACAAAAATTAGATACAAGCTGTCCCTTCATATACAATCAAAAATAAGTCAATACATCACTCCCTTGTGTTCCCAGTTTACAGTAATTTCACAATTATAAGCCACACCTGATTATAAGCTGCACCTCCCGGTAGCCGGGATTTGTCCATATATAAGCCACACCTGAATATAAGCCACATTTTTTTATTTTAATTTTTTTTTTTAAGCGAGGATCCATGTGTGACAAAGTAACAAATTAGTAACAGAATCGCTGCCAGCTGGGTTTGGTGTCAGGTGCTCAAGTTGCAAACAGTTTTCATAGACCAGCCAAGCCTTTAAAGGCAGCCCCAGGCGCCCTCCTCGGCCAGCTCTCACTTCCGGGTTGGCATTTCACTGAGATTTGGCCATAGATAAGCCGCACCTAAATATAAGCCACATTACTGGGGTAGGCTGGATTCTTCAATGAAAAAGGTGCAGCTTATAATTGTGAAATTACTGTAATTCTTTTATCTGTATGTGTCCATATTAATGGGACTTTAAATTGGAAGTTTAGCACTTTAGGCTGGCTTCCACTTTCTTTTTAATAGTGGTTTTGCCTACAGTTTAATCTCTGCTGAGGAGAACTGGCCAGCCTTGGGACTGATGCTACAGAATTACATACACACTTGGTGTTGATGAAAAACAGCTAATGGTGCTCCTGAGAGAGAACAACTCAGTGTTGGTGTGGATGTTACGAATGCCTCCTGAGGGACTGCACTAGCTGTCAGACCAATTGCTAAGCTGTTGTTTACCTTTTCTGCCTGTGTGAATCAGTAAGCATTTTAAAACCACTGGGTAAGAATCTGTTAGCACTTATGAAACCAAAAGACACAATAAGAAAAAAAAATATTTTGTAACAAGGAAATTGCCCAGTCTGGGCAGTGAATTTCTTTTAAGTGGTGTGTCTCAAACTGACAAGTATTCGGGAATGCAATGACAGGTAAGAATTCACATGATTCTCTGTAGGAAAAACAGGCATCATCAAGAAGAGCAACAGCCTGGAGTTCCATGTGTAACACTCTTCCTCAGATACATTTTTTTCCTGAGCCTGAACATCAGTATTAATGAAAAGTACATTTCCCTAGAAAAGAAGCTGAACTCCAGGAAAGAGTTGTAGCTGCAGGTTATACCAGTTGGTTTCTGCTACAATGTTGGATCCCAGGAGAAGGCAAGTCATCGGTCAGGAAGGGTTTACAATGAATAGATATTGTATTAACTATTTTCTCACTTTCATATAGACAGCTCAATATCAAAAGGAAGTAGCAAAGCCAAAGGAAGTAATTTAAGATCCTGTCAAAGATCCAGTATCCCTATGGATGCACGTGTGGTTAGACAGGCATTGCACACACACAGAGTGAACAGAATGTGAATTTACAACCTTTTCTAATGTCTACATATTTGAACTAATGGTGTGGCACATCAGCATCAGCTGTCCTGTTCTGCCTGTGGTTGCCCTCAGGACATTGTTATTGGAGGCACTAACGACTATATGAATGAAATAATTACCAGAATCTAACCTCAAGTGACTGCACGAACCACGAGAACTTCCTCCTGAATCCAAAGATTCCTTGGAGGAAACATTTCTCCTCTTTCTTGGTGAACTGCAATCCTTGGCATGCTTTCTTAGCAGGGCAATACATGGAAAAAAAGACTGGAACTCCACAGCACTGAGCATGGCTACATGTGGCAATCTGAATCTGTTTAGGGATCATGAATGTTTTGGTTTGGGCTGTTAGAAAACCAGCCACAATGGAGCCATAAAGCTCTTCCCTTTCTCAGACTGAGATTGCTGTCACTCACACTATTCAAAGTGCTACACAGAGAACTACACAAATACATTTTATTGACAGCAGGACTAGGCACCTTCCTTTTTCATCCCAATATTAAGCCTACATAAACTTCAGCATCATTGATTTTATGTTTTGTGTCCATGGGACTCTGAAAAAGGACCCAGAGAGTAACAAATGAACAAACATCATTCAAAATGAGGAGGAAGAAAGAGTAAAGTCTAACTGAACAAGTGGTAAAATTGACATGTTATTTTGACAGCATTAACTAGTGACAGCTTGATTTTCAGAACATTCTGTCTTTTGCTTTGTACAATAAAGGTTAGGTAGTAAACCTAGTTTTCTTAACAACCCTTGAAGAAAGGATAGGAATTTCATGTGACAGAAGATCTCATTGTGTTTAGGAAATATTTTTTGTGCCCCTAAATATTTTACCACTAAGCCAAACCCATGATAACTAATTTAATTTTATCAATGGATTGTAACATTAAGGCTTTTCTTATATTTCCTTTTTTTTTTTCTTTTTTTTTCTTTCTGGTTTCTTTTCTGCTTTTTAAAGTCTTAGGTTTTTTAAAAGTTGTACAATTTTCTCAAAAATTAAATAGCTGAGCCTCTTAAAACATTAATTATAAATGTATCCTACAGGAATTAGCTTTTCTGGTAGCTGGATAGATTTCCTAGTAGCAGGAAGATATTTACATATTCAGTATTTTTTTTTTTTTAAGTTAGATGTCAAGCAAATTTCTTAAGACTCAATTCTCCAAATCCCACTTCATGCTTGGCTGGAAAGCCATTAGATCTTTGTATTTGCTTTTATTTAATGATAATTTGCTTTAGTTTTAGTAAGCAATGAAGCAGTCCTTCATCACTGACCCCTTTTGATAAAAGACAAGCCTTTTAATTCCTGTAGTGTATTCCTTAGCCTTGCAGTGCACAGCAAAGTGGCTTGGAGGTTACACCTTATGAATACAGGTGGTTAAACTGCACAACAGTGATGAAGTAAATCTGGCTACTTAAGATGCAAATGATTAAAAATTTCAAAGTACACCTGTAATTACAATTTTTTTTTAAATCTGGCTTTTTATGTATTCACAAATAACAATACAAACAACAAGCACGACAAGGTAAGAACCCTGAACAGATCCTACGAATGGTACTTGTGATTGACCATACTTTGCATTTTGTGAAATTAGGAAGAATTATTTTGTTCTGGGCACAGAATACTACATTCTACAACACAGATGAAAACAAGGTTTGAGATTCTCTATGCCAGTATTGTGGCTGTCACAGACAATCTCTCAGATCAGAAATCAAAGGTGGTTTTTTACCAACATTTGAGTCCTGCTTGCCTGTCACAGTCCAGGATGGCACCTACAGCCAGAGCAGCATTCTGAACTCTTACAGTCATTTCATGACTGAAATTAAAGAGGTTCAGACTTTAATTTTATGGCCTTGCTCAGGTGAATAAGTAACTCAGAGTGACAAAATCTGGAATGATATGAACTGCATGATAACAGAGTAAGAAAAGCAAGAGTGAAATGTGCTCCTGTACAAACTATAAATACAAATGCATTGCACTATGTCAATTCTAGTGTCAAGGTGATTGCCATCACACAAATGACTTCATATTGTTTTCTAAGACCTTTTTGGCAATAGTAAGGATGCAGAAAAACTAGATTTTCCCTGAATGATATCAGTATATCAGTTATTTGGAATTATTAACGTTAAAAGTCATAATCACTGGAAACAGCTTTTCCTACTGTTGGAGGCACAGAATAGAGCCCCAAACTGAAATTTACACAGCTCATTATTTAACATGGCAAGAGCTACTTTCCTTTACCCTGGGGATTAAAGGGAAGTCTGGCAAAATCAAATTCTCTTATGAAAAAGGAAACAGGTGATTATTGACAATAGGTTTCAGGTCACATTTTTCTACTGACAAGAATTTTTTATGACAAAGTAATAATGAAGGCAAACCCTTCATGTTTGCGTAGACAAGAAGTAATTATTTTGACAATTTTGAAGTCATATGAAAATTCTAATGCACAGACCTAAAATTCAATATGTACCCTTATTTGAAAGCCTTCCCTCTTCTTACACAGTATAATTAAGTCTACTATGTCCAGAAATCAATAACATGAAAATATAACATGAAAAACTTTATTAAAACAATTAAAATTGCATTTAGGGATATTTTATTGATTTTATTTTTTATTGTTTTATAGCAGTTTCAAGGCATAATTTGTTTTTTTAATGTGGACAATTCCAGAATTCCAGTCTTCTCTGAAACTTATTTAGAATTTAGTTCCCAGCCACACAGATTTGTGAAATCCCAAAATAAAAAAAAAAAGAGTGTACACTGAGTACCTGTCACAAGTGTGTGCAAAGCTAGGCAGAATTCAGAGGAAATGTGACTGCTGCCCTGTCCTTTTGCCAAAGGCAACAGGTGGTGAGTGCCTCAAGTCCCAAAGAGGTGCTGGTTGAGATGTCACCGCCTGATCCAGTGTGCAGTTACCAATCCCCTGCCCTTAGGAGCAGAGGCTGCAGGAAACCCCCTCACCAGCTGGGCTGACCTGGAGCACTTGGTCCTTTCACCTCCTGCTATGGAGCTGGAGAAGCTCCAACAACTTCTGGAAACTCTGATATGAGGCTGGAAGCAGTGGCTAGAGTGTGGCTTGGGAAGAGTAAGACTGAAACCCAAGAAACCCCAGCTTGATCATGGCTCATCCTACTGGGATGCATAAAGTCTAAAACCACAGCAGAAAAGGCACACATTGCAAGATCACTGCTTGTGCCCCTGGTTCTCAGCACCAACACCTGCA
>VRYO01002297.1:77399834-77446145 GCA_009812075.1 Sialia sialis | reverse complement strand
AGACATCAGATTCCTGAGATTGGGCATGAACTTTCTCTGCATGCAGCTATTCCATCTGGATAACCTATCACTACATTTGTAACCTTAGCTCAGATTTAGCACTGGTTATCCTACAGGCCATCTCTTTCTGGGTCCATATCACACTCTGAAAGAGGTCCTCCGTTTATCAGTGTAAGTGCTTATTTTACCAACCCATCACGCTAAAGTGGAAGATGATTATATAGCACAGAGCCAACACACACAGCCTTTATCTGTGCTCCATTTACTGAGAGATGAGGGTGCTTCATGCTGATCATTTTAGTTTTAAACCCATATAAGAGTATGATTCCAACCTGTGTTATTTCTTATTTATATAAACACTAACAATTTGCTGCCTGTTTCAATACCATGGAAAATGATGCATGCATTGCCAGCCTTTTCTTGACTATTGCTTAAAAGGAAATAAAATAAGCCAAATCTGGGTTTATTTTTAAGGCTTTAACTTCCTTTAAGTTTGCTGTTAAGCTACAGAGAGCGCAAAATCTGTTGGCCTGGCAAGGAAACTTCCTGTGCTAACATCCAGCTTTCTGCTCATGTCTGGGCACAGGAGTTTTCAGGAGCTGCTGCAAGTCATCCCTTTACATCCGTGTTGTCACCTGATTTTGAAGCACCTTGTACTCTTTGGGTCTTCATGGGTAATTTCTATGCCAAGCACTGTTTTGCAAGCACAAGATCCTTGTTCCTTGCCTAAATTTCAGTTGTCCCTGCTAGGCAACATCCAAGACACACAGCTTTTCATTTTTCAGAGGAAAAAAGTATTGCATATTGCTTTGTGTTTCCAACTTCCATCTTGAGATTCCAGCCTTTCTAACTTTCTTAGTGCATTTATCTAGTGACTAAGAGGATCCAGTTACTTGTACTGAGGAATTGCTGCCCTAACTGAAGTCTTTGAACTTGTAATTATCTTTCAAAAGTCTTTACTGTAATATCTATGTTCAAAAAGGTTTTATATCTTAAAATGACAAGTTTAGAAGTACATTAGACAAGACATTCAGAGCATAAAAATATAGTTATGGAGATGAGTATTAAATATTACTTTACAGGAAGATGAAAGTGCATGGATTGAATTTCCATCTTGGATTAGGATTGTAACCAAAAGTTATTTGTACTGTATGCTGGTTCTATCTTCTTAATTTTCTTCACAGTCCCATGAAGGCTGGCACTTTTAGTTTGCAAAAAACTCAGTACTAATCTCGTATCAACTCCACAGGAGCTATGATTAGCAAAGGTAGGTAAGAGAAAGGACAGGAAACTGCAGCTGTGGGGGAGGAAGGCATTTCCAAAGAGTCTCTGAAATACAAAATTGAGTTTACTGTTTCAGCAGTGGGAAATCTGCTCCTAAAAGAGGCCTTGAAGAAGTAGCCCATTTCTTTAATGGAAAATTAAATGTCCATGGTGCAACAAAGAAGAATTTGGAACTGCAGGTGTTAAACTATTCCACACTTAGGGACACTTTTGCATAGGGAAGTTCAAAACAGACATTTTTATTCTGGTCAGGAGATATCCTGTGCATTATCTCTGCATTATCAAAGAGATAGAAGGGAAGCAAGAAAAGTGACAACACTAACTGGATTGATAAATGTTAGGGGAACTGAGACAAACCATAATGGGAAAGGAAAGTCTCTTTTAATAGATCGGAAAGTAAAAGGGAAAAGCTGGTAAGAATACCCAGATTTGTCTGTGATCAGGAAAGGCTGCATTTCTCATGCAGGACATTAAAAAAACAGGTCCTACTTTCTCAAACAGCAGGAGAAGTAAAATCATGGTATTAATTACTGGGATGAAAGAAGTGGTATAGTTTTATTCAAAAGCTTGGATCGTTCTGTGCAATTGGCATCCCATCCAACTTATTAAATGCAAAGAAAGTTTACAGAGAATAAACGGAAACACCTGACCTTTCTCTTCTCAGAGTTGGCTACAAAGAAATCAAATGCATTCTGTGGAGAATTCTGGGTTGAATTTTTGGCCCTGCCAGCTCAGCACAGCTATCACAGCTCTCAGAGGATAATCTGGAAAAGCACAGTGACATCAACCCTGTATATTTGTTTTGCTTGAACGCAGTAGACAAGGACTCTCTATGGACACTGCCCATGCTTAGTCTGTCATCCCAAGAGCTCCTGAGGAAAGAACTGATACTCTGCAATAATTTGCTGCTGCTGCTCTGCTTCAGCTGTGCTGGCCATTCCTATAGCTTGTGCTCTCTCAGAGTACTTATGGAGGGTGCAGCATATACCAGTTTCTCCACAACCACATTCAAGTTCAGAAAAATATCTAAAAACGTGTAAAAAAAGTTTTTGTTATTTCCCCCCGCCCCTTATTTCAAATACTGAGTCTAAGGAACAATATACTCTTCAGGGTAATTTGTAGAAAAGTACAAATAAGTGCATGGAGTACTAACAGACTTGCCAACTTATTCCAAAAAAGGATGCACCTAAACAATAACTGGGCAAATATTCAAAGAGACATAATAATAATAATACTAACAACAAAAACAACAACAATTATAGAAACAGACAACTGAGGAAGACTATGAAGGCTGGAAGGGGTGTGTAGAAGGGGAAGATATTTTATGGTCTGCAGAAACATCAATAGTAGTGATGAGGCATAAATCATAACACAGCTACTTGATCTTCAGGCTGAAGTTACAGGATGGCAATTAGAAAACTGTATTTTCAATTGAAGTCGATTTGTCTAATTGGAAGTCACCAAGTGACAAAAATTTGGTGTACAAGATGCCTTTAAAAATGATAAAAAAATTTAAGGAGAGCTGGGATTTGAAATGCAACTTTATTTCTACCTTATAGGGCCCTGTTAGAAGTTCCCTCGGTATCTTCCTCAATAGCTTTTATATTAGCAAATGCTCATATACTCAAGTGAAAAATAACTGTGATAGAAAACAAGAAAGGGTTCTTTTAATTTGCTTTGCTCTTTTGAACATCCAGTGACCTGCAAAACATGGATAAAACCCAATTCACTCACTAGAAGGCTTTAGAAACATCTCCTCACTTATACAGAAGTGATAACTGCCACAAGTTGTGAAATTTGGTGATTACTTCAGATGTTAAGAATAAACATTGATACCACTGCTGTGCCTTATATATATGTTAACAATAGGTACAAAAACTTATTGGACTGCATAGTATGTACTTCTAACCTGGAGAAGACTTAGGATCTTATTCCTTGGAAATAACAGAATGAATGGCAATCAGTTAATAGGATTAAACCCACTGTGGAGAGTTGTGAAGCTTAAAGCCATTGTTATGACTTGGATCTCTCTTCCCCCATCCCTGTCAATACAGTTTCTTTATTCCTCTTTGAACTAACTCATGTGTATTTCTCTCATCTAGCAGTTCATGACCTTGTTCAAGTATTTAGTCTTTTCCTTAAAAACTCAGATGATGGTAGATTCATTTTTTTAAACAGCAACGAAATGTATTATACATGTGTGAATCAAATGAAAAATACGAATTCTGAAATGGTACATTGTGGAGAGATAAGCTGAAAGGAGGGAATCACCCCAATGACTTGCAGCTGTACTGATTGCCAAGGCGTGGAAACATCGATGTCTGGACAATCAGCTTGGGAGATATAAAGGAATGGGCTAAGTGGCCAACAGTTATGGGCACTTGCAGCTGGAGAAAGAGCAGGAGGCTGCTGGCTGTGCTGAGGTAAGGGACATATGGCTGTGCAAGGGACAGGCAAAGCAAGAAGATGCTGTGTGGGGGATGGAAAGAGCCAGGCAGCTGAGCAAGAGACAGCTTGGGGTTAGCCAGCCATGCAGAAAGAAAGGAGTTAGAGCTATATGGAACTGCCTGTAAGAAAAGGAATCAGTACTGTGTGAAAGTGCCAATAAGGTAAGTCAGAGTTATTAGAGAGAGGTGTATAGAAGAAGTAGTCAAGAGTTATATGAGAAAAGGGCCTGTAAAAGAAGGCATGTGGAGTTTGTGAAAAAAGGACCGGTAGGAATGCCAGTTAAAGGGCTGCTGGTGACACCAGCCCTGTCCATCTTGACTTAACTGTGACGTAACCTCTATTGACTAACAAGGTTTATTTATGTAAATCAAATTTCCACATCTTTGTTCCAAGCACTCCAAAAGATATGATGCTGAAACCAGAGTATTATTTTGGGATGCTTACTCCTTTGCCTGATTATCGCTGATCTCTTAGTATCTGCATTGTGGTTCAATATCACAAAGGAAACTATGTACTGTTCTTTCCTCAGCTGAGCCACTTGTGGGATGTTTCAGAGTATCTAGATTGAGACAACATTTCATTATAGAAATATAATTCCCTGGAACTTAACTCTTATTTCAAGTGACAATGGAAACAGTTTAAATCTTTTTCATACTAAAAAGACCTCAAATTCTGTATTTCCATTATGATAATCATACCAAACTATTACTGCTTAAATAACATCTGTACTGTTATTGAATAAAAGGAATTGCATATCTAAATAGAAGGAACTGAAGTATTGTTTTAAAGATACTTGAATCTTGAGTATTGCTTTCAAGGCAATACTTTGTTAAATTATATTGTAGCTCATGTGATATATTGCAACATATTTAAAATCTAAGATTAGAATTAGATTTTCTGTAGCTGATAAAACTCCAGAAAATACACTGAAAGATATTTTGAAGGTAAATTCTTCTTACAGATCCTGATATTTATAAAATAACCTAGAGGAAAGCAAAACAGACTGAAGTCTGCATGCATAGTTAGGAGAGCTCTGTGGAGTTAATCTAGTAACACTATGCTAAATCTTGGCTTTCTTCAAACAGGAACAAATTTTTAGACTATTCAAATTACTATCATTCTCTTGGCACTAGTGCAATAAAATTCTGCTTTTAAATTTGCTCCAATAATATCGCATGAAATATCACACTATTTTGTCAATATCCTCTGAGCATAATATTATTTGGTATGATTACAAACTAGCTATTAAAATTACATCATAGACTTGGTGGTATCATTAAAAAGCTGAGTTATTTTTCTGGAAATGCTCTTCCTTTCTTTGCTGTTGCCCAAAAGACACAAATTGGGCTGGCAGTGTACCCTTCTGGGCCAGAAAGGCTGATACTGTCCAGGAGTGCATAAAGAACAACACTACCAGCAGGTTGAGGGATGCGATCCTGCTTCTCTATCAGCCCTGGTGAGGCCACATCTGGAGGGCTGTGTCCAGTTCTGGGCTCCTGAGGATGAGAGAGATGTGGAGCTTCTGGAGTGGGTCCAGTGGAGGGGAATAAGATGATTAAGAGATTTGGAGCATCTCTCTTACTAGGAAAGGCTGGGCCTGTTGAGCCTTGAGAAGAGACGACTGAGAGGGGAGTTCATCACTATCAGTATCTGAAGGGAGGGTGTCAAGAGCATGTTTGCAGGCTGCTGAGCAATAGGACAAGACACAATGGGCGGAAAACTGATGCAAAGGAAATTCCACCTGAATACGAGGAAGAGTTTCTTTAATCTTTTAAATACTTGAACTTTTTGCACTGACTGAGCACTGGAAGAGATTGTCCAGAGGGGTTTGGAGTCTCCCCCAGTGGAGATGTTAAAGAATTGTCTGGACATAAGCCTGTACAATAGACTCTAGGAAGGCATTCTTGAGAGGGATCTCACAATGGTCTCTGATTCCTCTCAAAGCTGGGCATGTGGTTAAATTAAAGGACATCCTCTTTGCTGGAAAGAAAGATGGCAGTGCAGTATCCTAATCCTTCTGTGAGAGAAGCCGGGCTTTGCACTTCAGCAAACTTTCAGCCCTACAGAAATGGACGTCCCTGACAAGGGTCTGGCACATAGTGAAAGTCTTCCAGTCACTCATATCCCACTCATCATCTGGAGATGATTTCCAAAGAAACTGTTCAGTTTGCCTTGAAGTTTAAGAACAGACAGAAAGAGAAATGAGCAAGGCCGTGCTCTGCCCAGATTAATGGTTGTCAGTCTGCTCATGGACCTGTCAAATGTAAATATGCCAAGTCTTCTGAGAGCAGGAAGTGGATTTGCTATCAAAGGCTACATAAAGGCAGCAGCTCTTAACTCATGGCTTATGTAAGTGCATATATATAAGAACAGAAGCCTCTACTTAAAACAGCCAGTCAACAACTCTTTCTGAACTGTGGTGTGTCTCCAGAGATCCTTATTCAATTATTAATGCATCTGCTGCTAATTTCATCATGCAGAGTGTGAATTTGTCTTTCCACGACGAGCTCTAAGGGAAGTTTGTAAGAAATATAGAACTTGTCAGCACATAAGAGTCAACACATTACTGCTGTGCTGCAGCCATTTATAACAAAACTAAAATGAGCACTCACTTGTTTGGCATTAATTTAATGTCCCACTTAGCTCCTATCAGACGTAAATAG
The DNA here is from genome assembly GCA_009812075.1 of Sialia sialis. Classification (NCBI taxonomy): domain Eukaryota; kingdom Metazoa; phylum Chordata; class Aves; order Passeriformes; family Turdidae; genus Sialia; species Sialia sialis. The sequence continues at coordinate 77,439,750 of VRYO01002297.1, read as the reverse complement.
CTGCTTCATCCATTTAAGCATTTCTGTTCGTGCACATAATGAAGTGCTTTGTACCTGTCAAGTAAGCAGAACTCATAACTGAAATAAGAAATGGATGAGAAAATTCAATGTTCTTAATATTAAGCCTCTACAGGGGTAGCATCAGACTTTTTATGGCTTCTGTGAGATTGACCTTTTATTCCACTGTTCAGAGACCGTAAGAAGACATGACACATGCTAGCATGCCAAAAATGTTTCTAAAAGAGTTATCTGTTCAACTTACGGCACAATTAACAAAAGCTGCGGTTGTCGAGCACATGCTATTACAAAATAGTTAGCCACTTCTTGGTATTTAAATGTTTTTGTGGTAGCTATTTTAAACAGCATTCTAGCTGTGATCATACTCTCTAGAGGAAATTTTTATGAGAATTGAACAGAGGTAATGACTAATATTAGTCACTGTCATTAGCATAAATTATTAGAAATGACAATATTTATAACAGGCTATGACATGGCAGTTAAAATATGACTTTGTCATTTGTGTATGCTTTGACTACAGCTGGTTGCTATTTTCTAAAGTTAAACTGATAGAAGTCTGGTAATGCTATATTTAATAGCATGTTCATCATCAGATCTAATTGTTTTCCACCACAGGGTATGAAGTTTTATGTCCTCTATCAACCCAAACCAAACAGCCCTACTGCTTAATGGCTCTTCAATTAATGTTTATGGTGCTACTTCTACAACCTAAGTTATAAGAAAAAAAATTCCAACAAAATCCTTCCAACAAGGCTTTTAAGAATTTAAGAAGCTTAATGGGACTCCAACCAATACCAAAAATTACTACAACATGTATGAAGTCCCACAGCTGAGGATGTGAAATAGAAAACACTAGAATGACATTAGAAAGACACTGGAAAATAGAAGCCAGTGAAAAAATTCTTCTAGCACAGATTTATAATTGCCATTGGAAGGGAGAACACACCTTCATGTAGGGGAAGTTGGTTGAAGGGCTTTAGGTGGGCCACCCTGCAACTGAGGTTCATGCTGGGTTCAAACAGAGAAGAACTGCTCATCTCAAGTCATGCACAGCTCAGACTGCAAACTTACTCCCCTGAGAATGATTTGCTCTCAGTAACCTAGATGCTAACCTCCTACTCATGATTCTTTTCCCTGTTCAGCAGAGCTCACGCTGATTACAATGAAAGAACAGTTCAAAGACAGGTTTCTCTTTAACTGCCATGGTGCATATTAATTTTTGTCTCTCCCTTTTGTACTAAGCCTCTAGAAAGCAACATAAAGCTACTGTAAATACGTTTTCACTGGAGAGTTGCCATTGCTCTAAATTATGAAAGCAAATGATTTCTGACTTGGGCTGTTAATTGTACATTGCAGTAATGTATTAATTTTAAGCTTCCCGTGATAGTTCAGACACCCTGATTTCTAGCTTTTAATGACTTATGACCCTTATTTCTCTGCCCAGACAATTAATCATTGACACCTCTCAGTCCCCCAAAGTAGCTGGATACTATTAGACAAGAGAAAGAATCAGACCTGAGTGGGATCAAAATTTCTTTTCAAGCAATAGTTGTTTTTTCGCACCATAAACTCTGCTTGACATTCATAGCACCAAGTATATTTTAATAGAACTGCTGTTATTCTGCCTCTCCTCCCAGTCTCCCAGGAGTGCTTTTGTAGCTCAACACGATGTTTAGACACAGGCAAAAAATGCTCTGCAAAGTTTAAAGGCTGTCAAGCCTTCTTGGCAAATTCCCTCCAAGAGCACAGCTGAGAAATGACAAACCTATCACCTGACTGGCTGGTGTTTAAACTTGACTGCTTTTGATTAGGAAGCAATGAACCTTCCCTTCTGGAGTTCATTCTGTGTTTTATAAGCACCTATTCACTGAAAATTATGCAGTTCAACTGATTTGAATTTGATTAGTGTAACGGTCCAGTTTTATTATTTGTAGTAAGTGCAGGCATCTCTTATGGTTTTACTGCACATTTAGGAGAATGTCAGGATAGTTAGAGACTTACTTTTTCTTCTCATGTATTACTGCTTGACATTTAAAACAAATCCAAGAATAATACACACCTGTATTACAGTTACTCACTTGTTGTGCACTGCTCCACATGTACGCTCACACTCTACTTCCTCTCTGCTCCAGTGGGAAGAATAGGATGAAGGCAATCCTGCCTACTTCAGGACAAGCTACCGTGTCCCCAGCAGGTGGGCTGAGGCAGAAGTACAGTATTTTCACGATTATAAGCCGCACCTTTCTCATTGAAGAATCCAGCCTACCCCAGTAGTGCAGCTAATCATCAGGTGCGGCTTATTTATGGACAAATCCCAGCGAAATGCCAACCCGGAAGTGAGAGCCGGCCGGGGAGGGTGCCTGGGGCTGCCTTTAAAGGCTTGGCTGGTCTATGAAAACTGTTTGCAACTTGAGCACCTGACACCAAACCCTGCCTGGTGCAATTCTGTTCCTTACTCGTTACTTTGTCACACATGGATCTTCACATAAAAAAAAATAAAGTGGCTTATATTCGGGTGCAGCTTATATATGGAAAATCCTGTGCTCTACCCGGGTACCCAGATGTGTGGCTTATAATCAGGTGCGGCTTACAAATGCGAAATTACTGTAACTGGGAAATGCAGCAGCTGATGCCTTTAATGGAAAACTCCCGCATTAAATTCTATGCTGCAGACTCTTGATATTTCAACAGGCAGCACTGAGGAGGAGCAGTGCTGCTACCAGAGGGGTTGAACACTGAATTGCTCTTTCAATGTCAGCCGGCTTCAGGAGCTGCAATGTGAATGCTCTGGGAAGCTTGATACCCTTTTATCTTCTGACAGCCTTTCAATTATATGTCCTTTCATATTATTACATAACTTGATCTGCACTGTGGACGTCAGTAATAAAAACCCATTTCATGCCTGACGAAAAAACTTCTTTGGTAACTCAGTTTAGACCTAGATGGGGAGCAGTGCATTTGACCAGAAACAAATGCTGAGTGGAGTCAGATGGTCAGGTCAATAAAAGCTAAAAATATTTGACTTTGAGAGAAAAGAGAGTTCAGGACACAGCCTAAAGGCTAGATTCAGCCCTAGCTGAACATTTATCTCTGTATCAGTGTTATAAGGAAAGATCAGACACCCAAACTTACATGCTGCAGAGGGGTTACAGATATACTTACAGAACTCACCAGCAGGTCTGGGAGCAACCGAGAACTTTCATTATTACTAGTATGGTCCACAGTGTCTTGCATTTAATAGCTTCAGTCTGGGTATTCTCTAACATTCAATTCTCCCCATCTTGAGAAAAATGCACATACTTACACAATTTAGCTTCTCCTTTACTGAATTGTTTTGTAGACCATCATTATAGTGCACGACTACAACAACATATCCTAGTCATTAGGGATGCTTTTAGAAAAATACAGGAGGCTCTATTCAGCTCTAGTGTCAGCTAATAGTGAAACATTCACGTGATCCATGCATTTTCAGTATTTCTTCAGTTCCCTTTTTTTGTTAAAAAAAGTGCAAGGGAAGAGATGAGATTTATTTTAATTTAAATTATGATTTTGTTTACTACTTGCGGTTGGTGGGAGTGTTAGATTGTTTTACATTTTTTATTTTGAAGTGATTGATTACTGGGGTAGAAGGAATGACACTACTAATAGCTTTTAAAACTAAGTGATGTAGGATTTTGAATGCCAGTATTACAAGGAAAAGAATAACAAAAATTAATAAGATAGTTTTAACTACAGAAGTTTATTACTTTGTGAATTTTTAGCTTTTGAACATTTTGTTGAACTGATTTTTAGATTTTTGCTTTACTTGTTTGATTAAGTTGTTTATGTTTTGGAGGGTAGCATGGATGTTAGGAGCTTTTGAGGATAGGTTTATGCAGCGAAGTCTTTTAAATTTTTGGCACTTCAGCTTTCATTGGTACTAGCTGGATGTCTCAAAAATCTGTAGCATATTAATTTCAACCATATCATTTAAAGATGCAAGACAAAAAGTACAAAAAAGCTGTTTTGGGTGAAGATATTTAAATCTTTTATGCCAGTGATGACTCCTGGTTATTGAGAACCTGCAGCTGAGACTAGTGTAAGCTGAAGGCTGTCAGTACTTCTGAAAATGAAGGTATGTCTTCAGTGCTCAAATACAGAGAGAAGTGTCTAATCTATCTTTTAAAAAGTTGAGAATTATTGACAGAAGTGCCTTCTCCTCAGCAAATCCTGTTTCTTTGCTAAACAACCAATTAAGGAACAAAGTCATCAGATGAAAGAATTAGCAAAAGTTAGAGAATTTCAGAAAATTCACTTCTGGGAAATTCCATATGCCAATTTCCACAAGGTGAATGAGGCTCATGGGAAGCTCAAAGCAAAGCCTTGAATGATCACAGTGAAGCTCTTGTGCATTGGGCTGTGCTTCTCTCTGCCCACTTTTCAACCTCTTGCTTGACAACAGAGCCTTGGGCACAGAACAGACCTCCCTCAAACTCCAAGGACTAGCATATGCATATGCCTTGCTCATCTCAGCTCTATGCAATTTAATTAATACACAATCTGTAGCTTTTAATGAAAGGAAATCCCACTACTGAAATTTAAAAGTTTGTTCCTTAAATATTTTTAATTATTTCATCTCATTTGGTTTTTTTTGACACATACCTGAGAAGTGGTTCAATAGTCCTTTGGACCTGAACTGAGTATATATGCATGCACATATATGTATATATACACACATATATATGCAGCTGGAAAACAAAAAAAATCCGAAAATGCAAGGAAGCAATGGAATTAGATGAACCTTGGTATTTTGCTACACAGTTCTGGCTTGCTCAGGATGGGGAAAAATCAGACTTCCCTTTCTTCCTCTATAGACTTTTGTTCATCTTCTAGAAATGTAAGTGGAGTCTTCCAGCCTTCTAAAATATTTTATTACTTATTAAAAACTGCAGTAACCAAGCAAACAGGAATTGCTACTCTCAAATTTCCAAGAATACTAGGTCATTTTCTTTAGGCAATCATGATCACCAACTTCCCAGTCCCCCTTGTAAGCCATTTTAGGAAATGTGATATAATGGTTAGGAGTTTGGACTCTAAGTAAAGGTATTTTGGTTCTGATGAAGAGTATTTTGATGTGATACAGTGCAGTATCCCCCTTGTTCTTCCGTTTGCTATATGCAAAGCAAGAATAATAATAAATAAAGACTATTTCTAAGAGCCTTAGAGTACTATTTACAGTGTTAACACACTAAATATAATGTAAGTAAACCATTTAAGAAAGCTGCAGGTTTTCACCCATTTCTTTATCTCACAGCCTACATAAAACTGGAGTGTGAATACTGTCACCTAGGGTTTATTTCCAACTGTAGCTAGGAGAAAGAATCTTGAAAACTCCACCGAGTTTTTTCTCAAGTCTAGAGTTGTGTTAGACTTTAATAGCTTCTTGCCACATTCTTTTAGCTCCTTCTCTGCAGAGAAAAACCTGTGTCTAAACCAGGTCATAGTTTAAATTTTCACCACCGTTTGCAAGAGCAGAACCAAAAACAGTGTGGACAGAAAAGTGCCACCACCCCTTTTTTAACACACAGTAACAGGGAACGGGGTGCCATATGAGGACTTCATGCTGTTCTTCAGGGCAGACTTCAGGTCTTCAGACTCCAGGTTTGCTGGTGTGCAGTCAGGAAGGAAGAGGAAGGGAAGTCAGGGAAGGACTGTGGTTGCACCAGGGTGTAGGAAATGAAGGTGTATCCAGCTACAAGAGGACTCCACATTAGCTACTGAGGCTGCTTTAGCAGCTGCTGGATGCATTAGCTACCAACAAGTGAAAACTGTCTTTTGTTTCAAATGCTCTTTGCTGAAGAAACAAGTTAATTTCTAATAACTAAATACAGTCATTTCACGATTATAAGCGGCACCTTTTTCATTGAAGAATCCAGCCTACCCCAGTAGTGCGGCTAATCATCAGGTGCGGCTTATTTATGGACAAATCCCAGTGAAATGCCAACCTGGAAGTGAGAGCCGGCCGGGGAGGGTGCCTGGGGCTGCCTTTAAAGGCTTGGCTGGTCTATGGAAACTGTTTGCAACTTGAGCACCTGACACCAAACCCCACGCTGGCGTGATTCTGTTATTAATTTGTTACTTTGTTACACATGGATCCTTGATTAAAAAAAAAAAAAAAAAAAGGAGTGGCTTATATTCAGGTGCGGCTTGTATATGGACAAATCCCGTGGTCTACCCGGCTACCGGGAGGTGCGGCTTATAATCGTGAAATTACTGTACAATAATTGTACTTTTCTATGACATATGGATGTATATACGCTTATTACAGAAAAACAGAACTCAGTTAAAGGATTTAGGAAATGTTAGATTTATAATTTCCAATATAATTAGATGATGTTCTTTAGCATCTACAAGAGAACGTAGCATTTAAGTACAGGACCCTTACTTCCCTTTTCTCCAAAAGACCTAACTCATTCTGGATACAAGCTGAATTATATACTTGGATCCGTGTTAAACTCTAATGCTATGACCCTTTTCTGTTTTTTTCTTTTTCATCCAAATGGTTGGTGCTGTAGTTTTATTTACTTTCTAACCAATTTTCTTTGTGCATATTTTGGAGCAACAGTGCTGCAGTAACTGAACCATATAAACCTTAATCATTGAATATTCACAGCAGCTCAATCAAGATACCAATATTTTCAGAGATGAACAAGTGAAGAACAGAGCAAAAAAACCCAGAATCTGCAAAATTTGGTTTTCACATACCATCTCAATGGATTAAATTATCCCAAGGGGAGACAACTTATTCAACTATTTGGCATTTAAAAAAATATTTCTATGTTCAACACAGTGCGAAAATTCGGTTTATTTATTATTGTGTTACTTCTGTGAGGAAGGTGATTAACTATTGTATTTCTTTATGACAGAAAAAGTGTAAGAATTCTGACTCAATCAAACTGTCCTGTCTGTAGTAAAAAGCACCATAGGTATCTTTGTATAAGCTCTTTTACAGTGGCAAAAAAATATGAACTAGTTTAAAATAAACCTATTTTTTTGGCAGACTGTTATCTCATATTTGAAATAAACTGAAACCATACAGAAAAAGACTACAGCTCACCTGATAGACTGGAAGATCACTGTAAGTCTGAGTGGTGGCATATCCTAGAGAGGGTGGTAATGGTAGGTCCAGAACTCAGGGCTGTGCAGAGTCCCAACCTGAGGCTCAGTTCTTCAGAAGCCAGTGATTTATTGCAAATGATGTTGAGCACTCTGAATTCCCTGAACACCATTCAAAAGGTACAGTACTTCCCTAAGGCTCCAAAAATCTGAAAATCAAGATAAAGTTGGGCAGACATATTCAATAAAGAACATAAAATTAGTTGTCAAATTAATATTTTTGCTTAAATGACCTATGTAGCTTCGCACAGCATCTCTGTGACACAGGGTTATAGTCTGGATGACAGAAAACTCTTGGAAAAAATTACCTTCCCAATTCTGCATGCTATGAGATAAAGCAGTTACAAAACATAATAGAATTTTCTCTATAGTTCTAACACATTCCTGTTCCCTGCAAAGCTCAGTGCATGTGACCACCATGGTCTCTAACAGGATGAGCGTGAACAACAGAGCAAAAAAGTTGCAAAGGAACAAACTAAGCACTAGTATTTCTGGTATTTTGGTGTTGCTTTGTTTACTTTCTGAACCTTTCAGTAAAGTTACTATATAAAAATTTAGCTATCATTTTAGCCTAGATTTCTCATCTAAATTCTTAATTTTTATACTGCTACAAATTTATCAGGTCCTTCCTCAATACCTTTTCTGTACCTGCAATTACCTTAAGATGAAGGCTCACAGTCCATGCACACTAGTACGTGTGCTTTTGGCAATGTAATAAAAAAGAGTTTGTGGGGGGGAATTTTACAAACAACACTCTTTACACAGATATTACAATAGAATAATTATTTTCTTCCAGAGTAAATTAATTCTGAGTGCTGGTATGGATGAGAATGGGAACTTGTAAGAACAAATTGGTTGGAGTTGTGTTTAATTTCTTGGTAATAATAACAAAATCAGGCTATGAGAGAATAATTAAGTCTAAGTTCTTACTAAAATAAATGAATTGTGAGAGAATTTAAAGATTTAGACAGGAGAGGGAGGCATTTCTTAAACACATTAGTTAGCCATAACTTCAGCCAGCCAACAGAGACAAGGTACATCCAGAGAGTGTTACAGAGCATCTGGCTTAGGTACTCTGAATTATTTTCTGTAAGCAAAGATCACCCCACTGAATGTGTAGGTACTCTAGGCATGATTAGCAGCAACAGTAGGTATTTGAAGCTGGGTGGTGAATATGCTCTGTAATCCCCAAAGTGCTACACCAAGGTAACTTCACATAGAAGAAAAAAATCCTGACCAGTGGAGTAGGGGAATATAGATATCTTCTTACAGCTTGTACCAAGTTTACTGAGTTGGTAAACAACAACTTTGTGGATGTCTCATGATATTCTCCAAAACAACAAATTTTCATGAAAGAATCAGAAAATAGTTTTTGGGTCACTTGGGGGAATTCCTTATATCCAAAGCAAGTTTATGATACAGGAAACCTCAATTTGAAAATTGTGTAAATCTTTCCATAAATTTGGAGAAATTTTTCTTTGATGAAAACTATTAGGTGGGTATAAATATCAGGCCTGCAAAATAAATGGTTAAAGTAAGACAAGCACTGTGAAGTTAGTAAAATATCAGTTACAGGTCAGTAATCCAAATTCAGATCTTGTCATGCAGACATTTGATGCAGTCAGTGTCTGAGTTGAACTTTGTTAGATTGTTGGTTTTTTTTGTTCTTTCAACCATTGAGTTTAAAATAGCTGAGTTAATACTCTTTGTTCAATGCGCTTTTCCTGTTTTAATTGTCTGAACTCTATTCATAGCTTTCATTTTTCTTGACAAAATTATGAATTTCGCAGTTGACCTTCTGTGTCATTTGTGGTTATAATATGTGAACACCTCATAAATGTAACTGTTTATTATATTCCTGAGTTAAAATAAAACATTCAACACAGTTCCATTGCCTGGGAAAGCCAAGGCTTGCACCTAAACTTAAACAGAATTTCACACAGTCAGGCACAGCTGATGTTGATGCTTGTTAAGTCTGATGAAAATCAGATCCAAAGAGTCCTTGTAAGACCTCAAGACAACAAGAAATACAACATTAGCAGGCATTCACTTCGAGCAATTTGCCTAGCCACACACAAAACTCTGCTGATAGAGATGCTGAAGGACAATATACAGTAATTTTGCAATTATAAGCCACACATGATTATAAACCGCATTTCCCTTTTTTTTTTTTTAAGCGAAGATCCATGTGTAACAAAGTAACGAGTTAGTAACAGAATCGCGCCAGCGCGGGGTTTAGTGTCAGGTGCTCAAGTTGCAAACAGTTTTCATAGACCAGCCAAACCTTTAAAGGCAGCCCCAGGTGCCCTCCCCGGCCGGCTCTCACTTCCAGGTTGGCATTTCAGTGGGATTTGTCCATAAATAAGCCGCACCTGAATATAAGCCACACTACTGGGGTAGGCTGGATTCTTCAATGAAAAAGGTGCGGCTTATAATCGTGAAATTACTGTAATCCTTTCCTCTGTTTCAGCCAAACTCAGCTGTTTGCCATTAAATGCTCTCCAAATCACTGGCAATGTCAGCCAGTGGTTCTGTGGCTAAGAGCCTATTCAGGCACACAACCCTTATGCATTTCCAGACATCAACTTGTACTTTAGGCAAGACTCCAATTAAAAATACAAGCACTGGGAAAATAAATCTGAGATAGAATCATTCTGGTGTTGTCTTCCAATCTGCCAATACAGACAGAGCTTTTGCTTGTTCTACATATTTCTCCTGAGCCCTTCACCATGCACCCCAAACATTTTTTTTTTCTGGATCTGACAGAAAAAGATTTTTTATTTTTCTTTTAGCATTTGACCAAAATCCTTGGGTAGAACAGATAATCATCTTGGAAAATTTAATTTGAAGTGGATATGGCTGCATTTATAGAACATCTTAATGGTAGATAATATGGCCAGCCCTGCCAAAAGTATATTTACAAGAAAAATGAGAGAAATAAAGGCATGGCAGATTATACTTCATAGCTCGCTCTGTATTTTATGTGTGATAGCTACGAATGAGAACGACTCATTAAAATATGTCCAGATGAAGAACCTGATATAAAGTGTTTTTATACTAAAAACTGATCTGCTTTCTACATCTTTAAAGATATTCTTAGGTTTATTTTTGGTTGACTATGCATTACAAAATCAGGTACCTGATTTCCATTAATTTAGCTAAGCAGACTCCAAAGCAGAAAAACCCAAACATACTACTCTAAATCTGAAATTAACCCTAAATTGGTCTAAAATAGAACTTGGGTTATTTCTGGAACTTTCAGCACCATAAGGTTAAAGCATATGTAGGTTTTTAGGGTCCAGTCCAGCTGTGCTCAGTGCTATGGGGTGGACACTGGGTATTACCAGCAGTCTCAAGCCCTTATCAGTGTTTTGAGATGTCTTTCTTGCTCATCAGAGACATACAGCATGAGAGACTTACCATGGCAACAGGTGATGCAGTTACAGAAAAACAGGGTTATAAAGGAAATGAATGAAGATAATAATAACAGGCTTCTTCAGTGTAAATCTGGCATATGTAGGAAGGGATCCTGTACACACACACACATTCTGCTGTGGCTTCATCCAATTGCCTGGCAAAGTCCAGCAGGCACCAAGTGATGACAGTATAACTGCACTGTGGACAAGAGAGTTCAGTTCTCAGAGCAAGTCCCAGCTCAGAATTCATCCTGTGTTTCATTTCCTGATGCAGCTTCTTAGCCTCACCTGCTGCTTTGCTAATTGCACTTTATTACATCACTCTGACCTGCTGAGTGACCTCAGCCAAATCATGCAGCTTCACTGTTTTGCTAATTCTCCACTATAAGGCAGAGATTAAAATACCTGCTGCCTTTAGTAAACATTTTGAGTTCAGTGCAGCAATTTTCTTTTACACTCTGTGGGTGCTACTTCAGCTTTCAAGGACTATGCAGCATCATTGGGGTCCCCATAACTCTTTCAAATGAGCACTAGATTCCCTACAGCACATATCCCACATGCCTTCACAGTCTAATGGGCAACCTATTTTTGCCTTAGACCTGCAGACAAATTCAGTGGTACAAAAAGTATTGTGCCTCCTTTAGAAATTTGATAGTTCTCATGTAAATAAAGTGGTGACTACCATGAATGGATGAACTTGATTGCCAAGTTGAGATCTGAGCTTCAACTAAATATTTTTCTTGCAAGTGGGAAAATTGGTTATGATGACAGGAAAAGTACAATCTTGATATGGTACTGTATATGAAATACTCTTCTTGGCTCAGTTATTTCCATGGGCTGGAATGATGCAATCCGGTCCTTAACAGCTGAATGTTCTGTTTGAACTTAATTAAATTATAAAAACTGACTGCAGATCACATTCTGAATTTCATATTCCCTTTTCAGTCCTTGACATCAGCATCATTTAGTGTATGAAACCAGGGTAAGATCTGCAGGATTAAATTCTCCATCAGAAAGCTACTTTGCTTAACAGGAATTCAATGTATTACAACATTCCTGTCAGTTGTTTGTTTCTTTACATTTTGAATTTTAAAACAGATATTAGAAAGGTATTAAACACTCAAAATGCCAAACAGAATAATAAAAAGAATGCCACACTAAATTCCTGTATAATTAGTGAATAGCAGCATTTCATTTGAATGATAATGTCCTTGATTAACTTTTCAGCTAAAGTAGCTATGTGAAACATCATGTTCTTCTGGGAAGAAGAGAAAAAAAGTGGAAAAATAAATGAAAAAGAAAGAAGCTGCATTAGCAGGACCTTTCCATTGAATTTTGCCACTGGTAGTACAGGATTGTTATAAAGTTCAGGAAGAAATATATGAATTATTAGCTGAGCAATGAATATGGAGTTCAAAGTGAATATAGTAAATCATGATACAAAATATCTCCACACTTTTTTCTGTGTGCTGTGCAGAAGTAAAGAAATCAAGCCCACCCAGAATGCCAAGTCACAGATGAGCAGCTCAGCAGCTTGTACCTCTGACTTGTTGGTGGTAACACAGTGTGAAGGTCTTGTAATGCAAGGGCACATAACAAAAGTATCCACTGCTTTCTTGTGAGTAAGCCATCCATCATGAGCTAATGCATCCAGCATGGCAACCACAGTGCCAAACAAGATAGAAGCAGCTACTCCCACACTGTAAATACTGTACGGCAAGAAACTATACCTCCATTAAATCAATAAGGTATAGCAGCAACAGAAATAAACACGTTTTTCATAATTAATTCTACTCTTATCAGGGCACTGAAGCATTTCTATTTTCCACCTTGTAGGCCCAAATGTTGTAAAAAGATATTAAAAAGTTGTGATTGTTTCCATGTAGCATCCTGAAAATTCCTAGGGCTCATGCAAAGTATTAAAGACAATCAACTGCACATCTTTTCCTTCTATATTTTTCTTTTTAATACGTGAATGATGACCTATACTGTTACAGCAGGGGTGTGATCTTCTTCCAATAATCCTTCCTTCTGATTAACGTATTTCAAGTATTACTGCAATTGCATTTTCAACAAATTTTGCTATTCTCTGGTGAAGCATACTAGGTATCAAAATTAGTTCAATAATTTATGAAAGGAGGCATTTATATATTTCAGTAACGACCCAACACAGCCTTTTAAAAGGATTTAAAGTTTAGAAATCGTCATTTCTTATGCTTAAGTTCACAAAAATTGCTTCTCTTTGAGAATGATGACTTTGTTCCAGATATGCATGATTTAGAAATACATTAACACGTTCTGCCAAGATGTAACACAAATAACTTAGTCAACCAGAGACTGTGAAAGGACAGAAAATCTTTCCTGTACTCCTACTGGCAGGCACAGTTCAGATTCCATGGTTTCAGAACATAAACACTGCATACAATACGCCTCCACTAAAAGATACCAGCATTCTCATGTGCAAAGCTCCTAAATTGTCTAATAGCTATGCAGGTCAGCAAATCTTTCAGTAGGAATCATTTAACTTAATGTTTCAAATGAGTGTTAGCATCTGACTCATAGGCCAGAAACAAAACCAATTGAAGAGAAAGGAAAGGGTTAATGATTACAAAGCTTTCTGTCTGGTTCCCGTGATAAACAGTAATGACTAGAAAAATTTAATAAGCTAATAACAGAGTGGGTGATGGTGATTATCTCTGAAGCCATAACTGGTTGGAGAAAGTTACCTGTGTGCTGTTCTGTCTCAGCAGACCAGGACAGTAAAATTGGTAACACATGACACTTTTTCTGATAGCTCTTAGGTTTTAATAACTGACAGAGGTCACAGAGTGCATCTAAGTTTTTAATGGAGGACAAAAAACTTCAGAAGACATCAGCATTATTTTTCTGTTCAGTATTCAAATATTTTTCAGTTTTTCCTGTGATTTTACTTGTCAATTCGAGTTATTTTTGTACTTTGATTAATCTTTTGACAACAGAGCATGGCATGAAATAACAAATATGACCTTTATTCTTTGGAAATTAACTAAAGTCAACTTTTCCAACTATAGCCTTTTTGTGTAAAAACTTTGTAATCTCTTAGTGAAATGATTTGTTTTGTTAATCCTACCTTGAAAAATGCATCTACAAATGAACTCTGTCCTCCTAATTCCTAAAAAACCATAGATTCTGATATAATGATGAACTGGTTCTTTGTCATATAGGGATTAATTTATAACTCATTTTATGATTCTGACTGCCTAAATATTTTTCCAAAACTAGTTTATCTTGTAATCTTGAGCCGTTTATTGAAGTTCTACAACATTATTAAAGAATTCAGCTCATACTTATTAAAAAAAACAGAACTATTTTCTTTAACATCCTTGCTAGGAAGATGTCAGCAAACAGATTGTTTAAAGAGATCATAACCTTGTTTAGATCTGGTATTTCCTTCACAAAAGAAATTACAGAAGACTAGAGGAGAACAATTCTCTGTCAAAATATGTAGCTGTTTAAGACTGTTAGGTAGAGTTTCTCAGCTGTCTTGTCATTTTACACAGTATTTTCCCATAAAAGAAAGGAAATTCATCAGTAAGTTTTAAAGAATGTGAGGTATCTCTAAGAAAGTTGCATGAAGAACACTGATAACTAGTGCTGTCCCTACTTAACCTTTATACAGTCTTGACTTGTTTCTGCAGGTTAATGAAATACAATATGGAAAATATTCTAGGGCTTCCTTTCCTTAATGGATCACAGGCTTCTTTAACCCGCTATCAAATACTTTTTCTTTCCAGTGTTCAACTAATTCGATGATTCTCCTTTACCTCCATTTATAATTTTGTAACTGCAATATTTCACTCTTGCAAAATTGTGGACGTCTTAAAAAGATAGTTCAGGAAGCAACACTCCTACTGTCATACATGGAGGAAATACATCACTAATGCAGACCAGATTGGTTTTTATATGAACACAATACATCAGTTACTTATTCTTGATTTTAACCTTCAGATAATACTCACGGTTGATATTTCCTGAGGATTAAGATGATAAAATAATGAGCCTTTCAACAGATGCATTCAAATTTGCTAATTATCCTGATCCTAATGGTAACTTGGTTGCTTTACTAAGTTCCTGATATGCAGCTCAGTACCTTGGTCACGGCTGGGGTTTGGCAGCTCCCTGGGAATAGAGAGAGGCCCTTCCATGCTGCTGTGCTCACTCACAAGATCTCCATTCCCTCAGAGCTACCACAGACACAGTGATGTGTTTCTCATGCCCTCACTCCCCATCACTAACATCAGTGTTAGGCAATTTGGAGCTCAACACATGTTTAAATAAAATGAAGTACAGTAATTTCTCAATTATAAGCCACACCTGATTATAAGCCACACATCCGGGTAGAGCACGGGATTTGTCCATATATAAGCCGCACCCAAATATAAGCTGCATTTTTTTTTTTTTTAGAGCGAGGATCCATGTGCAACAAAGTAATGAGTTAGTAACAGAATCGTGCCAGCGCGGAGTTTGCTGTCAGGTGCTCAAATTGCAAACGGTTTTCACAGACTGGAGGAGCCTTTAAATGCAGCCTCGCCGCCGCTAGCGGTACTGCTCCGCCGGCCCCGCTCGCAGCTCCGCCGCCCTGCGAAGCCCGCTCCCCATCTGCCCCCTGCCCGCCTGGCCATGGCTGCACAGCAGCTCCCCCGCTGGCCAGCTCTCACTTCTGGGTTAGCATTTCGCCGGAATTTGTCCATAAATAAGCCGCACCTGATGATTAGCCGCACTAGTGTGGAAGGCTGCATTCTTCAATGAAAAAGGTGCAGCTTATATTCGTGAAATTACTGTAATTGTGGCTGGGCTATGGAAGGATGTGGAGGAAGGGGATAGAGATCACTTGGCTTTATGGCTGTAGCTCCATCACTCTGAATGGAGGTTGAGGACCTCATTGACTTACAAAAACATTGCCAATATCCCGTGTGGTGAGGTCAGATATACTGTGTTTCCTGAGGCTCTTCTTTACTCATACAACAATGTAAGATCTTTGTTTAAACACTGTAAGATAAGCCAAATAGGAAAGAAGTATGTGGTGCTACTTAATTTTCTAATAAAAGTTGCTGCTCTTGTAATACCAAACTTTTTCAGTTAGAATGGCTCTTGACTATATGCAAAAAGGCTGCTAAACAAAATATACAGTAATTTCACAATTATAAGCCGCACCCTTTTCATTGAAGAATCCAGCCTACCCCAGTCGTGTGGCTAATCATCAGGTGCTGCTTATTTTTAGACCAATCCTAGCGAAATGCCAACCCAGAAGTGAGAGCTGGCCGGGGAGGGCGCCTGGGGCTGCCTTTAAAGGATTCACTGGTCTATGAAAACTGTTTGCAACTCGAGCACCTGACACCAAACCCCGCGCTGGTGCAATTCTGTTACTAACTCGTTACTTTGTCACACATGGATCCTCACTTAAAAAAAAAAAAAAAAATGTGGCTTATATTCAGGTGCGGCTTATATATGGACAAATCTGGTGGTCTACCCGGCTACCCGACATGCGGCTTATAATCACGTGTGGCTTATAATTGTGAAATTACTGTAATTTGATGATCTAACTACTAAAAAAGTGCTAAACACTATATAGCACTACTTTTTTCTAAAGATCAAACTGTTTTATATACGAAGTCCAGCCAGACAAACAAAAAAAACCCTTCAGAAATATTTGAATAGAAATTTTGAATTTTTTTAACTTCTCTTTCCCAGTGATTTCACTTATTCATTTTGGTATTTTCTATTGCTTTTTTCTTCATATTACAAACAAAACTAATTGGTAAGTGAACTAAGCCAAATAAAATGTTTGGTTGGTGACAAGTGTCTTGGAGTGATCTGTAACGTGAGTGAAATTACATGTTTTGTAGTGGTGCATGTAAGTTTTCAGGACCTCAAAACTGTGGTTAACCTGATGGTGGATGTGAGGAATATATCACACCTTTTCATGGAAGACCTGAAGACAGCTGTTAATTAGAATAACCAGACTCTCTTGTTACTCTCTTAAAAAAAAATGAAATGGATTATGTTTTTCCTAAGACATAGCTGAGTGACTGCCAGGCTTCTTCAGAAACAGTAGTGAAATATACTTTTAGTTAGCACTCAGCAGCATATGCAGTCTTGAGTAGTTTTTCATACTATTTTTCTGAAATTCAATAAAAAAAAAATGTTTACATAAAGAGTTGCTCGCTTGAACTGACTTAACCTACTTTTTCAAAATAATTCTTATGTGAGAATATTTCCCAATGCATCATTTTACTGACATTTCCTGTCATTTAAAAAAATTTACACAAGTAATGGCTGAGAAGTAGACTTGGAGACAGGAATATTAAAGGACACTGTTCTGCTATAAAGCTATATTTATTGAACTCCATCCTCAAGGAGGTCACAGTAGTTGCCCTCACATAAAAATGTAATGCACAACCAAGAAATTAATTTTGTCTACTTTGCCCTGGATCTCCCTTAGATCAGGTATGACCCGCTCACAGCTTTGTGTTATTAATCATTTCAGTAAGGCATATGAGCATTTTCTGAAATACTTATATAGTATAATATATAATAATCTATAATCACAGGTATACCAGTATTTATTTGAATGGAAAGAGTGTTTTTCTTTTTTGTAGAGATTTATACTGGCTGAGGCAAATGAGTGTAACTACATGCAAGGTGGGTAGATGGAAGATTTTCCTTCAGTGGTACACTCACACTGATGTGACTGTAATATGCAGACAAACCTTAATGCCATACTACAGTTTTGGTCTGTAGGGTGGTTGCAGCTCATCAATAAAACCAATTTATAAAGCTCTTGAGGCAACTCTTTGGAGAGGAAAATTAAACTCTTCATATCTTTTTATACAACATAACTTGTGGTTTGTAAGCAACTGCTGAATACCACCATACCTGGAAAATGTTACATTATCCAGACCACAGTCAAAGGGAAAGATGCCAGAGTAAAAAATGTGTCTAGGACTGTGTATTTGTGTAATCTTCTGTAGTTAAGAATGATGACAAGAATTTGCACTCTTTATATTGTGATTAGGTTCACACTTTCGAATCCATGGAAAAAGTTGTAACTGGGCTGAATTTTTTTTTGTTTCCAGCAATGAGATTTGTCTTCAGATAAAAATCTCACATAAAACTTGAAGTCATCCAAGAGACACCTTTATGTTTAAATGTATTTAACAGAGAAATATAAGTAATGCCTCCATGCCATCGCATAGTAATACCTAAATGTACCTGCTATTCTAAAGCATAAAAAAGAAAAATATACCAAGCATAAGAATAAATGACAAAATTCCTGTCTCTATACAGATACATTTTTCATAGGAAGAAATCTTAAATATTTACAGAAGCAAAGGCAAGCTAGCAGTGATTTTTTTTTTGCTATGTAACTAGCCAAAATGTAGGCCTGCTTTTAATAAACAGAAGCTTATGTTTGTAGCAAGAGCAGTTATAAAGTACACCATCTTAATATTTGCCATTAAAAGGCTAGATGACTTCTTTTATTGAAATGAAGAATATCATAACACATGCGTAAATGTTTTGATTGCCATTATATCATAATCACAATGCTGATATGCAGAGAAACATTGCTGGGAATACATTTATTTTAACACTGTAGCTGAATACATTTTCGTGCATTAGTAAAAACAAAGGCAGAGAGAAAATAGGAAATAGGAGAACCTCCTGAGATGCAGCAGAGCTTACCTGACCACTTCCCAGCAGATCTGCTGCTTAGCTGTCCAGTGCCTGTGAGTCCCTGAAATAGTGAAACAGAATAAACTCAATGTAACCGTCATGTAGCCTACTAAATTCACTTAAACACTTCAAAAGACAAAACATACTCATCATAAACTACTCAAAAAGAGCTAGCATGCAACTCCAGCTGCAAGAGATTTTGTTCACAAACTGAACAGCAATCGGCATGTACTTTAGTCGCATCATCAAAAAAGTAAACCAATCACATTGACAAAAAGCCACTGTAAACAAAAAGACTGTATTGAAAGGATTAACAGTTTTGGCACATCCCTAACATCAAGTCTTCTGTTCTTTTTTTTTTTTTTCTTCATCAAAATTTAGGTTATATATTTGTTGTTAGCAAGAGTTGCATTACTATTATTGTTAATTTTAGTTCTGTTTATTACCTTGAGGGTTATATATTGTAGAATAATTTTGTTGTCACTAGTTAATGTTAATTAGTTGTTTTAATAGCCTATATACCTATTTGTTATCTTTTGGTAGGTTTACTTTTTTAACTATCAGTAACTTAATAACTGAGAATATTTTACATTACTGTTGCATACTCAAAATTACAGAGTTACTATTAGTGTTACCTGTTTAACGTTTAGTCATCCTTTGAGTCCTGCGACATATTTCCTTAATAATCATCAGCCATCAAGTCTGATAGTCTCAAAAGAAATATCAGCCCTCTAAACTGCCTTCAAGGGCGGTGAAATTTAGCACTGAAAATTACAAATAAAGTTTTTGAAGTTGAGTACCAACAGCTGGGCAGTGACACTGATGATTTGTTTATCAAGACAAATTGTTATATACTACGAAAAATGCAGTCAACGCACTCTTCTGAGTGAAAACAAATAGGTGAATCTATGCAATGCTTACATGTTGAATGGGATATTTAATGTGCGGGGAAACTCAAAGGTTGAAGAACTAGCATTTAGACAGTCTAACAGTGGTAAGTGGTAATCTTACCTCTTTAAACTCCATTACATTCTCTCGAGAGACATGCTAATACAAACAAGTCAATCAGAGTTTGTGTTTAGCAAGATCAAGCTTAAAGGATAGTTTAAAATCCATTTATTGTTCTAAAGCATTTTTTTCCATTAACATGTTATACATTAGTGGATACTAACCATGATTCATGTAACAGTTTAGTTTGTTAACTTTTATATTATTTAACAACCAGAAGTTATTAATACAACTTTTAAAGTCTTACACAAAAAATCTTAAAACAGGCTTGGGTTCATTTTTGTAATTTTTATATAAAAACCATTTTAGGCATCTCTTGAAAAAGAAATAAAGCAGGCATTTAAAGCTAGAAAACAAGTAATTCCAAATTTAGTTTGTTACAAAAGGTTTCAGCTTTATTGACAAATTATGGCAAACATATTTGACAAAATTATGGTTTCCTATTTAGAGAAGCTTACACATGGAACTTTAAGTGATTTTTTTTAACAAATACAGGTTAAAACACTGAACAACTTCAGTTAGCTACATACATACAGTAGCTGCTTGTTTTCAACCCCATTAAGACATCATTTAAAATTAAATTTACAAACTTAATATCGAGCATCTTAATCTAAACTAACATATATTAAAAAAGACAGGTTAAAACATCTTATCTACAGCTTGATTATTATCTGGCTCGAGAAAAAAAAACAACTCAAACAAAAAAAACCCCCAAAAAACCCAAACATATTACAGTCTTTCAGCAACCCTAAACAGAAACTCAGGCTTAACTAGTATGTAGAGAGACTCAAGAGCTGTAACAGTGTCATGCTTTTTAGTTACACATAGCAATGAATACAACCAACAGAACATCATCTTTGAATAGTTTATAGACAATGCTTGCCAAAGTTTTTTTGTCTCTGCTTTTTTAAGTCCGTGTTATAAAATAATGCTAATGCCAATGTCACGCCAATGTTATAGGAAATACAAGTAGTACATAGGATAATAATGAGCAGTAATCCCTAGGATAGAAAAGAAATGGACTATTACTTGTCTTGTTGCTGTTTATGTGGAGACCACAGGCTATTAATTGTCTTTGAGATGAGGTCACAGATGAGGAGGACCTTCAATATCTACCATAGGGGTGTTCCCTGTAACCCCCTCTGGCTGACCTTGGAGGTGGTGCCTTTAGACTGGAACGGGTCGTGGCCCATTCTTCTTGTGCTAAAAACAGAAGAGAAAAACAAGTTTTGTAAATATCTCAAATTTAAGGAACAAAGGGAAGACAATGCTGATGGCTGTCCAAATTCTTGAGGGTTCTGGCTGAAAGCTTTAGAAAAACAAAATGAGGATGGTGATATCATCAACTTCTTTTTCCTCCCACAAAAAAAAAACAACTTACAGACAACTAACCTACTTCTCTATACAGGCAACCTGTCTATCTTAGGAATTTAAAAAAAAGCCTTACTCCTTCAGTTTCAGCAGAGAATGAATAACTACTGTGTTGGTGGTACAGTCAGCTCTGATAAAATCACTGCATTAGTCTGCCAGTTCAGAATTTATTTGATGTTTTGAGTTTCTAGTTTTTAAGTTAAAGCAGAAATTTGAATAGCATTTAATGCAGTTGGTATGGTAACAAGATGAGGAGTTGAATCATGAAAAGATAAGAAAGATGGTTGATTTTTAACTTCCATTTGAGACAAAAAAAAAGAACATAATGGAAGAAAAATGTGTACAAGTGAAGCCACCACATAAAGCAAGACCAGATTTTGCTTTTCTGTATCTTTAGAACACTTTTTAAAATTTGGTAAATCAAATATGCTCAGGAAGAATAAGCTAAAAAATATAAGTCTAGCTCAGTTTTTACAATGCTTCTACAAATCTTCTTCTTCCTCCCTGACGTGATATTTCTGGAATTTAACACTCCCAAAGGCACAATCAGTAAACTTTCTACAGTCCTGGTCCAGCAGTTGAGCCCAAAACTTAAATTATGTCCTAAATCAGCCAGTGGGTCATCAAATCATTTCTGGTTTTGTCTTCCACTGACTTCAACTGATCATACTTAGAGTGATCAAAATGGAAATGCACAAAACTGTAGGGTGTCCTATCACATCAGAGTGCAACATTGCTGGTAGCTTGTTTTGGGTAATGACTGCTGAATTTTGTGGCCACTAAGAACAAAAATAGTTGTCACGAGGCAGAAAATACAAAATGTTTAATCAGGTATCAAATATGTCTTTTGCAAAAATATGTGGCTATAAGAAATGAAAACACAGAACTTAAAAACCCTGTTAAAATTCTGAAAGCTATTTTTTCTCTGCAAGATGTCTTCCCTGCAACTACACTTCATTATCTCATTGCTTTGAGGTATGAGTGGAACAGCAGCTGTGGAGCTGAAGTGAGTTCAGGCTAGCATGTATGGAGTGGGGCATCTCTGGAAAAGATTTGGTAGCAGTTGATCTTGCTATGGAACAAGAAACAATCCTGCTGTGGTTTTTTGGTGCACTCCATTTATTTTCTTTGAGTTCTTCAGGATGTTCTCTTTTTGAATATCAGAGGTTTTATAGTCACATGAAACCAAAGTTTACTGTGAAAAGCTACTGCCTAGAGGGTTGAAGAAATGGCAACCAATATGATATAGTACTAAATCCTCAGGTCTCTCATTCCTACAGGGAATAAGTTTCTGTATAGTGAATTTAAAAATCCTGTCTCTGCAGTATGTATCATTACACCCCTTAAAAATGGCATTTTGCTGTAAATTTTTTCCAGCTTCAATTACCCTTTGCTGAAGTGTTACTGCATTTGCAGAGAGGCCTTGGGGAAAAGAGAAATTTATATGGAAAAGAGAAGCTTCATTTATATAAATGAAAATGACCGAAGTAGTAAAAATATTCCATAAATGTACAACACAAAGACAAGCCAATTTATTTTTAGTCTCCTCACTGTTGTCCAGATTGGAGCACCTTTGTATAAAGATGAAATGTACAGTCTTTTGGTAGTACTCATGCAGTAAAAGAAATACTTTGTATTACCAGCTAGAGAAACTGCTTTTCCTTTACTGTTCTTAAAGCAAATTGCTCCCATGACTGTACCAGCTTCTGATATGGAACAAAAACTGAGTCATAATTTGTGGTACAAGCCTCTTACGCTCTTTTTTATCCAGCAACATGGTGGACCTATTTGCATGATTTCAAACTTTAACACCACCACTAAAATGTGATAGTTGACAGCTAACACCTCCTGTTGATATTGCATGATAGGCGCTTTAACAGATGAATCCGCAGCCAAAACAGATGTGAAGTTTTGGGATGACAACCTTCAACTGGGAAAACTCTGGTGTCTACTACTTATACAGCAGTAAAGGATTACAGTAATTTCACGACTATAAGGCACACCTTAAAACCTAAAATTTTGATTGAAACCCAGAAGTGCGCCTTATAATCCGGTACGCCTTATATATGGAAAAAGTTTGAGTACTGAAGGGATCTCAAAACAATTTCTGCCGCGAGAGCCATGTGAGCAGCGAGAGCAGCGAGCAGCCCAGTGCCGGGAGCGGTTGCAGGGTGCGGGAGAATGGTGGGCGGGAGTGTTGGGGCCCGCGGCAAGGGGAGGGCACCTGGGGCTGCATTTAAAGGCTGCGCCAATTTGTGAAAAAATGTTTGCAAATTGAGCACCTGACAGTAAACCTCGCGATTTGGTGATTCTGTTAGTAGTTTGCAATAGTTGCACGCGGATCCTCACTGCAAAAAAAAAGTGTGCCTTGTAGCCTGGTGCGCCTTATAAATGGAAATGGAAAAAAGTTTGGAGATCTGCCGACACCCGGAAGTGCGCTTTATAATCCGCTGCACCTTATAGTAATGAAATTACTGTACATAATTATTGTGGAGAAAGCAAGATGATGGGAAGCAGCACTACCAAGAGTCTCTGAAGCACATGTGCCAGTATATTACTAGATGCAGCCATGCCAAAAAAACCACCAGATTGCTAGTGGTTTATCCTAGAGGGGTTTTTAATGAACAATAATATACCTGCTAGAAATTAAGGATTCCTTCACATAAAAGCTGCTGTTTCATGTCTTCCTTCCAGAACTCCACAGTAACCTTTTTCTTTCAGCATCCAGGGAAGAAAGGGAGCTCCTGAGAATGGAAATCTCTATCTTTGGGAACAATCTTAAAAGGCTGGAGTCCTACAGACTACCTCAGAAGTCACACAGAGATTTAGGTAGCTCACTGGGTTGCAGGAGGGTCAAAAGTTTGATTACAAGGGTGAGATTCACTGTGAGAACAGGAGAACGAACAGTGAGGCGAGCCTGGTCTTCCTCTAAGAGATTGTGCCAAAAGGGGAAGGAAAGAGAGCATGGAATATTTCATCTTAAGAAAGTGACATGTTAATGAAATGGAAATGGAGAGGCATTTCAGGTGAAGAGCAGGCAATAGATGCAGCTTTGGAGAGAGAAAGGTAATTGTGAGAACTGTGAGAGACTGTCCAAGAGCTGAAGAAGGGTGCAGGGTGGTTGTTGTGCTCTAAGGCTGATTCCTTCTCCTTTTCTATCATTCCTGTGAAGAGAAACTGTGGAGTCTGATCTCCCCCTTCCCTCAGTGACATCTGGACTTCCATCCAGTCTTTCTGCTCTATCAGACCACACTCCTTCCCTGTCCTTTTCACTTCTGTCTCCAGTGCTAAAAGGTGTCAAAGACTATGGTTAAAAAGAAATCCACACAAGCAGCTTAATAACTGAGGGCAGAGTGTTCAGTTTTTTTCAGGAATCTGGCGTTATTGGCAACTTTGCCATTGTTAGTTAAGGAGAGATATTTTATGTTTTGCTTTCAGAAACTAAAAGTGTAAGTTATTGCAACATGATGGAAACTTAAGAGAGTTTATAGGTGAGGAATCTGAGAGTGCTTGGGCTGAAGGACTGCTTTGGGTTTGATTGTTCATAGCTACTTTGCTAAGAAATGTGAAGACATGGGCACAGACCTTTTAATTATACTGCATATGTCTTTCAATCTGCTATATGCTCCTGTGAATTGGTATCTGAAGCTCACCTTTAGGATATAAAATTAATTCTTATTATCACAGGCAATCAGTACTCTTGGTCTATGCCTGATTGAATTTGCATGTTAGTGTTTTTGCACTGCTTTTTATGGTTCAGACAGACTCTTATTTAATTTACTATGTTAATTGAGTTATAGAAATGATTCCAGTATTTATTACAGACATAACTGATACATTACTTGAGGCTGTCTTTAAAGATTATTTTTTGATCAACTGCTAGGAGACGCCATAGCTCTAATCTGTTTAAATACTTTGTTTTTCTTACTGGAGACTCAAAATGTAAAAAGGTCATATAATTTTTAACCTGAGAAATTTCTTTGAATATGGGATCAAAAGAGTAACATTTATATCACAGACATGGGTACATATGAAGTTGTTTTTCTCTTATTATTTAACCTATGCATTATTGAAAGCACAGAAAAATTCAGTGGTCTATCCATGTTGCTATCATCACATGCTATATGTCTTTAAGTAGAGGTTCAAGAAAAGAACATAATCAGTCACTTTTTAAAACTCTTCATTTAGCAATCTGCAATCTTACAATGCAATTTTCCAGAACTGAATAAAAATCTTTCAGATATGCAAAGAGGGAAAAAATGCAATATTTAAAGGGCAGGTCATAAGAATAAATGAGTTAAAAGAAACATATTAATAGCATGTGGTTTACATAGAAATTTATTATTTCCTAATTATTTTTATTTGTAGTCATTGTTTAGTCCTGGTACTAATCAAGACCTGATCACTTTTTCTACCCAGAAACTTATTTTAACATCTGAATATTGTCCACAATTACTGGATACAATTTCATTAATTTGTGGTCAATTATTTTGGACAGATGGCCAGGAAAATATTATAAAGAGCTATTTCTGATTAGAGAGTTTAGATGCATATAATGGCAAGTAATGCAATCATTCAATTTGATTTTTCATTTACCTTTTGGTGTTTTAGAAACAGAAGTTGATTTTGATTCAGAATAAAACAGTTTTCTTTCCTGTGAGAAAAAAAAAATCTCTTCAAGTGCATACATATGGAGAGAGCATACTGCCCAGGAATTTGGATTACTAGCTCTACTCTTTGTTTTCTCAGTGACCTTGGACAATTGCTCAATATTTTGTGGTATGGCTTCCTCACTGGTAGAATGAGACAGGAATACCTCCCTCCCTGGAGTGTTCTGAGATGTAATTAATTGCCTGAGCAGTAAGAGAAAAGTGATATAGAGTGCTTAGCAGAAGACCCAATAGAAACCAGATACAGATTTGAAATGAAAACTCTTAAAATTAGAATGCCTTTTTTTGGACAATTCAATTTGTGCTGTATTTCTAGTAAGCCTCCATAGAAAGATGGATGGAGACAAAATACTACTTGCAAATGGTTGGAAAATTTGTCCTACACAAGCTAATGAGAGAAGCTCAACTTTGACAAAGCCAATATTTTAGCCCAAAATTCCACGCAGAAAAAGGTAGCTGCACATTTGTTGTGTCATAATTGGACAAGTATATATTATTTTAGACAAAAATGCAAGAACAGATTTTGTTGGGTTTTTTTTAAGGACAACATGCACTTTTTTCACTCTTCTGGTCTCTTTTTGCTTATGTGCAAAGCTTGGAAAATACACAGGATTTTCTGTCTTGTCATCTATGCATTTTATTATTTTGTGAGAAGAGCTGAAGTGACTCTTGAATCACAAATGGTGCCTTTCTTATAGAAATTTGGAGTTTTGAGAAGATAAGAAATGTTTTCAAAATACAGGCTCAAACCAATTAAGCTAGCTTACACCATTCCAGTTAATTTACTAGACCTGCAGTATGAAATAGAGCTTAAAAACTGGAAGGGAATGGAAAACCTTGTGATTTAATAGTCTCCTTTCTGAACATGGCTGTGCTAATACTCTTCAAAAAACCCCAAGCTACTGGCCCATGCTTGGTAGCTCAGGAGGACTAACCATTTAAACTATGTGGCTGCTCCAAATCTGCTTTAGGGTTGAGAGGTTCCCTGGCTTAAACTGGTAGTGGAGGATGACAGAAATAAATCCTCCAGCTGACAGCAGTGGAGCAGACAAGAAGTGCTTGTGCAGTCCCCTCTGCCAGCCAGCCTGCAGGTTAAGTAATGGCAGAGGGAGTTGCAGTAATGACCACTGGAGAAAATGATTTCTGAGAAGGCTTCAGCCACTTTTGAAGTGAACACCTGCCAGAGACAGGAAAGGAGCAGCATCAGAGTACATTGACAACTAGTCTGGGAAACTGCAATGCCAGGAGGAATGAGACACTTACCAGGGTTGTTTTGAGGTGAGTGTGAACGATACAGCATAGAAAGAGTTTTATTTTTCCCTTATTTTAAGTAAAAAATAATTTTCTATTACTTTATGGTCGTGCAACATGAAACACGAGGTCATATACCACATCTGGAATTAAACAGATGCACATCAATGTTACAGGACTTTTGTCCTGGATTCTCCAACTCTACAGTTCCCATGGTGCAAGACAGTAAAATTACCATTTGAAATATTACATAGGAAAGTTTTGCATGATTTCCTTATTCTGTCATTGAAAATGATTTATAATTCAGAAGTAATAGAGGAAGTACAATAAGTTGCTATAATTTAAAACCAATCTTGTGCTACATGCAGAGTTTTTTTTCATTTTCATTGCATAACTGGACTACAAAAGTTTTAGCATATACAGACAGTTAAAAGAATTGGATAAGTTTAAATATGGGACTTTCTCAAGAATTATAGTCTAATTAAAACACTGATTTGACAAAACAGCAGTAGCTCTAGTATTATCCCCACATTAGTCATCACATTCAAAATGTGCTCCTTTCCCCACAAACTTCTAAAATCTTGCTCTTATGAAAATCACAAATCTCCTCAGAGGGAATGAATGCCACTTGAGATACAGCTAAGGTGATTCCTCCAGTAAAAGAATTAATAACATCTTGCAGAAAAATCAAGAAAATGCCTTTATCAGTTCACTCTGTCCCACAGTAAGAATGCTGCAATCAGTAAGCATAGAAATGATTGAGATTGAAAATTAATGGAGAGCAATTTATTTGGTGTATCTTCTGTCCATATGCAGTAGAAATCTTCAATGCCTCCTCTTTCCAGTGGAGTAAAGAATTGAGTGCTGTACAGGATGGCTCAGGAGCACTTCTGAGTTCCCAGGGCTGGGTGTGCATCTTCCTCATGCTCAGCAAGAGAGCAGATGCCTCAATCAGCCCAGAATGAAGATGGTCATAAGACCATAAATGCAGACAATAGGTAAATCTGCTTCAAAAGAACACTCCTGCTCCCATGCTAGAGTAGAAGTTCCCAGCATGTGCTAAACAGCCAGCCAGGTGCTCTGTCAAGACACGACAAGACCTCCACCACAATGGTACAATCTGTGCCTTAGTGCCTCTGAGATGCCTGATTAATAATAAGATGGATTAGAAAGTGGTCGGAAAGTCACATCCAGAGGGTAGTGGTCAATAGCTCAGAGTCCTGATGGACATGAGTGACAAGTGGTGTCCCTCAGGACTCTGTATTGAGACCAGAGTTATTTAATATCTTAATTACTGACAGAGGCAAAGGCATCGAGTGCCCCCTCAGCAAGTGTGCAGGTGACACTGAGCTCAGTGGTGCTGCTGACACCTGAAGGACAGGATGGCATCCAGAGGGACCTGGACAAGCTCGAGAAGTGGCCCAGGGGAATCCCATGCAGTTTAACAAGTCAAGGATCTGCATCTGGGTCAGGGCAATCCCTGCTATCAGTCCAGGCTGGGGAGGAACAGATGGAGAGCAGCCCTGCCCACAAGGACTTGGGGGTGCTGCTGGATGAGAGGCTGGAAATGAACCAGCCTTGTGCACTCACAGCCCAGAAATCCAACTGTATCCTGGGCTGCACCAAAAGCAGAGTGGCCAGCAGGGCCAGGGAGGGGATCCTGCTCCTCTGCTCTGCTCTGGTGAGACCCCACCTGCAGTGCTGCATCCACCTCTGGGGTCCCCAGCACAGGAAGGACAAGGATCTGTTGGAATGAGTCCAGAGAATGGACACCAAGATCATTAGAGGGATGGAGCACCCCTCCTGTAAGGAAAAGCTACAAGAACTGGGATTGTACAGCTTGGAAAAGAGAAGGCTTCAGAGTGACCTAATTGCAGCCTTCTAGTAGAGGAACTTTTATAAGAGCATGTAAAAACAGGAGAGGGGGAAATAGCTTCAAACAGAAACAGAAAAAGTTTAGAACAAGTTTAGTATATATTAGGAAGAAACTCTTCACTGTGAGGGTGGTGTGGCAATGGGACAGGTTGGCCAGAGAAACTGTGATTGCCCTATCCAAGGCAGTGTTCAAGGCCAGGCTGGATGGAGCTCTGAGCAACCTGGTCCAGTGAAAGGTGTCTTCATCCAAGGCAGGTGGGCTGAAATCAAAGGATCTTTAAGATCCCTTCTAACTCAAACCATTTTATAATTTTATCATTCATTCCATGACAATTTTAAGACCCGGACAAAAAGGAAAGTTTTCTTCGGTATGGTGCCATGATATTTTCTAGGAGACACCAAATGTATACCGTCAGATGATATAAAGGAAAAATTGGTGCACATTAGTAAGACTTTGTTAATTACTGTTGGTAAAGGCATTGTTTGTAATCACAAGCTGTGTGAAGTCAAGCACCGTAATGATGAGAATCTGATCTGTGTCTCTTACCTCTGCAAATCAGTCCCTATGAATTATTTGAGCACTTGATTTTTTACATTTGAATATTTAAATGAGACTAGGTTAGAAAAAAAAAACCAACAGGGCAAGAAACCCTTAGCACGCTGAGCATAATGAATATTAGGACCAATATCTACAATACCAAAGTTATTAAAAATCAGGAAGGAGCTTGGACTCAAAAGCTGAAAAAACCTCATATCTCCATCTTCAGAGCAATTGCCATGAAGTACTTTTTCAGAATTCACAAGTATTTTTTTCTTTGTATACATTGTGACATGGCTTCATTTTACTTTGTCATTGCCACAGAAGGTTTATTTCACACCAGAGGGGCAGTTCCTTGATTTTCTCCATGACATTAGCATACTTATGTCTTTTAATGAAGTAGGAGAATTCATGTCTCCTAAGGTAACATCTCTTCAATCAAGCTATTTTTCAGAATTCTAGAGATTTGAACCCTCCATACATTCTTTCCCCCACTAATTTCACCATGATATACCTCCTTTTATTTGTTCAGCAGAAACTATTATTGTTATTGTAGAAAAACTTAATGCACTAGATGAAACACTTTTTAGGGCAAACACAGAACGAAAAAACCCCAATGTAATAAAAGAGTAGTGGAGTAATGCTGTACATTTTTAGTTGTTAGCTTTAAAAACCTATAAAGAATTTGTTTATGAAGTGCCATATCTGTAGAGGATTATTTAGTAAACTAATTGTTATAACAATTGCAAAGCTCTTATATGGAGCGACTGGAAGGGAATTACTTGTGAAATAGTTAAATCATTGTGACAGCATTTTACATCTTAGATGATGTCTTACATTAAAAGGAATTACACCAAACAATTACACTCTCCAATTTTAATTAAAGATGGTATTATCCTAAAACCAAATACACAGTTCTTTACAAGTACCTAATGCTAAACTGGAGTAATATATTCAGTAGTATATTCATAAAAAAAACATGGTCATTTGAGAAAATCTGAACAGCTGAAAATCTTTGGTGAAGATGCAAAATAGTTAAATAATGACTCCTAAATGCAATGGCAGAACATCCAGTAAAAAGCCTTGCAAGCTTCTCCTGAAAAGCAGCAGTAATGTCACTGGAGTTCATTTTATGTCTTCCCTCTTTGTGTAGGTGGCAAGCTACAGCTTAACCTTCCTAACTCTTGCCTAAGGCCTTTGGCAGATGGTGCTATCCTAATTTAATTGTGGTGGTTTAGGAGGTTATAGACTTCCACCTATCCTTTAATTCTCTATCTAGGGTTTCTGCTTTTTTGGTAGTAGCAACGAGAAGTCTGAGTGTACTGGTCTCTCAGATACTGCAGTTCATGACCTGACATAAAAACATAATGGCCATAATTTTCAGGTAATACGCAAGGCAGAATATGCACCAGGCTGTGAACTGTGGCACCTGACAAGAGGCACCCTCTCACTACTGTGGCAGTCTCCCTTTGGAAACGGGGCAGAAACCTCTTGAACCTTTTGCAGCAGCAATTGGCAGAGCTCACTCCAGCCTTTGCAAGAACTAAGACAGCAAGAGCCGCTGATAAACCAAGTTTGGAATGCTCTGATCAGTATAAGGGCAAAAAAGGATTCAGATGAAAAAACAGTGAAGCAGGTCAGGTTTAATGAATACAGCTCCTTGGTTTTGCCTTGCCTGCAAGTCATGTGGCCTAACACAACATAGCACTTGAATCAAGAATGCTGCTTCCTCTGAAAATAAAAAAAAAGGAAAAGAGAAAGAAATGAGAACAGGAATTGATGACAAAGGGCTTTTTATTTACAGTGGTCCTGTCCAGGGAAGATGCTTTTTTGAGTTGGGCATTACATTACATATGGGCAGGAAAGATTCAGAGTTACCAAACTTTAGGTGTACATTTTATCCTGATCGATTTGTGAGACATGAATCATTAAATTAATGTTTTCAGTAGATATCTCTTCAGATGACAACAGTGCCAGAAGGGAAACCACAAAATTACTAACGTATAATGAGAGCAAAGAATATAAACCATTTCTTCATAAATTAACTCAATTTCATGCCTTTTCTTTAAAAACATGTTAACTTGAGACCATTACCTTAGTTTAAACTTATCTGCAGGTAGCAAAACCTTCAGAAGTATCATAAATGTTTGAGTGTGACTAGAGGTGAGGATGCCTTACATTTTTGAAAAAATGTACAGTACTTTAAATGACTATTCTTTTATTTTTCAACTGTCTAAAGATATTTCTTTACGACTCATATTAAGAAGTCTATAAGGGCTATATTCCCAAGATTTTCAGGCATATGTCCCAAATTTATGTTCCTCAGTCAGGAAAAATGATTCTCAATATTCTGTAGCAGGAGCTGCATAATCCTGATCTTATAAAAAATTTGTAGGAATCTCATAATTCCTGAGCACTGTATTTCCATGTGCACAGAGACTGCTGCAGGGAATGCTTTGAAGTGTCTCTACTTTGATCCTTCTGAGAGACCAGGTGACAAACATGTCAAATCACAACAGAGCTAAGTGTCTAACTTCATGAGGGGCTCTGTACCGCAAATTTTCATTCATGGAACATCCCTTATTCATGGAAAGCAGTGCAATTTTATATACATCCCTGATCTTCCCATTGCCTTGGGAGATTCCTTGTCTGGGTTTGGAGGGGATGGAATTCTTATGAACCTACACAATATAAACTGAGCAAGGAGTTAATGCAATTACAGTAATTTCACGATTATAAGCCGCACCTTTTTCATTGAAGAATCCAGCCTACCCCAGTGGTGCAGCTAATCATCAGGTGCGGCTTATCTATGGACAAATCCCAGTGAAATGCCAACCCGGAAGTGAGAGCTGGCCGGGGAGGGTGCCTGGGGCTGCCTTTAAAGGCTTGGCTGGTCTATGAAAACTGTTTGCAACTTGAGCACCTGACACCAAACCCGTGATTCTATTACTAACTCGTTACTTCGCCGCACATGGATCCTCGCTTAAAAAAAAAAAAAAAAGAAAAAAGAAATGTGGCTTATATTCGGGTGCGGCTTATATATGGGCAAATCCCGTGGTCTACCCGGCTACCTGGATGTGCGGCTTATAATGAGGTGCAGCTTATAATTGTGAAATTACTCTAAGTTATAGATTTCACTGTAGTGAATTCTGTTTAGGAATCCTTAATGACCAGCCTATGACAAGTGACTTAGATTCTTCCTTGTTTAGTACTTCCATCTAATCAAAGAGATCTGAACTTGTTGAGAATTAAACAGTGTTCAGGTGGGCTCTGCTCTGAAACACCCCTCTGATTTTTGGAACTATACTATGAAAAAATCCATAAATACATAAATCTTGTGATCTTCTGAGGAAACAGTTTCCTCCATCAGAATTCTCCACAAGTTCTTTTAAAAGGAGCAGAGAAGAACCCATAAGACCCATGTAAACCATCTGCTACTTCTCAGGAGTACAGATTGCAAGAAAAGTCACAGCAGGCATCTCATATAGGAGTACAATTGTGCTCTATACTTAAGAAGCTACAGAGAATTCTGCTTTATGCTTTAAAAAGATTGTAAGCATGAAGTAGCATTACTATTTCATTGCATTTACTTCACAAAAAATGAAAGAAAACCTCAGGATTGAAAACTGTCCTCCCTAAAGTAAGTTGGAAGCAAGAGGATGCATTTAAGAAAGCAAGAAAATGCCAAGCTAGTAAACTTTTGATAATTCAGATATTATTATTGAAAAGGATAAGGGAGAAAGGACAAGTTGTTGCAAAAAACACCTAGTCATGTGCCACTTGTCTGTGGTCTTAGAATTTGGGAGTTTCAACAAGGTGTGAAATTTTATTCAAATGAAGGAAAAACTGTTAATTTCTGCAGGATGGTCAAAAATTAAGGGGAAGATTATTTTATACTGTGGGATAGATTCAGGAGACTCACAATGAGTTACAAAACGTTCTGAAAAAGTAGAGAACTGGAAACAGAGAATTAGGGTGAAGTTAGGTGAAGATAAGAAAGGGTGATAGATCTGATACAGAGAGAAGATCAGTGTATGCAGCAAGAACTCAGAAACTGAGGAAATTAAGCATATGTTCTATACCTCTGTGTACTCTGATTACCTCCTCAGGTAAATAGTGGTGACTTAGGACAGAAGTTCCTGCACAGATTTTCAAGGCATGAAACTGTCAAATTTATTAATTCCTAAAGTAAGTGAACCAAGAGTAGCATAAACAGTCATATATAAATGTATCTGCTTTCAGAAAGTAGCAAAATTGCAATTTGAAATATTATTCAACTTTCAGTTTAT
Source organism: Sialia sialis (assembly GCA_009812075.1). Taxonomy (NCBI): domain Eukaryota; kingdom Metazoa; phylum Chordata; class Aves; order Passeriformes; family Turdidae; genus Sialia; species Sialia sialis. Next base: position 77,406,446 of record VRYO01002297.1, on the reverse strand, counting down.
TGATAATATTCAGATCTTTGTATTCAAATGCCAACTCAGAAAATAGTTCAAGCATAAACCAAAGCAAGTTCACAGTTATCAGCCATCTATTTTAAGTCTAGCAAAGGAAAGCCAGGCATATTGGGTTTGTTTCAGCTGCTGAGTGGAAAACAAAAAAAAGGAGCTTCATGCAGAGCGTAAATTTAGTCATGATGCCACTCTGTGAACACTTTGTAAGCCTCAGCTAATTAGTCCATTCAAAATCCCTGCTGGGAAAACAAGTAATATTCTAGTTTTACAAATGAGGGATTGGGAGGAAAGTGACACTACTTTAAATGTCTTGCCCAAACACATGGAGATTCAGCATGGTGGAGTGTAATTAAAAGTTAAACAGTGAGTAATTCGCATTGCTGAGCTCAGACTATTCTTTTCTGCATTGCCCAAAAGCTTAGTGGTGCATTCAGGACAGAAGTGGAGAGGGGACCTCTAGATGGGAGGAAGGATTTTCCACTACTAAAAATGCTATTAAAAATGTATGTGCAAAAAGGAAGCAAAACAAAGGGTAACTGAACCATTCACACTCATATGGATAAGCTATTATTATTACTTGCCTAGCATTGAAAATATGCTTGACTGCACGTTGTATCATCCGAATGTATTGTGAGAACCGATTGTACAAAAAAATAAGTTATTTCTGATTATGCAATGCAATCATTTTGACAACGTCTCAGTAATGTCTATTTCTGTACCAATACAAAGGAAACTGAAAGTTTGCATTAGTGACATTTGCTTCACAGCTGCATGAATAAAATTATTTATTTCACGCAGCAACCTTTATATGACCCCTTAGTGTAACTTTCATTTGCAGCATCATTTCCAGCAGCTCTCATTTTCACAATGCTGTGAAAGTCACTACGTAGACTTAGGATACTTTAGAATCAGCAAATCAGGCATGACATCTCTGCTGAATATCAGGGTCACTCTTTAAGCTGATTGTAGTCAGCTTTGCTCTGTTATTTCAGTGAAAATCTCTGAGTGAGATTCACTGCGCCACTTGATACAATGTGATGATAATTATTAATAGGAAAACATGGTCTAGACACTAGTTATTGAAATATAGCACTAACAGCAAACAACAGATCTAGAAAAATGGTTTGTACTCATGGGAGCTCCCATACCCATGAGGTGCAACTGTTCCAGCTCAGACACTGAGTTGGTGGGGAAGTGCAAAGACTGTAGCCCTCCCTCTACTTATACTGCCTAGTGTGGCATGAGATACTCCTTTATCTTGGTGCAATAAGGGTTCCCCTGGTGATGGAGCACCCTCTTTTTTTTCCAATCTGATTAAGTCTATATTTCTAAATTTCACAAAGCTTGCTGGTTGAAATGCACATAACAGCAGCAGATGCACAGTACTGTTGGCACATCAAGCAGACTGAAATTTAACACTGTGAAAGATATTCAAGCACTAATAGCAACTTTTGTGTTGCTGTTAAACTGACCTGTGACCTTGAGTAATTTGCTTGGCAATTTTGATTGACATTCATCAGTCCAATTTTCTGGTCCTATGTCCAAACTCACCCTAAAGTTAAACAAATCTATTTTGCTTGGCCTTTGTAAAATGAGAAAAATAAAGAAAAGTATATGGAAGCCATTTCTGAATTGCCAGTGACAGGTATTTTTCTTTGATTTCACACATTTGCAGAAGATAGAAGAGACCTTACCGTAGCTGTCATAAGCCTCTTCACTCGTTCCGTGACCATAGTCATAGTATTCAGGCACACTGTAACAGATTTCAGATAGCCATGTCACTATTACCATGGGCAACCAATTCAAAACAAAAACAGAGCTCACAAAACAAAAAGGCATTTTAACAGTTTCACCTGATAGCATAGTCCAGCTAGTTTCAGGCATAGTGGATATTTAGAGATATGAAAGAAAATGTACCACTGAAAATAAAAACTACCATACAGTACATCTCATTTCTTATCTACTCAGCGCAAAACAAATTTGATCATAAATATGTAAACCTGGAGATGTGTCAAAGACTGAGAGAAATTCTATCTGCAAAAATGAGGTCTTGAAAAAGAGCACTGTATCATTCACTATTGTTAAACCAACAAAAGGAGTATCATCCTCATTTACCTGTAATTCTAAACATTGATGCGTTACCAAACTCAGCATAGTTTGTTTTCACAAAGCTGACTGTATGGCATGGTGTGGAACCTGTAAACTACTTAACTCTACCATAAACACTGACAGGTTTCCAGCTTTGATCCTGAAGAATAAAGCGTGTTCCCACTCCCACTCACTTTCCGACTGTTTTCAAAGATTATCTATAGTCATATTACCACGCTATCAAAATATTTCAGATAATAGTTACATTGTGATAATCAGCAATTCCCAGCCATTACATAGAGAGGGCATCCAGAAAATTCAACCTCTGAGACATAATTAAATGGAAAGGGAATTATTCACATTTTTGCTTCACTGCTTTTATTATTTATAGTTTGCAATGTGTTTTTGGTACCTGGTACCAAATTCAAGATCAGGCTACTTCTATTTTCAGGATAGGTAAACATACAAGAATCTCCACTTAGAAAAATCTTCAAGCTCCATGAACTTCCCTATATTCTATTTCTTCAATCTGCAGTGAGCTAAACAGAAAATGTAACACTTTCTCTGTTGATAGTTTTAGTTGTTTTTACTTCTGTTTCTTTTCCCTGGAAACTGTGTGACACAGACTCTTGCAAAATGAACAGAAGCAGGCAAGCAGCTCAATGTTGCTAAAATGATAACATTATTGCTCAGACCATTTTCCATATTAGATTACTGTTTTAAAAATATTAGTTTACACTTGAGGGAGAAGCTTAGTTGACAGCGGAGTGCAAGTAGAACATTTCAGAAGTGCAATAGAGATAAACAGGCAATCTATAACAATTATTTTGTTAACCTAATTTTGACTTTGTTCACAAACAGCCTGTAATCAGATTTTTAATTTCTTGAACTTAATAGCTATCCATAACTGTCCTTGGAATAGTTTCTGAGAATAATTCATGTTCTTTATCTCACTTAACCACTGACTGCATGTATCTGATAACTGATAGTCAAACTGTTTTGACTTGGGTCATGTCATCCCCTAAAAGGCCGGAATGGCTCTCATAGATTTTGGCTACAAACATCCATGGATTTGGTTTTTTTGTTCGTTTGGTTTTTGGTTTTGTTTAACTGAAAATATAACTATAATTGTTGTGCATTAATTCAGTAGTTTAGTCAGAAGTCATGTCAGTGAATCAATTCCAATGATACCAATATCTCAGAGAGATGAAATTCATTTGATAAAGCAGTAGCAGAAAGCGGACATAAGAATAACATGAATGAAATGAAGTTTACACTTCAATCAAGTCTTTTGTCAATGCCAGCTCTGCCCCATAGGACACAATCACAGTCAAGACTTCTTGGATAATAGAAACCATTAAAGGAAATCCAGTTGCTTGGAAGTTACTGATCTAAATATATAAACCATTTTATTAAAATAGTGCAAGAAAGAAACAGAAGAATACATTTTTTATTTTAGAACACAATATTAATTCTGTACTATTTTGTTATTATTTTAGTAGCAAATTAAATGAAATTACAGGATTATGTAAGGTGAAGTAAAGCACTACAGCATGAGAGTAAAATAATTTATCTAGTCATAGCTAGAAATGTAAGAAATGACTTGCACTGCTCAGAACAGACACATGACATACCACCCAGCTCTGGCAGACAGCCCTGTGAAAAGGTAATTTTAGAAGCTGCATTTTGGCATACTGCCTGCTTTCCTGGGTACAGGGGGGTGTTGTTCTAGTGAGTGGTGTTAAAAGAAAAGAAACACATGAACTCCTATCTTCTGCCAGCAGATAAGATGCTAATATTTCTTCCTGATACATTTTTGCGAACCAAAGCAACTGCCTCCAATGGCTGGCTTTAAAAAGGGGCCAACTCAAAGGCCAGTAACTTATAAACAGCAGTCCTGCTTTCAGTGATCACTGATGAGGGCCTTGAGCTGTTACCCATCAACACAACATCCAGCAGAACACAAGACTTGCAAGAACAGGTTAAAGATTCATTGCTACATTATTGGTGTTGTACAGTTTTATTTGAGAAAGGAAGACACAATCATGGAGATAATAAGGACATGAGATAAAAATCCTGCAGTGAACATTCTGAACTGAAATAAATGATCAACAGAATACTAAGTTAATGCACAAACATTCATAAAATAAGAAACAAGCTGTATTACAACTATAAAAAGTATTTTGTTACATACTGCATTTGATGTATGTGAGCACAATACTTAACAATTCCTGAAAACACACAATACATGATTGTCATCTAAGTCCTCAAACTTTATTTCCCTGAAAATAACAGCTTTCTCGTAGATCTGAGACAAAATGGCATTTAAAATTCCATGCCAACTCATACTGAAGTGTTTTGAAGAATATGTAAGTGAATAAAACTTATTTCTTACTACAAAATACCAGACTTAAACTCATATTTTGTTGGCCAGACTGCTTATTCATTCATCCGCTTTATTTAAAACCTCTCTGAATACTCACAATAATCTATTATATGCATTTAGTTGTAGACATTTTCCTTTCTTTTATGACAAAGTAAGCAATGGGCCATATTTATAAAAAATGTGTGATACATTATGGCTTTACAAACATGAGGCTCTTTTTTTTTTTTTTAATTACTGAACTACAGAGAGATGTAGTTGCATTTGCATTATGGCCAACAGAGAAGGAAGCAATCAGCAAATGCATTCAGCATAAATAATACTTGTTTATATAATTTTATAGTTCTCAGACTGTTCCTGGAAAATATAGTGATCATGAGCTCTAGAAACCACTGACTCTCTTGGCAGTGCTAATTGGAAACAAAACACCATTATCTATCATTAGCATTCATTACTTTCAAGCAACATGAAGTGTAATTTACTTAAAGTACATGCACCCACCTGAAAGCAGGACGCAACACATTTTATAAAGCAGACAGGATTAACTCATTACAAACTTCTCAGCTTTTACTTGCACTACACTTTAATACCAGATTTCTGAAGCACAGAGGTCTTGATGTATCATGACTTACACTTTAGTAACCTTCTACAGGTAGAACTCATGGAAAAATTGATATACACGGGGGTATGTATCTTACAAGCAGTTTAATTGGGTTTATATATGAGAAACCCTGACGTAATTTTTCTCTATAAGAAATATTCACAACACAGATATATGACCCTGTCCTAATTCCTATTCTGTGGCCAAGAAGATTAATAATACATGCAATGGAAATCTTAATAATCTTTACCTATTTATGCTTAATTCAAAAAACTTTTTATTTTGGTTAGTATTTTTGAACATGTTTTGAACATGTCAAAGTTTCCATAAACTGTGATCTGCTCTCTTCATGCTTAAAAAGCTGGATCAGTTTCCAAGAAAAATCCAAAATCCAAACCAGCACAAGATGCTTGTTTTTGAGAGATAAGGGTCCTTTAGTGCCTTCCAAACCGCATTATCTATGCCTCCTATGATATGATGAAGGCTCAAGTACGGAGACTATATCTAAACAGCAACCTTTATGCCAACAAAGACTTTCAACCTCTCATTTACTGGGACATTTTCAAATGGATATCAGTGCAAAAAAATTAATTCCAGTTTGACTGTGTCAACACCCATGGAAAGTCACACAGCTTTTTTGCTAAAAAGTCTGTAGAGAATAGCACTTTAAAGTGGTTTAGGCTGAGAACCACAAACAAAAGTGCTAAGAAAGAAGCCACAAAAGCCTGACTCTTGGGTCAACAAGCTACCCAAGGGAAGCGTGATGTTCACCACTCAGAGGTCAGTGGGGTTAGGTACAGGAAAACATGACATTAATGAACAGACTGCATTAGCCTTTGACCAAACTCTTCCTGCACCTGCAGGAAGCTGCTGGCAAGAGACCCTGGGTTATCAGCATTACCATCTGGCTTCCTGGCTGCTCTTACAGCTGCAGGAATGAATACAAGGCAGCAGAACATTGCAAGAACTGAAGAACAGAAGAGCAGTAATTTCACGATTATAAGCCGCACCTTTTTCATTGAAGAATCCAGCCTACCCCAGTAGTGCGGCTAATCATCAGGTGTGGCTTATTTATGGACAAATCCCAGTGAAATGCCAACCCAGAAGTGAGAGCCGGCCGGGGAGGGCACCTGGGGCTGCCTTTAAAGGCTTGGCTGGTCTATGAAAACTGTTTGCAACTTGAACACCTGACAGCAAACCCCGCGCTGGTGTGATTCTGTTACTAACTCGTTACCTTGTCGCACATGGATCCTCACTTTAAAAAAAAAAAAAAAAAAAAAAGTGCTGCTTATATTTGGGTGCGGCTTATATATGGACAGATCCCGTGGTCTGCCCGGATGCCCGGATGTGCGGCTTATAATCAGGTGTGGCTTATAATTGTGAAATGACTGTACTTGTCCCTTTGTGCTCTTTGGTTTTTTGTTTCGATTTTCCTTTCTCCTTTTTGTTCTTTGGGGCTTTTTTTGGTGAAGCATGCATCTAAGCTTTTATTCTCAAGAGTGGTTACAGATATACAATGGGCTCTCTAAAG
>VRYO01002297.1:77370656-77398834 GCA_009812075.1 Sialia sialis | reverse complement strand
AAACAGAAAGTATTTGAGTAAAACCTGTTAATTTAGATTTAGTAGATCATATTACCCTATTAAAGCACCTTTTTTTCTGTCCTAATGGTACTTTTAAACTGGTAGAGTATATGTTAGTATAATAGGAGAATATTTTATTGGGAAATGTTTGGGAAGGAGCTGGCCAATTTAGAGGCTTTTGATAAGTCTTTTGATAAGAATTATAACTCTGCCATTAGATAATAATTTGGCTTCTTTTGTGAAATACATTAATTGGTTCAAACTAGATGATGCCAGTGAAGTTACACAGTTAGACACATAATGAAATAGACTAAAAATTTTAGGCTTTGAAGAAGTAAAATAATTTGAGATACTTATATCTTTGTGTTGTAGTACTCAACAATGTGAGAGCGAACCAATACTGTGGTTTAGGATGGCAAATCTCTGAGGAGAGATTCCCAGCCTTTGACACTTTGCATGCAGCATCTATATAGAGATACAGATAAATGAATCTTTATCACTCCTTAGAGATATATCCCAGTCAGGCTTACCTTTAGACAAGATTCTTGAGGCAAGCTAATGCCTAGGATAGCTCACAAGGACCCCTAGAAGTGGGCTTTAATATTTTAGAGGTGGAATTCAATATTTTAGACAAGTCTCTTTTTAACATCCTCGCATGGATTGTCTGAACTCTTGATCTATATAAAATTATCTCTTTCTTTCCCTATGTAATTTCTGTTCAGTAATCTTTGGCGTTTCCAACTTCCAACATCAATAGCTGGTACAATCAAATATTTAGTTCCTGTGCTAATAGGATCCAGTCTTATGTTACTGCAGTTGTTTTATGTAAGATTGCATTTGTAAAGCTTCTCCCTTCTACATGAGGCAGGGAGCCAGCAGGATTCAACACACAGTTGGCCATGAAAGAAAAGATGTTTACACAAAGGAATATATTTCTGCCTGGAAGAGAGGTGAGCAAGATCTGCATTCACATGAATTATAATATATGCCATTTTTACAAAATAGTATCTCATCATGGAAATGTGTGAATAAAGAAATAATAATTCTAGGAATCTGAAACTTACTGGAAGATTTACACTTAATTAATAGAGCATTGTAGCTATATATAGGGAAGATGCCAAACCTTTTGAATATAGAAACCTACAGGATTCAGTCTTAAATCACAAACATAGTCCTTTACCCAATATCTCTTTAGAAAGAATAGAATAATATGGTGAACATTTTAGTGGAAAAGTCTCCCTTTTTCTGAAAGCTCAATTTTGATTGTATCCAATATTTTAAACAGATGAGAATATCTCAATTACCATACTCCTGTATTTATTTTGTACCTTACAACATGCCTGAAGTTAAATTAGATTCAACTATCCCCAGCATTTTTGTATGTTTGATTTTATGCTACTGAAAATATAAATTTAAAACTATTATAAACAATGAAGGCAGTAAAGTTACACAAGCATATGATTGGAGAGCCAACATAGTTGCATGATAACTTTGGGTTCTGAACTTTTTGCAAAACATTAAATAGAAACCAATCTGTCATTTAATTTCACATGGCAATTTCTATTTATCTATTCTATATTCCACTGTCATTTTCTTATAAATACAGAATTATGACTATTTCCGAATATAATACTAAATGTCTGCAGACACAGTATTTGCAAAGGGAATGACACAGCATTTTAGGAACTCTAGACAGTTTTAGAGGAAAAACTTTTCTCTAGCTCAGAGTAGTGAAATTTGATTCCATTTTGCTCATCAAATCAAATAAATGAGAAGTGGCATTTCAAAACCATTTCTGATTATGAATGCCATAAGTAGATTTCTGTGAAGATACACAAAATGTCATATTCTGGGCTTCCTGCCTTGATTGATTTCAACAGATTGGAAATAAAATACAGGAAAGTCTTTATTTACAGACAGGTGGATATAAGCACATAGCCAAAATGAAATATGCCAAAATATGAATAAAATGCATGGTGCTTAAAAAGTGAAAGAGTGAGTAGTAGAGAAAATAATAATGAATATCTAAGTTTGCAAAGTATCACTGTAACTATTCTACCTATAGCAAGCTGGACTGTATTTATGTGTCCATGTATTTTACTACATTGTAATATTTTGATACTGAGACAGAAGTGTGAAAATCTCTGATGTTAACATCAAAACATTAAATTTTGTCATAATCTACCAATTCAATTAATGATTATTTGCAGTCTTGTCTAACCATTGCTTTTAAACTAAGGACAAAAATCTTTCATTTAACTATGTATAGTTCACAACTAATCTACTGGAACTTTTCACAGAGTGAGTAGTTGAAATCAGTGGGACTTCTGAATAGAGTTCACCACAGAACATGTACACCCAGCTGAACTTTAGACTGCTGTCTTTTCAAGTGTACTAGTCTGTTATTTTATTTGCATCGCTGCTTTGAGAAATTCATCTTTGGAAACAGATGTACATACAGTACCTTGGTATCTGCAGGTCAAGCAAGGATAACCAGGTTGAACTGGAGCTCAGGCAAATATCCTGCTGATGCAAGTAATTCTTGCAGATACAGCTGGATAAAATACTCTTCCTAAATCATTTTGCAGCATATAGCTTTGCACTGATGTGATTGTACTGTAAGCCACATAAGTGACATGGACTGAACTGTGGTCCATGTTGTACTCCTATCAGATCAGAAATAAGTGATCCCTAAAGCTCCTGTACTAGCAGTGCACACTGCAGAAAAAAGAATCTGTAAACACAAGCTTTAGAGTAGATAACATGAACTTTACAACAGAAACAATAACCAGAGGAATCAGTTTCTTTTCAAAGTCAATAACTTGTCAAATATTCAACTTTAGTGGCTGAATATGCTCTTGAAATTTTCTGTGAGTATGACTAATTAGAAGAATGTAGCATTTATTAAAGGCTGAACGAACAGGTGTTGGTACAAACAGATAGTTACTAAGATAAAATTATATTGATATGGCCATAGAATCTATTTTCCATAGCAGCACAGTGCATACAGGCAGCATTTTTGTCCTTTTACTTCTGTTACCAGTACTGAGAAACAGAGGCCCAATTGGACTTTCCCCGTAACAGTGCAGCTTTAGGTATTATTGTAGCTTTTGAGTTAAACACAATTCAATGAGGTGAAAAGATATCAGTCAACTTGAATTTTTCTGTTACTGTATCTTTTTTTTTTTCTTCTGTCCTCTAAGATAATTCCATTTCAGCAATTATCTAACATGTTTGTCAGTCTTCAAATCTTGCAAGAACATAGAATTTATTCCAGATATATTAATGCCATCACTCTTTGTGTTACAGTTTAGACTCTGTACTATCATTAACATCTTAGAGAGGAAATTTGGAGATGACATGGCCTATAATATGCAATTCTGCATCAGAAACATAAGTTTGATTATTTGCTTAGCAGATGCACGATGGGTTTGAAGTGTGAGTTTGACAGACCAAAATGTTCTTAGGCCAAAATGATTGGTATACCAGCATGAAATGTCTGTCCAGAGGACTGATGCCTAAAGCATTACATACATTTTTTGCAAGACTAACACTAAATATTTTGCCAAGAATTGCTTCAAGGTTCTAAATTTAGATTACTGTTATTATTATTAGTGAGGCTGGGTGCAGACAGGCATGAAAAATGCCTTTTTACCTATGTCATTTTGCAGTCACAGCAAGGATGACAACACGCCATCACAAGGCCTGTATTGCTGTGGGATGGGATCTGTAACAGCAATGTTGTGCACTATTTTCATCTGTCTGTTATCACCGAATTATTTAGCCTTCTTGTCAATAAGTTATGGGTTTCCTGATATTTACAAGTCTATTTACAGCCTAAGGTGGGAGTCATAAGCTCTTCTTTCTTTAGACAGCGCACACTCGGCAACTCATTTTGTTGCTGAACTATGTTTTTAACAAAAGCCATACAGAAAAAAAGGCAGAACAAAAAGCCAGGCAACCAGACCTGAAAGCCAATATAACATCTAACTGTTCAGAAAAATCAGAATGGATTGATGAGTCAGTGCTCATACCAGGCATTGTGGAACGGGGAAATAATATCAAACTCAAATTTTAAGCTTCATCAGAAAATCATTGGCTTCCTTTGCTCTTCCCTGTTAGGCACCACTGTTTACACCACATATGGCTAAGTTAGAACAAGTGGATTAAAAAGAATATACCCTTCCTGGTTCATCCCATGACTGGCCAGTTTTCATCCCAGGTTTCCTTGGTATCTCTTTTGGCTGTGAGACATGGTGTTTTTGAAATAAAACTGTTGGTGTTGGCAGAGATACAAAAGTCAGTGGAGATGACTGCAGATGTGGCGGCAGAGGTGAAGATGACTCTGTTGGTCACCATGATTCATCAGCAAATACTCCATTTCCACCAAATTATTCTGTTGGTCTTGGCTGAGTAGTGTGGCCACACCTTGCATGTGGGACAGTCTGATCCCTAACAACCTCTGAGTAACCAAAGAGGTTGATCTTCTACATCTTCTCACAAAACTTTGCATCCTTTTCTTCTCGTGATCTAGTGATCTCAGCCCATGAATCCTGGACGGTGGTGATAGTTAGCAGACTAAGAAGGTCCTGGTAAGAAAATCAAAAAGCGTATTACATTTTGAAAGCTAATAGGATTCTCCTACATTTTCTGTGTTACAGCTGAGTTGGAAACTAACACTTCTATAATTTTGTGTATTATGTCTATATTTTTTGAATAAAGATGTCAGACTAGAGGTTTGGCAGGTAAATCTAGCTGGCAGAAAGGTTTTGATTGTCATCTGCCTTATTTTCAAGTCCATAAAGAGCAGTGTATGAACTTAACAACTTTTGAATATCTCTTAGTGTGTCTGAAAAGGCAAATATTCTTATCAATGAGATCACATTATATGGAAGGGAGGGGAAGGGAGAGGAAACAAGGTTTCATTGACAAATTCAAATTACAGTGCAATATTGCCCATGGGAAGTATGTCAGATCTGGTGTCTTCCCCTGCCCACTGATATGGTTGTCTCCTTGTTCTTTTTGGTACTGGACAAAGCATTCTCTGTAATTACCTTAAAAACTGTATTTTGGTATCTGTATGAAAATTTTCTAATATGAATAAGGTTTTGGAATATCCATGGAAAATGTGTAGTCTTTCACAGAATCCTGCAAACAGTGCTTACAGACTCAGCTGGGAAGGACAGACAGTTAATTTAAATCTGTCCTGAGGTTCCATCTTGTGTTCTGGGTTGTCATTATGGGATAGGAACATAAGGAGGAAAAAAGTGGCTTTAAAAGTACAGTAATTTCACAGTTATAAGCCGCATCTGATTGTAAGTCGCACGTCCCGGTAGCCGGGCAGACCACGGAATTTGTCCATATATAAGCCGCACCCAAATATAAGCCGCACTTTTTTTTTTTTTTTTTTAAAAAGCGAGGATCCATGTGTAACAAAGTAACAAATTAGTAACAGAATCACGCCAGCGCGGGGTTTGGTGTCAGGTGCTCAAGTTGCAAACAGTTTTCATAGACCAGCCAAGCCTTTAAAGGCAGCCCCAGGTGCCCTCCCCGGCCGGCTCTCACTTCTAGGTTGGCATTTTACTGGGATTTGTCCATAAATAAGCTGCACCTGATGATTAGCCGCACTACTGGGGTAGGCTGGATTCTTCAATGAAAAAGGTACGGCTTATAATTTTGAAATTACTGTACATCTTCTGCTATTTAAAGCAAGACATACCTCCATGCAATATAGACTGCCATAACCCATAATTCTCTTATTCCTAAAATAAGCCTCCCCAACTTAATATGGTGCAGGTGGCACTTACCATAGTGAGACTCCTGCTTTTGTCTTTCTTCAAGTTGCTGCTTTGCTCCATTTCAATGTGTCCTTGAGATGCCTCTTAGCTTGTTCAAACATGCAGACTGTGGGTTTCATTCCAGCCTATTCTGAGACTCTGTTATGACCTCTTCCACAGGTGATTCCATCCCTTTAGTTTCAGCCTAAAAATCAGACTGCTGTCGTGAAGGACAGCTTTCTGTCTGGAGAAGTTCAGTAGAGAAGTCCACTAGAGAAGGACCAAGTGTATTGTTGGAGGTGCAACACCATCCCTGACTTTTAGTACAAAGTTTTAGATAATTGTGCACTGAAGTACAGCATCAGAATGGTCTTGGGGTTTGGTAATTGTGGTGCTCCTTCCACTAAACCATAATCCTATATTGTAGCACCATGCATGTCAATACTGTGCTCATTTTCTCTGTTGGTAGAGCTTACTTTGCAAAATTCTAATTTAGACCTCTTGGACAACAAAGGACTAACAAAGTATATATGGGCAGAAAGACTCTGGCAAATAAGAAGTAGATATAGGGTATGGAAGACAAAGGCAGAGGTAACAGGGGTGGTGGTGGCAGGCTGCCCAAACTCTATCTTCACTCCGTGCATGGAGTGATCAGGGGAACTAGGCACAACTTAATATGGTCCTCCTCTAAAGCACACCAGGCTGCCTGAGCTCAGACCATCCACCCCAACATGTTCTTTTTGAAGCAATGAAGACAACAAAGCTTGGTCAATATGCGCTAACTGCAATTTCTTATCTCTAGAATTTCAGTCAATCCCTGCAGAGGGAAGCAATGATAATTTTCTGGCTGAGCATGGACTTTGTTGGCAAGATTTTGTTAATTTTTTTCCTTTAAATGACACACTGGATGAGATGAGTAAGTACTTTGGAGCAGCACTACTTATCTCCATCGGTGTGCACATGATATATTTCATATGAGACTTGGAAGAAAAGTGGGAGAAAATTTTGAAATACGCATCTAACCAAATATTTTGGGCACACTATTCCATCCTATTGCATTATTATTTTTATTTTCTGCTCAGTAAGCAGGCAATGCTATGAAACTAAATGGTCAATAAGGGGCAGAAATGCAAATTGTGTATTTAATGGGCAATTTGTTCTTTAAATCTTTGAAACAAGAATCACGTAGCTCTGAAAGTGCTCTCTTTGAAATCAATAGGCTACTTGAGGCATTAAGTGCCACTCAACATGGGTAAGTATGACCACATGTCTTGTCATATATTTTAAAAGGAAATGTTTTAGTAGCAGATTTTAAACAGATTGGGTATCCTGGATGTAGCTTAAATTAGTAGAAAACATATCTGATGACTAAACTTAATAGCTGTTTAATTGATTAAATTATGTGACTATGAATTTTCTTTCTTTTGTCAAATTATCTCTTCTAGTTCTAGCTGCATTATAATACACTCCTCATTAAAGGTGATATATCTGTCATTTAGCTGCCTGGGACATCAACTTGCAAAGAAATTACAGGTTAGTTCAGATGATATAAAGCAATGTCATAGCAAGAGATTTTCCAACTAATTACTGTTTTTACATCAGAAGAAATATCTCCTGTGACAATTCACTCTTGTTGCAAAAGATGAGCTGAATTTTTTTAAAAAAAAAGTTGATGTACATTTGACAACAAGAATACCTACCTACACAATGACATGATGGGTGCAGCTAATAATGTACAATTACTTGAAAGTGTTAAAGTATACTTGATCGGGTTCACATTTAAGTGTGACAAATCCTTTTAAATATACTTCACTAGATATAAAAATACTTATAAAGTGTTTTTTATCCACTGAAGTATCACTAGAGCAGTTTTGGAGCTGAACGCAATTCTGACAGACATTTACATCATCAAAGCATTCAGTGAAAAAGATGGCTGAACAAAAAAGCAAGTTTAAGGTCCCCTGACCTTAGGAGTGTAGAACTCTATATGCATACATCACTTTCTTGCTCAGTGAGAACCACAATAACTCAGTTAAAATCTGTGTCTTGTTAGAATTCAATTTGCCTTTCCACAGTCTTATAAGTATGTTTAGCAATGCATAAGAGCACTTTCTGAATAACTGACTGAAGGACCCTTTTATCCTTTAGCTTAAATGTGAAAAAATGCCCTTCCATATTTGATAAACACACACTGACTGTCAAATTAATGGATGAATGAGTGAGGTGTATATATATAATTTTTGTTGCCTCATATTATTGACACAAATCAATATAAGATATGAATGTTGCCTTTTCCTATTATTCCACATCACAAGGACAAAAGAATAAATTTCCAAACTTATCAGTTCTGAAAGTTGCTTAGAAAATAACTGGTTGAAAACAGAGTCAGCATTACTTCTGGCATGTAATTCCCTTCTATAGTTTACCTTGATGATGGATGTCAACCACAAACAGGTTACCATCACCACTATTTTTAAAATTTCCTTCTGCTTTTGAATTTCCTTCTGTTCTTTTCCAAAACATTGTAAAAGTATAAGCATGCATGAGATGCCCTTCACAACTTATCACCAGTAAAGTATAAAAAAGGGCACAAGAAGTTCAGAATAACATCAAATAAGAAAATTAGGTCATTTCTTGTTAAAAAATACACTTCATTTGCATCAATTTTAAAAGCATAGCTGCTTATACTTTTGCTTCATAAGAATTTCTGTATATAAACTCTGACTGTCATTATTACTTTTTGATAGCTTTACAAAGGACTCCAAGATTTTGTAAAATTTAATGTGGAAAAAAACCCCAGAAAATTTACATGAAAAACGAAGATTAAAAACTGTACTTTAAAGAAATAATGTAAAAACACAAAGCTTACCTTTGTGTTTGGGTGGCATAACTGTTATCATATGCCTCATAGCTTGGATCATCGTATTCACCCCCATATCCATCATCGTATCCCTAAGGGGAAAACAGAACACCAGAGCTTAGAAGAGTGATAAATCAAAGCATATCATCAAGCTGTAAAAACAAATTGCATCAACACGTGCGTGTCGTGTTTACCCATGATAATGTGAAACACGCAGCCAACTGGAGAGAATTGTGAAGAATAACCTGTACATTGCAAGAGTAAAGAAATCAGTCACTCATTTAAGAACTCAGCTTATTCACTGATAAACTGTGGTGCACTGTCCAAACCACAATGCTTCAGTGGGATCTGTGTAGAATACTGATGAATCATACTAAAACCAACAATTTCCGAGCAGTTTGTTACATAAATAGTTCCATAAATATCTACAGGATAAATGAACAAATGGCAGGTCAAAGATATTGACTGCTCTACACTGCTAAGAATAGTGTTGTGATAAAATCTTAATATTCAGTTAATATTCAGTTTAAAAAATAGAAAACAACAAAACAAAACACAGCAACCTCTGAGAAATAATATTTGTCAAGTAATGGCATATTTTTATAAATAATACAGAGTAAGCCCCTTTACTTTCTCTAAGCATCCTACTCTTTTTAAAGGCATGGTTTTCTGTGTCAAATTAACCAACACTTTAGCACAGGTTCCTCCCATCTAACTTAAGGTTCTCAACTGAAGAGCTCGGACAGATGCTCACTTTGCCTAAGACAAACACAAGTGACTTCAGAAGGTGGTTTAGGCTCATCTAATGCCTGAATTTTCCACTGAGGGAATCATGGGCAATTATGATCCATTGTAGCTGTCTCTGAACCAAAGAATGCTCAGGAACCACACAATAAATAAATAAATAAACATATCATTTAAGGGATGACTTTTGATATGCTCTTTTCATATGACAGGATAACGAAGTAGAGTGAGAAATGCTGTACGGAAACTCTTTTGTAAAATTTCTCTAGGATTTTTGGGAGCCAGTATTTGTAGTTATACTGCAATGAAACATTTTGTTGTCAAAAGAAAACTTAGCTGTTAAGAGAAATGCTAAAGGAAAGAGTGGACTTAAAAAACTTTGATTCAATATTAATCACAGCAAAAGGTAATTCCCCCCCCTGCAAGCTATGCAAAATTTAGTCAGGTTGGAGGAGAAGGGACAGCATGAGGCAGCTCCAAAATAACAGCAGTCCAATAAACAATCACTCTAGTACACTATCATAATCTCACAAAATACAGCTAGTTCGGTACTTCATTATTTCTGCTAATTAAACTCCCCAGTGGTATTGAACTCAAGACTTCACTGGCATTCCTAAATTCGAGAAAACATTCAATTGAGGAAGTATTCAGTTCTGTTTCCTTAGGTCCAGCATATTCAATTTGCCTGTTACTCTCAGCTAGCCAGCAGGGAGGGTAAGGGTGGATACCAGGTGGGAGGTTTCATCCCTGTGGTGCGCTAAGTCCGGAAGGAAGGACAGGACTCTGCATGGTCACTTCACTGTACCAGCTGTAGTAAGGTAAAGCCTTTCTGGGCAGAAGGGAGTGTCCATTTTCAAACTGGGAATGGTCTCTCCCAGAATGTGAAGCTCAAACAAATCTCATCATCTTACATTTCGGTGGTAGTGCACCATTTTGATTTGTCTGCGTTAGTATGAACTCATAGCAAGAAGTACAGCTAAAAACATATCCCTGCAGATGACAGTGATATATTTAACATGATAGAGCTAAATACACAATCTTGCTTCTGGGGACAGGATGAGAAAACAATGCACTCCAGGAGACAGATGTTAGTCACATTGATTAGTATGCTACTAGGTAGGAGGATCGTGCTACTGTGAAGATGAAGGTGATGGGAGCTGCTATAAAAAGTCAAATAGCTAGAGGACAGACATTTCAGCCTGCTTACCCAACCATCTGAGAGAACAGGAAAGGCAGCAATTACAAACTAGCTCTCTCAGTTTCCTAATGCCTGAGGTGGATCAACGCTCAGCATCAGCAGGGCAGAGAACACTTGTTAATATTTGACACCTCTGTGGGTTCATGTTACATACTTTAACAGCCTCCCTCAAGGCTCAGAGCAGGTCAATACAGTGCAAATGGTTCAAGTGGAATGGCTGGAAAACAAAGTAAAAAAGCACAATGTACCTTTAATAAAGAAAAAGGATTTTCTGGATAATGTTCTTTTATTTGTGCCAATCTGTATGAAAACTATCTTCTAATGCTACAGGTGAAGTCCTTGTGTAAGTATCATCCCAGCATTTACTGAAAGTTTAATATGATGTATTGCACCCAGACATCCACCACACCTTTAGGTATCTAGAACTGAGACCCAAAATAGCTCGCTTCACATCCTTGAAGTGTCTTAAACTCACTGAGTAGTTTTCTCCTTTTTAACCTTCAGATCCCCAGTACCTACAATTTTAATGTTTCTTGACTAGGATTTGCTCTGGCCCTACAATTATAATATATCTTGGATGTGAGATAAAAGAACAGAAATGCACATTTGAAGCTGCAATGGCACTAAGAATGTTTATTAATGATTATGGATGATTTTAAGGAGTTTTGGTATTGTTTAGAGTTGAAAAATAGTAACAAAAAAAGCTGATAATTTAAGTAAAAAATTAAAATAGAGCTCAATTTAAAAAAAGACTGATTTGAAAATTAGTTTATTTAAGTATTCACCAATCTCTCCCAACAAAAGGGAAGACTGGAAAAACTCTTAGGAGAATCTCAGAACAACATCTGAAATTAGTATTTGCATGACTCACTTCAGGAGAAAATACTCCTTACTCTAATAATGCTAATGAAAATTGTATTCAGTGGAAAAAGGGGTGTATAAGGAAAAAGGGACATAATTGAAAAAAGGCTTCTATTCTACTACCCGAGTAAAAGTTAAGTACTAATTTGATTTAACATTCAAGAGATGATTTAGAAGAATTTATTTTCCTTATTTAGATTTACTCAAATCCTCTTCTACTTTCAGATGCTGAAAAAGATATTAGGAATACAAACAAAATTTTAAGTATCATTAATTACAAGAGTATCATAGTATAACGCAATCTGATCTCCTTAAATATTCATTTCCTTCTTAGTGTTAAGACCCTGTTTCAACAATAACAGCCTGTACTCAAATGCACCAAGTTTAAATCACCTCTTCTCTGAATAGCCTTAGAAAAGAGAATTTTCTCAGCATGCTCTGAAAAATGGTAGGTTTCAATTCCGTGAAACCAAGAAGGAAAATAAATCTAATACTTCTAATGAAAACTGCCCTACTCACAATATTTTATGTATGTCCTCCTAATACATGATAAAATACATTGTAAGACAGTTGAAATTGATTTGTTTTTTACAGAAAATGGCCCAACTCTTTCTAAAGTAGCAAACTGCAAAATGCCTAAACTTTAAAAAGAAAAGAAAAAAACACAAACAGTAAGTCAGAATAAAGTGATTTATGCAACTCAGTATTTTAGTTGGCAAACAACTGAAAATGAAAAATACCTGCAGTCAGAGAACCAGAACAGCCCCTCTAATTAGCTACATTCAGCAGTACACAAAACTTAGTCCTGCACCTCAGAGAAAGTAAAGGTACAAATATCCCCCTCTAGTTGTAACTCTGAAATAAAGCAGTTAAAGGACTTTTACATAGTTTTCTGTATTTTCTACACCTTGCTCTATGTTGCTGTCTCACATGTGCGAGAAAGGCCACCCTAGCATAGAAAACTAAAAGGCAATTATCGACCATTAACCTAGCAGTAGATACCCATAAGACTCCCAGGGTAGAGATAAAATAGTTTTAGAGGATAATTCATACTATTGACATATATTGAAAACAAGTTGAATTGCTCTTTAAATGAGAACTTTCTTTCCAATTACTATAAAGGGAGCCCAGTGTAAGATTTAGATAACTGATCTTAAAGTCAGCAAGCTAGCTCATGATTTGAAGGAATTTATTGCTGATATTGAGAGCAGTCCTAAGGGAAAATATTTGGAGGTGCTGGTTGATGAGAAGCTCAACATGAGCTGGCAGTGTGTGCTTGGAGCCAGAAAGCCACACACATCCTGGGCTGCTTCAAAAGCAGTGTGGCCAGCAGGGTGACAGAGAGGATTCTGTCCCATCATTCCATCCTTGAAATACCTCATCTGGAGTACTGCATCCGGTTTCCAAGATAGGAAGGACATTCTGTACTACCAACTGCTGCTTACATCCATTTAGCATCTTGCACTTTCTCCCAAGTTTGCTGTCATTGACGCTGAAACTCTTTTCTCTCCCCCATTTACTTGTGATGCTTTTCATATTGCCTCTCCCTATGGAATGGCATCCTAACCACTGTGACAATCCTTTACTCAGCCCCCACTCCACAGGAATGGCTTACATAAATATATTTCTTTCATTATCAATAAAATCACCAATTTTAGTAATAAGCAGCAAGTGTAGATGAAAGATAATCCAATGTTATCTTTGTGTATCTGCAGTGAGATGCATTTTTGAATTTGTCTATGACTCTGAGATTCCTGAAAAAAGGTGTTTTTAATTGGTATTTTTACTGATGATGTGTACTGCTTTACATAGTACTTTCGTGATAATAAATTACAGTATAAAGTTGCTACTGGTAACATTCTATCACATAAATGTCATTTAAGTGAAAGATTTCTTTTTCCTGTGAACTGAAATTAATAGAGTAGAAAGTAGCCTTTGGCTGCCAAGGGAGGATGGGCTGCAATACACTCACTACTTGTTTTAATTTCTTTATCATATCTAATACTCCTCTTCACAAAATTTCCAGCAAAGCAGATGGTGAACCTCTCATGCATCCTGATGCTCCCATAGCTATAGAGAGACAGAGCAAGAGATGGCACTGGCTCTGTCCATGGAGCAGTAGGATTTAGTGAATCAGAGACACAGAAATAGTTATCAGTATCTACTAAAAAGTGACATCTCCTCTGGCCAAATTTAGTAACTTATTGATGGTTTAAAGTATCTCACTATTCTTTGACTTGCTACACACACTGTCTTATATGTTAAACAAACTCTATAATAATCTAGGTAATTATATTTCCAGGCCTTGAATGGCTGGGAATTCCAAGAAATTTTACTTTTGATTTTTCAACAATTGAAAACTGGATAGTCCATTTCAGAGCCTTTAAATGCTCAAGTAAGTGCTTTGGTACTAGCAAGGAGCAGAAAAGCTTTCATAGGTGCTTAACAGAAGCTTAAATGGCATTTAATTTTAAACCAGATTTCACTATGATGTATGATTAATGCTGGAAGTAGGTTATTTAAATAACTTGCCCAAATGCAAGACACCGTGCCTAGCAAATACATCCTCAAATTTTATAAGCTGCCCATATCTCCACATCTACAGTATTCCCTAAAGAAAAGACTTGTAGAAGTCATGATGATTAACAGCTATACGATTTTACTGCAGCATTGAAGAAAGAAAGCTCCTGAAAAATAGTCTTATATTTTTTATGTCTAGAAAAGAAGAGAAAATAGATAGGTTAATTCTTTGTGCAATTCTATTGGTTTTGATCCGCTTTTTTCCTTTATTTAAATGTATTTAACCATTAAGGATTCCATGAATTAGTAATGGATAACAGCTAACAAATCTTCAAGAGCTCAAAACCCAAGGCAAATAAAGATTTATTTATTTATTAATCCTGAAGCTGATCTAGATGAGTGGTCAGGCATTCTTAATATTGGAATCTTTATATCCTAATATTTGGAAGACACCCCATACCTTTTTCATAAATTTCAGCACTTGCTTAATCAAATTCCAAATTTTAGTTCATCACTTATTTTCTAGAATCGCATTTTAAAGGAAAGTCTTTTAAAAAATAATTTTGGACAATGAATTTTAAATTGTCTTCTGAATGTGATTTATGTATTTTGCATAATTGTTGAGTCCATACATAAACATTTTACCTATTTTATTCATTTTTCTTAGCTTATGAAAGACCATACAAGATTATTTAGAAGACATAACAGTGGTACTTCTCATTTAGCATTGGTTCAAGCCATCTAGCTAAACAGTACTTCACCAGTACCATAGTGACCTTTGATTACATTTTTGAAACAGCAACCTGAATAATGTGTTCCATATATATACATACATACACGTTTTAATTGATTAAACTTTTCTTTATACTCGGTTTTTAAGTGCTGATGCAATGAAAATTACCATGAACAAAATAATTAGCACTTAAAAGTTATGAAAATCAGTCACTAAAGAAACTAAATGTTAAGTGGATATCAGTTACAGAAGAGATGAGCTCATTGTTTTTTCTGCTTATGACAATGATTAAGCTTATTATACAAGTGTTGCCTGTGCTGAATGCAGCAATGTTTGAACTGCTGCTAATCACATTTGAACAAAAATATTTCTGAAAATCCTTCTTGATCCTGCATACTGTAAAGGAGTAACTTACTCACAGATTCTTAACAGCAATATTCAATTTTCTAACAGATATTGTTCAATTGGGAAATACACTTTAGTAAGGATTAAAGGTACTGCAGGCTTATATTCTTGGATTTAAAAAATATGTAAGAAGAGTGAACTCAATTAGCACAATCTTGTAAAGATTTATTCATAAAGGCCAGGTATAATTAAAAGAAAACATGCAGAATGTAATGGGACTTCTCATTTGTGAATATAATAATGAGCAAAACAGTAAAGAGTAGTTAATACTTATTGAAATACTAAAATGTAGTCTTTAAATTGTTATTCCCTCAAGTTTAAGCATGCAATTAAGAGAAATTGGGGATGGAAAAGAACAGATAATCTATTAGAAACTCTTGTCAAATGTGATTGCTCCTTTCAGCACATTTTTAGTGCTTTCTCTATAATCAAATGCTAAATATTGCCAGGAGAAGGGAATCCACCATTTCTCTTGGGAAAGTGTCTGACAGCCTAATAGATCTTTGTGTCAGACACCTCTGCTAACTTTATCCCATGTGACTAAATATATCCCACTGTACTAGTGAGATGCATTCTCACAACTATTCTAAGTGTTCTCCAATGTCTGTGTTATATTCTTTCTTTTAAAAATTACTCAGATATAAAGATTCAAAGTCAATGCAGCCCTGACACAGACAGAGATACACGGATCAGCAGACAGTGCAGCAACAAGTGAGGATCCCCAAATCTTCATAAAAATCTCATGCATACCCTTGCCTTCAAAAACAGGGTCCAGGAAATTGTTGCACTGGTTGTCTTTGACTGTAGTGGATCAAGAACACTAAATACTACTACCACTATCCTAAAGTGAAAGTCTTCTAAAGGAAATACAGTAATTTCACGATTATAAGCCACACCTTTTTCACTGAAGAATCCAGCCTACCCCAGTAGTGCAGCTTATATTCAGGTGTGGCTTATTTATGGACAAATCCCAGTGAAATGCCAACCCGGAAGTGAGAGCCGGCCGGGGAGGGTGCCTGGGGCTGCCTTTAAAGGCTTGGCTGGTCTATGAAAACTATTTGCAACTTGAGCACCTGACACCAATTTGTGTCTGTAACTAATTTGTTACTTTGTTACACATGGATCCTCACTAAAAAAAAAAAAAAAAGGTGGTGGGGGGGTGCGGCTTATATTCGGGTGCGGCTTATATATGGACAAATCCCATGGTCTACCTGGCTACCGGGAGGTGTGGCTTATAATCAGGTGCGGCTTATAGTCGTGAAATTACTGTATGTGTCAGTGGTGATAGATGAGCTGCCTGAATTAAATCTTTAAAGTCCAGTGGAATTTTACTGCATTAAAATCCACCTAGAAAATCTGCACAGATCTCAGAATATGATTTCCACAGCAACTCACACAACTTACTCTGCAAACCTTTGTCCTGTGCACCAGATCAAATTTGTGTATATTTTTTAAGGCGATGGAAGTGATACAGATATAGATCACAGTTACAAAATCCTTATTAAACAGAGAATAAAAATCCTGTTACTGTGAATGGCACATTCCAAGGCTCTGGTGCTGCACAGCTCTCATGCAAACAAGGATATGTTGTGATCTCAGACTGCAGCAAGAAAGACAAAGGAATTGTAACAGGTTCCCCTGCTAAATGTGACCCTCTTTCTACCATGCACTTGCAATGGCTATGGTCTAGCTTAGTCTTTACCTGCCTATCATCCATGGTTGAAAACTCAGAAATCTTACTGTCTTTGATCTACTAACTGAGTTAAGTGGGTTAAAGGTACAGAAACAGGTAAAACTGACATACTGAAAACACAATAGTAACTCTGTGCTAATGCTTTTAATGCTTGCTGAGGAATAAAAAGACAGAAGATGCAAAAAAAGAAAAGGTAAAAAACAGCTCTGTTCATTCCAAGACTATTCTTCTCAGGAGAGTGATTTTGACCTTTCCTGGTGCAGGCTGTCAACAAAGTAAGGACAAAAAAGGATTAAAAATATTGATGGACTGCAAACTAGAACAGTTCTGATTTTCATTTATCATATTCAAGTAGAAGATCAGATCTCATAATTCTAATAATTCCTCTTCTGCTCTAAGCACTGTGATGGAGACCCCAAAAGCAGAGCTCAGCAACCTTCTCAAACATGCCTAGGGCTGGATTCCCAAAGTGCACAGATCATCCTGGGCCATGACTGCTCCAGTCGCTGGGGAGTCTACTCATGGTGTCCAACAACGTAAGCAAAAATGCAACTCCTGATTCCTGTTTTAAAAACTGCATTAAATAAAGAGTGTTAGGCAGACTGTCTGCTAAAAGAAAAAAAAAAGTCAGAGAAAAAAGAGATTTTTCTCTGGCCACAGATGTGGAGGCACAATATAAACTGCAGTGAACATTTGACTGATATAGCTGAAATGTTGTGATTTTGATGGTTTTTTTGAATAAAGAAATTTTACTGTTATTCCTTAGATTTTCTCACTAAGGTCAGAACCCTCTTAGCTCCATATTTCGAATTGAAAATAATTTTGTGTGATTTTAGCTCTTTTGACTATTTGAATTTTAAAGTCTGCATATCAAGTCAATTTTAATTACAGTAATTTCACGAATATAAGCCGCACCTTTTTCATTGAAGAATCCAGCCTACCCCAGTGGTGCGGCTTATATTCAGGTGCGGCTTATCTATGGACAAATCCCAGCGAAACGCCAACCCGGAAGTGAGAGCCGACCAAGCAGAGTGGCAAGTGGGAGCCGCCGGGAGCATGAGACTGCCCGGAACGGGGGCTGCAAGTGTGCGGCCCGGCCCCTGTGCCACCGGGAGCCGGTGGGAACGGTGGACGGCCAGGAACGGGGGCTGCACAAGGGCGGCCCGGCCCCTGTGCCATCGGGAGCCGTTGGGAACGGGGGATGGCCAGGAACGGGGGCTGCGCAAGGGTGGGCTGGCCCCTGCCGCTGAGAAGCCGGGCTGTGTGTGGCCGGGCTGGAGCGCCCCGCCCCTCTGCCGTGCGGAGTTAAAAAAAACAAAAACAAAAAAACAAAAAAAAACAAAAAAAAAAGCGCGGCTTATATTTGGGTGCGGCTTATATATGGACAAATCCCGTGGTCTTCCCAGCTACCCGGAAGTGCGGCTTATATTCAGGTGCGGTTTATAATTGTGAAACTACTGTAGTCTTCTGCTATTAACTGACATAGTTTTTTTATTGCTTATTTTATTGCTGTAATTTTCAGTTTTCTTTTTATTTAATTATATTTTTATGTGGGGATATTTTTATTGTATGAACTATAGGTTGCAATATATTGCAATCAATTCAGTTTCAGAAAGGGAAAGTAGGGAAGTGGGATGAAAAGAATTTGCTAGCTGCTATTTTCTTTTAAATGTTATTTCAGTACTTTACACATTCATTTTTTTCTTGTTTCATGCTATGATAATACCTTGCCCTGGACAACATAAAACATAACGTAACATATAACATAAAAATTTAGTTATACTGAAGACATTCTTTCTTTGAAAGAGCAACAACATTAACAGGAATTAAAAAATTTAATTCTGTGAAATTTATATCAGGTCTTAGCAAGCTGAAAAGGCCACTATGTCAGTTTTAGAAGTACTAAAGGAAAGATTGTTAACAGCTAAATAACAAAGAGAATCCGTCAGGGCTTCCTGTAGTAGAAAAGGAGAAGCATATGGATACAGTTTTAACTCTCAGTTCAGAGAAGATGCCAGCTAACTCTCAGACTCTGCTTGAATACTAAAAGAAATCAGTAGAAGTTTATTCTCACCCTCAGAGAATTACTGAGGTTGGAAAAGACTTCCAAGATCACTGACCTCAACCTTTGACTAAACATCACTATGTCAATTAAACCATAGCACTAAATGCCACGTCCAGTCATTCTCTGAACACCAGAGATGGTGACTCCACTGCTCCCCTGGGCAGTCCATTCCAATGCTTGACAATCCTTTAGTAAATAATTTGTTCCTAATATCCAACCTGAATCTCCTCTGGCACAGCTTGAGGCCATTTTCTCATGTTCTGGTGCTGGCTGCCTGGGAGAAGAAACTGGCACACATCTGGCTCCTGCATCATTTCAGGCAGCTGTAGAGATCGTTCTCTCTAATGTCTCTCCTGAGCCTCTTTGTCTCTGGTCTAAACACTCCCAGCTCCCTCAGCTGCTCCTCACAGGACTTGGGTTCCAAGCCTTCCCCAGCTCCTTTGCCCTTCCCTGGACTCTCTCCAGCCCCTCAGTGTCTTTCTCACAGTGAGGGGCCAGAACTGCACACAGCACTCGAGGTGTGGCCTCAGCAGTGCTGAGCACAGAGTGACAATCATTTCTAATACAAATTCTAATACAAATACTCTTCCTAATACAAATCAGGATGCCATTGACCTTCCTAGCCACAAGGGCTCACACACTGGCTCATGTCTGTTGAACATCATGCACAGGTCCTTTTCCACCGGCCAGCTTTCCAGCCACTCTGCCCCCAGCCTGTAGATCTGCACGGGGTTGCTGTCACAGGAGAGTAGGACCACTGTTCCACAACGTCTGTATTATCTCCCCATTGGCATTGTCTTTGTTCTGTTGATGCACTGGAGAAAATAAAGACATTGATTTAGCTGCGATTGCAATAGTCAATGACTCAGGCATCCACGTTAAAAGAAAATCTTCATGATTCCCAGAGGCAATGTCAGTGGTTTATACAGTGCTTCGTAACAATATTTAGTTGGGTTTTGAAACATAAAACCCATAGGACAGAGGGTTGCATTAGTTTTTCCCCCTAGCCAAGACTAGGGTCTTGTCTAGTGTTAAAATATATACATGATTACAAAAAAACATCTAAACACTATTTAAAATTTCAAAATGAATTTTCTTTACTTAACCCTTTCCATTTCTTTAGTTTAATAAGATTTTAGTTTAATAAGCTGCAAATACTAAAACATACAAGGAAATAAATACAAAAAACTATACTTCCTGACTATAGAAAATTACACACTGAAGGGAGTATTGCTTGAAAGGAAACTAAGTATTTTTGTCATTGGTGATTTTTCTGTATTCAAATATTATCATAAGGAGCATTCAAAAGAGGCTTATGAAAATATTTGACACCTCTGAGTCCCATCATTGTGAATCCAAAGAACTATATTTGAGACTGGAGTAGATTAGCAAAACCACAGCTGAAGGTTCATTGACATAAAATCTCTCCCAGACTCTCCATCTGTTAATCTAAGAAGCAAAAGATGCTGACTTATCTATGATGTTGATCTCTAATGTATCCTTCTAGAAATAGAAGAAAATGAAATTCTTCCTGATTTCAGCATTTCTGTACATACCAGTAGCCAAAACACAGAACTCAGTGAGATCTACTGAATACTGACTTGCCTATTTTAGAACAAACAATAAAAAGGAACTAAGTCATTTGGTCATTAACCTTGGTAAAATGTTTGGAGGTATGTCAGTAAAGTGACTGCTAAACTCCTGAGCATCATCTTGAGTATCTGAGAAGCCCAGAACCTCAGATTGATAAAATGGAGGAAGGACACTTAGAGCACTTAATTGCAAGCATCACTGAAAAAATACTAAATTGTTAGTATGCAAATAAACATAAAGTGTTGCTTCACTGGTGATTAAAAGCCAGTCTTCAGCTTTTAAATTTTAGCCATCTTGCTGAGTGAAGAAGGCTATAACTCAGTTTTGACCTTGAGGCAAACTGATGGATATATTTGCAGGAGTGAAAATCAGATCAGCTACAAAAACCTGAAAATATCCCTTGTTGAAATTAAAAGCAACATTCTTCTTGTTGATTTTATCATCTATAGTGTCTGAGGATCAATGAGGTTCCTGTATTTCAATATGTGGCTTGGAGAAGATGAATGTTATTTAAAGATAAATCCATTTGGATAAGCAACACCATTTTTTTCTTTGAAAGAAGCCTGTTAGAAGTCAAAAGCACAGTTCAGTGGAATTTTCTAGTTTAAGACTAACTGATGTTTGTGTCAGTGTGAAAGCTAGGTGCCTCACATCTGACCATAGGGCAGACATTAAGAGCTCAGTTCAGCAGCTACACAGTCATCTCCTTTAATTTTAGACATACAAACATATCCCAGCTTTTGCCTCCTAGTCCAGCAAGGCAGAGGTTTCTTTTGTGTCCTATATGACACCAAAGATGCTCTGTGGATGGCTTGTGTTTTCAAATGACATCAGAACCTGTGTCCAGGCAGCCCAACTGAACCTGAATTGAGAGACTTGCTTGGAAATAAAGGATGTAGGAAATAAAGGATTAGTGTTTTGAGCTGAGAGCTGCCTTAAGCACTGATCCTAAAAAACTGAGGCTAACAACCAATATGTCTAAAATCTCTAAGTATCTAAAATTTTGAGACAGATATGCCTAAAACTTTTCTTCTGGGCAGGCTTGTAATGTCAATCTTGGCAGAACTGAAGGGCTCAACAAATAGATACCACTAACATCTATTCACTATCCACTCAATTCTCCATTTATCATCCAGGAAAGTTTTGAGCTAGTTGGAATTCCCCAAGAACACCTTATATGCACATTCATGAGAGTGTCCAGAAACAAAGCTGATACCCCCTGTTTCTTTCTAATAGAGCATAATGCCACAATACTTGCATGGGGTACAAAACCTATCTGGTCTCTTCCATTGGCATTCTATAGGAAAGATATAGCTCCTACTTATTCCTCAGTTTTCTAGCTGCAGAAGATTGAGCCCTGTAAATCATAATTCTCCCCAATGGACTTCATAGTCAGATACTAATATCTATTTTCTCAGAACTGAGAAAAAAATCAAGCATGTTATCTTAAGTTTCGATAACATTGCAATTGAGGTTTTTATATGGAAAAAACTGGAAATAATCCTTTACTATTTTTGATTTCCATTCTCAAAATATCTTTATATCTGAGATGCAAATCTTGGTATTTAAGCACATAATATCTCTGTAAAGTTTTTGTGTGTTTACAGATAATTTTCTAATTCTCTTTTGCAATGACAATTTCATAAAGAGAAACAGTATTTAAAATTTTGCTGCTTTAACTTTCAGTGAGAAACCAAATGGAAAAACTACTGTATATTTCTGTTTCCCAAATCATTCTCTGCTTTTCACAGAAGCTAGCATTGATCACAGAAATGACAAATAAGAGAGAAAAATATTTTTCTGCATGACTAATCTGTCCTCCAGACTGTTCAATCCCTGTGGCAAAAAAAAACGCTGATGTTTTTGTCTGTATTTTTTTAAGTTACAGGACATGAACAACAATCTATCTATGGAGATAAAAGCACTTCCTCCTTGAAACAGTGGGAAGACCCCCATGGACTTCAGTGGCATCAAAACTAAAAGAACAAATCTGGAAATATTTTTCATTTTTAGATATATTGGATAATTTTTGGAATTTAACTGTAGGTATTAATATGGAAAGTAAAAATCTGTTATACTCTAGTTGTCTTTATTTATAAGAAAAACTGTCATATTAATAATGTAAATAATTATACTGATTCTGTTTACTGTATTAAAGAACTCAACTTTCAACCAAACCTATGATATAACAATTATCACCATCTCTGTTATACAGATGCAGAAACCACAATTTAGAAGTGTTAATGTAATTAACACGCTCAAAATCAAAGCGAAAATTTTGTGTGTTAAGAGCAATGAAAAAAACCCAAGAGTTATTTGGATCACATCACCACCTTCCTAAGTGGTATGAGTCATTCCTTGCTCAGATCAGCTTTAAAAGCAGACTAGATATTGATGCTATGGGAAAGGCTGTTTTATAAAACTTTTACGAATATCTTATCAGCTCCACTAACTCAAGCACTTTAAAATCCATGATTAGAGGTCCACAGCTAACAATAAGAGGTTTGTGTCACCTTGGAACATACAACTTATTGTTGCAAAAAGTTGTGTTAAAATTGCACCTGAATACATCTCTGTGTTGGTGAGCTCAAGGCTTTGCTCATTACAGCCTGACCTTATACAACTTTCTCATTATCTCCTAACACTTGATGGAAGTTCAGACGTATTCTTTAAGTTTTGAAGGGTTTTAAGCTAATCTGACTGACATAGTAGTCTATTGCTCTATCAAAACATTTCCTTATCTGATTTTGCTGACTCAAAAGGCATAGCCTGCTTTTCATTTTGTTGTTCACATACTTGTGATAATGGCACAACAAAGAAAGAATAAGATTGCAAGATGATAAAGAAAAGTTTGTATACTTAGTGATGCCCATCAGTGTGTCTGAGATCTGACAGACCATCTCACAATAATTATTTGAGGGAAAAGTTTAATTTTGTTAGTCAGAAAACTACGGGTGAATTAACTATGTCTGTTATTATAGAACAGGTGTCTTTGTTTTCGTATCTTTTGGTTTTTAAAAGAGTTTCATCCAAGGGGAGTGACAGTGAAAAGACTCTACCAACACTGTGATCACCATCATTCTTTATCTGTATTTAATCTTTAAATTAATCTCATCATATCATATTAATTCTGAATGTCTACAAGGTTGAGACAGGAGCACTGACATGTAGACATCTGAAAATTGCTTGTCCTAAATAATTGTGTATACAGACATCTAAACACTGCATTTTAGAGGGAAGTAATTAAATTTTATCAGGAAATTCAAACCCCCTCTTCAGATACAGCCTGTGTAGAACAATCTGTTTGTCTAACACTAATACTTCTTTCTGGTTAGTATTTTTAAAGTCAAGATTATTTCCCAAAACTCTGTTCTAATTTAATTAATTTTTTTGGGGTTGTATTTTTCTGTGTGCATGTTTTAGACTAACATCTTTTGTACTCCTATGTTTATCTACTTATAAAACTGTATCATGAGAGTTTGTAGGCCTTAGAATGTCTGTCCAACCATTCCTGGTGGATTCTGCCATAAAAGCAAACAAGCAATGGAAAGAAATTAGAGGAATCATATGATGAAAAAGAAGAACTTCTTCAACATTTGCCAAAAGATGCAATAAACTGATACTTTTATTTTTATTTAATCAAAATATATTTCAAAATTAAAAAAAAAAAAGTTTTTTGTCCAATTTCCCCTTCAAATTTTCCTTTCAAAAAATGGAAACCTTTCCCTTGAAATTGAGATCCTTCTGTGAAGGCACAGGATTGAAAGCTGGTGTTTCTGAAGAACTGCAACTAGACAGCTATGCATAAAAGTTAGCATAAGCTAAAAAGAAATTTCTTTATTTACCAAATTAATTTACTACCTGCACTGACTAATGTCCATTAATCAATGTCTTAAATCACAGGAAAAGTATCTGTGAATGTGTATGTTTCAATTATCACAGATGTCCAATTGTGAGATATTTCTGTAGTGCCTTAAAACTATCCTTATCTTCTTTCTTTAACTGCACCTCAGACATTTTATGCAAATCTGATGTCCTCTTGCTTCCACGGATAAGAAGTCTGATATCTAATTAAGTCAAATCAACTTGCATAACAAAATGAGATTATTTTATATTAGCCTTCAGTGTATGTTTCTTCCTTGTTCTAAAATGGTGCTTCTGTGAGCTGCAAGAAATTTCTAACCACAGAATTTTTTTCTCTAGCCATGGTAGCTTGATTAGCTCCCTAGTTGTACTGACAGTATATATGTGCTTAACCTATGTGCAGGGGTTGAGGAAATTACTTGTGAAGCAGTTGTAAAAAACTCAGATGCAATAGCAAAACTTATTCCTGGGGGGATAGTAGCCTCACTATCTCCTCCTGACAGGCATGCTCATTTCCCAGGCATGGAAAGAAGCAGGCTGGTTACTGATTCACCTCCAGCTCTGCATTCTCCTCCAGAGTTGGCTCAATGGAAGTCAGGCAGCTGACAATCTCAGCCAAGGAAAACTGCAGCACAGAAAACCGTAGCATTGCCTCAAGTCATTTGACTGTGCTTGTTGCCTCACAGTATTTCTCTCTCCAAGGTACACCCCACCAACTTCAGCTTCAGGCAGAAGTAAAAAACAGATTGAATTTAAATGCACAAATGGAACTTACAAACATAATTCATGAAACACACAGATACTGCAGTTTTTAAAGACGGCAAGTGAAAAAAAACCCCTATAAATAAACTTTTGTGAGAAGTGAGAAACATATTCTCTAATATAAAATGCAAAGAATATGGGAATACTTCTGTATGCATAATATGGCCTCATTCCATTTCAGTGATGCTTCCTTGTGTCTCAAGACCCAGAAGTGTCTGCCACTGCTACCAGATCATAAGCAGACAAGAAAGCATTTAAGATGAAAAAGATTAATCTAGCAGAAAAGTTTAAACCATGAAAACTTTCAAACTGGGTGTGTCTGCACCTCGAATTCTGCGTTCAGTTCCTGGGCCCTCACTTCAAGAAATACATTGAGAGGCTGGAGCATCTTCAGAAAAAAATGATGAAGCTGGTGAAGATTTTGGAGCACAGGGGTTAGGAGGAGTGGCTGAGGAAGCTGGAGGGGTTTGGTCTAGAAAAGAGGAAGCTCAGCAGGGACTTTACTGCTCTGCCTGAAAGGAGGTTGTTGTGGCAAGGTGGGGGTTGGTGTCTTCTCCAAGATAACACATAACTGGATAAGAGGAAATAGCCTCAATTTGTGTCAGGGAGAGTTTAGATTGGATATTAGAAGTTTCTTCATAGAAAGGATTGGCAATCATTGGAACCGGCTGCCCAGAGAAGTTGTTGAGTCCCCATATAGAAATGCCACTTAGGGACATGGCTTAGTGCTAGACTCAGCAGTGCTGGGTCAATGGCTGTACTTGAAGGTCTTACAGGTTATTTTCCAACCTTAATAATTCTGATATTATCTGTGATCAACTAGAAGAGACTACAAACCATTTAGTTGTGTGAGGAAGGGTGCATTTTTTTTCATAGGGAAATTCAAGAGAATTACAGGCAGAGCTCTGTGTAGAAAGATGAAATTGCAGACTATCTAGAAAGAAGTCAGGAAGGCATCTGCTTGTCTGTCACACATAAAATTTTGTCTTTCAATGAAGAAACCCTATCAGAAAAGGTAATCCTAAGAGTGCAAAGCTGTTTTTCCTAGCTTACCTATTTCTGCCTTTTTTTTTCCTCTTCAACTGGCTGCAATTCATGCTAATATTTTCCTAAGAAAAAGATGAATGTATATGGTGGTGCACAAGAAACAGGTTCTTCTATCAGAATCTGTGGTCCTGACTGACCTAGTGAGGGCTTCTCTGTTACTTTTGGCTTTCTTGAAGCACAGCACTACAGTAAGTGCTGACACTAGAATTGCATCAAAAGCGAAGTGACAGGAAAACAGCCCATTAGTATATTTTCTATTGATCATATGTCAGCTTTTTTATCTATAACAAATATTTTTTCTTTCCATTTTAAAATACAAACAAACAAAACAAAAAAAAAAAATCAATGTTTTCTCCAATTCTGTAAATGAGTCAAAACAAAAATGGATGAACACTGCAGAGAAACTAGCAACACGAAGACAGCAGAATCAAGGAAATTGTAACAGCAGCATTTTTTTGACTGAGGGTTCTAAGATCCAAAGGTTACAGCAAAGGAGCTAAACTAAGTTTACTGAATGCAAAAACAGATTAATCAATAAACACAAGCAAACAATGGCACTCATGAAAGGTAATCCTTCCATTCTTCTTGACACACCACCTTCCACAAAGGCAAAACTGCATTTTTCTATTCAGTGGTGCTGACTGTAACTCAGTCTTTCGCCTCAATTTTACCTGTATATTCAAACAAATGATAAGTAGGAGGATGAGAAGATGCAAAAATTTTTTTGAAAATCTTGGTAATTCCAGTCGTTCCTGTATCACTGGGTATACTCTAGATTAGATTTATTAGGGTTGTGCTTTCGGCAAAAATTTTCAAGCATATTTGACTACTAATTAACTTTGGTAGAGTATAAAATGTGTATTTAAGGGGGCTAAAATTAGGTCTTTATGAGCATGGGGAAAGTCAAAAGCTTCTGCTAAATCAGATTGGATTGGACTTCTACTAAAATTGTAGCAAGTATGCTTTTCAGATTAAGTAAATTTTTTATGACTGCAACACATCTAGTATACTGAATGATTGCTAAATTGGTAGCATGCATAAAACCAGCACAACAGGAATCCTATACAAAGAAAACTAAATGCTTTCATACCATCTTTTGGTAGGTTTTTTTCCCTCCCCTTCCAAAAAGGAGATAAGTATGTCTTGCAGAAACATTGCTGGGAATAGAAAATGGAAATTTATAATTTGCATAAAAACATAGTTAGGAAATTATTGACTTTTAACTTTAGGATAAAAGCTTAGCTAGGAGACAACAGCTAATCTGTAATGTATAAACCTCACAAAATGCAAAACTATATCATGAGGGAAAATTCTCTTCGATCAACATGACTGAACTTAGTTCAGACATGCTGCATTCCCTCAGCATGCAGAACTCACACTGAGATCAACAGGAGCACCACAGCTGAGTCAAGACTTCTTGTGAGCCAATTTAGGCTCTTCCAGCATTAATATATTATGCAAATTAGATGCAAAGCAGAGTGGATCTGTGTGGCATTTTTACACATATATGAATTTGGGGTAACAAAAGCTTGGAATGTAAAATTATAACTTCTGGAATGTAGGTACATATATAACCTGATTTTTAATTAATTACACATTTTAATGCATTTAAGAATCAAAAATTTTATGCAACAGCTTAAATGAAAAACTTTGAATATGCATACTGTACATTTATAGGACAGAAAGATGTTTAGAAGTTGAGAGCTTGGGAAAAAAGTAAGTTACTATGAGTAAGATGGAACGTGAATTGAAAGACAGCTGTTCCACAGCAGTTACATGTGCTCACCCTAAATGTAACATTTGTTTCTAGCTATCAGAAAATGACAAAAACCTGAACATTGGGAGGTTGGATCTCAAGATTGTCTAGTCCAACAGACAATTTCCAAGAACCATTTTGGCTTTAAATACTGCCAAGTATGGAGACCCCACAACCTCTCTAAGCAAGCTTTTATGCTGCTTGATAGTGAAAGAAGTGTACAGCAATTTCACGATTATAAGCCGCACCATTTTCGTTGAAGAATCCAGCCTACTCCAGTAGTGCG
The DNA here is from genome assembly GCA_009812075.1 of Sialia sialis. Classification (NCBI taxonomy): domain Eukaryota; kingdom Metazoa; phylum Chordata; class Aves; order Passeriformes; family Turdidae; genus Sialia; species Sialia sialis. The sequence goes on along the minus strand of VRYO01002297.1, from coordinate 77,370,670 downwards.
GCTAATCATCAGGT
>VRYO01002297.1:77342664-77370458 GCA_009812075.1 Sialia sialis | reverse complement strand
GTGCGGCTTATAATCAGGTGTGGCTTATAATTGTGAAATTACTGTATTTTATTTCAATGCAATTGCCAGTGTGTCAGGGTACGCTGACAGCCTTTACTAGCCCTGACCTGCTCACCTGTGAGCTTCATGCACACCCCTGCCAAAAAGGGCTCAGGAGCCCTGTTTCAGCCTGGCATTCTTCCCCTGCCTCAGTGACACCACTGGAGAGCCAGTCTCCAGTTGAGTAACAGTTGTGCTTGTTTAGGGCCATTGACCCTCCTGGCCTGGATCCCAACTGGTCAGCTGGCTTTCCAGCACTGTCACCATGGACTTGTCTGACAGCCACTGAGCTGTGTCTGACACTGCTCATCCCCACCAGATCTCATCATGTTTTGTGGATTGACTCCATGGATTGCCCTCAGATCTGTCTCTGCTACAAACTGACATGACTATTTGGAGTCTTGACTGAACCTGGGTACCCCCTCTGAGTCCACCTTGAAGGGACATGGTGGGACTGGGCACTGGATGGCGGGGTCCGTGTGCTCCTGGCCATGATATTGGCTTCAATTACTGGCCTCAAGACAGCCCTTGCTGTTCTTGACACTGTATTTCCACTGGCAGCTCACAACATGTCCCTCTGGAAAAAATGTATGCCTTTTAGCATCTCTTTCTCAGGTACTTATAAACACTGATAAGTTCTCTCTAGTTTTATCTCCAGGCTGAACAGTTCCTATCCACTCAGCCTCTCTTCATATCTATGTCAATGCTTCAGCACCTCAATCACCCTCATGGCCCTTTGCTGGACTCACTCCAGTATGTTCATTTTTCTTGCACTGGGGAGTCCAGAACTGGCCTGAGTGCTCCAGGTGTGTCTCAGCAGTGCTGAGTGAGGATCACCTGCCCTGACCTCTTGGCAGTGCTCTGCCTAATGCGGCTCAGGATGCCACTGGTGTTCTTTGCTGAGAGGGCTCATTGCTGCTTCATGGTCCACTTGGTGCCCACCAAGATCCCCAGGTCCTTTTCCCTGAACAAGTTCAGACAGTTGGCCCAGCTTGTCGTAGTCTCACATGAAATGGGAGCCTGACTTGAAATGTCGTCACTGCCCTCTTTGGCAGCAAATTCTGATTCCAGCTAAGCCACTGATGCATTCGTCAATGATTTGTGTTGTTGGGTCACAAAAAACCCTGCAGGAGAGTGGAAAACCTCTTGCACATTTACAGAATTGATGTACAGGCACTGTGAACTGCAGGTAGGACAACACAGCTGGAAGAAGAGGGAAGTCAGATTTAAAAGTGGGACTCTGTGCCCTCAGGTACTTGTTTTTACTATATGCACATTCAAATATCCAGTCCAGTTTGTGTTAAAGCCACAAATGTCAAACAGAAGACTGTTTGATGTACTAAAGGAATCTTTCTTGAAAACAGTGTTGAATCAGCTTTCTTGAGTAGGGATGCAAAGAACAAAGTACATTTCAATTCAGTGTCTTAAAAAAACTCGCTTGGTATCATGTCTATTGAGGGAGTACTCAGCTCAGTGGGCAGCCCATTCAAATACACTTTGGCCTCAAGCAGCTAATTTTCTCTTTACTTTTTGCTAGGGAATAGAAATAATTATTTAATAGCTCATATTCAACCACCAATTAGTTTTAGCTTATCTATATATGCTTTTCTTAAACATGTAATGATTTTCACATGACATGCACACAGCTAGCAAGCTTCTCTAAGCACATATAAACTTAAAAAAGGAAAAACAGAAAAAACCCAAAAATGCAACCAGAAGTATACTAAAGAGAAGATAATGCCATAAGCAGGAAGCTTTTGATTAAAAATGCAATTCATAACTTAGAAAATTCCAAGCTGTCTTAAATTCAATCTCAGTAGTATTTGAGGTCTAAGTTGTGCCTCAGTTTAATTACAATAAAACTCCACTTCAGCAGTCAGTTTCAGAAATACTATTGACCAAAGAAAAAGTGTAATCTTTCTTTTATGATATGAACCATTTACTGATAAATAAAAAGTTATATAATAGGTAGCAAAGGAGTCATTACAAGTATGTGACCACAAAGATATGTGCTCATTAAATGCAAGAGAGAGCAAAATACTGAAATAAAAAAACCACTCTGGTCACTTCCTCAGTCTCTGAATTGCATTCTTTTCTCAACCAGTGCATTAGATCAATAACTAGAAGCTTTTATTCAATTTATGATATACAGTTATTGTACAGCGGTTATTTTCAAAATGTGTGCTTTTTTGCTTTTTAAAAGTTAAGTTCGTGGTTCCAAACACTATATATACATTAGAAATTGATTTATCTACTGCATAGTTAACTATGTACAGCTTATTTTCTTATCAAACTGAGCCATCACTACATATTGCTAATTCTTACTTGGAATATGATAGCTTAATAATAACATTAGTTTTCAGTTTAATATACACTACAACAATCCGAAATGAAAGGTACTGAGTATAAAATAATGGAAGAAGGAATTAGATGGCTTCTTTGAAGTAATGTTGCATCTAACAAACCTTGTATTTAAGACATAGTTGTAAGATGATAATCAGCATTGCTCCTGCAGAATTCTTATAACCTCTAAGTATTACTTGCTGAAGATCCTAGATCAACTTTGAGAAGTAAAAATGCAAACAATGCCAAGTAACATGTTCCACCACTGACCTGACTGAATTATCTTCTCCTTTCCCTTCAGCACAGTAGATACACTTCATGGAAAAGAGATGGCAATTTCTGATTTACATAGTTGACTCATAAGGAGTAAAGGAATTTCATCAATTGCAGTTGATAGTGGTGCCACTAATTTGGGCAAATTGGATGCACAGGCTAATTTCCTCATTAACTGACTCAGCCAAATCTAAGGCTCATGAGAGAAGATTGATCTAAATACCTCTTGGAAGTGCAAATGAAATTTTTGGTGAAGCTACTGACATTAAGATACTGTTATAGCTAGGAATTTGTCAGACTGCACCACTGCTTTGTTGGATCAAGGCAGATAGAAATGCTACAATATTCAAAATGCTGGAATCTTAATTTGCCAAATATTTGGTTAAAGTAATTCATAGCCCTGTGTCTGATTAGCATATGTATGGAATGCATGGCAATGATATATTAATTTATCCGGCCAGCTCTGAAGGAAAAAGACAATTTACTGCATTTTCCTCACAGTCACAACTGCAAGGACTGTAGGACTACGATAAGTAAAGACAAGAAAAACAAATCAGGACATTGTTCCCTGACAGATCACTGGCCTGAAAAATTTTGACAACATAGTAAGGAACATTTAGATTAAAATAAAGGGAAATAAATTACAGTAATTTCACGATTATAAGCCACACCTTTTTCATTGAAGAATCCAGCCTACCCCAGTAGTGCAGCTAATCATCAGGTGCAGCTTATTTATGGACAAATCCCAGCAAAATGCCAACTTGGAAGTGAGAGCCGGTCAGGGAGGGCGCCTGGGGCTGCCTTTAAAGGCTTGGCTGGTCTATGAAAACTGTTTGCAACTTGAGCACCTGACACCAAACCCAGCGCTGGCAGCGATTCTGTTACTAGTTTGTTACTTTGTTACACATGGATCCTAGCTTAAAAAAAAGAAAAAAAAAAAAAGAAAAAAAAAAGTGCGGCTTAGATTCGGGTGCGGCTTATATATGGACAAATCCCCTGGTCTACCCGGCTACCGGGAGGTGCGGCTTATAATCGGGGGTGGCTTATAATTGTGAAATTACTGTAAATGTTATTATCACGATTCAGGAAGGCTGCTTGAAAATACACAGCTTTATGCTTCAAAATTCAGAAGACATGAATGAAATTAGGGCAGTAGTATTTGTGACAGTCACAGCTCTGTGTGTATCTTTGCAGCTTTTCTCTAAATCTTAGGAATGAAAACCTGTTACCAGTCAAAGCCAAACTGAGCAGTACACCTGTATAGATCAGGAACAGGTACTCCTACACAGACATGGCTATTGCCAGGACCACAAACACAAGTTTGTGGGACAGATTTCCTCCAAATTATGATGGAAATTGATGAGGGGAAAAAAAAAGGTTTGTTGTGAACAGCAATGCTGACCTCTTTTTGAGACTTCCCAGAAAAGGTGGCAGTCCTAATACTGGAGTGCCCTACCAAAACTCTTCAAGAGTCATTACAGAACGTTGTGGGCAAAACTTATTCATAATAACTAAACCAAGTATGGAAAGGGAGGAGGACAAGGCAATGTCATTTTTTTGGCTTTATTTTGATTGTAGATTCTTTTTCAAATATTTTGATTCCATCACTGCTTTCTACCTGTTTGATAATTCTGACATTTACACAACGACAGTCATGACACAATATTCTTTTACACGCAACATATATTCTAGAATTTTTTTATTTCTTATGAGCCTATAGGACTTACGAATGGAAAGATGTGGCAACACTTAGACTTCAGCAGCTGTTCTATTCATTTTTCTAGTACATAAGGCTAATCCATTGGCATGACTATTTTTTTGAATAATGATCAGGGCAATCTTCTATGTCTGCCATCAATCTCCAACCCCTCAGGAGACTATGACCTAGGTTCCTCTGTGTGCAGTACAACCTAGCAGCATAACATCATGGATTTGGAGAGGAGGTCTGTCATATGCCTCCAGATATCTCATTTTAAAGATGCCATGAGTAATTTTTCTGATGGATTTGATGGCATAATATAAGTGCGTTTTTTTTTCTGCAAGTGTTTCAAAACTACTTTATGCCATATTTTTAAGTTATGACTACTTAAAAGAAAAAAGAAGCACAGTCACTTTTTATAGGCAACGAAGACATCTGAACTTTGAGAGGAAATTGTAAGCTACTATTCACCCAGATGCCAATTCAGTTCCCTGATCTTAAATTCTCTTTCCAAGTCAGGTTTCCTGAGAAAGGAAGAACAACCACCTCAGATCTCTCTGGTAGAGTCAAGAGATGACTCAGATACTGTACAGTACTTGCATAGTGGCAAAACAGATTTCCTCACTGCTTTGAAAGCTGAGTTCTCTGTTTAGAAATGTAAGTTGAATAGATAGTGCCAAGGATACAGACGGTACACCCACTCTGAACTGCAGAAAATCTTCTAATTAGGCAAAGGTTGCTGGTTTAGAGAACAGTTTTTTCCAAGAGTTTTTCCAAGAGTTGGATTTTTTTTTTTTTATTTCATATGTGACCATATTAGCATAAATTTTCTCAAATACTGCACATCTTTTGTAATTATTTTGATTATTTCTGTCAACTTATCAACATCCAGTGTGTGATACAGACATCTGAATATCCTCTTAGAAGAGAGATGGGATTTGTACTTCCCAGCATGTCCTTTGATCCCATTCAACTTTCTTTCTTTTTCCATTTATTTTAGATGTGTAGAAAGATGTTTTGCAGCTAAATGAAGTGCAGACTACCCTACCTCTCTGGATACTCTTTGCCAAAATGGTAGGTAACAATAACGAAAGCAGAAGCTTCTAGAAGCAAACTGCAAAAGGGAATCTTTCTATTGATTTCATCAGCCAATGAACTGTCATGCATTTATAATGCAGATTTTTGTGCATATTTCCATTAAAATTTGCACCCAGACCTTGTAAAATTTTAATTGTAGTTTCATTTTCCTGTCCAGGGCTTTTATGAGCATTTCCTAGCAGAAATATTTCTGTGATGTTTCATATCACTTGAGTAATTTCTCAAGGAACATTTATTATATGTGAGCTATAGCAAGCAGGCATTTATGAGACTTGCATATGACTCAGAGCTTGGAAGTACAGTTTTGTCCTTGCTACATCCTACAAGAAATCTATGAACTTTTAGCATTGTTTTCTCTAAATGTATGTTCTTGAATATTTTACATACAGTCTGAGTGAAATATTTAGACTAATACCAAAAATAGTGTAATAACATAAAATGTTGGCAGAACTCAGTTTTATAAAATACAAGAGTTATCCATTAAGACATTGCTAATATTTTTTAAATTTCAGATAATTTAGAATTTATTTTTTCAATCTGCTTTACTGAAGACTGAGTTGAGATTTGTAAAAGGAGAAAACGAAAAATTGAGGTCAGAGTCAGCACCAACTCATGGGGCAATGCGTCAGAGACATCTTGTACATTCGTGGAGGTAAGAATTCAAACCCCACAAATATCTGATGAATGTTTTGCGATCCCTATGGATATGCAGCAGTAAAAGAGGTGTGATAAATCAATAGAACCAATTGTCAGGCCGGTAATATGGCTTGCACTGTGCTGCTTCTCATTAGATGCAGCAGCAATTGCAGAAAAGCTATTGCAGCATTCAGCACTGTTAATGAGATGTACTGCCACAATTAGTCGGCTGACAGAGTGTACAGTCTGCAACTGGGTTACTCTAAAACATTTTCACATGTAAGACACTTTAGCAAAGACAGATATCTGATAGCTACCAAACCTTGGAAACTTTCCTAAAGCATTTGTTGTAGTCTGATATAAACATCACCTTTGAAATCCGGCTCTGCTTCAGATAAACCTGATCAGTGGTAACATCCAAAGCCAGTGTTTTATTGATATTTAAGCCAATGCATTTGACAAGGCCTTTGATTACCTCCCTGAAACACAATGTCAAGTTCAAGTGTTGGCAGGACAAAGTGCCAGTCTCTAAATATTTTTCTGAAAAACCAAAATGGATTTTATTTGGCACATCTCTGTTTAGACAGGTTTGCATCTCACAGCAGCTCCTACTTTGAAGACTATAATCTGTAACCTGGGTATTAATTATATGTGATAGAAAAAGGGTGATATTTCAGTTTTCTTTTTATATGGAATATGTTTAAGGGAATTTCAGGAAAATTAATCTAATGAAATCCATAGTGTAATGAAATTATCCTAGCATACCCGCTCTTTTATAAACATTTTGATTAAAAAAAAGCTTCCTACTTATTTCAACTACTATTTAGGAATGTTTGGACTCTGATCTCTAGGTGTGAGGTTAAAACTTGATACAGATTTTTGTGGTATTTCTCCATGGAGACATTCAGGTGTCTCTGTCCATATCTGAAGATTTCCATCAGATTTATGTTTTTTTATTTAAACACAGAAATAAATTATTTTTAAAATTTACATTGATTTCTTTTTCCATTCTGTGTTTTCTTTTTTGATAGTCATTGCAGTAATGTACCATGCTGTAAAACATTCTCATTCTGTTTTCCTATTTTTGCTGAAAACATCTGGGCGCTGAGGGCTCCTCCAGTCCTGACTCTCCCTGTTCAGCCCCTGTCCCTTGTCCCAGCATTGCTGCAGCAGAGCTGGACTCCAACTCCCCACAGCCCTGCCCTGCCCTGGGCCCTGCTGAGCTGAGCTCACCTGTGGGACCATGGGACAGAACAATGCCCAAGGGCTGGGCTGACCTTGTGTGCCCTGGCTTCCCTGCTCCTGGTGAGGATGGGATGGACCCTGGCTCCCAGACCACCCCAGGGGAGCATGTGCTGCTGCTGGCCTCTCCCCTGCTCCCTAGGAGAAAATGTACTCTACTATTCTGCAGTCATTATTAATAAGCCACCCTTTCTTTTTCTCTGCAATACTAGCTTTTAAAAATGCAAGAATAACGCCATGTCCCTAATTCAGCTGTTCAAGTTGCCCATGCTTACCGCGTGGATGTCGTGCTGCCTTCCCATATAACTGCACTGGCAGATAAGTGCATCAGCTCTATGACAACCTTCCAGAATGACAAACCCAAACATCTACATCAGTGTTAATTTTCACAGGTGAGAAACCTGCATCCTCTGCCTCCTCTCCTTTCTTCCTCTGAGCTCACCCAGTCTCATCAGCCTAATCCCTCCTTGGCCAAGGGTCTCTGGCACAGCTTCCAAGGGCTTATCAGGAGACCCAGCCACATCATGCCACTTCTGTGCCTGTGTACCTTCACCACCTACTCCATCCTGGTGATCAGCTGCAGTCCTGGCTGGCCGGGCAGCTGCTTTCTCACCAAATTTTCCTACCTGCGCTCCGAAATAAAACCACACTGTTCACACAGTCTTTTCCTTGAGTCACCCCTGCACTACACTCTGAATATTGCACAGTATTCTTCACTCCTTTTATTCAATCCACACTGAAAAGTCTTAAAAATAAAATACTTCTTCTGAAGGCAAATTTTAATATGTTTTAGGAAAAAATGTAACACAAGGGAACACAGTGACGCTTCCCGCAAATACCCAGCAAAATGTAACTACAGTAATTTCACGACTATAAGCCACAGCTTTTTCATTGAAAAATCCAGCCTACCCCAGCAGTGCAGCTAATCATCAGGTGCGGCTTATTTATGGACAAATCCCAGTGAAATTCCAACCCGGAAGTGAGAGCCAGCTGAGGAGGGCGCCTGGGGCTGCCTTTAAAGGCTTGGCTGGTCTATGAAAATTGTTTGCAACTTGAGCACCTGACACCAACTCCCCGGCTGGCGTGATTCTGTTACTAATTTGTTACTTTGTTACACATGGATCCTCGCTTAAAAAAAAAAAAGAAAAAAAAAAGTGCGGCTTATATTCAGGTGTGGCTTATAATTGTGAAATCACTGTACATTTATGCACGCAGGCAGAACAAAAAAGCCAATGAACTTTAGCTATTCCTGAGAAAAACCCATCAAAGTTCTTCTACCCTGTTCTACTGCCTCAACAGGAATTTAAAAATGTTAAAATATCTACCAATTTTTTTTGTTTCCTTAATTACAATCTCACTATTGGAAGCATGAGATTGCTGAATGAGCATGAACAGCATAGCATGTAGGTCACAGGAATAGGAAATCATGATTTATCTATGTTACGTTGCTGGTTTGCAAGATATTTTGGAGGAATCTTTCAAACACAAGGAAAGGACTCAGTAAAAAGCTTGATGTCTTTTGTCAACAAGGAAACTACATAGGGATGGCAAAGAAATACTGTGATTCCTTTAGGTAAACAATAATGGATTAGTCTACTTTTAATATACTCGGCTTGATTTTTTTTCCTCGGGCAGCTTGTCTTCCCCTTTCAAAAAGAAAAGGCAGCTAGGGTCAATTATTAACTAGGGCCAAATATTACCTATAATTTGTAAGCAAAACAAACTAATTCAAGTCGTGGTTTTGTACACAAAGCTTTGAAATCTCACTCTAGCCTTTACATGGATTTACAGCTCATTGGTGCACAGTAAGTACAGCTTCCTCCTAATGAAGCTGAGTCTTTATATTTTTAACACTCATTTGGAAAACCAATTAACTCTGGCTCTATTGAACAACTTGAACAGGAAATAAATCAAATGTTAAAACATTGGTGAGGAGCCAGACTTTCTGTAATTAGAGTACTGATGTGCCCAAGGCTGACTATGTGATGTGCAGCATTATAGATTGACAACTGCAACAGTCCAAAGCAATTAAAATTGTATGCTCCCCTTGCTACACGTGCTAGCATCTAACAGAACCACTGTATGATATTTACCCTCCAAATCTGGGTTCAAGTTCTTTATGATTTATAAGAAGCATAATATTCATTCTTCAATCTAGAAAAGTATAACAGTTCTAAGGTTCTAAATTACATTCAATATGAATATTCTGCACGAAATGTACAGTCTGTTAGGTTGGAGACAGCATAAATTTCCTAGACAACATTAACAGGTTCACTGACCACATGCAACGTTTTTGAAGGAATTGTAATTCATTGTAGCAAGCCTTAAAATGTATTTGCTATGACTTTCTTTGCTCTTCTGCATTACTTGAATGTACAAAGAAAAGGTTTATTAAATCTCAGGAATACTGATCAGTTGTTCAGTATTTCTCCAAATGTTTAGTAAGACCTCTAAACTTTAATTATTTGGATTTTTCCTGCCTATAAAGAAAAGCAGATGTGGGAATAAAGTAAAACACATACTCTTGTCATGCCTTTCTGCTCCCATTGACTGTCAGAGATTCTGATCTGGCTTAGTTGGTGGTCTGAGTTATTCACCTGTCCCTGAAGCTTAGACAAAAACAACCCTAAAGCACTAAGTAGAATGAAAGTATAAATAATACTAGGTGTGTATAATGATGAGGTTGACATAAAATCTTTGTACAATCCTTAATAACTTAAACATAAACAAAATTGTGGAACATATCTACTACATTCAGTACAGTTTCTTGGTGTGCACATACTTCATCTTGAATATCAGATACAAATCTCAGTTAAAGAAACAAGAGGTGCTAATAAATTCTTAGGAAAGGAAACCAAACCACATGACCTGCTACTTGCCTTCTAGAGAAACATCTCACAGTGACAATGCAGTGCTTCCACAAACTATTTCAAGCACTGGAGTTAAAAACAGAGAAATTAATTTCATTAAGTGGCTGAAGAATTCCCTTCAGATGAAATCCCTTCCAAAATTCATGCTCAGGCTTGTAGTGACTATTGTGATTAAATATAAATATGAGAAATCTGTGGGTCTATACATGGTATGTGAGAACTTGATAGCAAGAAGCTTCTGCTGAAGGGTCATTACCATACTGATATGCTCGGACTCTGAAGTGTTCAAAGAGTCTAGACAAGTTTCCAGGTTCCAAGCAGTTGTTGAGTTGCCAAGGCAGAGAGCAAAATTCTCTGTCAGCTTTAGCAACAAACTGTGGAAATGGGGGACGAGTCTTTGCCCCTGAATTGTGATGCACTTTTGATAAATTTATGAAGCTGGGGATGGTACCCCAGGCCAGGAAGATAATAAACAGAACACACAACAGTAAAGTAATTCATTGATAAACCCATTTCATGCAATCTCAGCAGGTTCCAGAGTGTGCTGCAAATGAAAACATAATTAAAGTTTTGAAAAAGAGTGAAAGAAGAGTAAACATTACACAGGCTTATGACAGATATACTTAACTGCAGTAGTAAAGACCTATAGTAGATCGACTAAGATGTCCTTTCCACTCCTTCAATGAATTCGACAGGCATTCAGGTGGTGGCAACTAAAAGCAGCAATTACACCTGATTCACATTCTCTGTAGTTTCTGTGTCATTACTGGTACTCTATGTCCACCAAAACCTGTATTTTTTTCTTTTTTATAGCTCTGGTATAATTCAGAGCAGCTTTGATGGTCTTAGCTTTGTTACTTGAGAATAAATGAACAAGCTGCTTATATCATTCCTTAGGGGATGAAGAAGCCAAATGGTCTAGGGATACTTGCTGGGAAAATTTCAGCTGGTAGTTCCTTTAGCACTTGAACAAATCAAGGTATCAAATTATTTTTTAAGAGCCTGCTACAGTGCTTGCATGGGTAAATATGGGCAATCTCATTTCAAATATCTTGAAGGCACTGGTAGATATTTAAGATAAAGCATAAAACGGGAAAGACCTTTCCATACATGATTAGATTTACTCTGTCTTACAGCTAGATGTCCCTCATTTAAATAAATCTCACTGAAGTCCTAAAAAGAGACCCCCTCCTTCTGACCACAAATCACACACATGTATTCAAAGCTAAAAATACTTTATGAGTCATTGGTGACTGGAAGACAAAACCAGATTTAAATGCTGCAAATACTAATATTAGGAACTATTTATAACAGGTAAGAAACTTGCCTAACAGCGTAAGATTTTACTTCTGAGAAGACTGGAAATACATGGATAACTAAGATAGCAGACAAAACTATAATTACATGCAAAAAACTTTTTTGAAGACATAAAGCATTTCAGCTTTTTTGTCCATGTACTTTACTGAAATGATCAAGGAACCTAAGAAGCCAGACTGGACTCCACATTTCAGACTGTAGCTGAACATTATATACATCCACAAATGATACAGCTGTTCCATCTACAGCTGTTCAGCCTACCTATGGGCATCAGAGTTTTCTCCATGTTTTCTGTATACTAACTGATTATAGCATAGAGATGTAACATTTTTGGCATTTCTAATGAAATTTTGCTTTGCTAAGAGACCATAGACCTTTTTGGACAGTTTAGCTTGTTTAGAACTCACTTTGTTCAGAAACCTTCCTTAAGTTTTGAATATCACTTCCTCTCTTAATATTCAAAATCTCCTTTTTAGGATAGCTCAGCCTCCAAAAAGATCAACACTCTGCAAGTAAATAAAGAAAAAAGTTAACCACTGATGCAAATACTTACTTCACACAGTTTTTGTATTTGTTATTCATATATGTTCAGTATTTAATTATGTAAGTAAGTTATGTTGCAGACTAAACTCGGGTGTTATTTCCTTAAGCAGCAACTATATAATCTCTGCTTCATTCTTCAATTTAAGAGAAATTTAACATTTATCATTTCAACTGCATTTTTTCATTTACTGAAATAATAAAAACCTGTATCTCATTTTCATCCTTCAATGCAGTATCTGCTCTGAGAGAGCAAAAATAATTATAAGGTGGTTTTTATTATTCAGTATTTATCTATAGAAACAACTTGAATTTCTTCCTGTACACTACTAGGCCAAAAGTGAAAACCTAACTTATTTTGTATACCCTTGCACTCCTAATTTCAACAGGAAATCATTAACACTAATTTTTTTTAGACTCTGACTCACTGTATCTTTAGTTAAGATCTTTGCCCTCTGAAAGATATTTTAGCTCCCCTACACATATTTTAAAATTTTTGTTCTTGGTTATTTCATTAATTTTGATAAAGGCAAGGAATATTTCCTCTTAGTTTTAGCTATGTGACTGGAATACTTAGTTTGAAAGCACTTGTATTCTTCACTGGGAAAAAATGAAATTTTCACAGATAATTTGGCCCATGTAAGATCTGATTTGCTTTTCTGTGGAGTTGCTACGGAAACACAAGTATTCAATTCATCTAAATATAGGTTCAGAAATGTTAAAAAAAAAGACTCACAAGAATAATTACTAATACTCACTCTCAAAATAGAAAAATGCAACAGTCACAGGACTTTGTCCTTTGTCCAGTACTATTCAGTAGTATATTTAATTACTTGGGTGGAGTTATTAAATGTACAATTGCATAGATGACTTCAAGATGGAATTGTAATGCAAATATGTTGAAAATTCAAATTTGTATCTTGATATATTGGACATCATGTTTAAAATTTTTGCTAAAGCATACTTTTGGACTTCAGGTTTCTGTAAGAGCATCTGATTAGGCAAAAGTTTACCTACATTATCTGGCCTCTTAATTATTTTGGCTTCACTCCTCTCAGAAATCTTTTCTCAGAGTTACTATTTTTGCCTTTTCTCCTGTTTTACTTGTATGCAATATTTTACTGCTGATTTCAAGGAAAGAAGCACAAAAGGGCTGTAATGGCAGATGTGGGAATACCACCACAAATATGACGACTTAGAGGAAAAAGAGGAGGAAAAAGAGTAAGAAATAGAAGCATATGAGAAGTACTCTCATGAAAGAAGCAATATAAAACATAATGCTGTTAAAAGCAAAGATGAGGATTTTCCAATTAATGTGGAAGTATACAGAGAAGAGGAAAGGATTGAAGCTGTGGGATGGTATTTTTAAGGATGCTAGAATATTTATTAAAAGGATTAGCAGAGCAAATCCAATTTTAACTTGTACCATATTGCTGAATGAATTAAACTCATGTAGCAAAATACATTATCCAGAATGTCTGATGCAAAAAATTATTAATTCAATTTGCATTTAATATACTAGCAGGGAAAGCTGATTTCAAATAAAGAATAACTTACAAATCAATGTTTCAAGTTATGTATTACCATTTTTCTTTGGTATATAGGAAATTACTGGAACTTGTACTAGAGTTTGCCCCTCTTTTCATGATGAAAAACTTCTAGTAATACAGAGGAACTACAAAAATACATTAAAAAGAAACTCTTTCACTCTTCTACAAAAAATGTAGATACATTTGAAATTATAACCACAAGGTGGGAAAGACAGAGAAATCTCAGCTGAGGTAATTTCAACATATTTGTATAATGTGGTTAGATTTCACAAAAAATGTCTGTAACACACTAAAGAAGAAACGGAGGAAATAAAATTCAAAAGATGAGACAGGTAAAAACAAGCTAAGAAGGGAAGTATAAAGAAGTATCAGCAAAAAACAGGAGAGAGAAGTAACAAATGATGTCGTTCGTATTTACTTCTATTCTTTTACAACTTTAGATTCTTATTTGAGATAACTGGAATAGCTCAAACCTTACAACATATAGTGCAACATAACTTAGAGCATGACCTTCATCCTAAAAGAGAGAATGACATTAAAAAGATATATTTTTTTCTTTGATATGAAACCAGAAGTTGAAGAATAGACAATATTTCCTCTCCATGAGTACCATAAGGCAATAGGTCAATGGATCAAGGGAAATAAATGAAGCTGCATCACTTAGTGATATTTTAAAGAGCTAATCAGATACAGCACTTGATCTCCTGAAGCAGATTGTAATTTTATCTGAACAGGAAAATCTACAGCAAAATCTACAGCAAAAATCAGGGGTAAAAAAAAAAAGCAGCTTCCTTAAATTTTGTTTAACAGTGGTACTGGACAGGATTTTGGTTTATTTTTCTGGATTATTCACCCTACTTAGCATGCCCCCCAGTGAAAATACATTAATGCTAGTAACAGTCACTGAAGAAAATCAACTCTTGAGCCATGCTAAGTGGCCTAAGGGATCAATTGGGACAGCTGTACCCCTCTCCACCAGTACCTGAGGAGACCAGGGAGACAGAATGACTGTGTGTCTGCAGGGTAGCAAGGCCTCAGAGAGCTTGTTTAGAACCCAGATATGATTGCAAGAGTGTGTCCACAAGTTATTTATCCCTAATCATCCCAGCATTGATGGTGTCAAGAGAGCTTCTATGAACAAAAAAAATGACATCGAAGGTAATTTCTAAATATGCTTGACCATATGGACCACAAAGGGTGTTATTTGTACAGATTTCTCAAATACTTCGCTGAATTACAGAGTAATTTTATGATTTTATTTGATTTAAGACAATCAAGTGTATCAAATGTTGACTGTTAGGTTTATATGAAAAGCTAATTTTTTTTCACAGAGTTAAGACAATGACTATTTTTCAAAATAAACGACCTTTTCTTTCCCACAGCCTATAAAATACACTGAGAATTCACGATAATCTTTGGTATTTAAAATTAATTACCAAATTAGTGGCAAGCCATTTTCTCAAGGTTGTAGCACCACAACCATACACAATGCTGACATGTTCTGTGGAAGTGCCTTTCACAATGACCCATTATTGGGCTATTTGCTGATGAGCTATTTAAATGTCTTGTGAATATTCAGTTGCTATATTTTAAGTGGATTTTAAAAAATCTAAATTCATTGCCTTTTGGAAACAATAAACTATTATTCTGAGTAATTTCATGGAGGTACAAAATTGCTTCTATTTTAAAACCTGCCTGCTCTTTAGAACATGCAATCAGCATCTTTAGGCTGTTGTAATACCCATAATGAACTAGAACAGCTTGTCAAACATCCTGTGGAATTTCTCCACTGTAGTTATTAGTCATCTATCCAAAATGTTTGGACAATCAACCAAACACGTGGAGAAAGTAGAAATTAAATGGAATTACAGTAATTTCGTGATTATAAGCCGCACCTTTTTCACTGAAGAATCCAGTCTACCCCAGTAGTGTGGCTAATCATCAGGTGCGGCTTATTTATGGACAAATCCCAGTGAAATGCCAACCTGGAAGTGAGAGCCGGCCAGGGAGGGTGCCTGGGGCTGCCTTTAAAGGCTTGGCTGGTCTATGAAAACTGTTTGCAACTTGAGCACCTGACACCAAACCCCGCCCTGGTGCGATTCTGTTACTAACTCGTTACTTTGTCGCATATGGATCCTCGCTTAAAAAAAACCAAAAAAACCAAAAAAACCAAAAAAAACAAAAAAAAAAACCCGGCTTATATTCGAGTGCAGCTTATATATGGACAAATCCCTTGGTCTACCTGGCTACCCAGATGTGTGGCTTATAATCAGGTATGGTTTATAATTGTGAAATTACTGTAAGTATCAAAATAAAGAATGACTCGGAAACAACAACTGCATTTGTTATTTGTGATAAATTCTGATAATTGCCTGGACAGGTTTTGGCAGCAGGGAAGGGAAGCAGGCAGGTGTGGCTTCGGTGAGAAGCTGCCATAAGCTTCCTCCATGTCTGACAGAGACAATTCCAGCTGGCTTGAAAACAGCCTTGTCACTGGACAAGGCCAAACCATCTGTGACAGTGGGAGTAACTCTGGAATAACAGAGTTAGGAAGGGGAAAAACTCAGGAACTGCATTTAGAGAAATAAGACTTTGTGAGAGAAACAGCTCTGCAGACACCAAGGTCAGTGCAGAAGGAGGGGCAGGAGATGCTCCAGGTGCCAGAGCTGAGATTCCCCTGCAGCCCCTGGTGCAGCCCATGGAGAGACAGCTGCGCCCCTGCAGCCCAGGGAGAGCCAAGGTGGAAAAAAAATTCACCTGCAGCCCATGGAGGACCTCATGCCACAGCAGGTGGCTGCCTGGAGCACACTGCGCCCCAGTAGGAAGCCCATGCTGGGACAGGCTCCTGCAGGACCTGTGGCCCCATGGAGAGAGGAGCCCACACTGGAGCAGGGGAAGAGAGTAAAGAATCCTCCCCCTGAGGAGGCAAGGTGTGATGAACTGAGTACAACCCACATTCCCCATTCTTCTGCAGGTTGGAGGGAAGAGCTTTGAAATTGAAGTTGTGCTTGGGAAGAAGGGAGAGGTGAAGGGAAGGTATTTTAAGATTTGGTTTTATTTCTCATAGTCCTACTCTGATTTGATTGGTCAGAAATTTACTAAGTCAAGCCTGTTTTGCCTGTGACAGTAAATGGTGAGTGATCTCTCCCAGCCCTTAACCCGACCCATGAGGCTTTCATTATTGTTTCCATCCCCTGTCCAAAGGAGGAGAGGAGTTACAGAGTACTGACAGGAAATACCATGTACTGAAATGCATTTGAAGAAATGAAAGCATTCCCAGAGAACTGCACCAGTCAGATTCAGCAGGCAGAAACTGGCACTGACAGGTAAGTCTGAGTTAGGAAGAAAATCACATTGGATGGTGTGGTTAATATATTAGCAACAATTCCTGTCATCTGTGTTGCCTGAGAAACAGAATTAAGGAGAAAAACTGCAAAAAACATTTCCTAAACAAAAAGGACAAATTCCCCTAAAGTCATAGGGGGAAGAAAAAAGGAGCTACTAGGAGTTTTTTTTTAAAATCTCAAATCCTCCAGGCTGTAAGAATTCTGCTTACATTGAGTGATACTTTCCTTGAGGACACATGTATGTACTGGCAGTTTTCTCAATGCAGTACTCAGGTCATCTGAGGCACGGAAATCACTTATGCATCCAAGGAGCCCCAGGTCTCCTCTACAGACAGCTTTGATAAACAAAATTAATGTCTTTTCACAACATGAAATAGTACCTTTAAACCCTGACTTTTCAAAATAGTCTATCACTAATTTAAAAAGCGAGTTAGCAAGGTGAGTAGCACATGGGCAGTAGGGTTAAGGTTGAGCTTTAGATATTAATTCTAACCAATGGAAATGACAGGAACAGTAGTAGATAGGTGTCTAAAATTATGTGAAAGATGGTAACTTCATTACAAGTAGTTAAATGGAGATGCATTTCTGGGTATTAATATCTTGCTGTCAGCATTGAAATTGTGGCAATTTTAATAGTCAGCAGCCTTTCCTATGCTTAACTGCTCAAAGACATTGGATAAAAATAAATTTGCAGTCTCGGAGAGAAACTCTGCCCAGTAATAAATAAAACATTTTCAGCTCTACATATTATAAATCTCATTATTAACCTCTATCCTGAGACAAGAAGTATTACTCAAGCGCAAACAAGATTTTTTTTTTTAATTCAGAAATAGAAACTTTCAAATGTATTTGTAAGAAAGATGGTAATGAAGTCTATAATCGACAAATCAAATCAGTTGACAAATCAAAGTGTTATCATCACTTACTGTCGAAGCTATTGTCATGAGTTATAGTCAGAATAAAAAACTATTGGTTGGAAAACTATTTCCAGATACACATAAGTGTATGAAATTAGTGAATATACATAAAATCACATTAACAGGTATAGAATCAACTGGAGAGTATACATTTCCAATTCTTCACAAATTAATTAAAAAATAAAAGGGGACAGAGGAGAATACATGATTAAGTTTATGGAAAACGACAATTCTCTTGGATTTTAGTGACAAGTTTTCCTGCATGGCAAATGTAGAACAAAATTGTAATATGGATAACTTGGAGCATGCATACGACTGTGTCAAGTATATTCACAACCCTGAATCACAGAGGATTTTGGGGATGTGCAGAATATCTCACAAATGGTCTTTTGTATTGTACATGTTGGGGTCAACTGGATAGCTGCTTTAAAAAGGAAATTAAGTAAGATTAAATACTATTACATAAACCTTGCTTGCTTTATAATGACTTATTAAGTAGGGGTAAATAGGATTTATGCTAATCCCAAATTTATACCATTAATCCTGTTTTACAGTTCATTTATTTCTGAACTTTTTTTCTCTTGCTACAGTCATTTCAACATTTTCTGAATTTAAAAGACATTCATGTAATAAAATAGCAAGGGTGACTTCTTGGGATGAACATCTTGCCCGATCTATGCAATTACAATTTGTATGGTTATTACCTGACACAAGAATGAGTGATAAGCATTTGACAAAGACGTGGCAATTTGTTAGCATTGCCTGCTGGCTTGAGTGACACTTTTCTATTACCTCTTTCTTTTTTTTTTTCTTTTTTTCTCCTGGAGTCTTTTCAAAGCTTGGGTTCCTGATTAAATTCTAGGACAGGCAGTTGCTGCAGTCTCTAAAATCTACTTTAGAAATAGCTTTGATAGTGTCTGCCATTCACATATCCTGGCTCATTCTTTTCTACATACTGATTATTCCACTCTACCTTACAACCCTGTGTTCACAAATCACCATCACTAATAATGCTGCACAGCCAGCAAAGGGCTGCTCATGTGCACAGCAGATGGTCACTGGGTAAGGTAAAATCCAAATGCAAATCAAACTAAACATCAGCATAGACTTGTACAACATCAATCATTCCAGATTTTGGACAAGTCAGCTATTAATGACACATAAAGCTGCAAAAAGGCAAAGTACACCACCAGCCATTTTGGTCTGAAATTGCTTTGTATTTTAGAAATCCCCTTGATGTAATAAGCCTTCATTGCACCTGCAATACATCCCAGACTTCCTCAAGGATTGGTCTGTGGAAACCATGCACATATAGATGCACGTTCCCTGAGGTGTGTGTTATTCTGGAAGTGTTGCACAGTCATAGACTGTGCAATGCAACATGTCCTTATTTTTTGTTGTAGATGGGGAACTTGCCAGTGGCTGCAGCTATCAAAACAGCTGGATCAAGGTCAGTAAGTCAGCTCCCTCCAAGCTGCTCACAGATGCAACCCTGCTCTTTTCCATGCCGTTTCCTTCACTTCATACTGGTGCACAAATGATTAAAAGCAACAGCTGACATTTCTGTGGTTGTTTCTCTGAGCCCCTCCTGATGCGTCTTCTGCACAATGCCCTTTGCGTCTCAACATTAACTTTTGATGTGTTTTCAAGATCTCAATTATAAATATATCACAAAGTACCCAGTGGCATTGTGTCCTTCCTAAGATAGATAGATTGAGATTTTAACTGAATGGAAAACCTTCAGGGAAATTGAGGATTTGGAGAGAAAAAGGTAATGGCGACAGTAACCACTTATAATTCATTTATGACCCTTTTCATTGTTTTTCTCACAGTAATTTTGACTGTGTTGTTTATTGATGAAAATTTCCTATTTTGGTAAACCTAATACTTTTCTAATGCCTTACTTCATTGTTATATCCATAGATTTCAGAAGCAACATGCATGAAATAATACTATGAGAATATTCACAGCTGGCTCATGGCTTTTTAGCATGGAGTAACCACTTAAAACCAAACCATTCAGGAAAAATGAAGCCTGTGTTTTTTTCTCACTTGTTTTGCAGTAGTATTATTGTTTAATACATCAAATACTATTTGTGATTTTTCTGTTAACGAAATCTATAGGTACTTCTTTTCCTATGTCTATTAAAATGATAAATTACTTTGATTTCAGTCAGGAATTATTTTTGGCTTTAGTATAAAACAAAGGATAATCAGTTATGAAGTTGATAATATTTTTTCCTAGTATAGTAAACATACTCAATTTGAAATAAGTTAAGCAAATCATGCTCCTATATATGCACACTTAAATAAAATGTTTCACAGGCATATTTTTTGTGTGCATAACATAGTAAGCTATATTGTATTTGGTATTGTTGTCATAATTGGAATTCCAACTTGTATTTATGTTAATTGTTTTCATCTCAGATAAGTAATTAAAAATTACAGTCCGTCCTTTTTTAGTTTGTTTCATTATAAAAAATATACAACCCCAAAACAACTTCAGTTTAATCTTCTCATCGTGAAGCTAATGCTCAACTGCCTGTAACACTGTAAAGAACACAACTGTTATAAAGAAAAGAACAAATGATAAACTACATCTCTTGTTCAAAACAATTCTTACATGAGAGCAATTCAAGCCCCATAAATAACTTCAGATTTAATAGTTATTCCTTTTAAAATACACTGTTCAGCATGTAGTACATCTAGTGCTAACAATGCTCTGCCAAACATCAAAGTAAGAGATATGCAGTAAACACAGATAATAGTGCAGATAGATACCTTCTATTTCAGTAATGACAGTGCAAGATATGGAGACCATAAAAACGACAAAGATCTCTTAAATGAAAGGAAATCTTTTGAAAGAGATTGCAATTAGGATAAGTTGAATATTCAGTAGATTCTTTGCATTATCTCCTAGCAATTTTTGGTGTTTGTCCTGGAAATACACAAATTTTCTATTTTTATATTTTTAAAATCTTAGTAACTTGTTGTTACTAAGACAACCTGAGCCTTATTTGACCCTTTTCTTCTCCTATCCTGTGATAGCTACCTAATTACAAATAATCAACACAATGTTAAAATGATAACCCAGTGGAAAAAAAAGAGCATATTGCCTTCAGTGATGATAAAATTTTACTGCAGCATTGACCCTTTCTGACTTCTGACAGTTTGCAATGAGTATCTGAACTGCTCTCAGCTGTATTCTTTGCTCTACTCAGAACTGGAGGGTCCCCAAGGGCTTCTCAGAACTCAGCAGACTGCAGAAGGTGCCCCTCAGATGTAATCTCTGCAGAACATAAAAATGGATAGTCTGCTCCAGTCTCCTCAATACAGCCAGGGCTTCTTCCTCCTTGAAACTTTCAATCTGGAAATCTCATTTCAAAGACACTGATATTGTGTTTCTGAGTAGAGTTCGTTGTAACACATGGGCGAGCAAAGTAGTTCTGAATATACAAATATCAAAACTTTGACTCTTTGCCATGTCAATATTAATTTCCAGCCATCTCTATTTGACCAGTACCTTTCTACACGGGTTCTTATTTTTGACATAGTTAAGTATTGCAACTCTTGGTCTTGTAAAACAGACTAACATAAAGCAGTGATTTAGTTTCATTACTGGCAGCATCTCAGTGCATATTTCCCAGGACTCTACTAAATCACACTGTACATTACCTCAGTTGACAACTTTGGGGCTGTATTTTACTAAAATGCTGAAATACCAGCAATTTCTTTTATAACCATAGAACACTTATATGTATGCCAAAAGTGGACTCTGTAGAAAATATGTTCTTTGTGGACAAAAACATTTAACATTTTCTTTGCATCATTTTTCCACCAAAAGATAGCTTCAATTAAAAAACAACAAAAAAGCTCAAGCAAAAATATCTAAGAAGGACCAGACTATAACTCCATTTACCTCCATGTGACAACATAGTCTGCTTGAATCTAATTGTCTGTTGCAAAAAGCAGCATCTCTTAGTTGCTGCTATTGTGCCCCAGCACTGGGGGGCTTTGTGCACAAGGCTGTAGCACATAAAAGTGTTCCCCTTCTTGAGAAGCGGCCGGTTTGGACAATTAATAAAAGTACAAGAGAACTTAATTTAATTCCAGTAATTTCACAATTACAAGCCGCACCTGATTATAAGCCGCACATCCAGGTAGCTGGGTGGAGCATGGGATTTGTCCATGTATAAGCCACACCTGAATATAAGCCGCATTTTTATTTATTTATTTATTTTTAAAGTGAGGATCCATGTGCAACAAAGTAATGAGTTAGTAACAGAATCGAGCCAGAGCTGGGTTTGGTGTCAGGTGCTCAAGTTGCAAACAGTTTTCATAGACCAGCCAAGCCTTTAAAGGCAGCCCCAGGCACCCTCCCTGGCCGGCTCTCACTTCCAGGTTGGCATTTCACTGGGATTTGTCCATAAATAAGCCGCACCTGATGATTAGCCGCACTACTGGGGTAGGCTGGATTCTTCAATGAAAAAGGTGCGGCTTATAATCGTGAAATTACTGTACATGCCTAATAAAAAATCTGAAAGTACATATAGTCAATGCAGAGATGCAATGATTCTGAAAAATGGTTCTAAGTATTTATTATTTCCAAGGAAGTACATCTGGATGAACATTACAGAAAAAAATATGCTGTATAAAAAGTATTAAACTGTTTTCACCTCTGAAAATAATTTTATGAAACCATCACAGGCTTGATTCTCATTTTGGAATTTAGCTGTAATAAACCCATGCCTTCAGTGGAACTGCTACAACATTTTGGGAATAGGAATCAGATTCCATCTATTAAATTAATTGGCAAAGAATCCCCTGTCCCTGCTCAATGCTCTATCAGATTATGTCCAGTCAAAGCCAATGTTGCTATCAGCAGTGGTAACTGCTGAGATAACATTGCTATAACCACTTATTTTCACATATCTATGAATTGTTACAGATGTATTGTCTTCAAAGCACACCTGATGCAATGAAATGTCAACAGGCAGAAATTTCTCTTTTAATGAGAAAATATAACACCACAAAATAGTCTCCACCAAAAAAAGTATTTGGACTAAAAAACATGCTGTGTATGCTTTTTATAATCTCTCCCCACAGAAGTTCTTCTTCCATTATTTCAGCCCTACTCATATTTGGCATGAAGGCTTCAAGACTGTAAATGTTCTGGAATTATTTTTTTTTTTGTTATAAATAACTATATTCTTAGTGTCATCACAAGGGATTTCTGCATTCCTTCACTACTAAAACACAAAAAGATTTATACCTATGTTGATGGAAATTGGACTTATACAAATATCCATATACATAAACTAGATTTTTGCCAAAAAAGCAGTAGAATGGCAGTATGCTGAAAAAAGGGCTGCATTTACAAATAATTATCATCTCTAAATACCAGAGAATAGAAGAAACACAAGCTTTTGATCAAAATATCTTGCCAAATCTTTATATAAAATGACAAATGTATCAGGTTCTTCACCCCTTTCCGGTGCCCCTCACATGAGATTACAAATCCCTAGCCTGTATATTTCTTTATTTTTTTTTCTATATATTTTTTTCCCTTTAATAGCAACAGATCTGTTTTGAAAGCAGTGTTTTAAAGTTTTTGGAAAACATGACTCATAGCATTTTAAAATTCCTTAGGTTGAAGACATTAAGGATTACACTCACTTTGAAGTACAATTCTGCGTAACTGCCTCTTTGGATACTTGTCTAAAATACAGATGCCCAAAACTGCCATTGTCACATATCATCTAAGCCAGGAGTATGTAAGTTTACATAAATAAAATATATCAGATGTTGGAAAACAGTTATTTGTCTTAATGTTACCTTCCTAATATGATAAACTCCACAACCAATCCACAAGGTAAATTCTTTGCCTACAGCACCCAAAACCAATGGGTGATTCTAGAGAATCCCATTTCACTAATTCCCACCATTTTTTAAATTTAAAAATTCAAATTTTAGACTTACTATCCAAAATGCAGAACATAAAAATGTGATTTTCTTTCCTGCTTGGGGAGATTAAACATCCTGGAGGTATAGCAGGCCTCTGGGATTCTGTGTCCCATCTACAGCACCTTCTGAGTGCTCTGTACTCCCTGCTGCTGGCTCCAAGGGTGTGATGTGCTGCATCCTGGCTCTCCTGAGTGGGGCTGAGGTGCCTACAACTAGGGCTACAGCCAGTAAAATGAAGGAAAGTCTTGCTAGAGGGAGTAGCTCCTAAGTGTTGAAGTGGTATATGATTTAAAAGGAGTGTCTTGTTTTAGCGTGCTCATCTTTGTATGCTGTATGGAAACTTTAGCGCCTCTTCTGAATTTCATGGAGCTAACCATACTATCCCTATGGCATTTAAAACCACTGGTCATTACCTATCATATTAGAAATTATCAATAATAAGTTGTACAAGCAACAAGCCAAAATAATACCATTATGTGTACGTGGACTCCACCTTATTTGAATGAGCTGATCATCACCATACTTACCCCATACTGATATAATGCAATGCAAATTTGATCAGACCCTTAGTCTGTCCTGTAAACAAGTAGACATTTCATTATAAAAAATGTTATTGGGCATGTTGTGACAAGAAAGACACAAGGCATCTCAGCTGCAGAACTTCTCTAGGAAATGTTAAACAGCAAAGAGAAAAAAATTTTGCTTATGACATGGACAATTAAACACAGCCAAGTTACTGAAACTAATGTAATTTGGAAGCAAAAACACAATAAGATGCTGAGCACAAGCAATATGGGAAGTGAAGAGTCATTGTGCAAGTTTAAGGAACTGAGCAAGCAGAAGCCTGATAGGAGTGGGGTCCAGGCCAAAATGTTATTGTTTTGTTATGATTATATTTTTACTTTATTTTATTAAAAATGGCAATAAATAAATTTATGGTTTGAAAGCTCTGAGGTCTTGCTTACCATTACTGTCTCTGCACTGAAGATTATTGGCCTAGTG
This sequence comes from Sialia sialis, assembly GCA_009812075.1. Classification (NCBI taxonomy): domain Eukaryota; kingdom Metazoa; phylum Chordata; class Aves; order Passeriformes; family Turdidae; genus Sialia; species Sialia sialis. Next base: position 77,345,622 of record VRYO01002297.1, on the reverse strand, counting down.
ATATCACTCAGTGATGTTATTTGGTTATTAAGTGCATTTCTAGTACTTGAGGTTGGCACTATCTAGAAAGGTCTAGAAATACAGTATTTGGCTTCACAGATTCCCACTGTAGATACAACCTCTCAGTTACACCATGAATCATTTAAAAGTGCTAGCACTGAATTGCATGCAGACTTACTATAGTAGCATTTATTAAAAACATACTAATTTGAAGCAGTAATTGTTCTGCTACCAGGGCACAGCCCTTCATAACATCCCTTTAACAATATTTTTATTAAGACAGAACTTTAATTTTTCCAGTAGCTACAAAGTGCAATGCATGAGTACTTTTCCTCATTTGTTCTTCATCATGTATCACTACCCAGAGGCAAGCATTAGCTAATAGCTGATTTACAGCTGCAGTTTACTAGCTTTAAACAATGCTAAGTCATTATGATTCCACTCTTAGTGCTATAAGAGAAAAATCACTGTCCTTTTACTCCAAGCTGCATAACAAAGTCCCTCAACCTATGTGCTTCTAGCTTCCCTTACATCTAAAACTGTTACTTCTTTTGCTAGAATTAACCCTAAATTATGTTTAGTCTGATTCTTTCACCTATTGTGCAAAGAACTCTTATTTTGCCACCTATCACAATCTAAATGAGTTTATCACAGAAAGTATCAGCTATTGTTTACTCAGTTTCCCAATGAAATTCATGACGAAAAGTACAGTAATTTCATGATTATAAGCCACACCCTCTTCATTGAAGAATGCAGCCTACCCCAGTAGTGCGGCTAATCATCAGGTGTGGCTTATTTATGGACAAATCCCAGTGAAATGCCAACCTGGAAGTGAGAGCCGGCCAGGGAGGGTGCCTGGGGCTGCCTTTAAAGGCTTGGCTGGTCTATGAAAACTGTTTGCAACTTGAGCACCTGACACCAAACCCCGCAATGGCACGATTCTGTTACTAACTCATTACTTTGTCGCACATGGATCCTCGCTTTTAAAAAGTGCGGCTTATATTCGGGTGCGGCTTATAATTGTGAAATTACTATAAGTTGGTTACCATTGGTTTTTCCTTAGTTGCCTGAGACATTTTTTTAGCATATTGTAAAATGCAAGCAAATGAACTGAAGTGTAGTACATCTCTTCAATTGACCTAATAGGTCTGATACATGATGAGATAAAATGGTCCTCTGCATGGTGGCAAAGGAGCACAGGAAGATGGTGGCAGGTGGGACAGCTCAGATCCCAGGAGGGCACAGGAGGGTGGTGTGTCCCTGCAGGGACTTTGGAGCAGTGTGTGTCTGTCTGTGTGTGCCTGAAAGGGATCTGGGCATCCCTCGCCCCTCCGGAGAGGGGCTGAGACCTCTGGGGGAAGAAAGGATGTCATCCTCTGGACAAGGCACTCTGGTGAAGATTAAACTCTACTGTCTTCAGTATCTTCCATGTATTGTTTCTAGGAAAACCCATGAAGGAATGAGTGCTCAGGGATTCTCATAAAGTTAAAAACCTTTCTGTTGATATGACTTAAAAAAATGCCTTAAAGATAATTTAAATTTGGATGCAATACACATTTTTCTCGAAAACATCTGAAACAATTGAAGTTCTGGAAACGGAGAAAACAATTTCTCAGAAAAGTCTTCACAGCCTTCTGGTACAATTTGAAAAACTGTAATTGGAATCTTTGTAATCTAAAAAAAAAACGTAATAGGTATGTGTTATGAAGCCGTACCAGACAGGTAACTTTCACATTGCCATATTACATAAAATCTATCTCAGCCTACCTAGCATGTTATAGTTACATGTTTTTAGCATAAACTATGAAAAAATAACACATCAAATTTGATGTTTAAATAAGATGTTTAAGAACATCAGTCCTATAACAGCACCAATTGTCAATTAAATGCAACTCATTTTCTAAGTGCTCTGAGCTAATTTAAACCACAGCAAGCCACATCTAAACCACTGTGGGATGCCCCTCCAGTCATGCACATTACTCTAATAAAACAGGCACATACCTCTTTCCTTCCATCACTTAGGAACAAGTAGTAGGTACTTGATAAAAAACACTGGCTTATCCAGATACAGGGGGTGCATTTTGGATAAGGAGGATTTTTGATTTCCCTTTCTCCACTTAAAGGCCTTTGGTATATCAATTAGGGACTTAAGCTGAAAAATGAAGAACTAATCTAAAATTACTGGAGTTGCACTTTAAAGTATAGTCTTAAGAGAAATTAAGGAAAGAATCTAAATGCTCTGGAAAAGGGGAAAAAAAAAGCTCAACATGTAAATTTGTCCTGTTGCTGATGAGATAACTGCAATAAAGGAAATTATACCTGCAGAGCTGTAAGACATTCTTACTTAAATTAGCAATAATGAAATAATGAACTAACAAATGTGACAGCATGCCTAGTTTCATTTTTGGATAATTCTGATAAAACAGCAGCTTTCTGTGACAACATGTAATCAAATTAATGATGACTTGTGGAATGATATTTCATCTAACACAAAGATTTATTTTGAGGCTTTTACATTTTGGTGTTCATTGACAAGAAAGCCCCCAAAAACTCACAACATTCAATTAGCCATAACTATTTGAAAATAAACAACCTCTTTAAAGATGACATAGTTTGATGATTTTCAGAAGAAAAAATGATGTAAATGGTGTAAAGCACTGCTTTAGTCACTTTTTACTAGCCAGGATTCTTCTCTGCCTATCCTCTCTACCAGACAACTCACATTTTTTGAAACGTGCCTCTGTGACCTTATTTGTTTCCTTGTTAGTGCCAGACTTTCTCAGGAATTACTCCGATATTACTGGTGTATGATTCAGTCTCTGCACAAGCCTAAGAATATCACCTTTTTTTTTCACCTACTAGTTTAAATAATCACTTGTAATGTAGCTAATTTCTTACACCAGAAATGGACTATGAACTTCTCTCATCATTTATATGTGTTCCCTCCATTCTGCAAAA
>VRYO01002297.1:77330409-77341664 GCA_009812075.1 Sialia sialis | reverse complement strand
GCACATAAAAAAATAAAATGGTTAATTGTTCAAAGCATTTCAAAGGTTACTAGCATGCCAAGGGATTGGTAGGATATCTAATATTAGAACTCTTAGGGAAGGATGAAGATGTAAGATGTTTACAACATTTCTTGTTTTATCTTGAATCTTACTAACATAGCTTTGTTTTATCCTTTAGATTCTTTCATTTGCATTTTTGTGTCTGCACTGTGTGTGCAGAAATGGAATAGTCCAGAGAAAAACTGTGCCACTTACATAAATAAAGATATCATTAAATCTAGCAAATTTCTGCAAGCTGCCTCCCACATTACAGTCATAAATTGATCTTGGATACTGGTTTGAAGAACAAACCAAAGTACATTTAACATCAAGTGGTTACTGTTCAAAGTGGAAAGATGGCATGCTTGAAAAATGAGAATCGGAGAGTGCACAGTAAGTTTTCAAAATTTTATAACAGACCAATAAATTCCACACGAATGGTTTGTGCATAATGAATACATTTAGGACGTTAAGTACAAGGGCCAGGAATTATGGCCAATTCATGAGACAAGCACCAATGGATACTTTCCAAACGCCACCAGACACCTTCACAGGGTTTAAAACAAGAAAGCAAGCATGTTCATCCATCATACTCTCTTGCACCAGAGAAATATATCTGAAGGTCAACCTACATTATTATGCCAGTTTTATGTATGTGATTTATGCTATTTTTAATAAAGGCCAGCCTGGCCCAACAATCTGTATGGTAGTGACTACAGACAGTACTACAATTTGAGCCCAAGAGAAATCAAGTTTTTCAAGAAACTGGGATGTTTTGAGAGAGAATTAGATCTAGCTACCCAATATATTAATGTCTAAATGGTTCAAGTGAATGGATAGTCTAAACTGTTTCCTGGTGACAAGTTAGAAAGTGAACATCTAATTCCTGTGTTAATATCATAGGTTATAATCTCACAAAATACTGTTTTCTTAAAATTTGACAGGAGATAGGACTCATGGAAAAAACAATGGCCTGCTAAAATATATCAGGAAAATAATCCAAAATTTCTGAGGCTGAATAGACAACTATTTGCTAATGACCTAAAACACTGTCCTCAGCTCCAAAGGTATGCCTCCAGCAGAAGAATTTCATTGTGTTTTTAGCAACAGACATGTGTATCACATACAACGTGAAGGTCTCTTTGTCTAATTCTTAAATTTTGAGAAAGATGCAATTTGGGATTTTTCTGGTGTTTACTGATGTGAAATAGATACAGAGAAAGAAGTATAACCTCCTAATACATCATGGCTTAATTTTTCAGTCATATAAAACCTAATCCAGCAAGGTGTTGGCTGTTACGAGAATTCCTGCAATGCATCACGTTGATTGAACCATTCAGCTTCATGAATTTCAGAAATACACATTCAGAGAGGTAGTGACACATATTATCTGGTTGTTCAGCTATGAGTATGTCTTACAGCACAAGTACAGATGGCCAGCTCTGCCCTGTGATTAAGCTAAGGGGATAGCCATGGAGAAACTGCTGGACACTGCAGACAATTGAAGAGCACACTCAGTCCTGACCTGTCCTAGACTGGTAAGGCAACAATGCAAGAAGACACTACCACAAACCATGCAGAATGGGAGAATTTGATACAATAATACAATCCCTTTTCTTCAGGTATGATTCCCCAGCATGTTAATGGTGCCCATTAAATTTTATTTGGAAGTGAAAGGATTCAGGTCTTTCCATGCCTGGCATCTCTTATTTTGCTACACTCCCAACATCTTCTCCCATGTTCTCCTCTCCTGTCTCTCATCTACTCCATTCCTTTTATTCCCTTTTCTCCTCTTTATGAATAATCCTTTTCTCTCAGCCCAAGCTAAGCAGGGTTTATTGCTTTGTTCTCATTCTCTCCACCAGGATTTTAAGCTCTCTCTGTTTCACTGAAGCATGTTATTCCACTGCTTTGCCAAGTACTTCTGTTGTTCCTTACACTGCATTCTTTCCACACCACCTTTACAATTTTCTTTGAAAATTCAAGTTTGCTGTCCTTGCTTGCTTTCATCACCTGTTCTCTCCATCTTATTTTTATTGCTTCCTCACATATCTTCTCCCTTTTTGCTGCAAGTTTCACTGAAGTTCTTGGTTTCTAAATCAGACCCAGTACACTTGTACCAATTCAAATAAAAAAAAAAAAAAGCTGGTCCACTGCCTACTCAAGATGTATTCTAGCAATTTCCTTTTAGATGCTGGAAAATTGTACAATCTGGAGGTTTATTTTATTCTTGCCAATTCTCTTTCAAAGCACTTTAATTATCAGTGAATGTATAATTTGCATGGATGCAAAAACAGTCTAAGATGGTCTTGCAACTGTTCCCTTCCTGAAATATGTGTTTGCTACAGTTTTAGGAAACAGAATAATTCTCAGGATAAAACAGTTCTGACTTGCAAGCTGGAAAGAGTATCACTCTCAGCATATGTAATTGCTTGCAAGACATAAATACTGCTCTTGTGAAACCAATCTGATGCACTGCATCTGTAATTTTTTTTTTCCATTTCATTACACTGCAGAAAAGTTTATGCAACCTAATGTGATTTGAAACAACTGCATGGTAAGTCTGTATGGAATACTAAGTGTTTTGGGAGCAGGTGCATCTTATACAAATGAACTTTACAATATAAATAAAAATAAAATACCTTTGTCAGTAGAAGAGAAATGTGCCAAAATGACTGACAAACAACACCCATTTTTTTCCTTTTAATAATTTCTCCTTTTAATAACTCATTTAGTGGGCTGTTGGGGTATTTACTAAAATATGTGGAGGCTTAAGTCTGGGTAAACCTTGAAGATTCTGACACCCCAAATTTGAATTCTCATCCCTACTCTTTGTGAAAGATTTCACTCCCCAAGATAAAACTCAAATTAAAAATCTGTTCTTTAGAATTTTAAGGACTATCTTCCTTCTTTCCCTCCTTTAATTTGCTTTCTGCTTTATTATGGAATTTAAACTGTAGACATGCCTTTAAAGTAAATTGAAATGGTTGTACAGATTAAAGATGACTTTTCCATTATGTTTTTACTGCTCAGTGAGTGTATATTTGTGTGTTTTCATACAGAAAAGGATGCAGTTTTGCATCCATCTGTGATGCATCTGGGAAAAGGCCGTTCTTTGAATAACTCTGGTGTTGAGATTAACCTACATGAATCCTTTCATTTCAGTGCAAGAAGAAAAGGTTCTACAGGAACATTATGTTAAAATTAGAATCATTATTAATTCATGACACCTAGTTTTCCTTACTAATGACTTTCATGACAATCAGACTTTCTGAAACAAAAAAATCTTCAGTTTAATTTAGATTTAAGATGTGTGAAATTTCTGAAGACATGGAGTGTTATCTTTAATTCAAGTAAAATCACCATTTAAAATATGGGAATAAAGCAACTTTGTGCCTGGTGTTTGACAAAGAGATTCCATTAAGAGACTTTTTGTTAAAGTTAGTTCCTAAGGGACCTAAAAATCATGTATAGGAGTTGGATTTGCTTGTTGCAAGACTTATGGCTCTTGATTTTACCAAGTTTTCAACCAAACATCCTTCCAAAAAGAATTCCTTAAGGATTGAAACACATCAACAGCAACCTACTCTTTCCACTTCCAGATCATGATCCACACTTTCTTATAATGTACATGTCTTAGTCCAGGCTTTGTTTTTGATGACTTGATAAATAATGCATGGTAAATACATTTCTAATTCTATGGGTTTGGGTAGGTAATTAAGAGAATGCACTATGAGAAGTCTCTGTATTTTGGCTATTTTTCTCTTCACTGTAGATTCCTTTGAAACCAACAGCTATTTTTTGAATCTCTTACACACGTGCTGAAAAAGGCTCATCTGGCAAGATGAATGTGCTTTTTAATACCACATCCACTGTGACAGTGATGACACACTGTCTACAAACTGAAGCTTGCAGACATGTCAGGCATTCAGAAAAGACCTCTGCATCATATATCTTATATTCCAGTTCTCAAAACTTAGATCAAAGATACCAAAAATGAGATATGCTGAAAGAGGCACCATCTATAAATTGGAGTAGAGTGCTTCTGGTTGACAACAGAGGAGATGGAACAAAAATATGAGGAATAGAAAATATGGTGTTGGAGCGTGACTCAATTTTCTGTCTTGCTCTCATCATGAAATGGCTTTTTAGTAAAGTCAGCAGTATCAACAATAAATCCAGGTCCAGAAGATCAAAAGGTTCAGTATCCAGATAGTAGTGATGCATGAATCAGCAATATCTATGGGGGATGAGTGCAAGAAAAGCAACCCTTGTATTTTTTCTGTCAGAAATCTGTGATGAGGGAAAGGCTGCATGGCAGCAGTAAGCTGCAAAGAAAAATACCAAGAGTATAGTTCTCAGTTTCTGTTTTACCTTTTTTGTTTTTAATGGATATTACAGATACAAATGGATCATTATCCATATTGTGGTTCTTGTCCCAAAAAAAGAAAACCTATGTGCAGTTAATATAAACTAATTTTTAAAATAGTCAAACATTATGCTAATAACTTTAATGTGCAGAGTCTATGACTCACAGAAAGTGCAGGTGTGCTGGAAGCACCTCAATGATCAGACAATGTTAGGACAAGTTGTGAACAGAGACATGAATATATTTCCATTGCATTCCCATCTACTTTATGGGCAACATCTTCCTCAAAATGGAAAGTTCAATAGAATTTATTCTTCTGTAAGAACTTCCTGAGGCTTGGTTAAAGACAATTACAAACATACCTGATACTTTCACACATCCTGTTCATAGATATCAGTATACTCTGAATAGGTCTAGCTGAGAACTGCATCGTTTCTGAGCTTCCCACCTATGCACTCACTATACATCCAAACAGGGTGAGAGAACAGCCTGAAAAAACAGAATACAATGCCAAAATGGGGCATATCTGCACCGCTGGTTCTTAGCAAAACCTGGTGAGTAAGTCCTCATTCATCTGCACACATAAGATCTCCTTTTCTCTAGAGAGAGAACCTTGAAAATGCTGATTTGCTTATTCCAAATGCTGACTGGACTGAACTTTTTGAAAGACCTACTGATCAGAGGCTGGCTGAAAACTTCCATTATCAGAAAGAACTGAAATTTTCATGAGGAATTAAAGCTTTACAGCTTCTAGCATCAATGCACACTTATGTCATGACTTTCATTCAGGGTCTAGTAGTGCACTGTAAACCACAAGTTTACAGTTTCTCTTCTTGAAACAAAACCTCTTCAGGGACCAGCCAGAGATGATGGAGTGAGCTTCAACATGATGCTATCACAACTCGATTTTCTTTCTCTCTCACTGCAGTCAAATGTACTAATTTCTTTGAACATACACAAATTATAACTCAGATACAGCTAGTTTAAATGATGTTCATCTGTACTGGAACGAAGGATTTCTGTCTAAAAGAATCAGGCTCATTTAATATGCTTACTTAGGGTGCTCAGTCCCCATGCTGATGACATTAAGGACCAACATAACACCAAAGAAAATTCCTGCACAAAATGGGAACTCTTTCAGAGAACAATGCTTGTTTGTGTCTCATATTTGTACACTATCTAAACAACTTTGGAATCTTCACCAAACACAGTAAAATAAAATCATAGCACTTTACAGCTGAAGATAGTTGGAACTCTCTGGTTTCCCATATCTTAGTAAAAAATATTGCCAACATTTTAACATCTCATTAAGCAACTTAGTTACAACATCCCATTTCTTTTCCAAACTCTTTATGGGCCTTTTTCAGTTCCTATGTACTGTGAAAAGGATCTGATACATTATTTCAGTCTAAATAGTACCTACAGTATCTTACAATTTCTAGTTTAATAGGATTATTAGTCTTACACCAAAAGCATGATGTTCCAAACCACAATATCTGTTATTATTAAGAAAAGAAATTACAGTCATGCTCTGAAATGAGCATCACTGTGAGAGTGGCTCAGTCATTCCCAAGGGATGAATTTATAGCTTTGAGAACTTACAGATTGTTATGTCCTGAAATTCATACAGGGATTGGCATTGTGGCTGTAAATCACAAGGGCAACTCAGACAGTGGCCAGCATTCTTTGGAATAATCTTTACACTCCTGTTTTGCTCAATAAGCCTCTTAGGTGAAAGATTACCCATGATGAGTTTTTTTCTCCAGGACTGGTAAAGGATAGCTCCTGTGTCTTTGGCAGCTGCTTAATAAAATTTAAACAAGGCTTTTTGTTGGGCATTTATCTGTACTTGTACTCCTCCAAGGACTATAAAGGGCAAGCAACTCAAATCCAAAGTCAATTTGTCTTTCGTGATTTGCTTTAGGCATATTTAAATCTAAACTGCTAATCTAAAATCCTGCAAGCAACTGTATCAATTGAAATAAATAAGTTATCACAGCTTAATTGTACTAACATTTCAGCAATTATTGCATTTTCTGCTTTGTCTGACAGAAATACCCTGTCCTTGTTGACTAAGTCTACTCAAAAATCTTGCTGAAAGAGCAGGTTGCACCAGAATCCTGGGACAAGTCCCTTCCTGTTTGGCACACATTGAAATATTACTTTTAAATTTACACCTTCTTTTGCAGCCTTGGCCTACAGTGAAAGAGATCCCCCCTTCTCTTGATCTCCAGCTACCTACCAGAGTAATATTAGCAACATCTTGGGGCTTCATCACACTGTCTTCCTAAATCCATTCTTGGAAAAAATGCATCTGCTTCACAGTAACTTCTTACTGATTGCATGAGGCTTGAAAATTGTTACTGCTACTCCCAGATGTTCCAAAGGTTTTTAAGCCTGTTGCTGAGAAGGGTAAGATGACATAGTGATATTCTTGATTATTTGCTGGGTGGCCCAACCAGGAGTATCTCAGGGTACCAAAGCCTGCTTCAGCCCACCCAGCAAAAATTTTCTTGGAAATAGACAGAAATACAACTGTTCTCACTTTTTTTTTTCAGAATAGCCACTTTGGATTAACAGTGATTAATTTACAATTTTTTTTTGCTTTAGTACACCATTCACACTTCTGAATTCCACCCAGGAGATGAAATCAGACTTCCATGACCACCTGCCAATACAAAATGTGACTATCCTTATCTTCAAGAGCCAAATAGAGAGCATATAAAATATACATATACGTATTAATACACATGATATATGATATATAAATACAGTTTTAAGCACTCTGATGATTAAACAACAACCCTGAGAATCCTGATGGCTTTGTTAATTTAGTGTTCATTTTCTTTACTTCTATGTTCTCTTCCTCTCAGTGGATGAAGTAGGCTACATCAACATTAAATCTCCTTTCAGAATTTTTTACAATGACTTTCAGAATAATTTTTTCCTTAATAAGGAAAATATAAAGCAGTCATAAAATTATAGGCTGCATCAGGCAGATGTCAAGAAATAAGTAAGCATTAGGTTCATAATGCTTTGAACTTAGAAACAAGCTATATGCTTGGATTTTTCATTTTATTTTTTAAAGTCAGCAAATCTCAGGATAGTTCAAGAATATAAGGTACAGTAAAAACTTATAGTGTAAAATTAACCAGCACTTTTAGAGAGCTGGAGTATTCTTTACAAAACAAATTATTACATCAGGAGGCATCATTTTGAGAGGATGTAAAATACATGAAAAATTCTAGAAGGAAATTTCCTCCCCAAAATGATGTTCTAGTTTTGTATCATAGCTACTCAGCACTTAAGTCATATAAATTTGTAAACTCACACTTACTGCAGCAACACAGGTACACAACTCTGAAGGAAATGGTTCAATGAAGTTATCCCCCAAACAGGGAGGGAAAAGCCTCATTTTACTGAAGCTGGGAAGTTTTTTTAAAGAAGTTTCAGCTTTCATTAATTATTTCTGCTCTACAGAATGTTAAACACTTTCTAGACTTTATTCAGGGAGCTGTTTGCTTATTCTCAAATACTTTGATCAAGGATGGATGTGCTGGCATTTTCCAAACAAAGAGGAAGCTTAGTTCTTTGTACCAATTCCTTGCCTCCAACACAAACAACAAATGACTATGTACTTTACACAACTACTGAGGTCCTGAGGAAAGAAAACACGGACTTGCAGTTTTTCCTCTACTTCATTCCTGATGCTCCCAACTCGAGTGGATACCTCTGGACTGCAATGTATTCTGCCCAAGGAAAACACTCTCACTCCCCTTCATAGTGCACTGTGCATGGAAACAAACAGTTCACACAATGGAAGGGCTGCCCAGGGAAGTAATGGAGTCAACATCCCTGAAAGTGTTCAAGAAGTGGCTGATCATGGCACTTACAGCTTTGATTTCATTGACCAGGTCCTGTTGGGTCAAAGACTGGATCTGATGATCTTGGAGGTCTTTTCCAACCTTAATGACTCTATGATTCGAAACACTGATTCAGCCATACAGTTCTTGGGTACAGCTATAAATGTAGCAACCTCACCTGTAAATATACATCACAACTGTACACAATAAGACTATGCAAATACAAGACAAATCATTTGCATGAGAGATTTTTTTACCCCATAGAAAATAACAATGGGAACCCAAATAAAATGAATAAAGCTCAATGAAAATTATCTTTTTTCCCCAGCCTGTGCTATGTTTAGCACATACAAGCCACTTTTGTTGCTTTTTCAAAATGGCAATGTTTAATAGGCACCTCAAGAGTAGTAAGTTAGAAAAGCTCCAAATAGCTTTTTGGATTTATTTGTTTAGGGTGTTTGCATGAAAGGTGGCCTTGCAAGAAAGTAAAATGGCTATTCAAGGAAAGTGAAAAATGACCAAAGTTTTGCTGCTTCTAATTTATTTGATAGATGCACTGAGGCTTAACAACTGCATTTCAGTGATTCCCCGTTTTTTCTTATTTTTTTTCCTAATTCTCTGAGCTGCAGTGCTCACACTTAACTTTGGAAAATTTTACTAGCAATAAAACATGGATCCCTTCTGCATCTCCCTTACATCCTGATTTACATAAACTTGATTTCCCTGTATTTGTTTATAATATTTTTCTATATTTGCACATCAACTATGGAAGTGGTGCAGTTGTGTCAAAATACTTACAAATCCCAATTTCCAAAACTAATTTTCATTTGTAAGCACTTATTATTTCATTTTTATTTATCGCTAAATAAAACTAAAATAGCCTGTTATTAAGCTTTCACATATATGAACAATTTTGGCAAGAAAAGTAAAGCAAAGCAAACCAAGTAATTCTGAAATTTTCTTCTTTCCAAACAGGTAATACAAAGGGAATTATATATTCATAACATAAGATCTGTTTCAAAAGGAAGCATGCATCATAATTCTCTTAGATTGTGTTTGTCCAAAAATAAAATGATTGATGGCAACTGGTTGCTATAATAGAAAGAAATGCAGCTTGAATTCCAATATATATTCTTTTAAATACATTATTTTTTCAAAAAACTTCCTGGTGCAGCATGTGTGAGGATTGGTATACACATGCAAAGTCCTAATAAAGACAAATTCATGGACTACATGACATTATAGAGATCAATCTTTCATAAAATGGTGCAGCATCAGACTTCAACAATTTATTTTTACAACATCCAAATATGAACTGTTCGAATGTGTACTTGCTTGTTTTACAGTTTAGTCCTCAGAAAGATTAATAAGTAGTGCTTATAATGTGATTTCTTGAGGTTTTCTCGGAAGAAAAAAAAAAGAACTTGAGAAAAGGAATTGGGAAACGTAGTGTGATTCTAATACATAGCAAAAGAAACTAAAACAAGAAAACAAATACTAAAATACTTCAGTATAGTACATTATTTTATATATTTGCCCCAAATAAGACTCACATTTGTTATATCTGGTTGTTTGATTTGTTTTTCTTTTCACTTCAGCTTTCTAAAGATTTGGATGTCAGAAGCTGCAAGGCTGAACAGTTAAAGACAATATTAAGGGACTGGAAAACCCAAATAAAAGATAACACAATATAGAGTTTCTAATTTTTAGGCTTCTCTGTCCCCATTCAGATCAAAATAATTCATGTTAGCTTATTGTTTAATAATATCTTCATTAGAGAACCCTGCTAACTGGCCCAGAAAGAGTGGGAGGATAGTACGAATGCCAAAGTTACAACACAATTACTTTTCAGGAACTTATACATAATGTTATGTACTCCACTTGCACAGATATGCCGATTGTAAGAAATATTTAAATGTGGTTTGATGTTACGGCACAAAATAGTACAGGGCCATGCTTGGGCCCTTGTGTTCTTATGATCCTCCTATAAAAGAAGCATTTACTTATATAATTTCACTGAAAAAAGCCCCACTGCATTCTATGATTTCAGATGAGGCACTCCACAGATTTTTACACCATAATAAGAGCTACAAAAAAACATTAGGTACCTATGAGTAACAGCACTTACAGTGATTGTAAAAGCCATTAAAATGCAGGCAACCATAATTTCTTAATGAAAAAATCATGTCTGTATGGAGAAAGAACATTTTTCATCTCTGGTCTTTTACTTTATTGTCCTAGAGCTTTTATACTGCATCTCCCTCTTCTAGTGATTGCTGCACTCTCTTAGAGTCCTGTAGGTCAAACTCAAGGTACAGTGTTTCATAACAAAATCAATATTTTTGCTGCAGTTTAAGGAGGTATACTAAGTCTGCACATTTGATAAAATATAACTGATAAAATTGTTTTAAATGAGCATATTTGAGAACTTGGTCTACCTATATGACATAGGTATTCCTATGAATATTCCAGTCACTTTAATACCATCATCGCTAAACAAAAAGAAGAGGGTCCTTCATCCATTCCATCTGACTGCACAACTAAAACTATTACTTTCACTTAATCCTTTAGGACCCTTTTTAGTATTTTTTCCTTTCTAAATTTACAGGTTTTCCCCAAATAGTATTGTTAGGAAAGAAAATAAATGCTTTAATTTTTATGCTGCTATCAGAGTGATTCCTTACACAGTTCCTCATACACGTTGCTTGCTGTAGAGGACCTCTGTGCAGCATCAAGTTGTTAGATGGGCTGGAAGAAATGGACTATATTTTTCTGCGATGTAACCACAGATACCATATATATTTATATATATACACATACATATCTGTATCAGAGTGAAAGCACATATCTTTATAGTGACACAAAGATTTACTGGATTTACTACGACAGTTGGACAGTCAAACCTCTTCCTTCCAAAAGCAACAGATACAGAACGCTCACATGATGCTGCTGGGGAAGAAGCTGCAGGGTTATCAGAAGATATT
>VRYO01002297.1:77302400-77325511 GCA_009812075.1 Sialia sialis | reverse complement strand
AGCCACACTACTGGGGTAGGCTGGATTCTTCAATGAAAAATGTGTGGCTCATAATCATGAAATTACTGTATTCTTTTTAAAATCTTAAAGTGTGACAAAATGCCTCTTATTGTTAGTCTTTTCATTTTCTGCATTGCCAGTGAATAAGCATAAGCATAGCTGTTTCAGTTTGTTTGAAAATTATTGAAAAATGCAAATAACCATTGATCTTAGAATAAACAGTGGAACGTGGCATTTGCTTTCATATTAAATAATTTGAAATGAGAGGAAGAACAGCATGGTGTTAAAGCACAATGTATCTTATTGTGTGGTTCTTTTCCAGTGACTTTGTAAAAGTACTGCTCTTAACTTATTCCAGAAGATAATAAGAATCTGCATCTGGCTGGTTTGATCAGTGAACTGAGAGGCGAGAGAGAATATTTGCATTTAAAATCGCTCTTTAATCTGGCTGTCCTAGACCCAGGAGCTGTACCAGCTTCACAGTGACAGATTGGCCTATTTCTTGTAAACAAATTATATATTTGTTTGTAAAAGCAAGAAGATCATCTAAGTATTCATATTATGCTGAGTGGATTTCTGCGCAAAAGTCCTCTTTTTATCTACGAGTGAAAATGTACGTGGAGGTAAAATATAAAAGTTATGTGTACTGTACATTTTCTCAAATGTGTTCTCTTTTGGTAATTCTTTCCATCTGGTGTAAGGGAACAAGTGAAAAGTCACTTCAAAACTCACATCAGACCTCTTCGAAAGGCTCAGTTTAGCTTCTAAAGAAATGTAAAGAAAAATATCATTGGACAGCGCATTACTAACTTTTTATTCATAAGGAAAAAATACACATAGTACAGGGTCAAATGCCCTCCAAAACAGCATCTGAAAGCAAAAGTAGTCTTGGCTTAGATTTGGATTAAGAACTCTTTCAAAATTTAGCATTAATCTTGAGTGGAAAAGTCTGGATCAGATCAAAATACACTATGCTGAATACTGGCTTTGCCCAGTCAAGTTGCCCCCACACCTACACATGTCCTTGGCCAGGGTGGATGCAGCTTTGTACAACCTGGTCTAGAAAAAGGTGCTCCTGCCCATGGCAGGGGCATTGGAACTACATGATCTGTAAGGTCCCTTCAAACTCAAACTATTCTATGATTCTATTATTTATTGCCTCAATAGCAGCAGATCTACTCAAGTACTCTTCACTTCTGTATAAATCATGAATATCTACCTGTCATGCCTACTGCCTGTTTCACAAGTTGCCAGCAAGACCTTAGCCTTCAGAGGACCCTCAGGTCCTCCACAGAACTGCTTTGCAGCAGGTCAGTCCCCAGCCTGTGCTGGTGCCTGGCATTATTCTTCCCAGGGCGAAGGACCCCGCATCTGCCTTTCTTGAGTTTCAGACTGTTCCTCTCTGCCCATCTCTCCAGCCTGCCGTGTTCCTCTGAAGGCTGTACAGACCTCTGGGGTATCAGCCACTCCCAGCCTTGTGTCATCAGCAAACTTGCTGAGGAGGCCTCTGCTCCTTCATGCAAATCTCTGACAAATACAGTAATTTCACAATTATAAGCTGCACCTGATTATAAGCCACACATCTGGGTAGCCCATGGGATTTGTCCACATATAAGCCGCATCTTTTTTTTTTTTAAGGGAGGATCCGTGTGTGACAAAGTAACGAGTTAGCAACAGAATGGCACCAGCGCGGGGTTTGGTGTCAGGTGCTCAAGTTGCAAACAGTTTTCATAGACCAGCCAAGCCTTTAAAGGCAGCCCCAGCACCCTCCCTGGCTGGCTCTCACTTCCAGGTTGGCATTTCGCTGGGATTTGTCCATAAATAAGCCGCACCTGATGATTAGCCGCACTACTGGGGTAGGCTGGATTCTTCAATGAAAAAGGTGCAGCTTATAATCGTGAAATTACTGTAATCTAAAAATACAGGGCTCAGTACTGAACCTTGGCAGACACCAGTGACAGAACTCCAACTAGACCCTGTGCCACTAATCACAACCCTCTGGGATCTGCCATTCAGCCAGTTCTCTAGTCACTCCCTCGTCTACCCATGTAACTCTTTTAGTGGGTTTGTGTGGCCAATTTTTGGTGGTAAAGGGGCTGCAGAAGTGGCTTCTGTGAGAAGCTGCCAGAAGACTTCCCAATGTGCATCAGAGCCAATGACAGCTGTCTCCAGGACAGAACCACCACTGGCAAAAGCTGGGCCAACCAGAATTAACAGTAACCCCTCTGTGATAAAATATTTAAGAAGAGGAAAAAAAAAAAAAAGAAAAGAAAGAAAGCTTAGATGTAATTGTGGCTAGAGAAGAGTGGGGTGAGAACATGGCTCTCCCTGGGCTGCAGGGGCACAGCTCCTCTGCATGGGCTGCACCAGGAGCTGCAGGGGAATCTCAGCTCTGGCACCTGGAGCATCTCCTGCCCCTCCTTCTGCACTGACCTTGGTGTCTGCAGAGCTGTTCCTCTGCAGCCCAGGGAGAGCCATGGGGGTGCAGAGATCTACACTGGAGCAGGTAGAGGCCTGAGAGAAGGTTGTAACCCCACAGGAAGTCAGTGCTGGAGCAGGCTCTTGGCAGGAATCTGAAGACCTGTGGAGAAAGGACTCCATGCTGGAGCAGGTACAGAGCTCCTTTACCTGAGCAGCAGCACAAACAATCTGTGATGAACTGACTGCAATACCCATTCCCAGCCTCCCTGTGGCCTGGGGAGGGGACAGATCAGGAAGGAGATGGTGGGGTGGGAGGGGAGGTGTTTTTGAAGTCCTGTTTTGAGTCTCATCATCCTGCTCTGGCTTTGTTGGTAATAAATTCAATTAACATTCCCAAATTGAGTCTATTTTGACCTTGATAGTATTTGGTGAGTGATTTCTCTCCCAGTTATCTCAACTCATGAATCTTTCATTATATTTTCTTTCCCCTGTCCAGTTGTGGAGTGGGGTGATAGAGACGCTTTTGTGGGTGCCAGGCATCCAGCCAGCACCAACCCACTACAACTACCTTGTCTCAACTCAAGAGCTTTCTCACTTCTACACTTCTGAATCTTTCCTGGATCTCACCAGGGAAGTGAGCACCTGTGTGCAGCTTAGTTGCTGGCCGTGGTTAAAACACAACACCAGGTCACAAAGCCTGGACCACCCCTCTCGATTCCAGAAGCTGCACAGCAGCTGCCAGTTACACTCTCCCCCCAAATTCACACCCAATGAACTGCTTTTAAAGTGAAGAAGATTCATATGGTAACTCCTTTCCCTTTGCATGTATTTTCTAATGCCAGTACCTCCTCATCCTGCAGGGAAGAAGCTCCTCTAAGATGCTATCAGGCTACATTCAATATAAAGCAAATTTCAAAAGCAAGTAAAGAAAACTGCATGAGGTGAATCACTCCTTCTTCCTGCTCCAGCCGTCTTCTTTTCTGAAAGTTGTTCCAAATGTTTTTCCCTCTGGCTAGGCCTGACATTCAAAATGTTGCATATGAATATATTCATCACAATGACAGGACTTCACTTTTCTTGAGAAACCTTCAGACATCTGCTTTTATGGATTCTCCGAAAGGCCATCAGGAAACCTCAAAATATTTATATATTGGATAATCCAAACTTTTAAATGCTTATCCAAACCAATTTGAACAGTTAGATGTTTCAAGGTCAAACAGTCAATACAATCTGTGATTAGTAGTGCTCAGCAAATGGCTAAAGATTTTTTTTCAGGAAATGCTGTGTAGACATTTTTGTAAAATCTGCTGCAGCCATTTGATTCTATTTCTTGAATTCACTTTCAGATTAACATTCAAGTGACTATTTTTTCATTAGAGCAAACAAAAATACAGATACTCACAATGACAGTGCATTCATATGTACCACTAATCAAACCAATAGCAATTACAAATAGTAGGAAAAAAATGGTGTGAAATACTGTAATCAAAAATGAAAAATATAAACTCAGAAGGAAATTCTAATACACTTGTGAGTTGCTTAGAAGCAAGGAAAAAAAAGTAAGTTGGATAAATTATTCGTTACAAATTAGTTTAAAATCTGTAGGATTAAGGGGGAAAGAACAACTACACATCCCATTTGCTGCAGGTCAAAAAATAGATTCACTTGCTTTTAGTATTCAGCCAGGTATATGATTTTTTAAGATGGGTTATTTAGGAAGAAAAACTGTGTTGATTACTTCCTGCAAAAAAAAATAAAATATTTTCCATAAACCATAATTTACAATATTATATTCAGATATGTGACAATGAACTTTTCCTTCTACCAGCACAGCATCAGAATTCTAGTTATTATCTCAGCCCATAAGATAAAAAAAAAATTTAGATTGAATTTAAAAACTTTTATAATTTGACAAGAAATTTTCATTTCAAACTGGTGCATGATAGCAATCTCATATATTCCTAGGTGTGGAATATAGATGTTGAAAGGACACAGGAGATGGAAGATCTCCAAAACATGTGAATTTTGACCTATAAGATTTTTGCTGCTATCTAAGAAGTGGAAAAAAAGCCACAACCACATATGTTTGCTTTTACTGGACTAATGCATCACAAATTAAATGGACTCTTTTAATTGCCTGTATGTTTTGTGTTCCTGACAGTGTAGACATTTCAAAAATATGGGGAACTGGCTGGACGCCTTCCTAACCTTGATAATCCAGCTGTCTCAATTTCTCCTCCTGCTTTCCATGTATTTATCATCCAGAAAATGTGCAAGAAATGCTCCCTAAAAGATGTTCAATACTCTAAGACATTTACTAGTACTGTAAATGAAAAAAAATTACTTCAATTATAATCCTAATTTTACATTACAAGGGTTCTGTATCTGCACAAAAAGGAAGGTCTCATGCATTTTAATACTAAAAGACAGTTACACACTGTCTGTAAAGGAAACATATAGTTTTGAAATTCCATTTCTTAGCAGGACTTTTAGCTCATTCATTAATTGAAACTATATTGAGCTAAATAATACAAGAGTGACTTTTTTTTCCACTCCATTTTGCTGCTGTTGCTCAGTTGTGATTCTTAGAATTAACAGAACGCGCATCCCTGATTTGCAGTGATGGTAATCTAGTAACCACACCACAAATATCCATGGTTGAGTGAACCCTTAGCAACAAAGAACAATTCCTGTATCATTTTCCATTCTTCTGTTCCAGGAAGACTATTAATTGAATAAAAGTGCATCTTTCCCTGGTGGCAGGATTAGGGAATAGATCATATGTTCATCTTACTCTTGGACTTGCCATGGCTGAAAAAATTCAGACATCATATTTGCTATCACTTTCTCCTCTATTTGGATATCTGTTGTTATGGTGATAGTTCCAGGAGGAAACGTTAATGAGGATGACTTGAAAGCTTTGATGTGCACAGCACAATTATTTTTAACACCTCATAAGGAAAGGTGACAGTCAGTTAGTACTGCTCCTGGCTAGACACATTATTGTACCAGCTTTCATGAAAACTAGCTGAATTTCTATTTGTTATGTATCTGCAACACAGCATTGAATACAAATATGTAATAGAAAGGATTTGGAACAACAACACGCCACATCCCCCCTCCCCTCATTTTTTCACAAAAGATATAAGCTGTCATTCTTAGGAACTTGGTTACAGTAAAAACTGACTAAGTATACAACATAAATTTTAGATTACAGTAATTCCACGATTATAAGCCGCACCTTTTTCATTGAAGAATCCAGCCTACCCCAGTAGTGCAGCTTATATATGGACAAATCCTGGTGAAATGCCAACCCAGAAGTGAGAGCTGGCCAGGGAGGGCACCTGGGGCTGCCTTTAAAGGCTTGGCTGGTCTATGAAAACTGTTTGCAACTTGAGCACCTGACACCAAACCCAGCTGGCAGTGAGTGTTACTAATTTGTTACTTTGTTACACATGGATCCTCGCTTAAAAAAAAGGAAAAAAAAAAGATGCATCTTATATTTGGGTGCGGCTTATATATGGACAAATCCCGTGGTCTGCCCGTCTACCAGGAGGTGCGGCTTATAATCAGGTGCGGCTTATAATCGTGAAATTACTGTATCTGCGTTGCTTTTTTTGGACACCCCAAGAACTATCCAGCACGATCTCTCCTATCCAAAACAAAGCTGTGAACATATCTACAAAGCCACATCATCCAGCACAGGCCCGCAGACACACTGCATTACCCAGACTGTTGTTCACCTGCAGGGAAAAGCATTACAGAAAGGAGCTCTCTGCCTGGACTATTCCACCTTGGAAAGACTTGGTGCTCATCACAGAGCTTGGCTCACGCATCAAGAATGAAGGCATTTACTCACATAGTCCTCGTAGGCCTCGTGGGTGGGCGGCAGGGGCGGTCTGTAACCCGGAACGGACGGGGCTCCCCTGGCTCGAGGGGTGGGGACCCCCCTGGCCACCGGTGGCACGGGGAGCGCTCCACGCGTTACTGGCGCTCCTCGGGGTGCTTGGGCACCTCGTCCAGGCAGCGGGGGAGGAATGGCACCCCCACGGCCCCTGCGGGGAGCAAAAGGCAGTAAGCACTCTGGCGCGTACAACGAGGGAACACATGCGTGCGCTGCCCCATTTTAAAAGCTCTCACGTCTTTACTGCTGTTTAAAGCATCATCTAACTCTGAGGTCTCGGCAGCTACAATGTCAAGCACTTTTAGGCAATATCTCAAGCAGAACTCATATTATGGAAAGGCATTATTTTTAAACCATCCAGTGCCTTTTGCACCTGATCCACTTGTCGCTTGTACTAATAAAATTCTGAACCACTGCAATTCACAGGGTTGCAGAATTACTCCAAAGCAGTTCTAGAACATGAAGAAAATGGCAAACCTCTTCTGCTGATTTCAAACTATTTTACAAGAGCAGTCATCACTCTCATTTTCATGTTTAGTGGTGGGTGGGAGAAATGGATTGGCAGAAGATATTGCAGGAAGCAGAAACTTGCAAGGCAAAGTAGACAAAGAATATAAAAGGAGAGGAGTAACTTTTCTACCTGTCTAATTTAGTTCAGCACAAAGGACTGGTAGTGTGGGATTCTACTTTCCCCCACTGCACAGAGAATAGAGCATATAGACAAGCTTGGAAAGAGGTTTAGCATCCTCCTGGCTATTTATGCTGTATCTCCCTTGCTGTACAAACTAGTGAGTCAGAAGAAGCTGTTACCATTTAAAAAGCCATATGATGAAATAGAACAGGGATAAATCAGGGTAGCAGTCTGTGAGTTTTGTTTCAGAGCAGTAGGCTCCTGGGTGTGCTGTCTTTTTGGAAGACTGTGAATGCCAGGTGTAGCAACCATGCATGATACCCAGATCCACAGTTGTGGATACAACTCAGATCTCCTGCAGCAGTAGGAATTGTGGTTTGTGCCCTGCTGACACAGCCAAACTGACTGCATTTGCTTGTGATATTCTTTACTTTACTACAAGCTCCAGTAGCTGATTTTAGACTTGCAGAATCACTGAATGGTTTGTGTTGGAAGGGACCTTCAGAGATTCTCTAGTAAAACCCCATGCCTTGGGCAGGGACATCTCTCCTAGGTGCTTTGAAGCCGATTTAAAAGCTGCGAGTTTGTCACAGTGACATTCTGAACATCATTAAGTCAAGCTCTTCAGAGATCTCGGATATAAGGAAGACTGAACCCAGAAACTCTTTGAGTAGAAGATGGTCATGAATGCCAACTGCAAAAAGAATTCTACGTAAGTGCATCATAGTACCAATTAAAAAGCTCATGTAGGAAAAACTGATGGTAAAATGGTAGACACCTTCAGAGACAAAACCTCAGAGGTCATAGAAAACATCAGCCCATTCAATTACTCAAGAACTCATTTGTTAGCATAACATAAGGTATCCCCATATCCTATTTCCTTCAAAATAAGAGTCCAATTTTTAGTGCTTATCTTTTTAGGGCTTCTCTCTTTGGAGAGAAGACTAGAAGTAGCTAGGTAACTTAGACGCCTGAAGCAATGAAATTCTTAAGGCTTCACAGTGAACAATAAGTCTGAGAGAATGTCCTAAGATTTTACACTGGCCTTAATAACAAGCAGAGATACTTGTTATTTAGATGTGAAAAAATACTTGGACACATTCACATCCCAATGTTTTTAGATAATGCCAATCAAATTCACTTAAAACTGATAACCCATCAACAAGTAACATATAATGCAGTTTATATATAGGTATATTTGTGTATACATACAGTATAGCTGCAATATGTAGAAAAAGTAATTATTTGAAAAATAAAGTTCCACCTAGACTATGTGGTCTTCTCTGACTACACTACTGTTTTGACCAAACATTTTATGCTACTGACCATGCTGCCTTAGTACTAGCATAAAAGTATTCTTAGAAATATCCTTTTCCTGTCCTCATAATCTACTCTCATTTGTTGTCACCTACTGTACCCTGTGAACTGTAGATCAGAAATTCTAGAACAACATAGACCACACAGAAAGCAAATATTTTTGTTTACTGACCAGGATATGTATGTAACTGTCTCTTTTTTGTTTCTTTTTAGTTTTTTTTTTTTTTTTTTTTTTTAATAAGTTTTTTTTTTTTTTACTATTGCCTATACTTTGTAAAGCTGCTAACATAACAGTTCAGGTTACCACACCTTGAAGGAGCTGCAGGTGGCACACGGAGCCCTCTTCCTCGAATGCCCCGTCCACGTGATGAATCCTCAGAACCGTTCAAATATGAAAGTTCTCTCAGCTGCTCCTGGCGAATTTCATCGTTATAATCCTGAAATGCAAAAGGTGGAACTTTCTGAAACTTTGTATTTTGGCTGAGCTGGCAAACCACCCAAACCAGAAATTCCATAGATGGTATTTCAGTGAATTTTTCTGCATTATCACTGCTATGCTGAAAAACTGGACAAGTGGGACAACTAATATATGGACAGAAAAATGTATATGTATGGGGAATGAAGGTGGTCATAAAGAACATTAACATGTTAAAAACCCCACAAAAGGCATAAACACACAGAAATGTGTCTGTATGCAAAATGCAGATGGACTCTCACACACAAATGGTACTGATTTGAAGTGTATTATATTTAGACCAAAAAAAAGTGTTATATAAATATTTTTTATTCTTGGTAAACTTCCGTGGCTTTTTGCACTTAAAACACAAATTCTACCTTATATTGAACATCAAAATGAATACGTGATTTAATTCAATACCAATGAGCATCACTGAAGGAAGCCTTCACTTATTTTGCATATCCCGAAAGGAGCTTTAGGGGTGAAGTAACAAAGCTATATTTACTATTAAAAAAATATTAAATACAATAAAATAGGCCCATTCCAAGTCAACGGGGTATGAGCTTCAGCACTGCAATTTCTGTTGGCTCAGTGAACACCAGATAAACTTCCTTTTCTTACTGACACAAAATAGAATCCCAGACTCAAAATGGTTTGGGTGGGAAGGGACCTTACAGATCTAATTCCAAGTCCCCTGACATAGACACCGTGTTGGCTTTCTCTTCACTGGAATGCCTGATTGGGAGAGCTGATCCTTGAATATTAACTATGTCCCTAATCATTAATTAGACAATAAAATAGATAATTGCTTTCATTTCATACCATCCCCAAATGCTTTTGCACTTTTTTCTATTCTTCTAAAACTATTAGTTAAAGGCCAAAGATATCTTCCAAATCAATGTGCTCTGTAAAATACAGAGAGAAAAATACAGAATCAATGAGATCACATTTACAGCAATTGTTGGAACAGGTACCATGTACTGTGACCTCCTCTTAGTATCATCTGTTATTCATACTGGCTTTAAAAGGATTAGGATTTCAAACTTGCTGACTGAGTTTATCTTCCAGATTCCGCACTGGTGCTGAGACCCAACTTCATTAATAATGTAGGTACATTTTGTACGAGGAAAATGTGGGGGGAAATTAGGAAAAAAAAATTTTAAAAAACTCCAACAAAACACAAACAAAAAAAGCACATAAAAAAAAAAATCCCACAAAAGAACCAAAGGAGCTGCAACAGGACAGAAATTAGAATTTCTGTGTTTCTGCTTTAACCCCTCTCTTTTGGAATATTGCTGTATAAGTGAATTCTACTAGAAATTGCCTCAAAGAAACTATTGCTCCCTCAGGTAAAAATATAATTTAAAATCTTAGTATCGACAAAACAGAAAATCCAAATCAAATTTATAATATAGGATCTGCAAAACTTGAACATTCTCTTATGTAATGCTCTTAGGTTTACCATGCAGATTATTTGCTGCACATTCAGTTAAGAAACAGTGTATTTTGAAATTACAAGGTAAAGACAGCAAAATACTCCCAAAGGAAGATACTAGGACAGGTCTCTTGGAAGAGAATGATTTCATTAAAAAATATAACTCTATATAGATAATTATATTATGAGGTCCTTCAAAAGAATAATAAGGATCATAATTTCCAAACCTAAACCCTAAATTTTTCAGCAGAAATGCTTGTTTTGCCTCTTCCATTAAACAGAAACGTAACACTGAATTAATCTTTCATAGCTGTAACAAGTATAGCTAGAGTCAGGGTATCTATCCTGATGAATATTTAATAAAATGAGTTCAGAGCCCAGCACATGAGCAAAATTATGCTGCTGATGTTTCATATATATCTAGTCCCAAGAAAGGGTACATGATGTTTCAAGATACACCTATACTGAACGAAGTACAAGGAAGTAGCTACAGACGACAGTAGTGCATTTTGTTTCAGAAAAAAATCCCTAAAACAACCTCCTTTTGAAGTTAAAAATGAGCTCAAGAAAAATGTCCTGTACTTCACAGCTTTTCTAATAGCTTTTTAATAATCTTATAGGTATTCTTACTGCTGATAATCTACTTTAACCTTTATATTTTTCTCTTCTTTATATCTTTAAAGACATTACTACCTATAAACAGTTTTTTCATTTAATCCTGATAAGGAGGCTGCAATCAACTTGTATCCTGGTGGTCACAGTTTACTAACTGTGAGCTAACCATCCATACCCATGACTATTCACCTAAACATACATCTTGACTTTAGGAAAGTGAAGGATTTTCAACATCAGCAAAGTTGTAGCACCCAGGGCCACAATAAATTGCCATTTCTATCTAAATGCCTAACAAACCAAATTGCATGTTTAGATAAAACATTCATTACTCCAGAAAACATCAACATGTTTACCCAAATTACAGTAATTTCATGATTATAAGCTGCACCTTTTTCATTGAAGAATCCAGCCTACCCCAGTAGTGCAGCTAATCATCAGGTGCGGCTTATCTATGGACAAATCCCAGCGAAATGCCAACCCAGAAGTGAGAGCCAGATGGGGAGGGTGCCTGGGGCTGCCTTTAAAGGCTTGGCTGGTCTATGAAAACTGTTTGCAACTTGAGCACCTGACACCAAACTCGCGCTGGTGCGATTCTGTTACTAATTTGTTCCTTTGTTACACATGGATCCTCGTTTAAAAAAAAATAAAATAAACACCGTTTATATTCAGGTGTGGCTTATATATGGACAAATCCCATGGTCTACCCGGATGTGCGGCTTATAATCAGGTGCGGCTTATAATTGTGAAATTACTGTACCACAATTATGTTTATTAATGAAGGTTTGGAGTAATTAATTAGGTAGGTTGCCTTGACTGTTGTATCAACAAAGCAAACCTATGTGCAGGTTTTCCAAAGGATATCAGAGCCTGGCTGGTGGTAATTCACCCACAGGCCATTCTGGAAGCACTGACAGGAGGGGAAAGCACACAAGCTGCTATGGCACTCTGTAAAGTATTTCAGTTAAAAAAAAAAAAAAAAAGCGAAGTATGATCCAAGTTGCAAAACCTGATCTGAATTAACAAGAATGAGCAGCGAAAAGGAAAGAGTTAATAAAGAAATCAAAGGGTAAGGCATAGAAAGACCAAAATTATTTGGGAAATATGTTTCTATCATTACCATAACAAAGGCTCATAGAAGACAGGGATAAATCAATTCCTTAAGGACAGTGATCTCCTGGCCTGATGTACTCTGCCCATTTCAGTTCTATTGTAATTCCATTAATAAATATCATTACTCTTATCTGTGACAGCTAAATTTCATTCTTACCAGATAGTCAGGGGAAGAGTAATTTAGGTTACATTCAAACTACCTTAAGAATGCAGAGTTTTACATGTCAAACCTAAAATGATAATCACAATATTTCACTCTGACAATTTTGAAGCATGAATAGGGCACAGTCTTTCACTCCCACACATCTAATACCCTCTGAAGCTCTGTGTTGCCAGCATAGAGCACCACATACCCAGACATATGTTTGCCCATCTTGCCACATTCTCTTCCTGTGCTCAGGCAGCAGAAAGGGAACAGGAGGTGGATTTGGACTCCTGCAGCATTTCTGCATCCTGCCCAGCTCCTCACATCAGCAGAAGAATTCCAGGGCTCTGCATTTGCACAGATTCACTGAAGCTAGACAATCTCCCCTAAATTCTGTTGGTGCTGCCTTGGGGCTATTTTCAGGCAGCTTAAATTCCAATTAGGCTAAAATTTCCATTGAGTACATGCTTCAGAAAAGCCACAGCCAGAAAATGGGACACAGAAGACACAGTGAATTTTAGGTGGAGCTAGGTGATGAAAGTAATAGCCCTTTTGTTTTGTTTGGTTTTAGATACATTCTAACTTTGGACATTAAAAGAGACATTGTCCACATGCCCCCTTCTATATAGAGGGAAGCATTAAAAACCACAGTGGAAATAACTGGTGATGAGGAGTTCCTGGAGTGCCTGCTGCTTTGTGTTCTCTGTAGCCTTACAATGGTAAACTGTGCTATGCTTCAGAGCATAGTGAGAACCACTTATCTGGACTCATGGGGTCAGGATCTGCAGTTCAGTACACTGAAGAGGCCAAGAACCCTGGAATTCCCACTTTTTACTTGAGTGCTTTAATATCAGGCTGTTACAAAAGAGAATAGTACTGGCTGCTCAGTATTCAAAGTACTTGACAAACTAAATCCTGAGCTGACAAGAGATATCTGGCATTTCTTGTTACATTTTTAAATTTTAAAATCCAGTTCTAAAAGACCAGTGCACTCAAATATAAACATATTAAACTTCTTCCTGCACATATCAATACCATTTATCAGTGTCAGGCTAGGAAACTTAGAACAATTGTGCCAGATAGATTGGAGAGCCCTCTTCATCACCTAAAATTTGGGTGAGACAGTGCCTGAGGTGGGCATGTAAATTAATTACTGCAGCTGAGTCAGGGTAAGCCCTGGTATCAATCCAGGCTGTGGAAATGAAGAGATCCAAAGCAGCCCTGATGGGAAGGAGCTGGGGGTGCTGGCGGATGAGAGGCTGGCCTGGCAATGTCAACTTGCAGCCCAGAAAGGCAACCCCTATGCTGGACTGTACAAAAATCAGCGTGGTCAGAGGGGCAAGGGAGGGAATTTTGCCCCACCTGCAGGGTCCCCAGCACAGGAAGGATAAAGACCTGTTAGAGTGAGCACAGAGGATGGACACCAAGATGATCAGACGGCTGGAACCCCTCTGCTATGAGGTAAGGCTGAGAGCTCCGATTGTTCAGCCTGGTAAGAAGGAGTGATCTAATTGTGTCATTCCAATACCTGAGGGAAGCATGTAGGAAAGATGGAGAGAAGGGCATATAGTCACAGGACTACTTTCAAATTGAAAGAGTAGGTTTAGATTAGATACTAGGAAAAAATTCTTTACTGTGATGGTGGTGGGGCAATGGGACAGGTTGTCCAGAGATGTTGTGGATGACCCATCCCTGGCAGTGTTCAAGTGCTGGATGGGGCTCTGACCAACTTGGTCGAGTGGGAGGTGGTTGGATCTAGGTGATCTTTAAGGTGCCTTCCAACCCAAGCCATTCCATGATTCTGTGAACTGCATCCTTAAGCTTCACGCTTTGTCTTTCTAATACTAATTTGAAGTCCATTGCAAAATATGTTCATCTGTAGCTGAGCCCATGCCCAACCAAGCAATCCCTACAAAGTTCATCAGAACTGTGGGAACTGGCTGTAGCCCATCCTCCCTAGGTGATGGGTATGGCATATGTTCTCAACAGCTCAAACCCCACAGCTGTTTTGAATTTCCTAGATAATACCCACACTTACTGAACCCATGTTTAATGTATATGCATAGTTTCCTGGTTACCTACAGTCAAAGCCATCTGTTAGGATGGCTCTTTGCCCATTCACAGATTGTCCTGGTTATCACACCAGAGCATAGGTGCCAGGTAATGATGGGTTTAGATGGACAGCCTGCAGTGCGCCACAAGTAACAAAGCTTCTGCCAGTACTGTATTAGCAATGCCTCACATTTGCCCACATATACTGGCACTCAAGTAAGGCCATTTTGTTTGCATGTTGTTCTCTGGCAGATCCCCCAAATACATAAAAATATAAATATAATCCACTGGAGCCAAAGGAAGAAATTAATTTCACTAAGCCATCAGCAACTTAGCCAGATCCACAGTGATAAACGTTATACACTTTCACCTGCCCTGTATGCAAAAAGGTGCTGTCTTTAGCTCTTTACAGTCTGTGTGAAAAATAAACCTTAATTGTGTGCATCACCCTTAGAGATTGAAACACATAAAGCAGAACCATACATTTCTTTGAGTAGCAGTTTGAATGTGTTACAGCAAATATGAGTTTCAGCTTCTAAATGCCTATGGGCAGAAAACAAGCAGACATAAGTTAGAGCCACGTACACTTGCCTTTGAGGTTAGTTGACAGCTGGGGGACTTGTCAGCTTGCCACAGAGAGCACTCACCCAAGCGTGGATGTCATTTTTCTCTTCGAGCATGCACAATTAAATCTGCCTGGCATCATCAGCATGGGGCACAGCTCTCTACAAGCAGTGTGGAAGGGAGGGGGGTGTTTGCTCCTCGGCATCTCAAGAGAAGCTGCCAGTCCCAGGATGGAAATTATACATAGGCAAAGTAATAAGAAACTTTGACCCAGATATTTTAGTCTTTGATAGAACAGAGCAAAAGAAGTCTCAACTAATTGTATAATCAATTTAATTTTTTTTCATGTTAAAGAGACCTTTCAACAGAAGATCATTGCAGTTTACATGGAAATGCTGTTAACCACAGAAAATAATCACACTGAAGATGGGTGCATGGGTTTTGAAGAACTTGCAGAAGCTTGTATTAAATTTCAGCCATTTACCCCAATTTGTTCCACCCCTCTTGCTCACAGGCCCCACACAAATGGATACTGTGGTCTGTAATTCATCCAAATGACAGCTATGCTGCTACAGAAGCCAGTTAGCTGACAGCTCCCTATCCCTGAATTTAATTCCAAGTGAGCTCTGGCTGACAGAGACTTGTGCTCATTTACAGCTGTCACTTGAAAGAGACTTATAAGGGAATTGGTAATATGAACAGAGGGCATGCAGCAGGCTACAGACAGGAAGAGTGGTGTAGCCACCTAATCCTAAAGAAATTGTTATGGATTCCTGCTGGATGTTTACACTGACTTCTAGGAAGTAAGGGATCTGATATGGCTCGTCTTCCTCCAGGAAAACACAGCTGCTTCAAAGGAGGCAGGGAGAGGAGAAACTGCCACTGTTCTCCAGCCGTTTGCTGAAGCTCTGCTAATAATGAGACCGTTACCTGCTGTTAAGGCTGGAGTAACTGTCTGCTGTAATTTACACTGAAGCCCACACAGGTAACAAGCTATACACAGTATAATATGCAACTTCTTTTATTCCAGCTATGCCATGTAAGACCCAGATTGCCTCCTGATAGCCCTCTGCTGTAGGCTTGCAGCTCCCTAGTCAAGGATAGTGGGGATGGCAACAGCAGCCAGCAAAATTCAGCCGTGTTTACTCTTGTTTAGTGTGCCTGTCTCATCCAGCCTGGCTACAGCCATGCTCCCTCAGTCCCATGTGGCACAGTAAACAAAACATGCTGCTCCACCTGAGGAGACTAGAAAGGGCAACCAAGAATGAGAAATCTGGGCAAGAATCTCACTGCAGGTCTGTGGAATGCCCTTCCTTTTACGGCTTTTGAATAATTGCAGAACTTTAAAAAAATCCCATTAGGTGATAATCTGTACAGGTTGATAGCATATACAGTAATGTCTCAATTATAAGCCGCATCCCCCAATAGCTGAGCAGACCACGGGATTTGCCCATATATAAGCCACACCTGAATATAAGCCGCACTTTTTTTTTTTTTAAAAAAAGCGAGGATCCATGTGTAACAAAGTAACAAATTAGTAACAGAATTGCTACCATCTGGGTTTTGTGTCAGGTGCTCAAGTTGCAAACAGTTTTCATAGACCAGTGAAGCCTTTGAAGGCAGCCCCAGGCACCCTCCCAGGCCGGCTCTCGCTATCTGGTTGGCATTTCACTGGGATTTGTTCATAGATAAGCCGCACCTGATACTGGGGTATGCTAGATTCTTCAACGAAAAAGGTGCGGCTTATAATCGTGAAATTACTGTAATACATTGGAACTGAATAGGATACATGACACAGGAACTTGTTTTTAAATCAATTTTAGAGGTTTTTTTACTTATTGCAATACAGGATTTTGATAACATGAGCTGTCCTTGGAGTAAGGACTGTCTTGGCAAGCACTAAGTCTATTTTACAGATGCAGAACAGAAATTTCTTAATTCTGCTACATATACTGAAATGTTTATAATCATTAGTCAGGAGATACAGAATATCTTAAATTTCATTTACCACAGACCCACCTGTAACATCCTGGGAGCAAAAGCTGGCAGAAGGGTGACTGATTATATCAACACTCTCTTGACAGAGGAACTGTGGGAATGGCAGCATGGCCTTATGTTTGGTCCTCTACTTTTCTACAAAACTGATTGCTCCAGACTAATTCAGGTTGTGGTCTAGATTTTGCAGCATGCAGGACCCTTTAGGAACCCTGAACATCTCTCTGATCATCCAATTTAGCCATAGTCTGTGAAGATTTTTTCTAGGTTTAGAATAAACAAGACCACCCAGGTCACTGATGACAGGAGCAGCACTGTCTCCACTCCCAGTGGCACTGCACCAGAACCGTCACTGCCTGGCACAGCTGCTTGGCAGGGAACAAACTGTGTCAAAGCTGCCCTTACAGCAAAAGAAAGGATGGAGACAAACTCATGCTGGGAACCTCAGGCAGCCATGAGGACTTAGCTTTGGAAGGATCAGCAGTGCCTCAGCATTTTCCCTAGCCAGAGGTTGAGACAGAAAACACAGGATCTCTATTTCTCATGCACTACCCCTACACAGCAATCTAACCCAAACTAAACAGCAGAGCACATCCTATTCAGTGCCAAGACTTTTTTGCATGGTAAGGGAAAAAAAAAAAAAAGAAGAAAATATTAATGCTGGGAAGATGGTCTGTAATAGCATCATAAAAATATAAGAGCAATTTTCACCGCTGGAATCAAAGATATTTTCAATCTGCTTGGTTTGAACTGCTATAGTCTAAATTAGTTTCACTGCTGATATGTTTATGGATAGCCAATGTAATGTTACAGAGGGCAATCACAGGAGAACAAGCAGGTATGCAAGGAGTCCCCCTCTCCATACTAAATTCTATAAGCCTGAGGAAAAGACAGTGAAAGAATACTGCTATTGAATCCCAGGGTCACTGTCTGAACTGTCACAGAAACTAGAAATATTAAAATAATACACATTTGACTTGCTGAAGTTTATGCCTAACTTAATGTACAAAAGAGTAGCTATAAATAAATAAGGAATAGTGAAAGGAAAAAAACCATATCAAACAAGAAAAGCTGAAATCATGACAGTGGAAAACCAAAGCAAATGGCAAGCTCAAAAAATTAGCAACAAATACATAGGTTTAAAATAGCTGATTATCCAGCAGGATATTTATAATGTCTCTTTTTTTTCTCTGTAGCATGTGTTGAAGAAGACTTTGAGGTATTTTAACAGAATTACCATTTCTTTTTTTCCCCTCTTCTGTTAACAGAATATTATCTAATTCCCGCTTATTACCAGGTACCAAAGAGTCTTTCTTTGCTTCTCACATTTCTTCATGGCTGCTGTGTCTACCCTATCCCTTCCCAGGGAGCTGCACAAGAAGATGGGCTTCACATCAAATACAAACTCTACAGGTTCAAGGGGAAAAGTGAAATAAGTTCCCTGGCTGAAGGACCTGCTCAATGAAAACATCTGAACAGAAACAACTGAAGATCAAGCCCAGCCATTAACCACAGAAGTGGCAGCAAAGCAGAGGAAGAGATGTAGGCTGTCACGTGGAATGCTGCCTGAAAACTTACAGGTAAAAAAAACCAAACAAAAAAACCAAAAAACAAACAACAACAACAAAAAACCCCAAAAAAACACAAACAAAAAGAAACAAAACCAAAGAACAATCTCTTCATAAACAGCATTCAGAAGCAAAGAAACATATTCCATTTAGTATATGAGTGTCTGTATTTCATCCCAGCTTTTGCTCTCACTCTAGTGTTGCTCCAAATATGATATATTCCTGCATAAGGTAACCCTAATGATATTCACTGGACACAGATGCAAACTGTATTCTCAAGAGGAAAACCACAGGCATACTGAGTGATGTAAATGCCACAAAAAGATGTCAGACATAACTATCATATTTTCTACATAATACTAGATTCATTAGCATAAAACTTATTCAACTCCATTCATGACTCTCCAGTCTATGGGTATATTTTCCTAAAAATGGTTTATTTTTCTTGAAACATAACATGATGGAATTTATTCTAAACTTTACAAGAGTGTCATGATGATAATCTTAGCATTTAAGATTAAACTCCAACTTCCTGAGATCTAAACATATTTCCTATATTAAAAGAAAAAATAGTATTCAATACTTTGCTCTGATTTCCAATAAATGTGATCAGTAATTATATATGGTACTGAAAGGGAAAAGACGGTAAGGAGGTAAACTGGGCTTGGAGAATATGTGTTTAGTTTCTTTCCATTACACATTTTAGTGTTATAGATATATCAAAGTATTTGAAAAATGACCCCACCTAGCTCCTTCTTACTGTACTCCATACAGTTTTGCACTTGTAAACATTTTAACACTTTTTGATAATACATATATTTAATATTTCCAATATTCATATAATATATACTTACATTTACAATATTTTAATAATGGCATATAAGAACATGTATGGTTGTCCTCCCTGCTTATTAGAATATGCATCACTGAAATGTATTAAAATGTCGAGGTCTCTTTGAAGCTCCTATCAAAGAAAAGTCTTAATAAATTTAATTCTGTGCTATGAGTCAGAAATCTACAAAAAGTGAATTATTAAGTTAGTTT
Source organism: Sialia sialis (assembly GCA_009812075.1). Classification (NCBI taxonomy): domain Eukaryota; kingdom Metazoa; phylum Chordata; class Aves; order Passeriformes; family Turdidae; genus Sialia; species Sialia sialis. Next base: position 77,306,253 of record VRYO01002297.1, on the reverse strand, counting down.
CTTTTGGATTCACAGAGATGAATTTTTTGTTTTCCTTACAGCAGAAAATGAACATATGATGATTGGGTGAAAGGAAAGGAATCCTCACAAAACATTCTCCAAGCCAGATGTTAATCACTCTTTTATATTATAACTATATTCTTTAGTTTTTCCTAAATAGTAAAAGCAAGAAGTTTATGGATTTGTTTATTAAATCTGTGTGAAAGCAAGTAAGGCATCTAAAACACAGCATATATTGACGACTGGTTATTAAGTCAATACTATTTATTAATTATATGGCTAACATCATCCTGGCCACAAATTTCCTTTCCTAAAGTCACAGCCTGAATTGGGATAGTGAAAATACAATGGAGTAATTAGGAAATGAGACTTAAGGTCTCACCTTTTCTTTTTTTAGCCTTAAAATTCAAGGGTGGATTTAAGAGGTGTTACTTATGTAAGCACAACTCCTATGCCCTGAAGAACTTTGCTGAGCTCAGTGTCACCTAAATTAGTGCCATACTAATTCCATCTGGAAAGTGGATGCCAGCAGCTGTTAACCAAGTGCCACATAAGCTGAATTTTCCAATCAGATTTCCCATTCAGCACAAACACAGAATGTTTGTTCAGAGCCCATGCGTGCATGCCAGTGACTCCACCTGTGTTCAGGACTTAGGACAGTTACTTCACCCACAAAACCCCACAAAAAAACCCAGATCAGGCACATAGAACTTTACTGTCCTGTGATCTCAAGTCTCACCCAATTCCATCTCAGAATCACAACCGGGGTTTGAATTCAACCCTATATTCTTGACTATGAAAAAAGACTCTGCTGACTTCAGTGCTTTTCTGTGACTAAAAGCTGGGCAGGTGACAAATTGTGGGGTTTTAGTCAAAGAGGTAAAAAAGTAATTTCATTTATTTTTTATCTAAAAATAATAGGTAGTGCTAATAAGCCTCAGCTGTGATGTGAATACAAAAATCATTACCTGAAGGATGACTCCTTATACTGCTAGAGTCTGATGAGCTGTCTTAACATCAAAATATACATAAATATCTGTCACCTTGCTTTGCCTGTTTACTAACCAAAAAATTATGCAGACTTATACTGGAATTATGTAGGACTGAATACAAGTGATGGTGAAAGCATTAGTTCCAAATTATTATTTAACTATAATTAACCCATTTCTATATTATTGATTTTAGAAGCATGGTAGAAATCTGTGCTAGACATTTCATCTGGTTTTTCATTCAATTCAAGAAAAATGTTCTTAAATAGAAATGCTTCAAGTTTAGGACAACTCAAATACCTCATCTTTCAATATAATAATTCACTTCATCACAGAAAATATGAGTGGACACTAAAGAAATAACAATAACTGCATCACTTGTTTTTTTGAAGGAAAGAGCGCTATAAATGGAATGAACCGACACTATTTTGTTTTTGCAATTCAAATGAACAATTATTTTAACTGAAATGTATTTAATTAAAATCGAAATATATTTAATTTAAATTGAAGTGTTTGCCATGAGTTTCAATGATTAATCTGGATAGGCACTGAGTATCAATGTCTCATTATGCATTTATATTCAGCACAGCAAGCAGATATAACTTTAAGGTGCTGAGTATTCTCAGTTTCCAGTGGCTGCAACTAATCCTGCTTAGCAGCAAAGGTAGATTATTTTATTGAACTTAAGCTTTCTAGACCTGGTGTTTATGAGATTAAAGTCTCCAATATAGCTCTCTGCTGGGCAGGTCTCAGTAACTCACAGTTATTTACACTCATTACTGCTTGGGCTAAGTGGATTTGGTAAAAACCTCACCACTCTCCTGGTTTCCTTAAACCTTCTATAAATAACCTGGGTTGAAAATCTATGTCTTAACCAGAAACTTTCAACTCCAGGCTTTCCTGCTGTCATGCCAGAGCCTTATGAAGGCATGCTGAGAATGAAAGTGTCTGATACTGCTGTTAAAAACCCAGACATTTTTTATCACTCAGCTTGGTGATTTTAGGGAAAGCACTGGGAAATTGTAACTGCTCTCAAGTCTGCCCCTGTAGGTCTGTTCACTAGCAAAAAAAACATTAGCTTTATTTTTCTGTACACAGTAACAAGGAAAAGACAGATATCAGACACCTCTTCTTGCCTGCACTCTTTCCTTTGAGCATCTTTTTCTTTATCTCTGCTAAAGGAAGAATTTGACACTGATTTCCAATAAATGTTCTCTGGACAACCACGCCACCATGCTCATGCTAACTGCATGACTGTCAATTTATTTTTATTTTGAAAAATATGGTGAGCTCTGTCCTTTATCCCAGGATTCTTCAATCTCAAGATTCCCAAAAGCATGCCAATACCAAGCCTATAGTTCCTTCTGTAGAAAGAAGAAAAGCAAAACAAGAGCAAAACATTAATTCATTTACTTTCAAGCGGTTCTACCTTTTCTCTGGAGATTCTGGACTCTGCTGTAACGAACTGCTGACCTTGAATATCTTTTATTCTCCTGAAGTATAGCAAGAACTATGATCCATATCCTTATGAAAATGATTTTGAAGCAAGAGCGAGCTGAGAGAGGTATTAGAAGAATCTTTTTAAAACACCACAATATATATTACTGACCAATAAGTTAGCTTTCCTCTCTTATCAAGCACAGCCCACAGTTTTCTCAGTATTTGGAAACCTCTAAACAAATGTTTCTTAATACAATCCCAGCCTGAAAAATGCCACATTTCTGCAATGGTCTGGAAAGTGCACCAGGTCTTCTCATTTTAAGTGGAAATTTCACCTCACCGATAGCCCCCAGGTGAGTTGATTTCAGATTGGAAGAGATCAACTGTCTAGGAGAAGGTTTATAAATCTATCAGTTCTTGCTGAACATTTAAGCATAAACCTAGATACCACAAAATTAAAGATACACCATAGAAACCAATCCAGTAGCTTTTCAAACACCACCAGGTGATCTTCACGAACCAGGAGCACTTCGCATTTCTCCAGGTTTTATTGGCAATCTTACATTCATCTCTCTAGAGCCATTTCCAAGCACCGACTTAAAATATCCAGAAACAAGGCAATGGCTGTACATGCTACAGCATGCAAATCCACCATCAACTCAGTTTTGTACAGTCAACATAGTAATGTGAAAATGTTGTCTTTTCCCTATCTTTTTTTAAACCAAAACATCTCATCTGAGCTCAGGGACTGGTGGAAGACTCAAGCTTGACTAATTAGAGTATGTCTTCTGTATCCCATTGAGTCTCTTGGCATCATGTAATTTCTATTTCCCCAAACATCATTTACAGTTAGTAGAATTATAATTGTGTTTTCTGTTTTCAGAAAAAAAACATTTCTTCCTAATTAAGTCCTACTAACACTTTTTTCTCTTCCCATCAGGGCCACAAGTCTGAAGATTTGGAAAAGAGAAGTCACACACATCACCAAGCAAACCCCCACAACCCCACTGAGACATCTGATTATCCGCTGATGAGTATTTTTAAGTAGAAAATTTTTAGAAGGATGCGAGCAGGCGAACTTGTGTTTTCAAAGGTCTGGGAGTGGGCTCAGGCATTGTGAGCAGTGGCCTGAAGTTCAGGAGGGGCCAGGTCACTAGTGCTGTGCTCCAGGGGTCTGCTCCAGGTCCAGCACTGTTCAACTCTGCTCATGAGTGGATGATAGAACAGAGCACTCGCTCAGCAAGTTCACAGGTGACACACAACAGGGAAGAGTGGCTGATTCACCAGAGACCCTGGTATGCTGAGGAATGGGCAAAAAGGAATCTCATTAATTTAGACAAGAAGCACAAAGTCCTATACCCGGGGAGGAATAATGTAGGCACCAGCACCTGCTGGAAGCTCAGTGTCCTGAAAGCAGTTTCCCG
>VRYO01002297.1:77238884-77301400 GCA_009812075.1 Sialia sialis | reverse complement strand
AGTGAGTCCAACACAGAACCATGGAGATAATGAAGGGACTGAGGCATCCTTGACATGAGGTGAGGCTGTGGGAGTTGAGGCTGTTCAGCCTGGAGAGCAGAAGGTCTAGGGGGATCTCAGCTCTGCGTAAAAATAACTGAAGGGAGGGAATGAAGAAGGCAAACCCTACTCAGTAGGGCACACTGATAGGACAAGAGGAAACAGCTGCAAATTTAAACACATGAAAATCAATCTGATCATGCAAAACTTTTTTTCCCCCCCCCTCTGTGAGGGTTCTGAACAGTGGCACAGGTTGCCCAGAAATATTGTGGAGTCTCCATCTTTGGAGACATTCAAGAACTGTCTGGACACAGTCTTGGGTACCTGAAGGGTGTTGAATCAGATGACCTTTGGAGATTCCTTCCAGCTTCAACCACATTCTTATTCTGTGAAAGGAAGTCCTATGTCATAAATTATTTGATGGCTTAAAAGTAAGTTTCAGTTTCATACTAGGAATCCATACAACATTCTGCAGCAGAATGACTCATTCCTTATGCTTAATTACACACTCCTAAAATGTGGGCTGAAGGAATTTTGGAAAAAGGAGTCTGTTGAGCTGACATTACACTCTGCATGTAATGCAAATTTATTTGCATTCACAGAATCACACCTCCTTTAAGATACAATTTAATCTTCATTGTAGCTCTCTTTCTTTTAGGTCTGAGATTTTTCTAGCCATGCAAGTTTCAGATTATCACATTAGAAAATGCCCAGCTAAGACATGCTAGGGTTTATTGCCATGTTGTATTTTGTTAAGGCAGCCTGCATTTACAGCCATGTTTTGAAAGCACAGGGTCATGCAGCCACAAAAGACTGGAAACACAAAACTTTTTGCACAGAGCTGTAAATCTGCTTGTTCCACATGCAATTGTGTGTGCCTGTACATGTCTTGTATTCACAAACACAGATTTTGCAGGGAACTAGGGCTCATTGCTGTCAAAATGCATTTGGATTTTTCAACATGGTATGTTTCCTACAGTCATCAGTCGACAAAGTATCAAACTTTTTGATTCAGTGCAGAATGTGTTTCTAAACTACACCAAGAAAAATTGTGTAGGTTTTTTTTTTTTTCCAGTTCAAATGGCCATTTCAAATGCAGAAGTGTTGATGAAATATCTTAGGAGCATTCGATTTTTTCAAAGTGGCATTTGGCATACACCACTGGCAGCCAAAGAAACATTTTCCCACACAAGCAGGTCTGTCTGCAGTTAAAGGCAGGATTTTAAATGGGAACTTATTTTTACCTTTTCTTTTTTACATCTTTGAGTGATATTGGGGCAGCTTAATGAAAAATTCAGTACCATTGAATACAAAAATCTAAGAAAGCCTAAGTGAGTTCATACAATTAATGAATGCATTTAAATTTAAAAACAAACAAAAAAATTCATCACTGCATTATGCAATTTGTTTCCTGCAAATAAAATCCCTGAATTTTGTTTTGTCCTTCTCTAAATGAAATGTATTCTAACTTTAAATATTTCTACTATGCCAGTTGATACATAAATATGTCCATTGATCCTCTGTAGTGACAAATAGTTTGTATTTTTATTAATGCAAAATAGAGTTGTTTTAGAGCAACTAAGGGCTAAAATCCTGCTTTACGGGAAACTCCATGGCTTAAAATAGAAAAGAAGAAATACGTGCAATGTTTTCTATATTACGTTCAACAAATAGCTTTTATCTTAGCATAATATCAATGACTTGAGCCTACAGGGTACTATAACTAGGACAGGAGGAGAGCTAGAACATGATTTTCACACTAACCTTAGAGATTGTATTCTTTTCTGTCTCCTAATGACAATGTTTTTGTTTCTCACCGTGGAAATTTGATACAATAGCCTAATTAACTGTAAAACCAGTATCTTTGGAGTTCATAATCTTTGGTTATTTCACTCTGTGATTTGAATTGTTTGCTATTCAGCCCTGAGTGCTGATGGGGAAAATACAATATTTGCTCCAGTAAAAACTAAGGAATCTAGCTGTCACCAGTGATGTGACAAGCTGCCTTGTACACCAGATGTTGAATAATTAATTTCTTGCACTAAGACAGCAGAGTACTGCAACACCCAATACACCAGATGTATAAGTTAGGGAAAAATGCTCATCCATTTAAGATGCTGATGTGATTACATAGATTTTTGAAGTATGATATAAATCATCTAACATCAGTACTTCTCACTTTAACATAGGTACAAAGCCTGATATAAACTTAGTCTATATCTTTCACATTCATCTGGCACAGACCAAGAAGATGCAGTAACAAACCAATTCATCAGTTCCTAATTTGAAGTTAATTATAGGGTTAAGTATTAGCATAGTCCAGCTCCACAGAAGTAAAACTTTGATATCATACATTTTTTGCCAAGGTATGCTTTTTCATTCTATATACAGTATAACAGCTGTGCTGAGGATTTATCAAGGTTAAAGAATGAAAGGAAAATGGATCTCAAACACACTTCCTTTCAAAATGAAAATTTCATTGCAATGGCTTCCATCTGGATCATATCCACAGGTTTTTCTTTCTCTCATTATCCCACTAAAAAGAAGATTTTTAGTTGTGTGGACCATCTTATAACACATTGTTCTTTGTTTTTTTTAGTTTTTTCCCTCCATTTCCTGGAATAAAATACTATGCCCTATATGATGGATAATACGATAATTATTTTAGAACACAAATTTAACAATATGCATTTCTTATCAGACAAGTTCAGCTTTTCAGTGCCACTCAAGCCTGAATATAATAATATGATAATGATGTTTTGTGCTATTACCCTGCATCACTTAATGTCCACTTCAGCTTTCAGACAATAAAATGCATAAGGAAGAGATTTTCCTTCACTGTTTTAGCATTCCCTGCCTATGATCAAGTACACATGATTACACTGCTGCACTGATTGATGCCAATTTGGAAAGAGGACATTTGGTAGGAATTATGTTTGGTTAAAGTATTCAATATGACATATCATTCCTGTAGGCTGAGAATGCAGTGCTATTTAAAAGATCAGAAACATTTGTATGTGTACATATACACATATACATGCATATAAAGAGAAAAATATCTATATATGAAAAAACTTCCAGATGATTGGTGTGTTATTATAGATATGCACTCTTCTAGAAAATTTGTCTTGTCTGCATAATACAGATAGGAAAATCAAAAAGCATTAATCAATTTTCTAATTATCTGTTTTTATGAGAGAATTTTAATGACTTAGTGATCAGCCTCTTTTTAAAAAGCCACACAAAATATTTTGGCTTAGCTCTCTGCAGCTTATATATAAAATTATATGTACTTCAGGAACTTAAATGAGATTTTACAATCATAGTACCCATATTCAGACATTAATTATTTGAAGAACAGCATTAAAAGATCACTATTCTGTCTCAAATAGAGTTATTACATCAGAATTGCCATAATAGAGGAGGAATCTGAACATAATGACTTTGTGATGATCACTGTAACTAAAAGTTATTTCAATCATCTGTTGAGCACTTACACATAATGCTGACATTCTTCTTTGTGTGTTTTTAGTCTTTATTTTCTCATTGCAGTTTTTTTTAGTTTTTTTTTTTTAGTATCTTCCAGCTGAACTAACTGGCACTGCTCTGCCCTGCAACAAGTGAATGGCTCTATGCATATTCTTATTCGCACTATATAAAGTTGGTGCTACAGATGGAGTTTATATACATTTATGCAAATCAAAACTAAGAAATGTAGTTAAACTTGTAAAAGAAGGGTCAGGCAACAAGTCCTATTTTTAAAATTGATTTCAGTTTTGCAGGTATTTATAATCTGACTAAACATGCAAACAAAGTAAACATTTAACTAACATTTGGATGTGCAATGTCTGTCTCTGCCTTAAAGTGTAAATTGTATTTGTCTTCAGAATAAAATATGCCTGAAGTATAAAATTATGGGAATGGTTTTGTGATGTCCTTTGGTAGCAATATTTACCTGGATGTGCAGGAATGTTCTTAAATAAAGAGAGGGTAATAGTATAGAATAGAATTAGTACAGTGTGTTTTAGAGACCATCTAAGACAATCTTTAGCTACATGAGATAAGAGAGTCTTGAGTAGATTGTAAAACTTAGAGCAGAAAACATCCTCACATAAGGACAGATATGTAATATCTGATCCATCAACTTATTTTGCTTCTGGTTTTGATGCTTGCCTGGTTCTTTCCCTATGATAGTATTTTAAATAGATCCATTTACCTTGCATTTAGTAGTACATGTCTGTGGTGGGTGTGGGTTTTTTGTTTGGGGTTTTGTTTGTTTTTGTTGCTTTTTCCCCCCCGGCCCATTCCTTTAATACAGCAAAGAATCGGTGGTTTATACAGTAACTATACAGCACACTAGCTAGCTAACAGAACAGGATTGCGCATTCATCCAGATTTCTTAAATATATCAGCCTGATAGGAAAGGTACATGAAAGCTTTCAAAGGCCAAATTACAGAAGTTCAAATACAGCCCAAACTACTGAACACTTCCACGTGATGTCTGTTGTGCACTGGCCATAAACTGACCTTGGCAGAGCTATTTACGCCAATGCTTTAGATGCACAATCTAACCTGGAAGAAATAAAAGGCATTTATCACATCAGAGTCTGGGGAAGTAATCCCTCTCATCCTTGGACTTTGGCTTCCACTCAAAGTTCAGAAAACTATAATTACAGTTTCTGTTACTCAATCAGAGCAGATTTGTTATAATGAAATAAAACACTATGTCTGCATTAATGGAAGTAAATCAGCTGACAAAATATGTTTGCTATAAAGGCTTCATAATTGTTTTAGGAAGACTACCATAGTATGTGACATATTACAGAACAAGAATAGGTAAACGGGTTGCAACTCCATAGTACTACTATGTTCTACAGTATTGTAATGCCCTTCCTTTGCTTATTTAAACATCTGAACAAGCATACACATTTAAAGCAAGCCTAAAGCACAGGTTTCTTGATTTTTACTCCAAGGCTGATGGAATATGCTACTAAATGCAGCAGTAGAAGTAGATTGATCTTTGGTATTCTACAGGAAGCTACCCCACGTGCAAACATTTGCCAGGAAACTTCCATTCAATGATACAGAAAAGGTTGAAAAATGGCTTTCATTACAGTTATTTTTCTACGTAACAGAAAAATCTGAGGAAAGCAACATCAGATTGATTTCACTGAAGTCAGAAATCTTTAACACAAGTTCAAAGAACAGCATATCAGAAGTTATTAAACATTCCTCTAGTAACCACATGAGGTTGTACCAGTTCCCATAATCACTGTCTGGTCCAAAGAAATCCTCGAGTCATAACTTCTTACTAGAAAGGCAAACGTAACATTTCTAGTCATTCCCCTGGAAAGTTAGAGCTTCTAGTGCAATATAATTGCTGCAAAGGCATATCAATGAAGAAGGGTGTGTTGTTTGGGAATGTCCTTCCCACCCTCAACAAAACACTTCTGAGAAATCCAGTCAAGAAAATCCGAAGAAAAAACCATTATGCCTTCCTTTAACTCAGTCATATTCTGTTCTGTGTGTGGCAAATTCTGAAACCGCTTGTTTCAGTGAAACCACTACCTTTCTAAGTATTGAAGCTCTTCCTACTTCTATCTCCTCAACACAACAAAAAAAATCTGTTCACCATACACAGGCCTGGAAAAATTTGCACTTATATGAACACAGATAAGGAATTTAGCTTGGAGCTACTGGAGATTATTCAATGGGGAAAGGAAAGACAAAAAAGACAGTGGGGATTATCTGGAGGGATAGAGAAGACTTATCAAAATCAGAAAGAGAGGATTCCACTGTAATCTGCTCCTTGTACTAACAACATGTGCAATCACTTGCACTGGCAGTTTTTTTGCTCTGATTTTTTCCATTATCCAGGGGCTATGTGTATGCATTTACAATGGTTAGCAAGTAACCTTGCAATATCTCTGGTGACACTATCTCCAATCTCTAATTCCCATTTATTATGTGGTAGAGGTCTGTGACAAGCAGCACAAAGCCCATGGAAGCAGTGCATGTGTTCAGTCTGCTCCTCCTATATGAATGCAGTATTAGAGGATACATGCTGTAGTTTCCAACCTTCACAAAACACTAGAATTGCTAAACACAAAGTGCAGTTCAACATGTACACAACAAAAATTAAATGAAAACAAGCAAATTCTTGTTCATTTTTGGTTTAAAATGGTTTTGCTAGTTAATTAACTCGAACCATGAAAGTAGTAATTTTCTAAAAAGTAATGGTTTCTTCATTGACTGTATGCAGCAATAAATCCCTGCCTGTATATTAAATATCTGTTTACTTGAATTACACTAATATATGTTTATGTGAGAGATTTTTAAATAAAGTTGTTGAGAAATTTAATACACTGAAAAAGATTTTTGGTTAGACATGGCACTGTTTTGAAAATCATTATGAACACTAGAATGAATCCCTGTATGCATTAGATGAACAAAATAATAGTAATAATTATTATTATTAAACTTGTCACTAAACCTAGAGGCTGTCAATTAAAACTGCTATCATGTGGCTCTCACTTCTTATTTACATTAGTAAAAGAGAAGAAGACAAAAGCACTGAAGCTGGGGTGCTGCAGCTGCTCTGGTCAATGAGAAAGCACCACTGGCCTCCAAGAGGCACAGATTACCAAACACCAGTTAGCTTCCCAGGACTTCTCAAATGCTTCCCTCATCCACTTCTGTGACAAAATAAGTTAACCTACAGATTTATTTTCTATTAAAAAGTGTGTTGTGGCTGCTGATCCTTGACATACAGGGATTTTTTTCTGCTTCCCCACCTGCCTACTGACACTACTGTCCTTCAGCATTTCTGACATCTTAAGAAACAGCCTATTCTTTAAACCCTCATCTCAGCACAAATTTATGGAGACCTGCTGTTCTTTCCCCTGTTCTGTAGAGCACATCAGTTCTGACAACAACAGAAGCTGGCATGACCCAGGTAAGCAGCAACAAAGAAAAAATTTGCTAATGTTGCTTGTGAAGTTGTGCAACTCCTGATCCTTTGACTACTTAAGAGGACAAAAGTGCAGCTTCCTGTTTCTCTCCTAAAAGCTGAATGACACCAGTGATATCTTGCAGCTGTCAATCAAAAAGTCACCACTTAATACATTAAAGGGACTGGTATCAATAGCAAGCATGCAATTGCTCTAGGAGATGGAGGCCAGACAAAACACTGGAGCTTCTGTCCATAATTCTGAGACATTGTATGGTAGAATTAAATCAGAAAGCAAGTGTAAATTGTCAAACAAAAACCTCTGTAGCAAAATGGAGGAGGTAGCTGCCACGCAGTTGGGACAGCTGGCCTCCTGCAGCCCCTGCAATCACAGGGGCATGGTGCCTGTGGCCACGACCATTGCTGGGGCTGTGAGCCCCGTGCAGCGTAACAGAGACACAGGGGTATTCCTGCACTGCCATGCAGCTCTCTGTCCCATGCCCAGATGGAAAGGGTGGGAAGCCTGTAGCTTAGTGCAATTATCTTGCTATTTACACAGCATATAGTGTAATTGCATGACACCCAACAGAGTTCTTTAGGCTGTACAGTAAGGGTAAACAAGACTGAAATCTGGCCATTTATCTGAAGGTCAAAGAAAGGGTAGTAACTTAAACTCTATGCTAATCAAACCCTGAACTACTGAAAATACTAGATGAAAAGCATACATAGACAATAATTTCACAGTTATAAGCCACACCCTTTTCATTGAAGAATCCAGCCTACCCCAGTAGTTCAGCCAATCATCAGGTGCGGCTTATCTATGGACAAATCCCAGTGAAATGCCAACCCAGAAGTGAGAGCCAGCCGGGGAGGGCGCCTGGGGCTGCCTTTAAAGGCTTCACTGGTCTATGAAAACTGTTTGCAACTTGAACACCTGACACCAAACCCAGCTGGCAGCGAGTCTGTTACTAATTTGTTACTTTGTCACACATAGAGCCTCGCTTAAAAAGGAAAAAAAAAAGGTGCGGCTTATATATGGACAAATCCCGTGGTCTACCCAGCTACCGGGAGGTACGGCTTAGAATTGTGAAATTACTGTATTTACATTCACCACAACTGCTAATGTTATAAACAGAAGATAAAGCAGAGAGGGAAGAAATAGAAGGTGTACCAAACATTACAAGCAAGTAAACAAGGAGGCATAAGAGACAAAGTCAACACAAGATCAAGACCTGTCAAACAAGTACTGACCTTCGCAAATGCACGCTTGGGCAGACACAGGCTCCACAGGCATCTCAGTGCCACAGGGCACACAACTGAGACAGAGGCTTTGTCAGGTTGTCCCTGTATCACAGGGACTCCAGCAGCACCTGTTACACTGTCTGCATCCTCCCCAGCAGCTGCTCGCTGCCACTGCCATTGTCTGTCTGCATCAAGTCTGGCCAGGGGTTTTGCAAGACCATAGCTGCGTGGGAATAATTTCCCCTTCTTTTTCCAGGCACCTGCTCACCCTGTGATCCTTCCTTTCTCAATCTCATACTTTTTATCTGGTGCATTTACACGCCCTGGTAGTAGTCATATAGAGACAGACACAACTGGCACTATCACCAGTCCTTTATTAAAGCCTTCTCATGCCTTCTCTCAGGCAGCTCCACACAGCATTGACTCCCTCCCTCTACACGTTTCATTCTTCCTTCTGCATGATTAACCAACCCCAATCCATCCCTTACCCAGCCACCTAACCCTGCCTGTCCCTCACACAGCCTCTGCTTACCTTATCGATTCCTTGCATAGCCACACATCCCTTCCTCCTCACAGCACAACCAGCAAACACTGATTCTCAAGCTCCCACAGATTAACAGCCAGCTAACCCACTCTTTTATAACCCCCATTCTCATTGGGCAGGCAAGGCTGTCTCCACTTCTCAGCAATCAGTACAGCTGTATTGATTGAGGAAAATTACCCTCTGCACTATCCTTACAAACTAACTTCCTACATCAGGTAATTTTAAATATTATTCAGCTTTCCTCTTGTTCGCTAGAGGAAAGAATTAAAGATATTTTCTACCTCGTGGCATCTTGTGGACATGGAAGAGCACCATTATCTTATACACCACTGTATTGGGTTTGACATGGCCAACTTTTGGTGGGAGGGGGCAGCTACAGGGCTGGCTTCTATGAGAAGCTGTCAGAAGTTTCCTCCATGTCCATCAGAGCCAATCTCTGTTAGCTCCAAAGACAGACATGCTGCTGCTCAAGGCCAGGCCAACTGGAAATGATGGTAATACCTCTGTGATAATATATTTAAGAAGGGGAAAAAAAAGTTATTTCTCAGATGTAATTGTGGCCAGAGAAGAGCAGAATGAGAACAAGTGAGAGGAACAGCTCTGCAGACACCAAGGTCAGTGCAGAAGGAGGGGCAGGAGATGCTCCAGGTGCCAGAGCTGAGATTCCCCTGCAGCCCCTGGTGCAGCCCATGGAGAGGCAGCTGTGCCCCTGCAGCCCAGGGAGGGACATGGGGGTGCAGAGATCACCTGCAGCCCACAGAGGAGACCCACACAGGAGCAGGTGGATGCCTGAGAGGAGGCTGTGATCCCTCATGCTGGAGCAGGCTCCTGGCAGGGACCTGCAGACCTGGGGAGAAAGGACCCCATATTGGAGCAGCCTGCTCCTGAAAGACTGCACCCTGCGCAACAATGACCCATGTTGGAGCAGTTTGTGGAAAACTCTTTTGTGGGATGGATTCACACTGCAGAAGTTCATGGAGAGCTATTTCTCATGGGAGGCACCACACAATGGAACAGGAGAAAGACTCCTCTCCCTGATCAGCAGTAGAAACAACCTGACCATAACCCCCATTCCCAGTCTCCCTGCACTGCTGGGGAGAAGTAGAGCTCAGAAGGAAGGGGTGGGAGGAAGGTGTTTTAAAGGTCTTCTTTTGCTTCTCATTATCCTGCTCTTATTCTGTCAGTAATATGTTAAATTAACAGCTCTAATTCTAGTCTGTTTTGTCTGTGATATGGTTAGGTGAGTGATTTTTCTTTGTCCTGTCATGAACCCTCTGTTGCATTTTCTCTCCACCGTGCAGCTGTGGAATGGAGGGATAGAAAGGCTTTGGTGGGTGCCTGGCATCCAGCCAGGGTCAACCAACTACAACAACTTAGTGGAGCATGATGCCATTTCTCCACAGGACTTGGAGCTAGAGACATGGCATCCACCTATTTCAGCATGGATGAATCATCATTCTTGCAAAAAAGCACAAGTGAAAGGGAATGTAAAAGAATAAGGGTTTTCAAGTATAGTTTAATTTTAATAATCTTTTTAAAGATTACTTAAAGCTTGTTTTATTCGTCTATAAAAAATCATCCATTTTTGTCTCCTCAGAAAACAGTGGTCACCATAAGGATAATACATTGCTTCTGCCCTGTGCACCTTTTCATCTTTACTAAAGAGTAGCTTTTTTCTCCCTCAAGATAGTGGGTAAATGACCTGCCAATAGTCAACTTGTTGCTAGGCCTATACCCTTGGCCTGCAAGCATTTCAATCAGTCTTTTTTTTTTTTTTTAGCATAGTCATCTGTCTGGTTTTTTTTCATAGCTATCATTCTTTTTTCCCTGCTGAAGTGAGTCACTTGTATCAGCAGCAGCAGCAGCATCATCATTATCACCATCATCATCTGCTGTGTCTGTTTGATCTCATTTGTCCATGGACACTGTTTCTTACAAAACAATCTTTGTTGCACTTCAGCAACAGGAGTTACAATAATCTACCCATCTTTAGACATATTACAGCATATTCACAAGTGAGGCAACATTGCAAGAGGCACCGCTTATTTTAGCATCTCATACAATATACTGTAGTCAGTAGTAGTCCCTGTCCTCCTTGAAAACTATGAATGTAAGACTGACAACAGAATTTTAAGTCATTTCAAAGAAAGGAATTAAGCATAACGTTGTTTCCTGATCTCTTTCCTCTTTCGATGAAACTTTGAGTTGTTACCACAGATTCTTTTCTCAGAATTTGAGGAGGCTGTGAAGTATATATATTAAGCCCCATTACAGCAGAAAAATCATTAGCTAATAAAGATCTTTTTCATACATTTATTAGTTAAAGCTTTTTCATTATCAGTTGAGGTCAACAGACTGAACAAGTGGATCATATTACCCACTTAGAAAGCTTTCAATATTTCAAGCTCTTGTTCCTAATTTATCCTCAAACTCCCTATGAAATAGGCAGAGTAATTAAGTATGATTATGCTACTTTTTTCCTAATTAGGTAGCAAGTGGCATCAATGTTAAATATATTCCATAAGTTTATACAGTGAATCAAAAGCAGAAATTCTGACCTGACCACAATGTTTGACGGCAAATTCCTGGGCATCTGGGAAGTTACATAAAGTTCATGGGGAGTGGATTTGGCATTTTTTTATGAAGTAATGGACATATATGGATATCAGGTCTAAAAAAAATAAACTAGTACCTCCTTAACATGCCAAAATTTGCCAGTCAAGTGATACAGGACCTCTATGGGACCTTCCTACCCTTTCTTGCATCCAAACCATCCATCCACTCCATTCCAAATGCACTAAAAAGTTTACCCTTGCATAAAATAATGCAAAAGATGGAGAAGTTCAAACATATGTAGCATATGTACAAATGCAAAATGCATTCTTTTACTCCTACTAATTATTACAGCAGCCTTTTTAAATATTTCTTTTTAGCATACTTATAAAAGTAAATACTAAGAGACTTGAAACAAAAAGAGGAATCCACTCACAGAAGCACAGTTTAAGCACTGCTTTCTGCATAGGACATTGGGTCAAAGATATCATTAGCATAATTGCAGAACAGCCAGTGAAGCTTTCAAAAATGTGATAAAGGGCAGGTACATTATTTATAAATTAATTTTCCCTGGCCCTGAATAGAATAATCATAAAGGGCTCATTTTTATCTTCTTTATTCGATCTTATCAGTTAAAATATCAGTTTACAAAGCACATAAAGTTTCACTTGGATCCAATTGAAATAGCAATCGTTGACTGCTCTCTTGGACTTTTACTCCCTGGTTTCTATTATCCCATTAGTAGGTCTTAAAGCCAACCACTGTTTCCAGACTTTAGCTTTATAGGGGAAACCCTTCCAGATCTCACATTGCTGAATTCTGGAAGGTTGTTGTCTGATTCACACATCAGTCACAAAAATGAAAACAGAAAATTTTCTTTCTCAAGAGTAGGAAAAAGAACATATCTCATTAAAGAGCAGAAATTAAAAAAAAAAAATCATAGAAGAAATGGCCATCCTATTTTCTACAAATCTGTTTTCTTTTTGAACAAAATTATGAGTTATTTGTTAAAGAAATGAACAACCAGGAAAAGAAATTGGGGACATTTGGATCCAAATGTATTACATCAGGTATTTCTAATGATTCAAGAGATGAGAGACTGAAGTAAAGGGTTAAGTTAAAAAGACAAATTTAAAGTAATGTTCTTATTTTTAACAGCATAGCCTTGACAAATGACCCCAGTTATGTTACTGTATGGTACAATAAATGATGAAAAGAAAAATCAATTTTAATAGCATTATTAGTCTCACTTCTATGAAGACATCAACTTTCTCTACTAAGCCACACCAGTTAGAGGCCAAAGAAGCTGAGGATACATGTTATTAAACACAAAAACACAAGCTAAGCATCTTCAAACTCAGTCTCTGAAAGTCTTCATTCCCTGTATGGTCAGTCTAGTAATGAGAGATTTAAATTGCACATTTACATAACACAAACGGATCTGCTTTTTTGGGGATACTGGAAGAGGAGAATGAGGAAGAGGAGAGGAAGAAGAATTGAGTTTCTAACGAGTATCAGCCAGTGATGGGATCTATCTGCACACCAACCCTGGCTTTCCCCTTCTCTTCTAGTAGAGAGGGTTCAGGCTTCTGGGGGAATATGGTGAGACTGCTGCCACACAGCTCTTACCACTGGGTGCCTGTTCCCAGCCTGCAAAGGGGGATGTTTGCTTTGCTGCTTACTAGCTGTCTAATGAAATCTGGAAGAGAAGACAGGAGCTTGATGTAAGGGCATTCAGAGTAATCAACTCTTCTGGTTTTGACACTATTATGCCAATGGCCTTTGTATTTAAGGGCTTAAACATGGACATTGCAATTCCTCTGTTAAGAATCCATTCATTATTTTCATCATCAATCTTTACGACTGAAGTGTTATCCATACTATTTTTCTCAAATGAAAAACCTTTGTTCACAGTAAGACAATGTAAGCAAGAAGCACCTGACTTTTCCTTGGTACTCAATCCCTTTCTGTTTCTACCCAATTTCTTTCAGTGATATCTAATATCTGTCAGAGGTAATTTTTAGCCTTACTTAAGAAGTACTTCTGAAGACAACATGTCATTAGGTTAAGGATGTTCTAATTAAATAGACAGGCATGGAATTTCAGAAACATCTCTTGGGCCAGTATCTTTTAAGACTGCCCTCAGGGCAGAAATCCATCTGCAGTCCCTGAAGAGACCTCACATTGGAGGGAGAAAAGTGAGTGATGAGTCCTCCCACAACAGAGGAAGGAACAGCAGAGACAACAGAAGAACTGATCTTGACTCCCATTCCCCATCCCCCTCCAGCCACTGCGGGGAGCAGGAAGAGAATTCTGGCATGAAGTTGAGCCCAAGAAGGAGGATATATGTGTTTTTAAAATTTGGGTTTTATTTCTCACTATCCTACTCTGATTTGACTGGTAATAAATTAAACTACAGTGATTTCACAATTATAAGCCGCACCTGATTAAAAGCTGCACATCTGGGTAGCTGGGTACAGCATGGGATTTTTCCATATATAAGCTGCACCTGAATATGAGCTGCATTTTTTTTTATGAGAGGATCCATGTGTGACAAAGTAACGAGTTAGTAACAGAATCGCCCCAGCGCGGGGTTTGGTGTCAGGTGCTCAAGTTGCAAACAGTTTTCATAGACCAGCCAAGCCTTTAAAGGCAGCCCCAGGCACCCTCCCCGGCTGGCTCTCACTTCTGGGTTGGCATTTCACTGGGATTTGTCCATAAATAAGCCGCACCTGATGATTAGCCGCACTACTGGGGTAGGCTGGATTCTTCAATGAAAAAGGTGCGGCTTATAATCGTGAAAGTACTGTAATTTCCCCAGGTTAAGCCTGTTTTGCTCATGACAGTAACTGCTGAGTGATCTCTCCCTGTCCTTATCCCAACCCAGGAGCCTTTGTTGTATTTTCTCTTCCCTGTCCAGCTGAGGGTCAGCCCTGCCAACCACAATAGGTGACTAAGGTAATGGATGAGGTGGACAATGGGTGGGGAAGAGCTGCTGAGGCCAATACAACTTTCCTTCCCTTCATACAAATACACAGTGAGGAACTGTTCCCCCATTAAAAAAAACTCAAAAGTGCTAAAAAAAAAGTTTGATGTAAATAATTTTTAGAATGACAACTTTGTTCTTATGAGTATTTCTTCTGAATTTCTCTCTTCTCAGAAAGTTTATGCTTTTGGCACAATTATTTCACTCATACTCACCTCTGGCCAATAGTAGTACCAAGAAGATGTCCAGATTATTCTAATTAAGTTACCTAATAATACTAACAAGTAGTCATTTAGATCACTGCTGTCTGATAGCTGACTGTAGTTTTACTGATAAAACTGCAAAACGTAAGCAATTTATGGATAGAGCCACCGCAGGCTAAGCAGGCCTGATATTGGTTAATAAAATCTGAAAATAATTAGAAAAAATATTATCCATGCCCTATTTCTTTTTGGCACAAAATGCAGGAAAATTAGTCTGTGTAGCTAGTGCCAAGCTGGATAGATTTGAATGCTACTTCCAAAATGATGTATGGTGTTTATGACAACCATCTGCTGAGCTCTCAACCCAATCCTGCCCAAATGAAATTAAAATACTGATCAAAACAGTTTCTTTTCAATACTGGAAAATTTAACAGTGGCTTTGTTACCTACACTTGAATATTACAATGTCTGCCTTCTCTTTATAAATTGTAGATGATAAAACAAGACTTTTGTACACACAAATCTGCCCTTTTCCTTTCAGCTTTCTAGAACACTGAAAGCCACAGACACCAAAATTGAGAGGAAGGCAGAGTTAGTTCTAAAATTGTAACTACAATCCTGACCTTTTTCTTGTTTATCTGATCTTGAAAGCAAAAAAAAACTTCATAAATTTCCTTTTCTTCTTTTTCTCCAAAGTTTTCTTGAGCAAAAGTTCTTCTTTTGGCAATAATTCACAGACTATGAAGCTGAAATGGTACTGCTTGATTTCTCAACTCAAGGCGACTGCAGTGCTGTGAGAGGCTCTGCATTATATATCCCAGCACACATTTACAACATAAAATGTACCTGGTGGTGTTGTTGTCTTCAAACTGCAAGAAGAGCAAACTACAAAACAGGAAACACCACAGCTGAAGCCACAGCTTCCCTGCTGGAGCTTCTGCCCTGGGAGTCTGAGATCAGCTTGCTCAATGGAATTCAGAACCAATTTTCTAGATATGTACATGAATCATCTATCCATATACTAGGAGATGACTAGAACATTATGGAGCAGTGAAGGCACATACAACTCTATCTGTTGTGCTAATCCAACCTAGAGCTAAGAATTTTATATCCCCTAAGCTGAGGACTACTCTCTGAACATATGTTTTAACCTCAGGATTTAATGTTTAACAACCTTAGCTAGAAGTTAATTCTTATCCTTATCAATTAGAATTTATTGAAATTCCTTGACCAGAGAATTCCTGTATTTTGACTCATGCTTTCATCATTTTTTATATGTTTATATTCAGTAATGAGGCCAGAGTGGAAGGGTCAGCCTACCAAAATTCCTGGCTTCATCTTCTTCGTTTTCATTTGGAATATATTAAGTTTTTCTAAGCTTGAAATACAGCAAGTAGAAAAATGAAATACCTATCTGTTTTTCCAGACTACTATACAACTCTCAGAGTTCTCTACGAGCAAGTGGGAGTGAAGCTCTCCCAGTGTGGTGCAGCTACAGAATACAAGTATGAGTTAATATCTGTCATTCTAAAACAACAAAAAAGTTAGATATCCTTTAATTTTGTCTAAGTAGTTTAGTAACTATGAATATGGTTAATGAATTAAAATTTATTTAAGAACTGGCAGAGAATAGAGTGAAATTGCTCACTAACAAGAGAGAACTGCATATCCCTACAGCTCCCAATTACTTGACTCAGCACTCCCCAAGGGATTTCACAGCTGCCAAGTGTTGTGACAACATCGTAAATAAAAACTTTAGGATTACTTCCATATGTTCTCCTGTAGTCTCAAATGCTAGATTTCAGAATTTTTCATTAATCTAAAATTGCTAAAATAAATATTAATATATATTTAGAAAAGTACACAGTAAATATTGAAAAGGATAAGACTGAGGTTTACAAAAATAATGAAATAATTTGACTATGAATATCCTGAATAAGAAACTGTTATACAACAAACCTCACCCCACCACTTCCCACACCCCCAACCCAAGTAGCAGATGGCAGTCTATTAAACTAGCAAGAGTGAGGCTGAACAGGTGAAAGAGAATATTCTATTCAACAGATAGGGAATTTCTGGAACTTTTCTTTACAGACACACACAGAAGCACATACTATCTGTGGATTAAAAATGGGGTAAGGTCATAACCAACTGCTATAATTCAGAGCTGTCATTAATAACTCTCAGCTGAAATCTGGACTGGCTTATTTCTTCAGGATGCTGACAAATTCAGAACAGTACTGCTTGTAACTGAGAACAGCACTTATTTTTAACTTGCATTTCTTTTGCCACTTCAATGTAACAGCATTTTCACTAGCTATAGAAAAAACAAATACAGTACATTTAATATCTGTAATTTTGATTTTTCCATGTACTATTTTTATAGTTCTTTTACGAGCACACAGGCTGTTTTCAAAAGAACAGTAAGCACTGGCCTGGGAATAGAGATTACCTCCATTACGCTTCCATCGTTAAATCTCACAAAGTTATAATTGGCATGTTTGCATGCCAAGTGTTTTCCTATTGATGGTACTACTCAAAGGAAAAAAATTCAGAGCAATTAAAATCAGGAGAAACTCCAGCTTTCTATGAGGCTTTTCTTCTTGACTGCTGGAACTCCCTATCATGCCTTCACTAGTTTCTGCTTCAAGTGTTATGCTTTATCCTTCAAAGGGTTTTCTACCACTTCCCTTGGCTTTTTTGCAATGAGCTCAATTACTGGGAACACTGATGTGTGGTAACTGCTAGCCTACACAGCAGTGAGAAAAAAGAAAAGCTTGTGAGATACCATATTTCTACACTTTTCCATATGAACAAAAGTAAAATTTGCATCGGCCTTGTATACAAAAATCAATTAATGAGTGAAATATGAAATTGAGGTTTTTTTTGTGATAAATTATGTGTTCACAGCTAAAAGAAATATTACCATTTTAAACTGCCTTGCACATTTACTTGCAGAAACTACGTCCAAGAGGATATGGGTACCTGGCTAATCCTTGCCACCTTAATTCCTGAAATTGTGGCCTTGCAATTTTGTCTTTTGGTATTTACACTTTCAAGTACTGTCATCAATGTAACTACACAACACATTCAGTTAACAGAAAATTATGTAAATTTTTTTTTACTTCATTTATCTTCAAAATATACAAAGGTAAATATAAGCTGAACATTAATCCCTCACTTCTGAGAATGATACATGCCAAATCTATAATCATTGACCAAAGTGTGCCGATTCCCAATTTGGATTTTGTTCGTTATCAAGGGTCTGAGAACTGAAAAACTTAAGCAAATCTTGAGAACTAGCAAACATCAAGAATAAACATGAATGAAAATACTTTACCTCGGCTTGATGACAGTGACAAAAATGTGGTTGCAAAGCTGTTTTCAAACTATGTGACAGTATTGAAGGACTACTCTTGAGAATTATTTTTTTTTTAATATTGCCTTACTCAATACATCCCAAGCACATCTGACAGAAAAGTCACAGCATAAAAGACAGAAAATGAAAACTTCATTGTGACAGAAAATTTTTCACTTGGGAAACATTTTCAAGTTTTTTTATTCCCATCTGGCTTGAAAATATTGTAAATTACCAGAAACCTCTTCTGATATTATCTGTTGTTGATATTTTTAATATCTCTCATAGTAAAAACTGTGAAAGTAATCAAGCTACTGACATTTTCTTTCCACTTTCACTATATCTTTTATCTGATTTAAACATAGAGATACCTAAGCCATCCAGAAAAGATTTAAAAGGTTTTTCTTTCCTTTTTGTTTTTGTGAATCTGCACATCTCTTAGTTGTTTCGGTTATCAGTTTTGCACAATAATGTCTCTTTGTTGTATGCAATGCTTTTAATACTTTAGAATTGATCAGCTTTTTCTGGTTTAGTGTGGGGATTATTTCTTGTATATGAGGCTCCTGATACTGACTCCTCTCAGCTTGGTCATGGACAGACTGCCATAAAATAAGATGCTAAAAGTTAATTCAAAAAATGGAATGATGAAAGTTGCTGAAAGAAGTAGAGCTTGCTCAAGCATCTGTGAGAGCTCCTTCTGCCAAGCAAGGCTTCCTGGTACCCATCACACACATCTGGGAATGAAATCTATGCATATTTATCATATGCTGGCACATTTAGGTCATACCTCTGCCAAATCAGGGAGCAGGATGAATTCCTGCAATATCCTGTTCAGAGCTGAAGACTAAGATGGCTTGATTTTAAGACTGTGTTGAGTAAGCAAGTGAGGGCAACAACTGACAGGCTTCAGAAAGGGTCTCAACATTTTTTGACAAGGAAGTGTAAGGGAGTTCAAGCAAGTCATTTAAGATGTCACAAGGTACAGAAAACATCTGGGTGCAGAATTATATTCAGATATATTACTCCTGATTTACAACACATCTACAGAAAATCTTGGCTCTCTACCTGTAATTGATTCACTTCTATCTCCTTCTCTAAATGTCCCTGTGTAATCAAGATTTGAGATTCAGAGCTGGAAACCATTATAACCTTATTAATTAGTAGATTCAACTACATAACATTACAAAGGCAATTCCACTCACAGTATAATTAATAAAATGAATGACCCATCTTAGGCTTTTAACTTCAAGTGCTCCTCCGCCGCCCAGCAACTTCTTTCATCTTGTTTAGCTTATGTGATGTGAAGTATCAGGGTCATGCATGACTTGGAGGCAACTCAGTTTATGTTTATTAGCAGGTCACAACCCGGGAGCACAGACTCAGAGAAGTCGTCCGTCAATAAACTAAATATTACCTTGAAGCAAACCACAAAGTAACTAAGTACTGAATATAATATGAATGTGTTTTGTGTGGCAGAGACCACTTTTGCAGATACATTCTATGCATAACTCTGTGTCCAAATAGATAAGAAGAACTGGCTCCGTATCTCAGCTCATGAGACTCTGCAAAGATCTTTTGAGATCAAGAAACAATGGCAGATTTCACCTGTCAAAGTACTAACTGATGGATTTTTCACACCTCAATGAAATCTTCAGAACAAAACAGGACAAACACCTTTGTTGCCTTTTTCTATAAATAACTTATTCTTGGCATGTCCTGCACAAATTGCTTATTTCAGTAGCTCAACTGACTTTTAAGTCTGCACCTACTAGTACAAGAACCCAGATCTGGACATTCTAACAACGCTACCTATAAACCATAATTTTCTGAAAATTATTTAAGTAACAAAATTTAAATGATCCTTTATTAATGAAGGCTGTACTAGTACACTTCACTTAATCAGGACACGGATAATTAGGAAATCTGGTTAATTAGGACTTTTCCTAGGAAGCTGAATTAAACCAAATGAGTTTTGACTGGCAAGGGACAATGGTTAATTGGGATGATAATTCCACTTAATTGGTATGCCTGCAGGCAGTTAAGTGGTCTGTGAGGCTCAGAGGCTAATAACAGCCTTTCTTTCCTCAAAAGACCTGTGCCCATCCAGAATCAGTAAACCAAAATGGTTTTAATGCCCCTGTGTACAAATTAAGCATCACTCAAAAGTTCACTCTATTCAAGAGGTCATCATTGTAGAACTTTTAAGGAAATTGGAACTGCTAAATTTTCTCAAAATATTTCAACTATGAGAAAGAAAAAAAAAGACCTACAGTAATTTCACAAATATAAGCCGCACCTTTTTCATTGAAGAATCCAGCCTACCCCAGTAGTGCAGCTAATCATCAGGTGCGGCTTATTTATGGACAAATCCCAGTGAAATGCCAACCCAGAAGTGAGAGCTGGCCGGGGAGGGTGCCTGGGGCTGCCTTTAAAGGCTTGGCTGGTCTATGAAAACTGTTTGCAACTTGAGCACCTGACACCAAACCCTGTGCTGGTGCGATTCTGTTACTAACTCGTTACTTTGTCGCACATGGATCCTCGTTTAAGGAAAAAAAAAAAAAAAAAAGAAAAAAAAGCGCCTTATATTCAGGTGCGGCTTATATATGGAGAAAAATCCTGTGGTCTACCCGGCTACCTGGATGTGCAGCTTATAATCAGGTGCGGCTTATAATTGTGAAGTTACTGTAATTTTTTTCCCTGGTGCTAAAATACTTTGCTGTTGAAGCTTCTCCACCATGAAAGCCCTAAGGGCACAGTCTCACACCCTTGGTCCCAGTTTCCTGTTCAAGCCCCTTTCTCAGTGCACTGGCTGCTGTATTTGGGTTCCTTCCCAGCCACCAGCCCCTGCCCTACCCAGCACTCTTCTCTACTGCAAGCTTGACTCAAGTGCCTTGAATATGTAGATGATAAGGCAGCAGAATGAATTTGTTACCACTACACTGTGGTTTTTGGGACAGCTAAAATGAACAAAACTGAATGTTCATTTCCAAAAGTTAAAGTTCACCTTTTCTTTGAGGCTCCCTTGACCAAGAAATAAGTTCTCATATAGTTTTAAGACAATCTGTACTCCTTCAACTGAATTACTTTTTTTATTTCAAAGTTTCTGACATATAGATGTTACAGCTGCATTAGCCTCATTTATTTAAGAAAATAGGTGAAAAATAAATTTATCATTTTCCCCTGACTGTATCAGAGCAGAATTTAAAGTAATAAAATTAAAATTAATGTAAAGTAATAATAATAAAAAAAAAAGATAAAGACTTAATGGCAAGTCACATAAGCATTAGTATAAATTCCAGCTTTTCCTGAAGCTTGGCAACTAACACTGGGAATTCAGAGAGAAAAACAATAAAGAAAATCACAAAATATCTGATGCTGCAATGTGCGTGTATCACAGCAAAGAAAGTAATGAAATTATACAGAGTAAATGTTCAATATTTAATCAGTTAGACTGTAGTTAAACAGATAATCTTTAATTTGATTCACTAATAACACAGTGCTGATACAAAACCTTATAATACCAACATCTGTAAACATACCTGTACATGGAGATATTATTTTCACAATATTCATTTAATTTGGACAATTCTGTACTGACAAGCCATGATCTACAAGATATTTTCTACATCTCTTTGTGCAGTCCTACAATTTGAGTCGGTGTAGTAGTATGGTTCTGCCAGTTCAAGATCTAAGTATTTTTAAAATGGTTTCCACATAGTCTGTGATGGAGTTTGGGGGGACATGTATGTGGGGACAGATTTACATTTGCTTTCCCATAAAGTACCTGAATTCTTTGCAGAGAGAGAGGAAATAGGAATTTTTTCTGAACCCCAGGGACACAAACTTCATGAAAATGGAAAGTCATTACCAGCACTCTCAGATATTTCCTGAGGATATAATCTCCAAATCAAGCTTTCTAACTGGAAAAGAGACTGTTCAGTTGTTCAGTAATTTGTATTTATGGCCTTACAATATTTAAATTCAACTAGCAATTTTAAAGAAGGGGAACATACCTAAGCAAACCCTATTAAAGTGACAAGAAGAATGAGTGCTTTTTATTAAAATACATGCTTCAAGGCAATAATGAGCCAATGAATCATTTAGGTAGGAAAAGATCTCTAAGATCATTGAGTCCAGCCGTTAACCCAGCAGCTCCAATACTGAGCTCCATCTTTTCTAACTTAACCTTGAAGAAAATCAATTACTTCTCTGATTTTAATTCAACAAGTAACTAAAATATTCGACAACTCCACTAAAATATCTCAGCCCTAAGATATCTAAAGCCTGGCAGGGGATCTTGTCTCCATCTACAGATCTATTCTTTATAATGCTGACTGCTCCTCTGAGCATGGTCAGAGCTCTTCAAAGCATGAGGAAATTATTGTAAAACAGCCTTCATTTCTGGGCTATGACATATGCCCATGGACACACACTTTTATTTCTAATTCTTACACATAAAACCCTTTCCTGCTATACACAGCTCATGGCAAAGATCCAACACAAAGGAAAGAAAGTCTTGTATTTCCCTGCAACATGATCCCATGGTCTCAGTATGTTTAACGTTGTTACGGAGGAAATTGTACCCAGCGGAACTCCGCACTTAACCAACTGCAACAACAATTTTGGTATGATCCTAGGTAAAAATGTCATTTGGTTATTTGGCTTCTTCTCCATTTTCATTTACTGCCTACACACTGCAGAGGAAGAAAAATATGTAGAATGGGATTGACTTTCTCTTGGGATATCTGCTAGATATCATAATATGTAATTGCAAAAAAATTATACTGCTGATAAAAGAGGCCAGGTTGAAATTGCTGTTGAAGAGCATCCTACAGGCTACCCTGAAAACCCAAATGCCAAAGACATTAAAAAAGTGGCACTGGGCAATAGGATATTTAGGTTAAATGCCTCTTTCAAAACAAAAACAATGTAAAAATGACAGTGAGAAGGATGTACAAGCATTTTCCCTTAACGTGGGTGACTGATTATGAAAGCAAAACACATCAGTGACATGAGAGTGATTAGTACAATTAAGAGCAACTTGGTAATACAACACCATTACTCCCTTCAATTTTCCTCTATCCAATTCCAGAAACATAGGCCAGGGGTATGTTTATAGAGGAAATTGTAAAGACTGTTACAGAAGACAATGAGACAGATATTTAACTAGTGTTCTTGCTCTGTATTTGCACTGAAAATGGACGTTTTTGTAGATATGAAGATTTACCTCTCTGATAAAATGGGACATGAGACAATTTCCACAGTATGTTATCATTTCCAGATCAGGCTCTTCACCTGAACATTAATTTATCAGTTAATAGCTAGATTTAAACAGTGTAATAAATCACCAGGGATTACACTGAATGATTTGCAAACTGGTATTGCGGTATACTGTTTGTTTGTTTGTTTGTTTTAGGGATATAAAATTGCAGAGCAATGATCTCAGAAATCGCTTTCTGGCTCAACAGTATTAAATATTCTTAATAACTATTTGGACAATTACATCAAATTTTTTTTTTTTTTTTTGTACTTCTTTTTAAACCAGTGGATGGTAGAACTGTGAGGGCTAGATTGCTATCACAAATCTATGTGACTGTTCTGACAACAGGGTCAGGATTCAAGAGTTGACAGGGCAGCCAAACAGGAAAAGAAAAAAAAAAAAGGTCTTGTGAAATGAGGCTTAATAACAATATTCTGTTTACCAAAGAACATGTTTGAGGAAGCATCTGATTTCTTTGATACTCTTTCTCTCTCTGGAGACTCCCCAAAGGGAGAATCACTTGCTGGAAAGAAGGCGAGGAACTTTTAATGTGGGAAAGACACAGAATTATTGAATAAATCCTGAATATAGGAGCAAAAAACACCAGCTTGAAAAACAGAAAGTTTCCTACCAGTGAGGATAACTAAAGCTAAGAAGGCAGATGATGAACTTCAAATATCTGGAGCTCTTGAAGTGAGATTTGATATCCTTCTGAAATATATATTTAGTACAGTTTATAGGAGAAATATTACTGCCTAATCACAGCCCTGTGTGGGCTGTGATTCAAAGGAAATAGTCAAACTTCTATTTTCAGGTTCTATGAATTAACAAGCTCTCTCTTGATTTTCTCTTTGCAAGTTCTGTGGATACAGAACTGCCTAGATTATTCCACCACGTTCCATGCATACCTAAAGATGTGTTTAAGTTGCTTAGAAGGGTCAAGAGACTTTTTGGATCCAAATACAATACTGCATAGATGCATTCTTTCCTAGCCTTGTAACTACTTTCCCTAGAAATACTTGTGAGCCACAAGAAACCTGCTATCCTTAGAGACACACCAGTCAGTTTATGCCAGTAGAGAAAAACCTTACAGGTGCATTACATAATGCTTTATCCCTTTACACAGCATGAAAACTGTCAGGTTTAGTAACAAAATGGGATTTTCTTCCCTTCCTCATTCTCAGTCTCTAATCAGACTGGTTGGAAATATTGATTTTTCCATACATAAAAGTCCTCAGCTGCTCATTCAGGTAGTTTTCCTCACCTGCTGTGGGTGGCAGGCAGTATCAGTGCAATTGTGCAGAGCAGCTGGATAACCTAAGATTAGGATACACAACTCAAACTGGAGGTCTTAGAGTAAGGGTAGATGTAAGAAATCTAACAGGCCAACATTATAGAATAATAGACCACACTGTATTATAGCAATATACTTCCTAGTAAGTACAGAGATATGTATCATTATGTGGAAGTCAATACACTACAATAATATATCATAATATACACAAATTCAACATAGATTCACTGTTCCTGCTGGCCTTAAACTGCTTCAAATCACTTGTAGCTCAGAACTGATTAAAGAGCTGAAGTACAAGTTGAGATTTAAATGATAGACCATATAAATGGCCTTCAATTATAGCTGGATACAGTAATTAAAATAAAAACAGACTAGGGTTTGGCAGAAAATGAGATCCATTCAAATTTTGTTAGTCTCCAATTTTAATACTAAGGATATGACTCAGCTGTTAGTCTGAAATGTGATACAAAATAAATATTTTTTAACTGATACTGCAAAACAAAACAGGCTTTTGCAATCCAGCAGAATGTATTATTTCTGACCATGCAAAAAATTGAGCTCTGAGTGAAGACTGATTAACCAAATTAAAGATCTCTTTAAACATACTGAAAACATATTCCCACTGTTCGGGAGACAGATGGAGATGGAAAAAAACCACATTCTTGTGCAGATAGCGTATCAGGGACTCATGGTGTTGTATGACATGAATCTCCCACTGTACCACACAATATGGGGCATTCAAGCAGACTGCCAGGATTCCCATTCCCAGCACACATCTTTTTTCCCAAGTTTTGTATCACCTTTGTCTGTAACTGCACCTGCCTTCAGTCTGGTATGCAAACTCCCACTCTCGGTGCAGCTCATTTTACAGAAACATGTAAATCTATTAGGTGCTTTTCAAAGCAAAATACAAGTGTAGACCAGTCAATAGCAAAGGGACAATCTATTTTTCTGATGAGTTTATAGGCAGAAAAGAAATCTCAATCCAAATCAGAGCAAAATCTTTATTTCTTTCACTGATTTTTAACTCATCAGTTTAAGGGTAATGGCTGGGAAGAGGTAAAAGTTGTTCATCTTGTAATTTACATTAATGTTAAACATGCAAATCCCTTTTTTGACATTGAGGGAAATTTTCTTAGCCTTGTTGAGATAATAGCTCTGGCTTCCCAAACCCACTGTAACTACAGTTATTTTACAGCTCTTGGTTGCTTTTCTCTGTTTGTTTTAACTCAGTGGCCCATGTGTTTGGCACCTAAAGAAATCCTAAAGGCTAGGGACTCATGACTAGATTAAACAACTCAGGAATATGTCCTTAGAACAAGGTGTTATTTATTCACTTCCTCAAAAGTAATAACGATGCAAAGCAAATCATGAAAACCACAAACAGCTATCAAGTCTTACTCTAAAAGTGACTTTTTTTTTTCCCCTCTGCAAAGTTCTCCCTGACCTTTTGAAGCCTGTATTGTTTGAAAAAAACATCAGCTTTTGCCTGTGTTTTTCTGACAGTTGTTCCACTGACAGCTCTTGGACAGTATATGTATATTCATCGTATCTAATCAGAATCTTAAAGCCCAGGTTTAACTACTGTTTAAAGTCTTATTTCTGCATTTTAACAGAGTATATAGTAGTAAATCAACAATCAAAGGAAAATTCTGGAAAACAAGGAATTTTCCACTGTTTGCAGACCCTTCTTGTACTGATCTCCTCAGGCTTAACCCCATGGTAAGTATTCATTATAAAGAGAAATGTTTGTACCTCAATCAGAAATAGCCACAGGTCCTGCTGAGCTTGTCTGCTTTCAAGAATTTCTCACTTCCTCCAATCTCGCTCTAAAACCTCTGATTTTTCAACAGTGCTGTAACTGAGTTGTTACTCACTGGGTCATTCACAAGTTACGCCAACATGGAAACAACGCAGCAGTTGAGTTGGTATCCAACAGACACAAACCTTGTTCTCGCATGTCAAAAGGAGAGAGCTCAAATGTATTTCTGTGTTTAGTAAATGAGAAATGAAAACAGAAACTGCATGCATCAAAAAGTTTTCAAATAGCTGAGAGAAAATGCAAGCAAGGAGATCGGTAGTAATTGCACTCAATTACAGTAATTTCACGATTATAAGCCACACCTTTTTCATTGAAGAATCCAGCCTACCCCAGCAGTGCGGCTAATCATCAGGTGTGGCTTATTTATGGACAAATCCCAGCGAAATGCCAACCCACAAGTGAGAGCCGGCTGGGGAGGGCGCCTGGGGCTGCCTTTAAAGGCTTGGCTGGTCTATGGAAACTGTTTGCAACTTGAGCACCTGACACCAAACCCCGTGCTAGCAGCGATTCTGTTACTAACTTGTTACTTTGTCACACATGGATCCTCCCTTTAAAAAAAAAAAAAAATGCGGCTTATATTCGGGTGCGGCTTATATATGGGCAAATCCCATGGTCTTCCCGGCTACCGGGACATGTGGCTTATAATCAGCTGGGGCTTATAATTGTGAAATTACTGTAATTTAAATAAGCAACATGAGTTATTTCTTCTTAAGCATGCTTTTGTTGACTCCTCATGTATCCTCAGCCTCTCCCTCTGAATGAACTCCTGTATTTACTAGCTAGTGATATTCTGTGCCATCCCACTCACAGCCTTGGGACTGCTTCACTCTTCTTTCTGCATCATAACCTTCAGTTAGGTCTGAACAAACTTGGTCACTAATCTCTAGAGTCATCATATGACTCTTCAGAAAAATAATGCTTTATACAGACTTTCTTTCAAAAAAAGACTCATGTACCTATGAGAATTTCCTCCTGTTTTAATCTAAGTCACAAACAGTTTCCCTTTGCAGTCAATGAAATAAGGGCAGCTCTGGAATGCCTCCTCTCCTATTAAAACGCTTTTCCAGTTTCACACAGTTTATCTGAAGGCTTTGTCTCTCACCTTGATGTTTCCAAAGTGAAGTGTGTAAACTTAGAAGACAGCCAGGGTATAAAATGTCTCATAATTATCAGCATTTTTTGTATGCTGGTGTAAGTAGCTGATAGCTGGGAATGTACTTTGAGATACCACTGTCACACATAAGTTACTTCATTGCTAAATGGCCACAGATTTTGCTACAGGGTTCAAGTATCACACCAACTGTGTGGGTCTCACCCAAAACAACCTGCTTGTGTTGCAATGAAATAATCTACTATCAAGATGCAAATCTCGATCTTCAGAATTTCATACACAAAACAGGTTTGACAAAGATGCTTCACACATCAATTCCCTAAGAAAATTGCTACAGACACTTACACTTAGAGAAATTCTCTTACTAAGAAGGCTTGAGTCCTGTTAAAACCTACATATAGATGGATGTTTAATGGAATTAAAAGTCACTGACACAATTTTATCAACAAACTTTCACTGAACAGGATCTGGGATTTGTTGGCTCGTTTTTCATCATGAAATAAGAATACCAAAGTATTGGTTAAATTATTTTTCTCTATTTTTTTAATAGGCTGCAAACTTTCCCAAGAGATTCAATGAAGGACTACTGCAAGGCTGACCTTGGCACCACCACTGCAGAGTCATGCTCCTACTGCACGCTTTTCTTTCACTGGCCACATTTTTATTCCACTTCTTGTCATTCCTACACAATGAACTTTTGACTCATTGGTCCACTCCAGCCGTATCTGACGGATGTCCTGTAGTCCTAGAACAGGCAATCTTTCCAAATTTCATGGAAATGCTCATTCACACTGTGAGAAGATATTGCCATAAGGGGCCCAGAAAAGCCCGACCAAAGAACCAAGTGGTGACTGTCTGGTGCACATGAAAGCTTCAGACTGAGAACACTCCCCCTACCTGAACAACCAAAATCCAAACATGAAACACAAAGCATGAGAAATCAGTCATTAGAAAGCAGCAGTGCTGCGCTTAGACCAGTGCACTATGACTCCTCTATACATTCCTGATTTTTTTTCCTGAAACTAACACTACTATACTAGTAACTGCAAAGTATTGCATCATTTTGGTAAAATACAAGTACACTACACTTTCTTTTTCCAGCTATACAACCAATATTTATGGAAATATCCTGTCTAAACATTCTGCATCATTAATGACTGATAATGCTACCACCTCCAGGGATTAAAGTCTGTACATTTTTAGAATTATTTTTATTTCTGCTATGTACTCATTTGTATTATCACAGCATTGCTTCCAAGTATTTCCTTTACAACTATTCATTTAAAGATGGAATTTGTATTTTATAAACTTGATTGCCATTAATCTGAATTTTGCCTCTTTCCTGATTTTTATGCAGTCATTGCTCCTAAGTTTTTGCCATCCCTTCATTGCTCAGGTGAACCAAAATCATATTAAACTGAAGTTGGAGGTTTGCTAATGTCAAAAACTGTTTTCATAGTCAACCACCAATCTTTCCTTCTCAACTTGATATTTAAATTTATTGTTTCTTTTAAAAATCTCATGCCAATGAAGTTTTGTGATATTACTCCTAGCCATTAGGAGACTTAAAACTTTTCAAAACATCAGGAATATATACAAATATATATCCTTTGCTTATTAAGCCCTCATGTTTGCACATACTGAATGTATGCATGCAACTCTTACTGTCTTGGAGAAGACCATCCTGAAGAGAAATATATTTTTATCTTTCATGCAGATTATTTCTAAATAAGTTTATGTCATATGGCTTGGAACACAGCAAATGAGACATCCATTTTCAAACATCTCCCTCCATGGAAATCAGAATTCTTATCATCCAGATCAAAGGCTGTCAAATGCTAAAACATAGCACCTTGTTGATTAGCAATTCTCTCTTGGATAAAGAAGACAAAATATTAAAAATAGTTGGACTGTAATTATAATTTTCTGTTTTCTGAGGGGAGGAATTTATTGAGTGATTAAAAAATATGGTCTACTCATCATATTTATAAATGTTATTAAAAATTTTGAACAGTGAAGTTATAGTATTTCAATTAAATTATTGAAAGCAATAAAATCTAAAGGTTACTGTGGAGAATTGCTGAAAGGTCTCATTATATTCTATTGCTAGAAATAAAACCAGCAGAAAAAAATTGAGTGATGATAAATGCAAAGTAATGCTATGAAAATAAAACTGAAGTATTGATAAGCATCAGAATACTGAAAGCAAATAGCTCTTAATTAGTTACTGTCATTCAAGAAAGATGCCCTGTAATTTTACAAATGCTATTAAAAAACCACCAAATCAGTGCAAGTAGGAAGAATGGCAAATTGCTCTAGAAAAAGCATTGACACTGACACACAAAACAACAGAAGATCCATTCCATTACTGGACTTCTTCTCAACTACCAAGAATTGCTGCTCTGTGCCATCCTGGCCATCCCAGCCCGACAGAAAAATGAAAGAGGAAAGCTATGGAAGAGAAACAAAGTTAGTCAGAAGTACGTCATGGAAAACCAGAGCCACCTCTGCTTCTGTCCCATAAAAGCTGGGGGCTAGAAAAGCAGCAAATCCTGAACAACATAAGAGTAAGGACAGGTATGAAATTATCCTCTGCTTTTAATGATGCATGAAGATGAGGGCACTTCCTAACTCTTAAGAAACTGCTTTAAAATAAAGAAGAGGAAGTGCAATTTAGGGTTTTACTTTTGTTTTTACACTCAGTGCATAACTGTACTGTCAAACTCATTGAAATCTTAAGTTTTTCTGAGGCAAAAAACTTTACTAAGGTTCAACAAAAAGCCTTTGACAAACTCAGGGAAGCGAAATAAAAGCTACCATGGGGTATAAGGCAAGATGGTCTTGGATGCAGCCTTGAAAAGATTGACTTTTTGACTGCTGGAAGCTGAAAGAATGCAACTGAGGTAAGATTACTCTGCATTTCTGCTTTTTCTTTCATGGTTTCCTAAGTGATCATAACTCAGTATCCTCAGAATTGACTACACTGACTTTTGCTACATTAAAGAAATATAATGCTTACTAATACCAACAAAACCTTTTTTCTTCCTCTGTTTTTAAAAATAAATAAAGAGAATCAGAGCAACCTCCAACACACTGTAGGATCTGCAGTATGTTTTCAATATAAATGACAGCACAAAATTTTTCATTTATTTAAGTGTACTTTCACAAATAAATTAAACCTTAAAAATCCCATTGGTCACTTTGCTGATATACCTGAAACACAGAAATAAGAAACCTGGAAGTTCAAATAACCTGGTTAAGCCAATAATCAATTCCTTGGAAGAGCCAAAATAAGTAACTCTTGTCTCCTTGCTTTCAATCTTATTCTTTTAACCAGATTATTTCTATTCTTTCCTCATATAGTGTCTGGGGTGAAAAAAAAGGATACTAATACATGTTATGGGATCACTTAACATTTTGCACATTTTTTTTCAGTGTGATTATAAAGTAATTCCTTGCATGCAAACCAATTATTTTAAATATACTTCCCATGCCTACTTTTATACAAGAACCACAAGGAATTTTATTTTCAAACCGGGTCAAAGAAACAACTTTTATTGTTGAGTTGACTGACCAAATTTGTATACTCACACACAGAGCTTTAAATGAAATACCACATGTGCAGGAGGGTCTGGTAGTCTCGCTAAGGTGAACAGTCAAATGTGCAATACCACTTCTTGCTACATATTAGAGACCAGCAATTAAGAAACCAGAAGCAATACTGTGGGATTAAAATTTTTCTGCATGGATTTTATCATCTGCACCACCAAAATAATTTCTTCTGATCTGCTACTGGTGAAAAATCTGCCCTAGGAAAAGGACGAGCCTAAAATTGCTGATGAATATAGACTCACCAAGCAAGTTGTAAATACTTCTTTAAACTACAGCCACATCTCAATAGCACACTCAGTTTAATGGTCAGTGTGAAATCCCTGCTCAGGTTCATGTCTCTGGTTGATCTGAAAGGGCTGGCTCTGACCGTAAGGCTGTGCCTCTTATATTGACTCTTTAATGTGTCAGAAAGACATCACCAAGGAATTATTTTCACAGACTGAATAAGTCTTGGAATATCTAAAGAGGTCTTAATCCACTCATAGTGGCAGTATCAGCATTTAAACCACACAAGATGTGGCAAAGTATTTATATTGCCTTGAAGCAGCTGGTGCTAAACCTGGGAAAAAGATATTGTTAGTCTGGAATGTCAATAAATGACCCACTTCTCTTGAAGGCATTTGAGGAATTATGTGCTCTTTGTATTGCTATCAATTTTATAGTTTTACAGCAGAAAGAACCAATAGTCTACACCGTATATCAATAACTAAATAAACAAAATTCAGCTAGTTGAAAAATAATTTTCAGTCGAAAAATTGAAACATTTTTAGTGTACATCTCCACCCCTAAATGTTCACTTTGAGGGAAAGATTTAAATAAGCTTAAAATAAGTAATTTAAACAACACCTGTGCTGCTCAATCGGTCAGTATTTGTTATTAGGAAAAACTTAAGCATCAGTCATAAGTCAAGAACCACAGTCTACAAGTTGTGATGACTCTCTTGAGGACACTAATGTTTGAATGTATTCATAATAATTTGGTTTTTTAAGCAATGTTTAGGGAAGAAACAGTGAAGAGCTAAGGTGCAATGACATTGTAGCCCTTGACAGAATCCCTGGATTTTTTTTCCTTGATTATCAAAACTTGTGTGTGAAATTGCCAGAGATGTTGCATACTGGGTAAAACAGAACCCAGCACACTGAAAACAGCAGCTAAAATTTTTCCTTAGCACAGTTTTAAAATAATTACTGTACTAATTATTTATTACTGCAAGTATTTTTGCAGAATGTACAAGTGTAAGTTATTTACTTTGACAGGCATAAAAGATGAATTTCAGAGATGCAGCTGTGCTGCTGGTCAGTGTCACATTTAGGGAAATATTTTGCCTGTTGAGGTTCTTTCAAAGGGGAAAAGAAGACTGGCATGCCCCCCAACCCACACTATAGCTTATTTAGAAACAAACATAAGATTACAAAACCATGGAGTATGAAATGGTATGCAAATAGAGACTTCATATTATACTGTAGCACAGAAGAAATTCAGATGGCTAATAAAAAATGTGCAAAGCACAGGTCATATACCTAAACTGACAGAATTATTACTGTGTGCTGTATGAACACAGACTATCTGTAACTTGGGTCTATACTATACAGGAGTTCCTACATATAGTGTAAATGTATGTTTGAGGTGAAATAATTCCTTTTGCAATATTAGACAGAGAAAGACCTTCAAGGAACTAAATCCTACTTCAAGATACTTTAAGATGTTTTAATTGTTTCCACTGAAAGAAACTGGCTTGAAAGTTTGTTTTCAATTTCCCACAGATCTCAATTTTTTCATAAATAGTTTTGGTATAAATAACTTCCAGTGTGAAATTAGTAAATTTTGATTTCACTGAAAGGCTCTTCTTCTTCAGTAATTTTTCATCTTTAGGGCAAGATGAGATAAAAGGACTGAAGTCAAACAGTAACTTATTCAGGCACTTACAAAGAAGTCTGGTCTGGAAGACTTTCTATTTCTGTAGCCTGAATTAAAAACAACATAAACCCCTGCATTCACATGTTGCCTCATTACAGTGATCTCTAATAACAGAATCTGATCTGATAAGCATCCTCAGAAAACTATACAGCAAATGATCACCAGTCCATCACTGGACCACATTACCTGGCCACGTGTTTATTCCCAGCCCTTGAGTGGTGCCAATTTGCCTCAATTTAAAGCAGATTACAAGTGGCTAGGATAATGTATGCAAATATATTGGACAGCAATTTTTAAAGTGGTAATTGGTTCAATTTCTGATCATCTGACCGCACAGTTGTAAACAATCTTTCTAAAGTGGTCATGTCACCGCAGCTGCAATCTGCCCTCTACATAATAGCTCCCTATTACAGAGCACTCATACGTAAAATGAATGATCAGTATCTGCTTCTCGCCTTCTCACAAGGGCTGCTAACCATGTCAAATAAAAATGCTTTGCTTAAAGGGATAAAAATATGAATCAGAAAAAGATTGTACGTGTCTTAGAAAGCACAGAACTCCTAAGGACAGTATAGCTCCTTATAACATGGAAATTAAGAGGTTGTTCAGAAATTATATTTGCATGTTTGGATATAAATCAAAATTATACAATCCTATTTAGCAAAAGTGACATAGAATTTCATTGGTCATTAATAGTGAAAAAAAATGACTGCGTTTAGTAGCCATGAACCTTTAAAAATCAGCAGATTTTAAAGCTTGAAAAGCTTCTAGGCTCTTCTCCCTGCCCCCAGCTCCCCAGTGTCCCTTTCCAGTTTGTTGAGCCTACATCCCATTCTGAGTCACTGAGATCTAACATCAGCCTTAGGTTTTAAAGCCAGATACCTACGGATTTTATCAAATCTGTGCTGGCCACAAAGGCCAATCTGCGAAACACGTCCTCCTCCTAGGCATCTCCACTGTTTGTATTTTCCATATAGCAAATACTGGGTAATTTCTAATATGTTACCATCAGTTCCAAATATGATTGCTAATGTAAAACCTTGACTTGGGGAGCACATTCTGGTTTTCATTTTTACTAGGTTGATGGGAAAATAATGGAGGAGGCAGTTGTGTTTCAAGACTCTGAGCTTAATCCTATCTACTTAATCATGGGCCTTTTGATCTGTCATTTTTCAATTACAAGCAAATTTTCTTACTA
Organism: Sialia sialis; assembly: GCA_009812075.1. NCBI lineage: Eukaryota > Metazoa > Chordata > Aves > Passeriformes > Turdidae > Sialia > Sialia sialis. Next base: position 77,267,312 of record VRYO01002297.1, on the reverse strand, counting down.
AGTAAACACCAATCCAAACTACATAACAATATCTAGCTAGTAATTTGATATGACACCCCCACAAAGCCTTAATTTTGCATAAAAAGCACCAAATACTAGCAAAGTCAGTTCCAGAATAAATCTTATCAACCAGTTAGCAATGTCCTGCTGGCAGCACCCACGCAGACCTCAAGCCATGTGCAAAATGGAAGCTGCAGACAGCAAAGAAAGCAGCTTGGCTTTGGAATTGTGTCAGCTGCCAAGGGCTGCAGACACTGGATTCAGTCATGCACTGAAATTCCTGCTGGAAGGAGCACAATGTGCCAACCTGAGACAGAGCTGCAGCTTTGAAATGTGTTAACTTGGGGAGAGGCAGTGGTTTCCAGCTCTAGCTTGGAGGTAAAATCTTCACTAGTAAAAGTATGGATACCTATTACTGAGTAAGGTTGAAGGTGAAAATGAAGTAATTGCATTTAAATCAAAAGTAGTTGCTCATGAAAACTTTGCTTCCGTTCATAAATGTTCATTTCTTTTCTCAGTTTCTCTGTCCTGTTCTACATTTATTGACTTTTCTCTTATTATGTTTTCTGGGCATTTATCTTAAAATTCAGTCTCTTTAAAAGTTCTGAATAAGGTATAAAAACATTATTCCATTTCACTGACAATGATCAGTGTAATTTCTGAGGGCAATATTTCATGTAATCTTCACAAGATTCATAAGCAATGTGAAAACTCATTTGAATAGTTTATTACATCCTTGATTTGATATAAATAGAACTGCTACATTCTACTGTTTTATCTTTGTCATGCAATCCCAATATTCACTGCTGCAATAAATTAAGTCTTATAAACAACAAGATATCGTAAAACAAATTCAAGAGATGCTGCAAATAGGGAATAAAAAGGAAATTATCTAGTGCAATATTTCTGAGAGCAAAGTCCCTGAAACATGTTGCAATCAGTCAGTTAATAATTGCTTTGTAAATCTGAAATGAAGCAGAGGGGATAAAACTCACAAACAAGCCATAAAGTACAATTGTTACTTGTTCAGAGTGATTATGATTCCCTGGAGGGTAGAAGGGCACAAAAAGCCTGGTTAATGTTCAAGGATCACCTCTGCAAAGGTCAGGAAGTGAGCACCACAAAAAATGAAGACAGGCAAAAATGACAGGAGGCTTATGTGGATGAACAAGGAGCCCATGGACAAACTCAAAAAGGAAGCCAACAGAGGATGGATGCAAGAACAAGTAGCCTGGGAGAAATACAGGAATTGTCCAAGCAGCCAGAGCTCATATTAGGAAAGCTAAAGCCCCGGTACAATTAAAATTGGCCAGGGCAACAGAAAAAAGTACAGTAATTTCACGATTATACGCCACACCTTTTTCACTGAAGAATCCAGCCTACCGCAGTAGTGTGGCTAATCATCAGGTGCAGCTTATCTATGGACAAATCCCAGTGAAATGCCAACCTGGAAGTGAGAGCCGGCCGGGGAGGGCGCCTGGGGCTGCCTTTAAAGGCTTGGCTGGTCTGTGAAAACTGTTTGCAACTTGAGCACCTGACACCAAAGCCTGCTCTGGCACGATTCTGTTACTAACTTGTTACTTTGTCGCACATGGATCCTCACTTAAAAAAAAAATAAAATAAATAAATAAAAGATGCAGCTTATATTCAGCTGCAGCTTATATATGGACAAATCCTATGGTCTCCCCCGCTACCCGGATGTGCAGCTTATAATCAAGTGCGGCTTATAATTGTGAAATTATTGTACATCAGTGATAAAGGGAAGACTAGTGAAATTGTGGGCCCCCTCTGGAACAAAAGGGAGACCTGGCTACCCAGGTCATTGAGAATGCTGAGGTAATCAATGACTTCTTTGCCTTGGTCTTCATGGATGAGTGCTCCAGCCACCCCACCCAGGTCACAGAAGGCACAGAAGGCACAGAATCAAGAATTGCCCACTGTAGGAGAGGATCAGACTTGAGAACATCTAAGGAGCATGAAGGTGCATAAGACCATGGGATGTGATGAGATGCATCTGCTCATTCTGAAGGAACTGGCTGAGGAAGTGCCTATGCCACTTCCCATCATATTTGAGAAGTCACATTAGTCCACTGTAGCTCCCACAGACTAGCAAAGGGCAAAAGTAACCCTCACCTTCAAAAAGAGAAATAAGGAAGACACAGGAAACTACAGCTCTTTCAGCCTCACCCTCAGGTCAGAAAGGTCATGGAAACAAATCCTCCTGGAAGCTTTGCAAAGACACACGTAAAATGAGGAGGTGAATGGTGACAGCCAACTCAGGCAAATTATGCCTGATAAATTTGGTGGCCTTCTATGACAGGTTCTATTACTGCCACTGTCAACCATGTTCAAAATGTCACAACTAAGAACCTGGTTTTATATTTCCTACAGTGTAGCTACTATACTTATGCTGGAAGATACAGATGATCCTAACAAATAAATAATGCGTCACACAAACTACAGTAATTTCACAATTATAAGCTGCATCTGATTATAAGCCGCACATCCCGGTAGCTGGGTAGACCACGGGATTTGTCCATATATAAGCCGCACCCGAATATAAGCTGCACTTTTTTTTTTTTTAAAGCGAGGATCCATGTGTAACAAAGTAACAAATTAGTAACAGAATCACGCCAGTGCAGGATTTGGTGTCAGGTGCTCAAGTTGCAAACAGTTTTCATAGATCAGCAAAGCCTTTAAAGGCAGCCCCAGGCGCCCTCCCCAGCTGGCTCTCACTTCCAGGTTGGCATTTCACTGGGATTTGTCCATAAATAAGCCGCACCTGATGATTAGCCGCACTACTGGGGTAGGCTGGATTCTTCAATGAAAAAGGTACAGCTTATAATCGTGGAATTACTGTATATGCTTGCATGGATGCTGAATATTAAAACAAATTTTAATACTATTGCCAAAAACACACTGGTCTCTCTCCCTTATTCACCTAGGATGAACAGAGCATAACATGATAGATATTAAAAATCAAGGTGCCATCCTCATTGCACCACGCTAAAATGCAGGAGGTTCTCTTTAAGAATGAACAGGACATAAGAAGGTAACTTTAAACAGAAACCTCTTACAGAAACAAACTGAAGTTGAGGAAAGTCATGAACAACGGGAAATAGGGTTCTCCAAATGACAAAGACTGGCAAATTTGCAATTGGCCCTGTTATAATTTTAAGCTATAACACACCAGACTTTTTAGGAACATGTTACTTAATGACAAATTTTCTTCCAGTGTAGTGGTTTGGCCGACCTTCACCATTAGCCTGCCAAAATGTCATTCTGTGACGTGCTGCCAGCATTACAATATTGGCCCATTTTGTCCCTTGTATTTTATGTTCAACATAGAGTCAGAAATTGTGAAAAAGAAAATGCTTTCTTATCTCACAGTTATTTCAACGAATTTTAAATGGTATTTTATTCATAGTGTTCCCAAACTGGAAGCATAAAGAGATCAGAGGGAAGAATCAAAAAGACAGATTTAACTTATTTAAAATGTAGCTCATTTCTGGGCACTTAATGCCAAAAAACTTTTTTGTTTAAAATAAATTTCCAGGTGTTTATTTTTAACAATCTTAAGTTACTTAGTTTGTGTTCTTAAAAAAAAAAAAAAAATGCTCCTAAAAATTTAACATTCAAATAGTCTACTTCAATATTTTACTTTTAATGTATTCCCCTTTTCCTGCCTCAAGAAGCCACCCACAAAAAAGGTGTTGAAATTCTGCCATGCATGTATTTGGTATGCATCACCTAAACTTCTTTTATCTTGGCTTTCTTTTACTCCTAAATAAAAGGCATTCTTTTAATCTTTCCATTATTATCAAGAGACCTGAACAGACACTTCATTTTTTCAATCAGAAAGAGAAACAACCTCTCATCCTATTATTTTTATAAGATATAAGTACTGAACATTTTTAAGCACTAAGAACTCTCAGGACAGACCTCAGAAAACAACTCACATAATTCGACTTCACTTAATATTTAACATGCATATGCTTTAATTCTAGAATAAATTTAAGTATGAAAATAGCATGGATTGAATTATGAATGTGAAAAAATGATTTTCAGAGAATTTGAGGAAAATCAATAGGCATCAAGGTAAATATTTCAGAAAGTGATATATTTAGTATAAATCAAACTGAAAAAGTTCACAGCTTTACGTTTCTGCACTCCCCTTGCTGATGGAAGATTTCTGGTATGAGTCATAAGGTGAATAGAAATTACTTTAGGAATGTTTTGCTTATGCTGTTTCCTCCACAAGAAATTCATTAACTTCATTAGCTAGATATTTAGGTAAATTTTTACATATATTAAAATGTTTTTACAGACTTAAATATTCAAAAATCTTGAAAGTGTACTCTCGTACAAATGACTAATGTCTGCAGTAAGAAAACGAAAGTAATCCACCAGGTCCTCCAGAAAATAAGAAAGGAAAGCAAAAAACAGTGACAAATGGAAATTATAAAATACATGGAAAACATATCAGGGCATCAGCTGTGACACTTAATGGCCTGTTTGGCATCTCCTCCCTGGCACAAAATGAAAGATTAAAGTTCAACAGTTGAAGGGGTTTTTTTCCTTAGTCTAAAGAAGGAACAAACTCAATGCAACAAAGCCATAACCTGTCAAAGAAGAATGTTACAAGTGACTTACAGGAACCAGGAATTTTTTTATCTCTTCCAAGGCATGACTCATACGAGAATACGCCTCCCCAGGTGGAGCAAACACTTCAATTAATACATGGAGCTCATCACTCAAGTGCGCGTATTTGGCTTCTCCACTTTTCCTTAGTTCTTCCTCCTATAAAGAAAGGGTGGATTTGATTTTTAGAACTGGCAATCTACTAATTTTGCAGTGATTTAGCATTCACAAACAACATGACAGAAGGACATACTAGAGGCAGACTTTTAAATCCTTTGAGAAAGAAAAGTCTGGTTCAAGCCACTTAAAAACTTAAAAATCAATTTTGAGCATTTGAATGATAAAATTGGCATAATTATCATCTCAACCAGATTTTAATCAGCACAGTGAGTAAATGCTAAATACTCCAGAAGGAAGTACTGACGTATTAAATCCATAATGGAAAAGCTGCATTCATCTATCTGAATCTTAGCTCTTAACAACAACAAAAAAAATCCCATAAAATAAAGATGCATTTAACCATTTCAGAACACTGTTGTTTAGTAAACTCTTTAGGTTCTTCAACAAATATCTGCAGCCTGTACATTTTAGTAACACCAAAGAAAAATATGCCCTCGGACTTTTATCTGAGACACAGAATCACAGGATAGTTTTGGTGTGAAGGGCCCTAAAGACCATGTAGTTCCAGTGTCCCTTCCATGAACAGAGACACCTTCCACTAAAGCTCAGGGCCCCATCCAACCTGGCTTCAAACACTCCTGGGGACGGGGCATCCACAACTTCTCTGGTAAACTTCTCCAGCGTCTCACCATACTCACAGTGAAGAACCTTTTCCTAATATTTAACCTAAAACCTACTCTCATTTAGTTTACAGCCACTACCCCTTGTACCCTCACTAGGTGCTATTTTACAAAGCCGCTCTCTGGCTTTCTTGCCTTCTTTCTGTAGTTGAAAGGTGGGATAAATATACCCTGAGCCTTCTCTTTTCCAGGCTGAGCAACCCAAATTCTCTTCATAGCAGAAAGGCTCCAGCACTGATCATTTTCATGGCCCTGCTCTGGACCTGCTCTGACAGATCCATGTGCTTCTTATGTGGAAGGTCCCTGAGCTGCTCTCAGTACTCAGTGATGTCTGAGTTCCAGGGTACCTATGCAATGCAGTGTACACCAGCTCAGATGGTGAAACACCTCACCGAGATAAAGCTCAACCACCTTTGGGTCCCCATTTTGTAGCTATAAAATAACCCTAATAATCCTACTTCATGCTAGAGTGATGTTCTGAAATGTCAATCCTATTTCTTACACAAAGCTTTGAGATAGCAAATGCAAATTGCAAAATATTCGTACATGCTCCATAAAAATCCAAAACATAGAATAGTGATCATGTTATGACAACATGATGAAAAATCTATGCCATTACCACACAAGATAGCCCTAAGTAATGCTAAAGAAATGATGAGTTGAACTCTCGGTCTTCAAAAATATTTTGAGAAATGTAATTTAGAAGAAAATATATATATACAGAAAACATTATCACAGAAAAAGAAGTAAACTAATTTGCTTGAAAATGGTGAAGAGGTTATAGCTTTTTAGTATGCACTAAAATAATAGTTTATGAACATTTAGCTAAGTTATAGAACTGTAACAACAGATTACAATTCTTACTGATTCAGTTTATTTAATTCCACATTAACTTCACTTATTTTAGCCTTGACTAATTTATACCACTGCTTGCTACTAAAAACAGTGCCAAGATGCTATGCTCTTCACAGTAAGTATTCAGTTCTTTCTGTCTGCGTTAGAAGATCCAGCCTCAAGGACTTTTTCATTTTCCAGAGAATACACAAAGGCTACATCCTGTAGCTCCAGAGCCCGAGATCTAGCCCCATGCTAAGTCAACAATTTGCAGATTATGATAAAATCATAACCCAATAATGTGAATTATGATTTTATTTTAAAGTTTGAAAATTGATGCATTTGTTTGCAACTGAAACTAAAAATTTAAGACATAATTGTGTCACTATTTTTATTTTTACAGTTAAATTATCTTTGGCATTTTAGCTTATCACTGAAATCTCATTGAAAGAATCATTGCATTACACAAAAGTCCAATGAGATGTTACAGTACCTTTCACTTTTCTGGAAAAAAAAATCACACATTTGATTACTGCTTCTGGAAAAAAATGGTATGGAGTTTTCAGTAAAATTGAATTTTAATAGTTATAAAGACACATACTAGTAATTGGTGGAAGTTTCTTTCCTGTTGCTTTTGTAAGACTCTTAGGGAAAAAAAAAAACCCAACAAACAAAAAAAACCCAAATTCCAGAAAGCCCCAAAAGTTATCTTTCAGGAAAAAAACTACCAATAAACTTAGAATTTAAATATTGGACCTTTTTTCAGATGTACTAAAAGCAAAATAATAATGTTCAAGTTATTATTTTGATGAGGATTTTGTGCAGCTAAGGCATCAGCAACATGAATTTATAACACATACCTGGAATATGCTTCTTTGGCGGTAAAAATGGTAATTATGTCTCTCTTTTAGTTCCTGAACAAACTCAGGATTTCTTACAATACATCATTTTATAACCTGCCTCTTGGTTTCAGCACATGGTTTCTGTCACTCCTTGGTGCTTATTTCTGTAGCTGTTGGAAGCCATAGGCTGAGGCTGTGAGATGCTACAAATTTCTTCGTGAGGATACCTAATGAGGTTTCTTCTTGTGGAACACATGGGGTTAAAGACTGAATTTTCACACAGTATCTCTTCCCATCATAAGGAAAAATGTCACAGTAACGCTCCTTTTATTGCAAGTGTATGTACAGAGACAAAAAAACTTGCAGTAATTTCACAATTATAAGCCGCACTTGATTATAAGCTGCACCTCCCAGTAGCCGGGTAGACCACAGGATTTGTCCATATATAAGCCGCACCCAAATATAAGCCGCAATCTTTTTTTTTTTTTTTTTTGTTAAGCGAGGATCCATGTGTGACAAACTAACAAATTAGTAACAGAATCACTGCCAGCTGGGTTTGGTGTCAGGTGCTCAAGTTGCAAACAGTTTTCATAGACCAGTGAAGCCTTTAAAGGCAGCCCCAGGTGCCCTCGCCGGCCGGCTCTCACTTCCAGGTTGGCATTTCACTGGGATTTGTCCATAAATAAGCTGCACCTGATATAAGCCGCGCTACTGGGGTAGGCTGGATTCTTCAATGAAAAAGGTGCAGCTTATAATCGTGAAATTACTGTAATTAAGGAGAAGAATGGATGAATAAGAACTCACAGACCATGTGAGCACTGTACCAAACTCTCCTTCCCAAAGCTAGTGAATACGACTGAGTATTTGGGGACTGAATGTAGCCTTACATTTAATCATATGTCAGGTGTCAGGTATCTAACAAGCAAACAACAGACAGGACTCACACTGTTGGGCAGACACTCATTGGTATGGCAGGTGACCCCAGCTAATACAGCCTTCCAAGTGCAGCACAGATGAACAGGCCCTCCCAGGAGCACATGAACATGGATGGTCAACACCTTTGCAAATCTTCTTTAGCAAGCAGCACATCCCAGCAAAATGCTCAGCGTCACGGACTCAATATCCACACTGCTTCTATTTATGATGACAGTACTGCCCCTTGTGTAGCAGAGCAGTGGGCTTTTCCTCCTGCTGGTTGTTCTCTGGTTGCAATAACTGAGTTTCCATTAGAAGCCAGAGAGCCTTTCTGGAGCCCAATCTTGATTTAGTTTCGTAGGAGAGGAGTTCAGTTAAAACCGTGTGAGCTCTGCTGACTTTAAATAACGGGAATTGGGAATGATCAGGAGACTCTCCTCAAAACTGTGCTTCTGAGTCAAACAAAAACACTAATGAATAATACCCCATGTAGGACTGGTAAGGACTGAAATGGATGATAAGACTTTCCAGCACTTGGTACATTAATGCAGAATAAGTGAGATCATCATAAATCTATTTTTATAGTGTTCTTTACAAGGCTAGCTGGGTGCTAATGGCCTTGCAAGGCCCTAGTGTCCTCTAGTGCATCCAGTGCAATTACTTCTGGACTACACCTGTTTCTCCTATAACTGTGTCTTAATCACCTCTGAGGTTCAAGTATTCTCCATGCTGCTGCCTGTAACTTTTGGCAGATTCTCATAGCTTTTTCACATTCTGCATCATGTCCAGCAGTTCTCTAGACCATGTTCAGCTTGCACATCTTTGGCCAGTGTCCATCTAGCAGTCAGGCTGTTCCTTCACGGACTAAGCACAGAAATGATAACTGCTTAAGCTTACTCATGCAGGCATGAAATCAATCACAGTGGAAGGTGATGCACTTGGAAAGCCTGATGGATTCACTGAAACAAAATGCAGTTAAGTCTCAGGCACTGAATCTTAGGGTAGAAAAACAACAAACTGGGGACCTGATCAATTCTGCTTTGTAAAAGGAAAGGGGATTCCTTGGGCTTCTGGATTAATGATGGCAACTGCTCTTAGTACTGACTCTCAGGTTCTGAGTTCACAGTGACAATGTTTTACTTCAGTGTGGGCTGAGCATAGCAGAGAAAACACCTGTCCTCCAGAGACAACTGCCCTCATCCTGATCCTTTTCTACTCCACTATGCGTGCCAGTTCCCTGCATTCCTCAAGAGTGACACAAGTGTGCTTCAGGTTTCCTTCATTCCCTTCCTTCTCTCTTCTTTCTCTATTCTTAGTGTCTGTCACACAGTGCTGAAGTCCATCCACCCTCAACATGAATGGCTCTATAACCCACTCCCTCAGAAGGATAACAGGTATTTTGAAACATCTACTGTGTTTTGTAATTTCCAGTTGACTAAAGCAGGGAAAATTATTTATAAAACCCTACAGCAGAAATATCAGGAGTACCAACCTCTGCAAAAGTGAAGCATGTGAGTGATAGGAATATAAAGGCCAAGAAGAATGATAAATAATCTCTGGATGTAAAAGGACTTTTAACATTTTAAAAGGATATGTGTTGACAGAGAACTGCTTTCTGTCTGGAAGCCTGGCCAAAATGCTTGAACAAAAATACTGAAATAAAGTTGAAAGAAATGGAGTTTGCACAGAAAGCAAAGTTACACAGCCCAGATGGGTGAATCAAAAGTGTCCTCGTAACACTGAAATAACAGGATATCAAAGAATAAAAGAAATGGAACTTGCAGTAGGAATTGTGTAGATCTCAGAGATAAATTTCATTAATATAGTACAAAGAACTTCCTATAATTAAACAAATACAGCTACAAAAAGAAACAATGGGTGCTTGAGGAACAATATGAGAATTGCAATGGATTTCATGTCTTGTAAGAATTTACAAAGAAAAGCATAGTGCAGAGACCAGGCAAAGATGATAATCACAGGGCTGCTGCCACACAGGCATTATTCATAAGATCAATGGGCAATGCTACAGAAGAAAATTAATGAGCATGCAGTTTGACAAATGCAAGCCTGTTCATTTTTAATCTGGACATAAATGAAAAAAATCAAAATGTTGTCTGCCACACTGACTGTAGTAAAAGTTAGAGTGAACTAATTTCTTGGGAGTACTGGGTTTGGAGTTAAAAAATTTCAGGTCCAAGGTCCCATTAAAAGAGAAACAATGAAGAAAAAAAAAATGAAAAGAGAAACAATTTGATAATGGATTAGGCATTAGAAAGAGATTCAGCAGACTACAGAATGAAGCTAAAAGACCCTAGCTGTTCCTTGACTCTTATTTTTCAACCAGTTATTCTCACTCCAGGAAGAAGAATAAAGAAGATGGAGGTGGTGGGTGCATGAAGAGAGCTCACACAGTAGTGCTAAGAGAGTGTGTAGCACAACACCTGCAGTCTGCCACAGAGACCTCAATATGAAATGCAGGCATTAGAAAGAATATTACCTACCACAGTGGAAATTACTGAAGTGACAACTATTATTTTTCTGTATTTTTTTCATCATTAAGATGGAGTAGAGAATTGTCTACATTCAGTGCTGTCTTGGGCAAACAGGTCCTTCAGTGCTTTATTTCTTGATGCTTTTCATAATGAAATTCAACAAAATCTCAATGGCTAGGAGGTACTAAACCACACCTAGATCATCTTTCCATTTAGAGAGGTGAAAAGGAAAAAAAAGATTAAGCAGCAGAAGAATGTGATGATAAGACAACCACTATTGAAAGAACCCTAAACTTGACATGAAAGTTACATGAAGAAAAAATAGAAATTCTTTGGAGGAAACAAAAAGTTTAGGAAAAAGTGGTACGTGCTGAAACTGAGGCAACATACAGTGACCATTGTAAGCAACAACTAATGATCTAGTAATCTGGCTAAAATTCCCTGGCAGAAAACCAAGAGCAGCAACAGAGTTCACAGACCTAGAAATGTTTCTACATTTGTACAAATCTAAGCAGAAGCTAAAACAGCATAGATAAGAATCACCTGGGTATTAGACAATTGCTCCTTGAATTAACCAAGCCAAAGATGTCCACTGAATACAGTCAATGAATTACAAGTTTGCAAAGCTTATGTAGGAAATAAAAGATCCTCAAGAAATTCACAATTACCATACTGAAGATGCTTCACAGGATTATGTTCATCTTAAAACTTACGATCACAACTAGGGATCACTGCAATCCAGACGCCTTCAGGTTCAGGAAGAAGACTTTGCCTTAATTAATGAGAGTAGAAAATGTCATGCTTTTATTTATGAGAGACTAATTAGCAATTTGTTGCAACCAAGTTACAATGTTTTTTGCTTGAACTCTAAACAAGATGTTACACTTTCACTATGGGCAAAAACATGTCTTAAAAGGTTTTGGTGTCTTTTTTCCTTTACTCCAAGATTTATTAAAAGTTTAATTTTACACTAATGATTGCAGCTCAAATTCCATGCAGGCAGAAATGACACATAAACTAACTTTCCAGTGGCTAACTCTTTCCCTGGCTTTAGGCTCACTCTTACACTGCCCTGGGATCCTAAGGTTAATGGCTTCAGCATGGAGAGGACAGCACTGATGTGAGTTGCAGTACTCTGAGTTCTTTGATGTAAGATCTTGCATTGGGCTTGCATGGCCAGGTTTTGGTAGCAGTGGGGGGAAGAGAGGTGGCTTCTATAAGAAGAAGCTGCCGGAAGCTTCCTCAGTGTCTGGCAGACCAATCCCAGATGGCTCCAAGACAGATGTGCTGCTGGCCAAGGCTGGGCCAATCAGAAATGGTGCTAACACCCCTGTGGTTATTTGAGGAGAAGAAAGAAAAAGTTATGTCTCAAATGTAATTGTAATGGCCAGAGAAGAGTATAGCGAGAACAAGTGAGAGGAACAGCTCTGCAGACACCAAGGTCAGTGCAGAAGGAGGGGCAGGAGATGCTCCAGGTGCCAGAGCTGAGATTCCCCTGCAGCCCCTGGCACAGCCCATGGAGAGGCAGCTGTGCCCCTGCAGCCCAGGGAGGGACATGGGGGTGCAGAGATCACCTGCAGCCTTGGAGGAGATCCACACAGGAGCAGGTGGATGCCTGAGAGGAGGCTGTGATCCCATGGAGGCATCTGCTGGGGCAGGTTTTCTGGCAGGACTTGTTTCTTTGTGGGGTAGCCATGGTGGAGCAGCCCTCCTTGAAGCACTGCATCCCACGGAACAGTGACTCAGTCTGCAGCATTACCCACAGAACTGTTGCCTGTGGGATTGAATGATGGAAAAATTCATGGAGGTCTGTCTCCTTTGGGAGGGATCCCACACTGGATCAGGGAAGGATTCCTCTTCCTGACCAGCAGCAGAAATAATCCTTGGTGAACGGAGCAGACTGCAACCCCCACTCCCTGCCTCCCTGCATCACTGGAGGAGAGGAGGTAGAGCTGGGAAGGAGGGGGAAGTGAGTAGAAAGGAAGTTTTAAGATCTTATTTTGCTTCTCATTATCCTGCTCTGATTTTGTCAGTAACAATTAATGTCTCTGATTCTAGCCTGTTTTGCCCTCCCCAGTATTTGGTGAGATCTCTCTGTGTGCTTACCTCAATCCCCGAATCCTTTCTTATATTTTCTCTCCCCTCTTCAATAGTGGAGGGGAGTGATAGAGAGGCTTTGGTAGGAGCCTGGCATCCAGATAAAGTCAATCCACTACAGACACATAAAACTGACAGCAATAATTTCTTCCTCCTCTCTCCATGAAGCACAGGGGGTTATTTTTAGGATGGCAAACATGCTATTTCTTCATTGTTTAGCAACTCCATTTTCCGTCCAAATTCATTAGATATGGTAAGTTTTACACCTCCTGTAGGTTTTCTTTGCTCCCTTTGTTAATCCTGAAGTGATTTTACCCAGATCCCAGTATTGTGTCTCTTTAATGACCTGCAGCTGACCTTGATACCTAGTCCCTCCTTACAGACCTGGAGCTCTCCTTATCATCCCATGCCTTTGCTTTCAATGAATCCACTTCCATCCCCCCTGTACTCCCCTGTGCAGCACTTTTATTCTAGGGCTATAGCAGCACTCTCCACACAGAATAATGATTTATTATTTGTACCATTAGTGACAGATATAGTACAAACCTAGGCAAAAAGTAAAGCAGTGAATGTAAAAATCACTCAGACATCAGACAAGGGCTGGTAGAAGTGAGCAAGCTCCAAGGGAGGTGGGGGCAGACCCTGAGCATTCCAGAGAAAGGCTGGCAGGTTCCAGCCCTTGTGCTTTAGCACAAAGCCTTCAATCTGCAGCAGGTGATGGCGAGACCACATTTACTGGGACACAGGCCACCAGAGCCAGTGGAAACACACCATAAGGAACTAACTGTCTCTGATGACCAGTTCTGAAATGTACTTGTGGGATACAGAGATATTTTTTCCAGCTACACATGTATAATTTTAAACCTACAGTATTTTCACGATTATAAGCTGCACCTTTTTCATTGAAGAATCCAGCCTACCCCAGTAGTGCGGCTAATCATCAGGTGCGGCTTATCTATGGACAAATCCCAGCGAAATGCCAACCTGGAAGTGAGAGCCGGCCGGGGAGGGCGCCTGGGGCTGCCTTTAAAGGCTTGGCTGGTCTATGAAAACTGTTTGCAACTTGAGCACCTGACACCAAACCCCGCACTGGCAGTGATTCTGTTACTAATTTGTTACTTTGTTGCACATGGATCCTCGCTTAAAAAAAATTAAAATCAATAGATGCGGCTTATATTTGGGTGCGACTTACATATGGACAAATCCCATGGTCTACCCGGATGTGCGGCTTATAATCAGGTGCGGCTTATAATTGTGAAATTACTGTAAATGCACATCTGGATGAGGCCTTCTGCTTTCAATGCACTTCTTAGGTCTACCAATGGTAGATTAAAACTGTGCATCTCTCAGGGTATAAATAACTGCTTGGGCTCTGCCTCAGTGTAAACTTTGAGGGCTACAGCTACTGCTGAGGATGGGTCTCTGCACAAAAGGATCAAAACTAATGAGGGCAGACTGTATTCCCAAATTTCACCATCCCTTAAGGAAGGGCCCATCACTATAATATAGGGTTTTGCTCAACTACAACCAGGCTGCTGACAGCCAGTGCCAAATCACCACATTCAAAAGAATAAATACAGTTATTTAGTGATTTGAAAAAATGAAGAGTACCGAGATATAATAAACGCTGATGACATTTTAAGAGCTTTAAGAGCTTACCCTGTCAAAAATAAAGCAACAAGCCTTTGGCAGAAGACAAACATCAGTTGAGGAAAGCAGATATAACTTCATTTACACTGGTTGGAGGAAAATATGCCTTCTTTTCCTCTGCTGTCATTTTCATTTTCCAGAAATAATTGTACTCGTTCTCTTACACCAATCTTGCTCTATTTCATTACATTTGGAGCCAACAGTTTTATAAATTTTAATCCTTTTTTTAGAGAGAGAGAGCATGAACACTCACCTAAAGTGATACAAATGTTATAGACACTAGAACACTCTACTAATGTTTTAGGTAATTCAATAAGCTAGCTGATGACAAATTATCAGTCATCTTGAAAAGAAGGTTAACTGTATTTATGCTAAGAATTCCATAAACTGACAATAATTTATCAACAATTCTTATTAATCAGGAAACATTTATCTTTATATCTGTTGTGCATACAGAGTTTGCAAAAGCTGTGCTTTATAAAAAAGAGGATTGGTTATTTAAAATGCACAAACAGGAAAATTTAAATTAAATATCTTTATCACCTTTTTGTTCCTTCTCTGTCATTAAGTTTTAATATGATTATATTGATCCTCAAGGAACACATTTTTTTTCTCCAAGGAATAAATATCACTTGTATCACAAGATTTGCAAGGGACATTCTGTTTTTAAGAATAGGGACTTGTATGAAAAGAAATGTTTTGCAGTTCTCCAGGCTCTGAATGAAATACTTTGCTACACACTACTGAACTGAAATAAAAGTAAACTCCTTTTGTAGTCAAGTACTTTAAAGACTTTGGTTTTGGTCACCTGAAGGAAATAGTAGAAAGAGTTATTTTTACCACTGAAAAAATTCTGAAGGGAAAAATTCATGTCTAAGCTATTTTACGCAGAAGAAGAACAAAAGACTTGTATTCTGAAGAGGTCTAACGTGTACACTTAATTTTGACTATAAAGAATCCTGAAGTTTTTCTTTGGCAATTAATTCATTTATATTTAAGCCAAATTTCATGATGAAGGCTCCAAGTACACAATTGAAAGTAAACACTTACTTAACCACTCACTTGATAAAGGATGCTTTCCCAATACAGGCCTAGAGAACAGATCCAGTGATGCATGTGGGTATTACTTCACAGCCTAATTGCTATTGTAGGTGCCTACACCAAGAGACTTCCAAGCTTTTCCCAATCTGTGTAACCTATTCACTTAGCTTACAGATGCAAAAGAACTCAAACACCCAGGATTCAGGCATAATTTTGACACCAAATTGTGGCCATCTAATTTCCTGTTCAGTTGCTTCTTAACCCTGAAATCACAGTATAGTTACTTCACGATTATAAGCCACACCTTTTTCATTGAAGAATCCAGCCTACCTGAGTAAAGCAGCTAATCATCAGGTGCAGCTTATTTATGGACAAAGCCCAGTGAAATGCCAACCCGGAAGTGAGAGCCGGCCGGGGACGGCGCCTGGGGCTGCCTTTAAAGGCTTCACTGGTCTATGAAAACTGTTTGCAACTTGAGCACCTGACACCAAACCCCATGCTGGCGTGATTCTCTTTCTAATTTGTTAGTTTGTCACACATGGATCCTCGCTTTAAAAAAAAAAAAAAAAAAAAAGGTGCGGCTTATATTCGGGTGTGGCTTACATATGGACAAATCCCGTGGTCTCCCCAGCTACCCGGATGTGTGGCTTATAATCAGGTGCGGCTTATATTAGTGAAATTACTGTAATACTCCTCAGACTGAAGTGTCTGGGCAGCAGTACCACATGAGGGTGAAAGAGATCTGATAATTCTTTCAGGCTTAAGCTTCTCTGGGATTCATAAAGTAACCAGGGACTAAGTAAGACAGATGTTCCCAATACACTCCTATTGAATACAAAAGAGGTGCTGCTGCCCTTTTCCTTAATGAGGTAGCAGTTGGAGAGCTCATCAAGTTACACATTATGGAAGACAGGAAGTAGGTGTTCATTTTAGAGAAGTTGCTAGATGAATCCCACAAGAACCATTTGGGAATGTGTTCTGTTAAACTATTCATAAGTGATCCAGAAAATGAGTTGAACAGTAATAAAAATTCTCCAGTAATAAAGACCACCTCTTTCTGTGTGCACAGACTCTAGATAATGTTATTTCACGAGAAAGATCTTGAAGGCATTATTTCCAGGTCTACAGAAAGAATACAGAAAGTATTCAGTATCAATTACTACAGCATTTCCTATTAGGCAATTTTTAAAAAAGGAAGATAAACTAAACTCTAAAACCTCTAGTGGACCATTTTGGTGCTCAAACTTTAAAAAAAAAGTTTAGAAACAAAACAGATCAAGATGAAAAGAATTATTATGAATATTTTGGAAATATTTTCATATGAAATGCTAAATACAAAAGCCTTGGCAATCTTGATGCGCCTGCCGTTTAGGATGTCCTTAAACAATTAATTACTGGAAAGCCTTTCAATTTTCACTATTCTTATGTTCTTACCCAAACTTTTCAACCTGCAATTTTCAGCAGTTGCAGACTGAGCACATTCTTAAGTTTTCCTGTCTCTTTTGGAACTGTGAACCCATGAACATGAAGCATGATGTGTTGCTTACATAAATGAAAATCCCCAACACTATTATGTTTTTGTTCTATGACACTTAAAGGTGCTTGCTGACATATCTTTTATCACCTATTACATAGATGTGCATGCTTAAGGTGGTTATGTGTCAAGTATGGAATCCACTTCTGATGTTAAAGATCCTCTTACAAATTAGCATTCAGATGAGCTCAAAATAGTACTACAGGTGCTTCATCTAGAAAGCAAGGCAACACTTCAGCCACTCTGATTGCTTATCATAATCAGAGATGAAAGAGTGCAGAAGAGAGCGATTTACAGCCACTTTCAGGTGCAAATTCAGGAATCATGCCTGCTGCAAGATGCGTGCAGAACTGCCGGCTGCCTTCACCTGCTCACCTCCTGCAGCGGCAGCCTCCTCCTCCACTCCTTCCACGCCTGGGGACTTTTTGAAGGACAACATTATGTCTCTGATGAGCCCTTTCAAATCCAGCTTGGAAGCCCCTGCAAGTGCAAGGGTTAAAAGCTCACACTGATGATCCCATTTAACTCCTCATTGCTTTTTCTAAGAAGTCTCCGCCACTGTGAAGGATTCTGTGTTAATGTTCTGTACCCTGAAATGTAATGGAACCTGTGATACAGGAAATGTACTTCCCTAAACAGTGGATATAAGGGAAGTGAATTCTCCCTGATTGCCATATTGGCCAAGGCAGGGTAATGGGGATGGTTTTGCTTCCAGCAGTTTAAAGACCTGTCTGATAAACTGTATTATAAAGTTCATTTTCCTGGCTGATTGTCAATACCGATTTCCTTAAGCCTGTCCCTTGATTAACCACAACACTGCAAACAGAAGCAGTAAATGGATTTGAGTATCCTACCACAAATTTAGAAGAGACCACTACTTTCTTGTATCTTCTTGATTCTCGTGCAGTGATGGGCAAACCACATCAGTGGAGGGAAGCCACAATGGCAGAGACACACTGAACTCTGGGGAGTGGAAAAGGGGTAGGAAGTACAGAAGTAATTGGCAAACAATGTATCTCTAATGGCACTTCCACAGATGAAAATGTTTAAATACCTGAGCTGACTTAAAAAATACATTATCTACTGAAGAAGTATTTAAAATTAAATCAAATAACTGAAAAATCAACCAGTGTGCCATTCTTCTTCCCAAACACATCCTTTTTCTGAGCCACAATTTTAAAGTCTTGCAAATGACATGCTCCCTCTCCCGTGTGACCAGTCACACATGATTTCGCAAGTTGCACTTTTTCTTTTCTTGTAGAATTAGGTTTTGCATAATGATTAAGAACCCAAACACACTTTTCAACAGCAAAATTACTTGTTCTTCTACTATCTAGAAAATCTAATTATTCACACTATATTAATTTAGACAAATAGGTATTAATGAGATTGCAAGTTCTTGAATGATTTCTCACAAAGATGTCAAAAACAGTTGACTGATGAATATGTTGTAACAATGTTACATATATCATAAAATCATAGAATTAATCATAGAATGGTTTGGGTTGGAATGGACCTTAAAGATTATTTAGTTCCAACCCCCTTGCCATAGGTAGGGTACCTTCCATTAAACAGAGCTCCATCCAAACTGGCTTTGAACACTTTCAGGGATGGGGCATTTGCAACTTCTTGGAGCAACCTGTTCCAGTGCCACATACCCTCGCAGTAAAGAATTTTTTGATAATATCTGATCTAAACCTATTCTCAGTTTTAATCCATTTTCTCTTACCCTGTCACTCCATGCTCTTGCAAAGTCCCTCTCTATCTTTTTGTAGGCTCCCATCATGTAATGGAAGGCCACAGTTACATCAACCCTAAACTTCTTTTCCAGGCTGAACAATCCCAATTCTCTCAGTTCTTCTTCACAGGAGAGGTAATTCATTCCTCTAAACAACTCAGTGGCCCTCCTCTGGACTTGATCCAACAGGTCCATGCACCTCCCCTACTGGGGAACTACCATGATTTTAGGTCTGACAGATTTATTGACTGCAAATAAAACAGCTGCTTGCAAGTAGATTCTTGGTCATCTCAGATATGATGGGAATTTGCTCTGCAAAGATGAAGAACACATTTTCTAATCTTCTCATAATGGAAATCTGTAAGGATATCAGTTTTCATTATAACCCGTAAACAAATGTGAGTAAAATACATGATTTTTTAATGACTAGTGATTATAGCTATTCCAATAGTAGTTTACTGAAGACTCATTTTCATGCAATGTGAAGAATACTCAGACCATGTACAATTCAGCAGTTCCTTGGCAGTGCAGTCTGGACCTGACCTGAACTTTGTATCATGACAGAGTACTTCCAAAAGCTATCACTTGTAAAGGAAAAGTAAAGGAATTCAAAATTAGTTCCATCCAGTTTGTTTATCTTGAGATAACTTAGCTGGGGTGATGATGGTAGCTTTTGGCTGGGGTAACTTAGTCTGTGGTCAATAGAAACTTCAATGTTCCTCACAGCAAATTTTTAGAGTACAGTAATTTCACGAATTTAAGCCGCACTTGATTATAAGCCGCACATCCCGGTAGCCCACGAGATTTGTCCATATATGAGACGCACCCAAATATAAGCTGCACTTTTTTTTTTTTTTAAGAAAGGATCCATGTGCAACAAAGTAACAAGTTAGTAACAGAATGGCGCCAGCGCGGGGTTTGGTGTCAGGTGCTCAAGTTGCAAACAGTTTTCATAGACCAGCCAAGCCTTTAAAGGCAGCCCCAGGTGCCCTCCCCGGCCGGCTCTCACTTCCAGGTTGGCATTTCGCGGAGATTTGTCCATAAATAAGCCGCACCTGATGATTAGCCGCACTACTGGGGTGGCTGGATTCTTCAATGAAAAAGGTGCGGCTTATAATCGTGAAATTACTGTACATTGTTTATCTGAGAACAGATACATCCTCACTGAAAGGCTGCCTGACTCCTTTGCAAGGTACAGGCAAATCCCAGAATCACACAGAAAGCAGCCTGAAGGATGACAGGGGCTGTCTTCCAGAAAATCCAGTGTTCAGAATTTCACTCTGTTCTTCCTAGTGCCCCAAAGAAAGCACATGTATGAACTCACTTCAGAGGAGCTCGCCCTGGGCTGAAGATGTCACCGGTACCCAACTGGCCATGTCAAGATGTCAGTGTAGCCCAAGTGCAGCCAGGGCATTCCCTCTAAAAGCGCCCTGCACATTGTTCCAGATCCTCTACGCAGAACTCCCACCTCCCATGAGCCTTTTCATGGCATCCAAACCAGAACAGACTTTCACCAAAACCCCAAACATACATAAAATTGAAAGAGTAAAATAATTTTAGAAACCAGTTTAAAACAGATAATTGTACTCCAGAAAAGGTTAAGTACCTGCAGTCTTCAGAGTCAGCTAATTTTACTGCACTAAAAATTAATATTCATTTTGCACTTAAGTTTTATCACCCAGATCATCCCTGGCAATTTAAAGCACTCCTCCAACCCCCTTTATGTGCTCAGATTTATGCAAGGAGAAATAGCCTTGTGCACTGGCTTTGACTATTGCAAAATTTTCATTTCATGGTAGCCATATCTCAGCTAATCAAAAAAAATGCAGATTAAATTAATCAATTATAATCAATTCTGACTAATGTCACCATCAGTTGACCACAGAATTTCCTTCTATTAAAAGCTTTTTCCCAGGAAATATTGTAACCTGCCTGTGGCTGAAAATGAAGGATTTTATTTGTTTTCCAGTTCTTTACTGCTTTAGCACCTGTGGTCTCCCTTGTTGCTCATTTTCAATACCAGTACAAATGAACGTAAAATAAAATTGAACAATAACCCTGTTTATGGCAGACTTTCTCCACAGATTCAAGACAACAGATGAGGGTATTTTTATCATTGTATGAACATCCTCAAATGTTATGACTGATACTAAATTCTGAAAAAACTTACATTTCTTGTTCTTTCTTCCCTTTCTCCTGAATTGGAAAAAGGGAAAAATAAAAAATATTTCCTAAATAAGGAATATATACACCACAGAAACTCAGCAAAGCTTCAGCTCCTAACAGACTTAGCTCATTGTGCTATGTTTTCAATCTAAATGTTAGAGGTTTTGAGTCAAAATGTGCAAAGACTAGATTATTCCGATTCTTCAAAGACATCATAATGTCCCTCCCAAGGCTGCGTTCAACCCCAGGACTTTGCTGACATGCTGGATCTGACAAAAAGGTCTCAGTTTGAAAACATATTTATAGGTCAATTGAACAATTATTTGTATCCCATGAGTGGGGTTAATTTACATTGACTTAGGCATCCAGAGATTAGATTTTTAAGCCTAAACTAATCACCTGGAACTCTCAATGGAAACAAACAGGGTGACTAATCTGAAGCTGAGGCTGGTGCTCAAGATAACTTGGGTGTTAAGGTGAATGAATCAGTTGATGGATCTGAGAATCTTTTTGCATCTGTCCAAATCATATTCAGTAAGAAGAAATCAAAATACAATTGGTAACTATGAAAATGGGGTGGGGGGAAGCATGAATCTGAATTGGTTGGATTCTTTATAAAAACTATCAGGATGAAGGAAAAAACGAGAAGTAATAGAACAATATTAGACAAGTTTAGAGAGTGGTGGCAGTGCTTTGGAAACTGACTGAAGGATTACAGACATCATTTTAACTGCTCAGGAAAAGATAATATATCCAGCATGAATCTGAAATATTAGATTTGCTCTTTCAAACATATACTTAAGCATTACCTGTTTTCATTGGGCATGCTGAATGAAAACTGCAGTATTTTACAACTGACCTACATGCTGCACTGCTGGTAACATGAAGAGCAAAGAAAGAGATGGAAATCCAAGCAATCAGGCAAGTGTAGGCTGAGATATTACTATTTCCAATTTCATCCTATTTTTTTTTTTTGCGGCACAGTAATTCTTATTTCACTCAGAAACAGTGACTGCAAAAGCAATATTGGCCAACAGATTCTGGTATGATTTAAGTGAGATGATATACCTAATAATGAGAAACTCCATTTGTCCTATTTCCATTTTAAGTAAGTTACTGAGGGGTTTGACAGTGATGGAGTTCCCCAGCAGAAAAGGTACATGGTGCTCAGGCTCCTGGGACCTGTGGGAATGCTGCTGCACCACAGCAGCTGATTAATTAACCCTCTCTCAGCTGTCACTTACCAATTATATCCTTTCACAATCAGTAAATCTGTCATGAAGGGACAGGTTCTGCTCCTCTGCAGTCTGAACAATGGCACTGTGGCCATCATGTTTTACTCCTGCACTCCCCTAAGACGCACGGAGGAGCCTGGAGAAAGCACTTGAGATGCCTCTCTGGTAAGCAGAGCATGACAGATTTCCATTAACAGTGCTCCTTCATCTCTGGCCATGATGGGGATTACAACCCCTTGGCTCACTTGACCAAGTCTTCTGCTGTCCTTCCTGTGCTCCTGGAAACCTGTCCAAGGGACTGCAATGCCTCCTCAAGCACCCGACTGCACGTGTGTTTCCTGGGCACATTACTCCTTCATATTCACAGAGAAACCTCTACCCACCAGGGACTTAGATGTAAAATGGCAAACAGGGAAGGAAAGATGATTGCCTGGTTTTTATTTATATTTTTTCCCAGTATCTTTCTGAATCCCTTTCTGTCAAAGGGTGTTTTTATGCTAGAAACATTCAGTGGCAAAGAAATCTTGTCAACCATTCCTTGCTGCTGCTTTTTTGGCAGACTGCATCCACCAGTGATTGTCTCTGCCAGGGTCACCTGGCCCTGTTGCCAGCACCTGGTGAGAGAGGTATGAAAGCAACTGAGCATCTCTCCCTGGGGCACAGGGTCCCCAAGGGTCCACTGCCCACAAACTCTCCACCTGCATGTGGGTTTTCAGTCTTTCTGCCACTCTCTCCTCAGACACCAGGGAAGGTGACAAATAACCATAATGTTTGCCACAGAGAGATCTGATTCTTCTATGGAAATGGGGATCAGCAACTGTAGCATTCTGCTGTGCAGGAAGAGAAATTTAGTGCCACTTTCAGGAGAATATTATGGCAAATAAATGTAATCTGCATATAATGTGGCAATGACTCTGGACTATATAAAACCAACATCAGACTGCTGGCAGAATTAAAGTCCAAAACCTGTTGGTTTTGAGCTTATCTCTGTGCTTAGGAATTGCTTTTCTTTCATTCCAGAAGTGAGAATATATTTGACCAAATGTTGCTAGCATCTTCTACCACACAGAATGGTAGAGTCTGTGGACAATGAGTAGAAAGAAGAGGTTAACAATAAATTTGGTTTGGTCCACCAAATTTCCTTTTCACAGTAAGCAGAAAAAGCTGCTTTTTCAAATTATGCAAGTTCAGAGTCCTTTTCCCTAGATCAGCACATGTGATTGAAATTTTTGTAACTTCAAGAAGGTCCAGTGTGTTTTCCTCTTATCTTATTGAAGCCGTATTGATAATAACAGTAAGGAAATATTTAAGAGGCTAAGAAGCTATGATGATATCTATTTTCTGAAATTAATGTAAAGACAGCAAATATTATTGCTACTACACAATATTTTGCACGCTATTGCGTAACATGTTTCTAGGGGGAAAAAAAAATAACTTGAGGCTGTGTTAGAAACAGTCCCAGCAGGGTGGAAGGGAGAAGAGGACAGACTGCCTGCCAGACCCAGCTAGTACAACACTAGATAACAGGTAGGGCTCCCTGAGATTGCCTGAAAGCCAAAGAAAGCCTTTAGAGTATGTGTGCATGTGATGAGTTGCTTTAACTTTTAAGTTTTATTTCAATGTGTTAACGCAGGCCTTAGGTGGATACATTGCTATGAAGTGCCATGAATTAATCTTAACTCTGGAGGATTTTCCTTTGCTTTATAACACCTCCCTAGAAACACACTGATAAGAACCACACTGTTAAAAAAACCTAAAAGTACAGTTTTGAGAACCTTTTACTTTCAGGCCAGAGCACAAAGGGTCAGTGCACAAACACAGTCCAAGATGAAATAAATCATTACATTTACCAGCACGAGGCCTGTGACTGCTGACTAGTTTTGTAATCAATGCTATATCTGTGAGACACCCACTGTTTCTATCACTTTTTGAATCTAAGCACAGCATGCAGGTGTTTTAATTCAGACTTGCTCTTCTGCAGTGAAAAATCAAACCATTCTGGTTTCACATTTGACAATCTGCATCCTCAAAGTCTGCAAAACTTTTGGTCAACATGATTGACAAATGGTTTAAGCACATCAGTCACTTTTAGTGTCTTCAATATAGCTCATTATAGTCATCATCTAAATAGATGGGGATTTTTTCCTTGCCCATTTTCAGTAGACTGCTTTGTATTTTATTTCTCTTATTTCCATTCATTTTCTTCTACCCAGATGGGTAGAATGTATCTGCAAACATAATCTTGAGGGAATCTTTTTATGTGTTTCCCAAGTGTGTTTATAAAGAAACAAGTGACTTGGAAATAGAATCCTTCTGTTCCCTACTCACAGAATTTCAGCCTTCATTTTCAGGGGAAAAAGAGCTAGAGATCTAGAGGGAAAGGGTATTTAAAATGCAGTAACAAAGGTAGAAAATAATAGGTTTCTCTTTTGTGGTACCTTGTTTATATTTAGGTTTGTATAGGCAAACTGAAGGCCTTCATTGCTGATTTTCTGCTCCTGGTGGATTAGGAAAGGGATGTGACTGTGCTCTGTGTAATGGATAATGACGATTTTAGAGCACAGCACCAGATTTTCTCACACATCTTTTTGGCTTTTGAGGAAATAGCTGCAGCTACCTCATTGTTGCTGATAAACTCTGTTTTCTGACAGCCTGAAAACCATGAGACATTGATCAGCCACAGCCAGAAGGTTGTGCAGTGCTGTTTTGCTGACCATTGTCTGGTTTTTTGGAGGCTGACTGGCGTCCACAGGAGCAGCCTGGCACAGCCACTGGGGAAGAACTGGCAGTGAGCCGGAGACCCAAGCACTGACATACATGTGCCAGCAGCTGTACTGCCAACCAAACTTGGTGGAAGAGCTGCAAGAGTTGTTCAACTAAACACAATCTGTGATGGAGCCAGGTTACATCTTCTAGTGCCTCTATCTTTCACCAGTGGCTGTCATATCTGGTGGCCATGCTGGACATCACCCAATTGGGCTACATGAAAAGACGTGTCACTACCACATTGCCTAAAGGGAGGTTAAAACCAGAGGGTATGCTAGACTCCTGAATGGAAAACTGAAACAATAGTGTGGTGGTTTTACCTGCAAGCTGAAAGATAATGTAGGACCCAGTACCCATCTGGCTGCACCTAGAGGTCTTTTTGCCTCCCAACAAAAGAAAAATAAAGGCAAGACACATAGGAGTCCATGTGAAAGTCTTCACAGGAGGAAGCCAAGAAAAAGACCAGATTTGGAGTGAGGATTTTTAAAGGAAAGCTTCCATTTCTGAACATGGAAACTGCCTGTTTGTTATTTCCTGCTGTGTTCAGGTAAAGGGCGTGTGGCATACATTTTTTGTGAACGAAGTGGAGAAATGCTACTTCTTTCTTCCTCCAGAAGATCCAGCAAGGGCATTATCCAACCACGGAGAATGAGGAAGAAGTTCTGAAAGTACCAAGAGAGTTCTCCTGGTTGGTGCAAGGTTAGACATTAAATACAAATTTCAGAAACAGCAGCAGAATACTGAAAAAGAGTTACAGCCTGACAATTATGACTTTAGAAAGTCTAAAAGACTTCACGAATTATCTTCTATTTGAATATGCTTTCCTGCCCTTTGTAGTCTAGCACGTTCCACTGAATATGATGCCACAGATCTTCATAAATCTGTAAGTATGCTTGACAGCTATACTCATACATTTGCCTTTGTGCTTTTCATCTGAAAAATCACTTTTTAAGCTCATGTGTTATTAGTTTTGTCATTACTTGAAAATGAAAGGCAAGGAAAGACACAACGAGCTATGCTGAATGCCAAAGGTTTCAAAGAGCAAACTGGGTTGCACCAGCTCATTTCTGAAGGCACTTGAAATAACTAGGAATAGACAGAAACTTCTCAGAGTGACCAGAAGGCAAACTCATCCTCCTAGCAGTCACCTTTCCACTTAGCTGAGGAGGACACATTTAGATGGTGTGCTCTGCCCTCAGTCTGGGATGAACCCACAGGGAGCTGAAAGCCAGGTGCTGCAGAGCTGCAACAAGCACAGCAGAAACACTAAATCTGTTTGCTGGAAGGTGGGTGCATTATCTCAGGCTGAGCACACAGCTGATGTCTTCCATTCACAGTTTATTTCCACTAACTGAGCAGAGCTGGCATCCAGCTTTTAGGAAAAAAAAGAAGAAAAAATAAATACCACAGCTACAATTAGTCTTGCTGTTTCACATTTTGTCTCTCTCATGGCATGATTACAGCATCCCTTCTTTCAGAATGACTCAAAGTAAGTGGAAAAAGTCCTTTTCCTCCTTACTGTGCAAAGCTCCTCGAGCATGTCCGTCATCCAATTCATGGGTACTCTTCTACAAAGCATAGCTTCAAAGCTGTCTGTCAAAGTCAAATCACATCCATGCTTCCCAAAGGCAACTACCCTTTTCATTCAGGGTTGTATTGATTCCTCCAAAGATAGGGCAACTTCTCAATCTCAACTGGACAGAAGTATCAGCTGTGAAACCCCACCTGTCACATTAATTCAGACACTTGGATGTGCCTGACCACTGTCACCTTCTGCTTAGCTTTAGGTGCAGTACCACAAACACTCCTACACTGAGAACAGATCCAGAACACTGGTTATCTTCACCTTCCTTTGGAGGCCAGCCCTGCCTTCTCAATTTATTATATAATTCTTGAATTACAGGCACTCAAGCCCCCTGCTGTGACTGCATGACTACTTCTCAAAAAATCAACTGTGAAACATTCCTTAAAAGCACATGCCCTGAAAATGGACTTACACTGTCACTGCCAATTTAGCAGAGAGTGAGATTAAGGAGTGAAAGGAAAGTGGCTCCATTAGGACCATCCAGGCAATTTACAATGGCTACTCTGTGGCTGTGAAGTGAATATGAATTAGTAAAAACATTTAAGATTGTGAATAACAAAAGAGATGCATTTCAGGTCCTATCACAGCGTGAAATGCTTTCATTTTGAAAATGCCACTTGTGCTAAGGTTTAATTAAATGGAAAAAAGAGTTAAAAAAAACCACAAAACAAAAAAAACCCCCAAGAAATAAAAGGAAAAAAAGACTTGCAAACGAAAAATATCTAAATGTAGAGGCAACAAAGAGAAATCACAAAGGCCAGATGCAAAATGCGCTGTATCCTCTGCATTATTCACCAACAGAGCAGCCCCAGGGCTCAGAATCACAGTGCTTAATGTATTAATTTTTTTCCTGGCCAGTCCCTGAAAGCATCTGCATATACTATTTCAGGACTAAAAGGACTTATGCAATGCTTTGCCAGGCTTACATAGATAAGATGAGTACAGTTTTTTCCTCAGCCAAATCCCTCTTTTCATAGACACTGCATCTCTGAAAGCATATCTACAAAATTAACACAGCAGTAAAAGTGCACATGGCCTCAGAAAATATAAATGTAAAAAAGATATACAATATTTTACTAGATATATTGCATTAATACATTTATAACTTAGAAATAATGGAATTCCCACCGACATTATGCATTATTTAATATAATACTTCATATTTAATTCTAAAATTCTAACTATCTACTGCTGTGCTCTATATAAATTATGCTGCATGGAAAAATAAACATTTTTATTTAGGTATTATTTTGTAATTTTTCTGGCAGAAGCACCAAGTCATTTACTTATATCCTTGCAAAATGTTGTATGTGTAGATGTTGTATAATCCGACTTTATGTTTCTAAGCCAAATAATAAACGAAGTGAGGTTTTCATTGCAGTATTTATAATGAATTTTTCTTGTTGCAGAATGAGACATATTGATCAAAAATCTATCGCTGAAAACAGCTACTGCAGTCAATGCAGCATGAATGAGCTTAGGATTCAAGCTGGAACAGGTACAAAGACAAATTACTAGGATGCTCAGAAGTACTGGGACTATCTTCCAGAAGAGACATTTAAAATAGCTTGTACTTTTTGCCTAGTAGATTTAGAAGTTTTTTTACGTTCTCTATGAAAAAAAAAAAAAAAAAAAGAAAAAAAAAGGAAGAAAAATGAAGGACTGCATTTCTAGCTACCAGAGATTATTTTTGTCTCTAGAGAGCCTTCATATACTACTCATGGGAGCAGAACTCATTGTAAGAGTTTAATCAGGTCATTAAAATGGCCATATAATATGATTATAGACAGAGCAGGAGCAAATCCCCCTCTAGAGCAGGGAAGTGTAATCTTCTGCCACAGAGTTGTTATGGTCAATCCTAACACCATCCTTCTTTGGGTTAGCATTTCAGCATTAAATATTTGCTGAAGCTTCACTAATTTTTTTCGACATTTACAATCTCTGTACTATCAGGACAGTCAGACAGTTTTTGGAGCTTCAGATAATGTTTGAGATAGCTGCTGTATCCTTTTCTGTAGAAGCAATGCCTTGCTGGAGTGCTGCTAAGTTAGCTTATTATTTTTACTGACATCTGAAATGCTTAAATATGAAA